>CM057455.1:528077500-529277500 GCA_016271365.2 Neoceratodus forsteri | reverse complement strand
CAGTTTTAACACAGTTTTTATAAACAATAAATTGTTAATGCTGAAACCATGTTGTGGCTCTTTACTCTAGCTGCAAACATGCAATTTCGGGTAAGTGCACATTCCGCTTAAATGCACATTTTTCCCATGCAAAACAGGTGTGCATTTAAATGGATTCCACTGTACAGGGGCAAGGTAGCACTTCTATAGTTAGGGTGTGTGGTGAGTTCTATGTTTAATCCATTTCTTTCTTGCAGTTTGCACATAGATGGTTTTGCCAATATGCGTGAAACTTTCAGCAATTGTCTGTGGCAGAATATACAATTGCTTAAAGTGTCATGCAGATACATTCAGTAGTTTTAGAGTTAGAAAGTGTGAAAAAAATAAATGTTGTCATTGACTTTCAATGGTGCTTTTTTTCCTGATTTTTGCTGTTGTTTACGGAAAAAGTATAAATCTTTGAATTGTGAAACTTTTGGTGGTTATGTAGGTTGGTGGGGAAGGATTTCCGGGGGGGGGGAATGTTTGAAAAGTTTGCAGGTTTAAGATATATAAATTTGAAAAATCACATTTTGGCAGTTGTCAAGTTGATAAGGAAATTGGGGCTTTGAGTTAACAGATGTCATGTGCAGAACTGTTTCAATGCTATTCAATGCAGATAAGTATTTTGGATGCAGTAAAGTTTTGCTGTCCTCTGTTCAAAAAATTATAAAATATTAAATTGTGAAACTTGGTGTGGATAGGGGTAGAATGATTTCCTAGGGAGATTCAAAGTCCAAATCTTTTTTCAAGTTATTTAAGTTAAAGGTTGTGTTTTTAGTTAATGTTAGGTATGCACATAATGAGATCTCAGTAGATTTTCCCAACAGAGTTATATCTGCCACTGAGGCTCTAATGCAGTGTTATATTGTATCTATCTATCTATCTATCTATCTATCTATCTATCTATCTATCTATCTGTCTGTCTGTCTGTCTGTCTGTCTATCTATCTAACCATCTACTTACCTACCTATCTATCCTCCATCTATTTACCCTCTATCTACCTACATACATACCTAGCTAGCAAGATGGGAAATGGATATTTAAATAACTGGCTTTTAAATAAATCAAATTAGTGTCCAGTGTGATTATTTAATGAGAAAAAAACACAGAATGGAGTCAAGTAAACAGTCTGTTCATATGATCGTAGTCCATTTGGCAATTTTTTTCATGTAGAGCATTTTTGTCAGTTCAGCTTGCACTGTCCTTTGCAGCTGCTTCAGTCAGTGAATCGGAAGGCTTGGTAAAGCAGAGCTGAGCTGCTGCTGTAAACCAGCTGATTTTTCTGATTACATACAATGAATGACAGTCAGGTTATCATCTCACTATTTGATTATGTTTCTAAATGTTTTAGGAATGCATTTGTTTAATAGTACTGTGCAGTGATGGATGTCTTTGCTCTTGCATGATATCAGAGGTGATTCTAGTAAAACACCAGCTAATGTGTATTAAATTAATCCTTCTAGTTTAGCTGTATTTTTGGAAGCTTTAGATAGAATTAAAAAATTGTTCAGGATATGTGAGTTGTACTACATATGGGATAATCAACTGGATTTCACTAGTATAATTAAAGCAGTTGTGAATCAGAATTACAGTTCCCATGTATATGGATTGAACTGCTTTATGTAAAATTCATTTTTTATGTGTGTGTGAGCATTAGAGGTGAATTTCTTTTCTCTTTTCTCTTTATAACTATTCAGCAATAGTAATGGTGCATACTGAAAAGATGCTTTTTCACCATACCTGTAACTGAATGACCTAGAGTCAGAGACAGCGCATGTGTCCAGATGTTCCACGGAATGTGGTATCCAACAGTTTAAATGTACACTGTATGACCACATGCAATATTTCATATCTCTATTACCTTAGAATGGATATGGTGGTGGTGATGAGCTAGGGAACTTGTGACATTCAGCCATTTAGTTGATTTTGAGAATTAATGAATAGAGGGAAAATGCAGCCCCCTTCCCCATCCCGAATGAGCTGTTCTGTGTATAAGAAAACTACAAATTTATTTTTGAGAAAACCTGCCAGACTGATGTGTATAATAGAGGAGCAGAATAATGAGTCCACTGTCAGTGTGGGTAGGATCGACAAGCCTTTTAAAATTGAATGGAGCTTGGGCAGGAATAAACAGAGTTACATTATAGAAAGTGTCCATAGTGAAAAAGTTTAGAAAAAGGACACGTTAACTCCACTGACCTGACAATTGTATTTATTTATTTATTTTGTTTTTGTTGATCTGGTAAGTGCACTAGACAAACTCTGCCTATTTTCAGGCACGACATTGAACAGTGAAATACCACACATCAAGAACTGAATAAGGATTGTCAAATCTAAACGAAGTTTTACTGTGTCCAAATTAAGCAGGATGTATATACAGTACACAACATGTGAAACTATTCCTTGTGTGGAACAATGTTTATGTAAAATCCACCAAAGACCACAGATAAAGGATTTAAAAAATGACTGCTTTGGGGGGGGGGCAGTAGTCCCACTAGCAATAACATTTTCAGTGAACTCCAGCTCAAGAACCTTAAATTTGTTTGTTTTGTTATTTCTGCCTCACTATCGGTGAACTTTCTTCAGTTGTTAGAAGACCACACAAGGATTATTCTGACACAACATTTTGGAAGAATGAGTAAAGAGAAATCACAGGACTTTCTTGCCCTGGGAAACTGCTGTTGCAGTGGCCAGATGCACTTGAGCAGGCCATGCCAGCAGCAAATGCTACCACCACTACATTGGACTCGCTACAAAGATCACTGGATATCTTTTTTTTTTTTCAATTGTTTAACCAGGAGTGGCACACTAAGCTGAAAGCTTGTTTACAGGTGTGACCTGGGAGCACAAGGAAGTTAAGTGACTTCCTCAGGGTCATCCAGTATGCAACTGGGGGCTGTGTGATTCAAACCCAGGTCTCCAGAGTTGCAGCTCAGAGCCTTAAACCGCTGCGCTATACTGCATCCCAATATCCTAACTCGGTTGGTTCAAAAATGGATAAAAAAGCTGGATTCCATTACTGAGCAGCTCACTAACACTGAGCAACAAGTGGAAGCCCTAGCTGAATCAATTAAGAACTCTAATACAAGAGAGGGAAAAGCAATGGTGGTGGCTGCTACGGTGGTCAAAGCTCAAGCTGCAATTAACACTCACTTGGATCAGCTAGAAAATCAAGTTTGTTCTGTGAGTATATGGACTGTAGGCCTGCCGAAGGAGACTGAGGGCTCTGATCCCAGATTGTTTCTCCAACACTGGATTGACAAACAGACAGGCCATACAAATTTTCTCTTCCTTAAGGCATACTGCATCAACTCTTAGAGGGCAAAGACATTGGAAGAAGGGCTTCAGACTTTACTAGCTACAACGCATCCTCAGCTGAACAAAATGCCATCTTCAGGGCCACATGGAGAAAAGGATTATTCATGAGGGGGAGTCTAAAGTTATACTATTCCCTGACCTTGCTTATACTATATGGATCCAATGCAAAACTTCTAAAGGAGTGAAGAGGCAGCTCTGGGAACTGGAGATCCCCTACACCTTATTGTTTCCACATGTCTGCATTTCTCCATTGGAAAAGAACAATAGTTTTTACTGACCCTAATGAGGCTGACAACTGTATTCAAAGACTGGAAAACCACCACCGTGAGATAGACGAAGAAGCTGAAACATTGGTGGAAGAGTCATAGGGCCCTATATTCAAAATGTTGCCCTATGGCTAAATTAGCACTGCCCAGTGTGCTAAATTTTCCCGGAACCTATAGCCCACTATATTCAAAAGTGACAGCCCTAGTGCTATACCAGCTGAATATAGCATTCTAAGGAAGCCAGGCAAACTGGGCTGGGAGTGCAGTGCAAAAAATAGCCTGGGAATAAGACAGATCTGAATATAGCAACCAGAAAGTGCAAACCACAACAGCAACCAAGTGCACAGAAACCTTAATGACTGTAGAGGTGAAATATGTGGCCAATGTGTCTGCCAGCAAAGAAGTGGAGTCAGTAGAGCTGCAAGCATTAGCGCATGTCAGTGTACAGTGTGCAGAAATGAAAAATAATTCCGTAATGTTTGCATGGCACATACTGTATATGTTTGCACAGGTCTTGCACAGCACTAAGCCATTTGCCCGATGTATCACATTTGCCAGGGGCAAAAATCTGCTATATTCAAAAGTGACATGCAATTGAGCCTATTTAGGCAGTCAGTGGGCAAAAATCCAGATTAGCATCTCATTATGACCTGATTTGGATGCAGTTT
Source organism: Neoceratodus forsteri (assembly GCA_016271365.2). Classification (NCBI taxonomy): domain Eukaryota; kingdom Metazoa; phylum Chordata; order Ceratodontiformes; family Ceratodontidae; genus Neoceratodus; species Neoceratodus forsteri. The sequence goes on along the minus strand of CM057455.1, from coordinate 529,273,227 downwards.
GCCCAGTGCTATTGCAGTGTCCCACAGCTCCACCTGTAGGTCAGTCTGGAAGTAAAGGGGCTGGCTGGGTCTGCCCACAGCTCCACCTGTTGGTCAGTCAGGAGGAGCATGGTGGTAGCTGCAGGTTACATATGTACAGAACTGCATAGAATAATGTGCTACAGGGGACTGCACAGCACAGGCACTGGAGGTGGTGCTGGATGCAATAGTCCAACTGTAGGTCCTATACAGTGCACAGCAGACAGTGCAGTGACACAGGGGACCAGTGGTGTGTGGGACACAGCACTGCCTATGGTGTGGTGGGCAGCATTGACTGCAGCACTGCACACAATGACAGCCCCATCCTGCAGGTGTGTACCAACAGTGGACAGTACTGTACTGCTGTTGTGCAACTCACAGACGTTGTACTACTCGCATGAAATGCTCACAGTGAGATATACATGCTGGGTGAGTGTGCTGTGGTGTCTGTACAGCTGTATAGTATGTGGCTGGGGACGGCCCTTACCATCGGATAGGCACATAGGTGTTGGGGTCTTTTCTACACTGGACCAGTTGCACTGCGTGGCTTGTCCCAGTCATTTGGCAGCACCCAGTATGTGGTGCAGACTGGTCACCTGTGCACCCCCATGCCCCCAGTGCTGCATGTGTGTGCAAGCATCTGTCCTCGGAAGGGTGATCTACAGGTGTGTGCTATATGGCCACACTGTCATGATGTTCACTAGATCCGGGTCACCACTTACTGCCTGGCATGGTTGAGACTAGTGGCAGATGATGGCATCATAGTGATGCCATCAGTGAGCAGCATGTTTTCTCTATGTCTGGCTTATTTCTATGTGTCATACTTCTTGGTTAGGGTCATGCAAAGCCACACAAACATCATGCAAATCCAACCAAAGCCACAAAGTCACACAAAGCTGGTTTGCCCAGAGTTAAGACAACCTTTTCCTGCGCAGTAATTTGCACTGCACAAAGTGTTGCGCTAAGTCATGCAAAACCACTTTGCGCAGCACTATTAACTGAATATAGCAATGTGCTGACATGCTCCCTCAGTTTGCCCCTTGCATACATTATCATTTTGGCCGGCACTAATGCAGTTTGCACACGCTATTTGGCCTTTTGAATATAGCAGGCCTGAGCTAACCTGGTGATAAACCTACGCAAACAGTGTGCACCCAGTGCAAAGTTTTGAATATAGGGTCCATGATTGTTGGTTACAGGTTGGCCTTTAGGTATGTGAACTGTGCTTAGAGACTTTCCCTTCAGCCGATTCATAACCCTTCTGTAGGTGAAATAGTACAGTATGTTTTTTTCTATCAATGTCCAGCTGATGTGGACTGAGGGTTTTGGGAATTGAAGACGCTTTTTCCCTAAGGTTATGCATGTTCCTTATGTTAGTCAGTATAAAGCTGGTACTGTTTGATTATTGCTTAGGATATCTGAAGGGTTTCTTCCAGGACCAGCTGTTTTACAATGTTCCCTGGGCCACCTAGTGAATGTTTGTTCAATATTTTTATTACTAAATGTATTACAGTTCTTGTAATAGGTAAGAAGGTGTACCAATCTTCGTTTCAGAGTGTGGTGTGTTGTGTTGAGCCAGTTCTTTGTCACCCCTCACTGCCTTGATTGATACGCTGGTGAAACAGGTGCCTTTTTTGCTATAATGGTGCTCTATACAGTACATTCGCAGATTTTGGGGGGGGCGGTGGTTTTGAAGGTATTTGGGTGGCCTCTCCATTCTCTATATTCCTTGGACTGGATATGGTCTCACTGTATTAAAAGTATGTTATGGTGCTTCTTATCTACTAGGCATCCAATTAATTACTTATTATAGTCTAATGTGGTAGATCTGGGCATGGAGGATCGCTGGATAAGTAGTGGATATCCACTGTTTCACACAGTTGCTACGGTGGGCTGATGTTTATGCTGTTAATTCAGTTTTGCAAAGAGTGTGCTGTTGTGTAAAGGCTCCACGGGGCTCTTGAGAGTCATAATAACACTCCGTACAATTTCACTGATTCTGTTATGGGACCTGTAATCTGGTTGGTTATGTTACATATATTATAAGTGTTCTTACATAGTGTTTAGCAATGACTGCAATTGGCCTTTTATGGCATTCATCTGATTTGCTATTAATTTCAGATTAGCTCCCAGCAAGATGTAACAAATTTAAAAATACTCTTTGTGATCTTATAATGTACTCTCTGCAAGCAATAATGGATGGTACTTTTCCAAATAAAAAGTATAAAAAATGACATAAGTGCAAACAGCAACCTATAACTTAATCAATGCATGTTTGACAAGCTGTAATAATTGTAGATGTTAACAAAAAAAATCTTTCATTTAAGCAATAATGCACTCCATGGTGTTGGTCTTGCAAGGATATCCTCATGCCTTGGGTGGTTGGGCACGAGGCCACAGGTCGAGCACATCCAACACCCCCAGAATTGAGGTTATCCCAGCACGACCCACACCCTGGAGTGCATTATTGCTATTGTACAATGGTCTTTTGTGTTAAATAATGAGATAGAGTACAATTAAAATGGAGAAAAAGGTTTTACTAGTTTAAAATGGTTGCAACAGGTAAATGTATGGTTAAAACAGATAAAATAATCCCTTTAACAATGCAGTAAAAATGTCAAAACATTGACTTTTAGTGCATTTCTTAGTGTTTTTTGTTTCAATACTTCAAAGTTTATGGAACTGTTTTTTAAAGAACTATTTAAAAGGTTTTTAACAGGTGTACAACACTTCAAACGTTTTTGACACTTAAAAGCTTTCAAACTGTAAACTGTTCAGTGGCTTTAAAAGTCTGAACTGCTGTGTCAAGTTAACTGTTGTGGAGCTGTGTGTCTTCATTTCTGTGGCAGTTTACTTATTGTAAAAACTGAAGACACACATCATATTTTCTTGGATAACCCATGGATTTGTCTGAGGTTTCCATGGAGTACGTGGTTCTGCTGGTTTGCTGCTTTGAACTATGTATTGCTTCATGATGTTCTGATGCAGAGACGAGAGGTTGGTTCTCATGTTTTTCTGTGTAATCCTGAGACCTTCATGTTCTGCATAGTTTTGTTACTGGTTCTGTTTCTTCTTGGTTTGAGTTTGTGGAGGATAGGACTGAGCACCATTGCTTTCTGTCTGTGAGATTTGCTCCCCAATAACTTTTCAGCAAGGACTCGCTCTGGTAGCCGGTTATGACCATTATTTGTGGGATTTCAGCCTGGCATTGGGCAACATCTGAACAGCCGTTGGTCTCAGGCTGTGATCTGAGTACATTGCTCATAGGTTGGCTAAGTCACAGATTCCAGGCAGCATTGTTGCAAGAAAGTTGACCTCCCCCCCCCCCCATAGGTTTGGCAGTGTACCAGGTGTTTTCTTTGTTGAGTGCTTCCTGTTTTTTCCCCTGTTGGTACAGGAACAGTGCTGGGGCTCTGGTCGGCAGTTTGGAGAGATATTTTTCAAAGCACCAGACTGGGCAGAGGGGATGCCCTGGTATTTCAAACATTGCTTCCCTCAGGTGGCATCTTGCTCTTTCGATGTGACTAGGGTATTTGTTTTTTAGTGTAAGTCATAGTGACATACTTAACCTTTGTTCATCTGTCACATCCTTGAAAGAATCAAGGATTAGACAGCACTGTCCCTCACAGCCTCTGCAGGAAAAATGCAATTACAGTTCCAGCCACACATGGCAGACAAGTCCAGGGGCTGTTTCGGGGCTGATGGCTTCACTTTTCCTTACGGTTTGTAGGTGGGCTGGTGTTATAGCTGGGTGGTGTTTTGATTTATCTTGGCCCTGTCTCCTTAGATTTTTAGGTGACCAAGGAAGACATTATTGGAACTTTGTAATTCCGTATCCTGCATTAGATTAAAAGACTGGCTGAGTGATGGCTCATTTAAATATCTATTCACACCTGCTCATAGTCCGGCAAAACTTGAAATACTGTACAGTTTTCTGTCGCTGTTTCTAATGGTGCCATAAAATTCCCTCAGTGTTTTATTTAGATCAGTTGCTGACACAGTTTTAAAGTCAATTTGAAGGTTTTTTCTGTCAGCCAGTCTGAGAGAACTCTGATTCCCCAGTTTGCTTTCTTGTACTGGCTTCATTGTGATATATTTCTAGTTCATCTAATTGATCTGTTAGATTTAAGTGATTTTTTTTTCTCTTTAGCTTTGCCACTTTTAGTTTTTGAAAAGGATGAAAGTGTTGCTGCATCAGAGTTGAACATTTTGTCAACAATCTCTTTTATGAAGCAGTTGAGGTTTGGTGCAGTGGAGGAACTCATGACAGAAGCTGCCAGTGGTGAGTAGTGATTTGTTTAGATATGCAAATGTGGTGAGGTCATATGGCTGTCTGTACCTGTTACGGTGAGGTTATGCGCAGATAACCTCACTGTTGCCAAGTATAGATAGCCAATCAGATTGTAGGATTTTTAATTGCTGTTGTATAATTACTATTTAATCACACATGGAACAGGCTAACTAAAACATATGTAAGAATTTGCCATATGCATCACAAGTGGACCCCGCCCGCAGCCCATATTACACATGCCTAATGAATCACTCATTCAAATAAATAATAAGAGATAGTAGTAACAACACATACATTTCAAAAAGAAATACCCCCTCAAAAAATTAACCAAGATTACAAAGCATGTTAAATTTGTCAGTTGAGCAGACTGAAATTGATTTTGCTTGCCACTGACACAATCTAATACAGTATTGTATTGCTTTGTATTGCATTGCAATGGTTACAGTTTAGCCTCCAGTACTGGAGTGTTTCGTGGAAGTGCTCTTATTATTTTATTTATTTATTAAAGAGCTAGTGTACTGATATGTTTTTTTAATCTCATGCTTTTGGAGTCCCTAGTTTCACACTTAAAACATTATACAGCAGGTCCTTACTGTGTTCTTATTTTGGTGTCATTTACAAATGAGGTCTTCGGTGTGCAGCTGCCTAAAACAGTCCATCTCTGTGATCTGCTTGCTCATCTTGGCTGAAGACAGAAATGATGCTCTGGGGCAAGGTACAGTGTGCTGAGCAATGCCAGTGATTTGACAGGATTTTTTTTTAATCTGCAGAAGGTGGGTTTTAATGTGTGACAGCTTTTATTTATTTTATTTTTATTTAGTTGTTTAACCAGGTATAGCACACTAAGCTGAAAGCTTGGGCTTATGCCAGTTGTCACCATTAGCTTATATTCAAAGTTGTGAGCTGTTTTATTCATATGTATATATTGCAGTCTGACAAGTTATGTTTTAGTTTTTTTTGTCACTGCAGAGTGAGAATATAGGATGAAATCTGAGACCATGGTTCAGAAGAGGGTGAACATGGAACTGTGTGTTACCTTGTGTACTGCATTACTTTGTAATGTGTCTAGATGTCACTTTCTTGAGATCATGTTGCTTTCCCTTTTTTGTCATTCATTCTTTTATTGTTGACAATAATATTGTCTTCAAAATAAAAATTCAGTAAGCAAGTTACAAGCAATAAGATTGCATACGTATACAAGAATTATGGTACATATATTGCACAATATATCTCATAACAATATTTAAAAACTGTCTATACATTTATAAAAACTTCACACTATGTATATATAGTTTACAATGTTACTAGTGTATTGTACTCAGACAATTATTAGTTTTACATTTGATTTTGTTTTCTTTAGTAATATTTGTTTAATTGTTAATATTACTTTTTTTAACTCAATTGTCTTACAAAATGCAGCTAATTTTCCTAATACATCTCTATTTAGGGGGAATTCAGCAGTTGAGTAACTAAATATATAAGCTCCAACTGCATTTCAGATTGAATTCCTCATAAATATAACTTATGTTCATCATTGTATAATGGGCACAATAATAATAAATGGGTCAAATCGTCCTCCCCAAGCTTACATTTAAATTTATTATTCTCTGATTTATAAAAATTCCTGAGCCTTTCATTGTCATAATATTCAAACTAAAATCTTGTACATGTTTTCCTTTTGGTTGGATCATTAATCATTAATAAATACGGTTCCAATCTGAATTGTTATTTATTTCTTGAAAGCCATTTACTAATTTTATAATTTTTCTTAATTCTAAACCTCTCTGAATATGAATATCTCATATTCTTCCCCTAATTTGATATTCAATTTCCTTCCATGGTCTAATAAACCTCTTAGTAAGATAACTAAGTAGGCAATAGGGTTTTAGTAAATACTCAATAATATGTAAGCTTGTGAAAAAGAATTTCTTCTCCGTATATTCAATTATTCATCAATACATGCTTAAGGGAGTCAATCACTAGTCATATTATAAGCTTTAATGCAATACAATGCTGCTCTATGAGCAATATTGCATTGTTCCAATATTTGTCCTAATTCTGCACTTATTAAAGATGTAGGGTCCCCTTTTGGTAATCTCAAAAGGCTCTTATAGTAATGTTCTAATGTGTCATTATTTCAAATTTCCAAATCTCGGCACCATACAGTAGTTGATTTTTCAATTTCACATTTATTGTTTGTAAGCATCATTTTATTGAATTCCCCCATATTTATAAGCAAAATCTTGCATGGCAGGAATAAATCTTTTCTTCTTTTGTTCAGTCATCTTTTTATGGTCCCTCCAGCTGGAATTAAACATGAAAACAATGCCTCAGTAGCAACATTTATTTACTCTATTGTATGATTACCACATTTTAAATTAGATACCTTATTTCCCTGACTTTTGTTTTTATTAAAAATCTTAAACTTTGTTTTATCATAGTTTATTTCTAAGTATGCATCTGTACATAATCTTTAAAATTTTGTAACACTCCTCTTAAATCCCACCATACTTGTTGACATAAGAATCACATTGTCAGCATATGCCAGGTAGGGGCAGCACTTGGAGCCCACATTGGGCATGTGGAGCTCAGCATCATCATTTCAATTAATGTTTTATATATGAACAGAATAAATAATATGGGGAGAGTACACATCCCTGTCTCAAGTTACAATTTGTTGAAAATGTTTTTGTACTGTCACATTCTATAAAATATCTAACACTAATTTTGTTATTTGTGTATAATGTTAACATAATGTTCAATAATATTCTATCTATCCCCTTTTTGTCAGCACTGGGAATTTATGAGCATCTCGAGGGAATCAGCTGAAAATGAATTTCAGTGTTTTGCTTTGAGACTGGGTTGGCATTGGGTTGTGTGTGTAGAGTGTGAGTAGCTGATGGATGTAGTATGTTCACTTATACAGTAGATCAGTGTTCATTGTGGAAGAGGCTGTCTAACAAATACTGTGTATTCATTAAGATGTAACCAATAAAGAATGAATGGGAATGTGAACTATGGAAATCATAATATTGTGATCTTTCTGTGACATATCCCCATGGATGGCATAATACAAGCAGTGAGTCTGGGCAATAATGAAAATGAATTAACATTGGGTAAGTCCAGCAATCTTGTTCAGACACTATGTTCATATCTCCTGTTTCCATCAATCATTTATTTTCTTATTTTTGAAATCATTGTTAACATCACACAGTTTATTTTTCATGCACAGGTCTTTCCAACCCCACACACACACACATATGCACTCACACGGGCACTGACCTGCTTTTGTTCTGCAATAAATCCAGCAGGTTTTGAAACCTGAAATGGTGCATACTGAAAAGAGGCGCTGTCATCATATCTGTCATTGACTGATCTACAGTCAGAGATAGAGTCTGAATTTTCCACTCGAATGTGGCATCTAATGGTTTACACTGAGGCAATGTGACCACATGTAATACCTCACAACTTTGTTGCATTAGAATGGAGATGGTGGTGGTGATCATTAGATGCCACATTCAAGCAGAAAATTCAGACATTTGCTTTATCTCTGACTGTAAGTCAATCAATTATAGGTATGGAGACAAAGCCTCTTTTCAGTATGCTGGATTTATCGCAGTACAAAACTGGGTTGGTGACTGTGTGTGTGTGTGTGTGTGTGTGTGTGTGTATAGTAGTAGTAAAAAAATCTGATTAATTTGATAATGAATCAGAAACTCATCTGAAACATGTTCATTTCTAGCGAAGTCCTTGGTACAGAATAATCTATGTTTCATAAAGAAATAATATTAATACCTAGACATAAACAATAACAATGAATGATGAATATAACATAATTGATAAAACAAACAACTGACATAATTACAGACAGACTAAACCAAATATAAGATGGGTTATGCAACATGAATACATATATTAACACATTTTTCAGTCCCAAGCATTTCAAGAGACATTCAAATCAGAACAGCATTCCAGCTTTGTATTTACCCATAAAGTAAACCATTTTTATAGCACCTAGTTGGATATCAAAATTCAGAGGTCTTAGAGAAATGGACATTATGTTACAAATGTGTAGTGCAATATCAAACAAGATTTGGTCAGAGCTGATATGGCTGTGGAGAGCTTCTGGGATGCTTTTACCCATTATTTCTAATGAATTTGCACAATGCAGATCTGCTAAGAGGTAGTTTCAACATGATCTTCCTTTTACACATTTTTACAATGTATTTTCCTAGAATATGCCTGCTGATTGTTATAAATATAGCCTGGATAGTTTACAGTGTGGTGCCCTGAAGGTGGTAAGAAGGATGGTAGTGTGTGCTGGGTTTTCACATAAAAAAAGGTAATAAAGCAACTATGTTGATGACACCAGTAACTTGCACACAAACTACTAACACAGGTCCAAAAAGGGGTGGATGCTGGCACAAGACAAAGAGAGGCGAGAGTACAGAAATTGATTCCAAATACTTCACAAGGTTTTATTTATACCAAACCAAGGGGAAACATGGCCACGGGGGTGGGGGGCACTTACAATTACTTTCCTGTATGAGGAGGAGGACTCTAAATAAGTGGCTGTAACAGCTCCACTTTATGAGTGGTCTGCATTCTATAATCAGCAATCACTATATAGTTTTTTCAATACTACCCTGAGGTGCACCTCTACCTAGGGCCTGGAGTACTCCACTTTAAGGAACCGTATAGCATAATACTGTAAAACTCTACTTCTGTCGTAAGAGGCAGTTCATGCATGGATAAGCTTTCTCTGTCATCGGAAATAAATTGGGTTGCAGTATAAAACACAAGGGGAACACTTGGCTGACTGGGCTAACAACTAAGGGACTGCAGAGAGGATTTTGTACAGGCCATGAGTCTCTCGGCCACACCCCACCTCTTTAGGATTACCAGACTAGTTAAGAACAAAGCAATGATTCTCTCAGCTCAGAACCCACTGAGGGCTGCCAGAATTGAGACACAGCAAACCTGGCCACAGCCCTCTTCCGGGCTGCCGGGGTAAGACAAAGAAGTTCTAAGAAGATGCTGACCAACTGGCCCAAAGTCCTCTTCTGGACTTGCTGGGAGATGAGAAATCAAAAGAAAGTGGTGACCAACTGGCCCAAAGTCCTCTTATGGACTGCTGAGGTAAGACAAAGAAGAAAGTGCTGACCATCCAGCCCAAAGTCCTCTTCTGGACTGCCGGGACACAACAAAGATTCTGAAGAAAGGAAGTCTGTGAATTGGAAGCACCAATGGGAGTTCAGGGCACCAAGGCCAGATGAGCCAAGGACTACTTAAAATAAGAAACAGAACAATGATGCAAAATGCTGTGGAAGAAGAGCTGGATATCACTTTGATACTGATGACAAAACCAAAAAACAGACGGTACCTTTGTGCCAGGCCAGGCCATACTTTGGGGAAACTTTGAAGAGCAGAAAACAATAAACAGGACATTGCAAATGACCACGGCATGGTTCCTTGAAGATCTGCTGGTGGCTGCTTCAAAGATGCACTGGAGACAACTTCTGGAGTACAATGAAGAAGATTGATCTGGATACCAATGGTGAACAGGTTCTGGAAAGCTTTGGAAGACTGATTCAAACACCTTGCAACTTGGAATGCTGGCAACAAAGCAATACTTTCGAGCACATTCACTGCTTGTAGCAATAGTTGCATGCAAAATAGTCTCAGTTCTTGTTGCAGTGTCTCTTATTCAATCTTGATGGTCAAATCACAGTACATATACAGGCAATTCATTTTTCTGATATAACCCTAGCACTGGTGGACTTAAATAACAGGGGTCTCTCTGATTTAATCAGGTTCTTCCTGTTACTGCGACTCTGCATGGCTAGCTAGACTCCTTAAACATCTGGGGTCACTAAACAGGGCTGCTCCAGCTCACCCACGGTCGGCCGGCACCCAGCCAGCCACCGACCAAGACCAGGACACCTGCCTGCAGCTCCTTGGAAGCTGCTTGTCCCTGAACAGGGTTGCTCCAGCTCACCCACGGTCGGCCGGCACCCAGCCAGCCACCGACCAAGACCAGGACACCCGCCTGCAGCTCCTTGGAAGCTGCTTGTCCCTGAACAGGGCTGCTCCAGCTCACCCACGGTCGGCCGGCACCCAGCCAGCCACCGACCAAGACCAGGACACCCGCCTGCAGCTCCTTGGAGGCTGCTTGTCCCTGAACAGGGCTGCTCCAGCTCACCCACAGTCGGCCGGCACCAGCCAGCCACCGACCAAGACCAGGACACCCACCTGCAGCTCCTTGGAAGCTGCTTGTCCCTGAACAGGGCTGCTCCAGCTCACTCACGGTCGGCCGGCACCCAGCCAGCCACTGACCAAGACCAGGACACCTGCCTGCAGCTCCTTGGAAGCTGCTTGTCCCTGAACAGGGCTGCTCCAGCTCACTCACGGTCGGCCGGCACCCAGCCAGCCACCGACCAAGACCAGGACACCTGCCTGCAGCTCCTTGGAAGCTGCTTGTCCCTGAACAGGGCTGTTCCAGCTCACTCACGGTCGGCCAGCACCCAGCCAGCCACCGACCAAGACAAGGACACCTGCCTGCAGCTCCTTGGAAGCTGCTTGTCCCTGAACAGGGCTGCTCCAGCTCACCCACGGTCAGCCAGCACCCAGTCAGCCACCAACCAAGACCAGGACACCCGCCTGCAGCTCCTTGGAAGGTACGGGACAGCGCAGCCAATTGGAACATGGGTGCTTCCAGCAAACCCACTCTGATTGGCAGGAGTTTTCCCCTGCTATAGACACCGCACTTTGTTAGATTTTCGATAGAACTAAGCACATTTCAACTGTGTTATTAGGAGTTTTTCAACTGTATTAGCTGGATTGTAATTTCTACTACTGTTTTAAAGTGCTTACACCTCTTCTGTCTGACTGCTCTTCCTGCAGCACCCCCCCATCCAAGCACTCTGCCTTGGTGCCAATAAATCTATCTACCTCTTTTTTTTGGCTAGTTTTCCATTAGCAGGTTATACAGACCTGCCACTAGAGGGACTCTTGGTCTTCTACATAAATCACTGTATTCATTCGTGGGCAACATGGCCTGCATTATCATTCTACTTCTTTCCCAGTTCTGCTACAAGGGGACTTGAGTCTGAAGGGTGGATGGCCACTAACTAAGCTGCTCCTGCTCTCCTTGTTCCCCTTTCTGCTGTATTTTCTCATCTAGGTTTTAAGTGAGTAGCTAGGTGGGCAAATTTCTTGCCTAGAAAATATTGCACTAATACAAATCACGAGACCACTCAATATGGGACCATGGCTCTCCTTATTGTGTTTTTATTGCTCCTAAGGTGCAGAGTTTTCAGCATTATAGTGCAATTCGAAGTACCTCAATGCAATTCAGTTCTCCAATGTACCTTATCAATACCTAATGTTATAACAGCCTACCGTGCAGACACTATGTCATTCTCATCTCCCCTTTTAGCCTATTCCCCCCAGTTAGCCTACACCCCCTTGCTACTGTCCTCACCTATGTCCACCCAAGCACTTACATTGATCACAATCAACTGCCATTACAGTGGTGCCGCCTCTTGCGCAGCATGATATGGGTTGCCGCGAAGAAATAAAAAAGCAGTCTCCATTCTTATAAGTTCTTAAAGAAAGTTATACTTCTGCTTCTTCTCTGCTCAGGAAATGTGGAGCTCAACCTGCCCCCACAACTTACCTCGCCATCGATTTTGCTGAGGCCACAGATCTCAAAATGATGGTCAACATTATAAGCCTGCCTAAAAAACTTGTACAGCTGCAAGCCTGGACTGCACACGTTAACCCAGACCTTATCACAATTACTGAGTCGTGGTTAAAAAAGACGAATACTGATCAACAAATATCACTGCAGGGCTACAATTTATTTAGAGCAGATAGAGAGTCTAGAGGCGGGGGTGTGGTTATCTACGCCAAATCTAAGTACTTGGTCACCAATATTAGTTGCAAATCTCTAGCCAAGGAATTTGAGTTAGTTTTGCTGAGCCTTCATCTCCCCTCCTCGGAATGTATCACTATCCCAGGTGGCTATAGACCCCCGTCTGGTGGTGATGAAGTCCTTAATCTTTTGAAATCCATGTTCGTAGATGCAAAAACTGAAACAATATTTCTAGTGAGGTATGAATCTTTCTTAAAAGGCAGTACATTCCCAAGTGAAACTAGTAAGAAGAAGCTGTTTAAATGTGCAAGTTGTTGCATTCTGAAGGGGGTAAACAAATTTCCAGTTTAATAGGCAACCGATATTTAACAAATATTTAGCAAGCTGCTTCAGTTTCCTAATGGCATCTGATAAGCAGCTTGGAGTTATGTCTCCAACATTCTTAACAGAAAGAAGGGAGTATTTTATTTCAGTTGGCATGGAAGGATACATTGAAAAGTCAAAAACATGTGTTCCATGATAATCCATTTTCCAGCTACAGATAGCAAGGTGGCTGTAGGTTGCACCCACAGCCATAAAAAGTGAGATCTCCTCAATTCAGATCTACATCTTGGAGGTATAAATTCTATACCTTCTACTCATTTTAATCCATTTTTTTTTTATTCCGGAGTTGTACTCTTTCCAGTATGTAATCTGAGACATTAGATTTATAACATTGAACCATATACAGTATGTTAATATATGGAAAGTTCTCCTGTCATTAAGATGTAACTAGTCTAGTGATGTACATAGTTCACATCTGTGGGTTCTCCTTGGGACATTATGGATGAACCTAACACTGTGCGTGTGTGTGGGGGGGCTGGGAGGACCCCTGTGTCGCAGTCCCTCAGACTCACCTGGACTGTCTCCTGAGCCCTCTGGCACACACTGCACACTCCTTCGAGGGGGGTCAGCCTGGATTCACAAGTGGACAGGAGAAGAAATGATGCAGTGCCTCCAACTAGGGTAGTGATATAGAATACCAGTGGATTCACTGCAGGTTGCCATCCCCCAGAAAAATACAGTAACTTCCCCCAAGAGAACCTTCTACATACAGTAAAAGCATACACTTTCCAATACCCCAAAATAATAAAATGTACAGTACCATAAACCAACTTACTATTTTATTATAGGGAGAAGGTGAACATAGGAGAAAAGAGCACAACAATAATGGATGGCAACAACAAATACACCCCACACTGTCTCCCACACCTCCCACCTGTGGGTGCACCCAGCTTCCCCCCACGGCCACAGTCGTTTACAAACAGTCTGAAAGTTGCAGTGGGTACCTCACTGGAGTTGCTCCAAAAGGCAAGGATTTGGTGGAAATATGGAATTAGTCTTGTCATTGGGATAAGAATACTTTTGTTGGGGACCAATAACTTTTAAACTTTGAAAACTAACATTTCTGCCTGAGCGCAGCTTTAAACGTGCCCGGGACTTAACCCCCCTTTAATAACTAATTAGCTAAATATGAACTCCCTTGAGCAGCAGCCCAGAGGTACTTATAGTTTGTTGATTCAAAGGGGGTCTTGCAGAAACTTGTTTCAATGGTACCATGCTGGTATCAGCAGTTGGTGGTGGTGGTGCACCACAACACCAATTTTCAAGAAAACAGTGGTCGGCTGAAGAAATTAAGAATGCTGGTCTTCACATGTCAGGCAATTCAAATCTTCACCTCTAAGGCCTTCATATACAGTGTTCACCCGACAGGCCTCTTGACTTCTTCCTCTCTGGGAATCTTCTTCATTGGACTGGGGGACAGGGAAGGCTGGTTGCTCTCCAGACTTGTCGATTGGCATACACTTTTCTCTGCTAAGGTAATGTACAGTAGCTGAGCACTGGCTGTCTCTAGTCCCATCACAAAGAATAACTCTGGCTTGTAGCAACAGCAGTCTCCAACACACTCAGCCCTCAATGGAGGAACACAGTGGCTTAGTCAATTCACTCCTCACTGCAAATCTCTCTCTTTTCTGGTTGCACTTAACAGTTTCACTCCTCAGACAGCAATTTCTCCACACTACAGGCTGCCTATTCTCAAATAGCAAGTCACAGAAGCAGGTTCAAATCTTGCTTTTGGAATTCACTCAGCATGTCAGCTCTCTTTCCTGCTGACAAAGCTTTCCTTCAGGTACTGTGCTTCTCTGTTGATATCTGGGGCCAGCAAGGCCACAGGGCTGGTAAAGCTGTCCTTTGGATTAAACAGACCACAACAGGCTCTCCAATTCTCTCTTCTATGGGACCCTCTGGAACCTCCGCTTTTTGTGAGTTGTCATTCTCTTTTTACACTTTTTTCAGTGCCCACATCTCATTGGTTGAATGCTTCCTGGGCTCACTCTACACCCCTTCACATTTACCCAATGTCCTCCTTGCCTCCCAGAATCTTTGGGAGCCACCCTATTTGTTTACATTTTATCCCCCGAGTCAATTCTTATATTTATTAATATATGCCCTAAAGAGGGCTGAAAACACTCTCTCCCAAGCCTTTAGGCATTCTGATCCTGATCCTAGACTCTGCTGCCCTGTCCAGCAGCCAGGGATATTATTATATGGTGGAAGGATGGGCAAAACAACTTTTGTAGCCACGGCGCCATTAAATTTTACTGTTCTTCACCTGTGCATGTGCACAAGGCACCCATTGGACATGTTTATTTACATTATGCTGGTCCAACTACTTTGCAGCTCCCTGAACCATTTACTTATCCTCCTAAGTGCCTGGGGGCACAGAAACACCAATGGAGCTCAGCCCCCTCCTGTACATGGGGCTGAGACACCGCAGAAGGATGGCCACAGCTGCATTGCACACATGGGACTACACAGGCCCAGAGGCCACCTGGAGCCACTGAAAAAAGCCCTCCAGTCCTGATTCAGCAGTATGAGATCCGGAGGCAGAAAGAAGACTCAGCAGGGCACAGCCCCATAAGGTAAGCTCAACCTAGGTTGTGGGGCTTACATGTCCTCCCACTAAAACCTTGGTTTCCTCGACAAGCCATTAAAGTTCAACACATTTTTTTCTTTAGGAACATTTCTAACTAGACATTTCAGTTTATCACTGTTCATGCAATTCAAACAACATCATTTCAATACATGTGCTTACTAGACACCTGGCTCCTGTCTATCAAGACATTTAGCATGGCCAGTGACAATAATACAATCACAATAGCCATTCCTAGCTAGTCATTAGGTAGCTGTGAAGACAACAATATGCATAGGCAGGGACATGCACTTTCCCACACTATCCATTTTACACCACGTTGGGGGATGTATTACCAGAACAATGTGCTTGTGAACCACTTGAAGGAGATACCAGAGGCAGCACTTAGGAGGTCATAAGTTAGTTTTAGACGTTGTCTACATGTTCTACTAGACTTGCAAGGGACTACTGCTTTTTCATAGGAATAGGGTGCATTCTGCCCACTTCCAGCACTGTGTCCAGCATAGGGGCCTGATTTGGAATAACAAGGGTCCTAGCAGTCTTTTTGACCAGTCCTCCACTAAGGCTTCTACATCCATGTCTGCTAAAGGTTCCTCTTGATTTCCAACTGGGGTATCACTTGTCACTTATGGATCAGCATTAGGGTCTGTACTATACAAGAAATCCATATCCTCACTATCAGCTTGTGGCCAGTCCATAGGAGTCACCACTTCACAAGATACTTCTGTAGGAGGTTGATAACAATGCATTTCCTCTTTCTCCTCAATATTTGCACTGTCAGTTGGTTGCAGCTGTATATCTGATTTATTGTTCAGTACTGATTTAGGAATGGTTACTTCCATTTTTTTCCAGGCATGGTTCTGATTTCGAGTTCTATTAGGTCTCAGCCCAGGCTCTGTTATAGTATCTTTAATGGGCTTAAGCTGACCACTTGGCAAAAGGTGGTTTCGGTGAACAGTTTTGACAATACCCCTACCATGTTCTTGACAGATATGATACACAGGTAAATCAGTTGACTTTTCAAGATCAACATATGGTTCAGAATACCAATGGTCAGCTACCTTGTGGTTTCCTTGAAGTCCCAGATTTCTGAGGATAACTCTATTTCCGACTTATAGCACTTGGTTTTGCAATTTCTGGTCATATCAGAGTTTATTTGCAGAACACACTTTACTGGCAGCTTCTGCAGCCAGCTGATAGGCATCTTTCGTTACTTTTTTAGGCGTTTCATGTATTCAAGGCAGGACTCTTTGGAGGTTCCATCAACAGACACTCCAAAAGCTAAATCAATTGGCAAACGGCTTGCCGACCAAACATCTACAGGCAGGTTGAAGCATCTGTAGCACTGTTTGGGGTACAATTATAAGAGTCTCCCAACTTGGGAACATGCTGGGCCCAATTTCTTTTCTGTTCCAGGTCCAGTGTACCTAACATGTCTAACAAAGTATGGTTAAATCTTTCAGGCTGTGAGTCCCCTTGAGGATGGTAGGGAGAGATGCAGTACTGCTAAATGCCATGGGCAGCAAGAAATTCTTTCAGCAGGTGGCTCTGAAAGTTGGACCTTTGATAGAGTTAATATGCCGATGTATACTATAATGCATTACAAACTTTTCAAGTTTATGCACAATAGTCCAGGCTTTCTGATTCTTAGTTAGGTTGGCCTGTACGTACCTTGTGTAGAGGACAGTGATGTCTAAATTATGACTATAAACTTCACTGTCCATTTCCTCTAACAAAAAGTCCAGTTCTATTGGTTCAGTGTTTCTAATGTTTAAAAGCAGTGATGCTTTCCATGGCAAATTCTTTCTCCTAACACACTTGGCACTGTTCATGCTGTGCTCCTCCACCTCAGATTGCATCCAGGGCCAATAAAATCACAAGGTTCAGGGTATGCTCAAACCCAAGGTGCCAATGCTGTCATGTAATGCTTTAAAGGTAACTTTGTGGTATTTCCATGGCAGTATCAACTGGTTACAGGTGACCATTGTTTTGGGGTTTTGAACAGTTCTGAAAAGCAGTCCATCTCTCAAGGACAATGTGCTCCATTCTCTCAACAAAATTAGAACATCATGATGATTATTTGCCACTTTGTATGGACCCTCTCCTTTTTCCAAAGCTGAAATTACTCCTTTAGTCCATAACCTTGCCATTTCAACTATCTGTGTTCACTCCACTTTGGCCAGGGAAAATGGCTAATGTCCAAACTCTCCAAGTTGTAATAGGCTTCAGGTATAGCATCAGGGTGAGCTCCCATCACATCAATAGCTCTGGGGTGAGCATCAGATGTCTTGCTATTAGTATACACAAATTTCATACATAAAGCTTTTACAGTGGCAAGAGTCATTTGAGTCAACTGGCTCGCATCGGAAGGTTGAGGATTGTGAGACAGGGCATCAGCATCTGTGTTGTTCATGATACTCAAGGGTGAAGTTTTACATAGAAAGGGCAGACAACCAACAGTGACTGGCTGCATCCAACTTAGCAGTGATGTTGAAATAGATAAGAGGATTGTTATCTGTTCTTAACCTAAACTTGGCCCCATAAAGGTAGTCATGGAACTGATCTGTAATGGCCTGTTTTAAAACAAAAAACTCAAGCTTGTGTTTTTTCACTATGCATCTGGCTCCAACTGGTGAAATTGACATGTCTCAGTCCTTCTGGGTACTCTTGATACAGTACTGCTCCCAGCCCATCCAGACTGATGTCTGTGTGTAACAAATAGTGATCTTTTTTTTTTTTTTACTCCTAGCAAGCCCTTGCCTGGCCACTCCATCAGGCTGCCTAGGCCCCCTGTCCTGCTGTCATGTCCCTTCACCATCTGCTGCCCCATTATTGCCACAATCCAGGTACCCCAACATATTCCTTCATGGAAGGGAACCAGGAGAAGAGAGTCTCACGATGGTATTCCAACTGTATCTGGAGCATTGCAGGGGTCAGCATGGAGACTTCTGGGCTTTGAGGCAAGTGGAGACTTGTGACTATCATACGATCGGTCAAGTGGCTAGTTTTCCTGTTTTCTCCCCATCCCCCCAACTCCCAAGAAATGGTCTGGCCACAACAGCATCCTGGGGGCAGGGGCATTCAGCATCACATTGAGGCCATATGCTGCCAAGAACACCAGTCAGTAGCCACAACCAGGAGCCATCAAGCAACAGTCTAGGACCAGCCTGCCTCCCAGGAGGAAGCATCCAATGGACACTGTAAACTCCCTCTCTGCTGAACAACACTCTTGACATCCTGGCTTGGGGTCCAAACTCAGGTAACCAGCATGCCAAGCAAACACCCATAACTCAGTGCCACAGAGATGGCAGAATAAGGGCTTGGTGGGATCAGCAAAAGCCAACACATGGGATTCAGTAAGCTACTTAATTATTTCTCTGAATGCATTTTCATAGTCCTGATTCCATCTGTCTCCAAATGGTTCGATAACTTTGTAATATGTATTTTCGAGCTTCTCTTTCTTACCCTTCTAATTCTTGTAATTGGTAGGGGGTACCCCTGCAGTAGATTCATAAGTGGTTGGACCACCTTGGAGAAATCCTAAACAAACCTCTGATAATAACCACAGAAACCAAGAAAGGATTGCAGTGTTTTCCAGATTATGAGGCCTAGGCCAGGTACAGAGGGCCTTGACCTTGTCAGGGTTGGTTTTGGACTCCTTCATATGAAACAATGTACCCAACATATTTTACAGAGGACTGACAGAATTGACAATTTTTAATTGACACTTTGAGTCCAGATTCTTCGAGTCTGCCCAGAACTTTCATCAGGTGTTCTTCATGTTTCTCTAAGGTGCATCCCAAAATAATCAGGTCATCCAAATAGACTGTTACTTGAAGCAGATTCATGTCTCCCATGGTTTTTTCCATCAACCGCTGGAAAGTGGCTGGTGATCCTGAGATACCATGTGGCATTCATTCCAATTGATAGAATCCCAGGCGGGCAAATGAAAGCTGTTTTTGTCATTGTCCTCCTCAGCCGTAGGAATCTGGTTGTATCCATTCCATAAATCCAAGATGGAAAACCATTTACTGCCAGTGAGATAGGCAAGAGCACCCTCCACACATGGTGCCATGTAGTGGTCTGCTATTGTATGCTTGTTTAAAGTCCTGTAGTCAACACACAAGTGGGCAGCCCCATTCTTCTTGGGGGCAACCACTATGTGGGATGCATAAATGCATCTGGATTCAGATATGACACCAGCTGCTACCAAATCTTTTAAGTGTTTGCAAACATCTTCCACATCAGTTGGGGCTAGTCATCTGGACCTTTCTCGAAAGGGGTCAGTTGTCATTAAGATGTATGGGATGCTTTTCACCATAGACACATCCAACATCAAGCTCACTGGTGGAAAAAAACATTACTCCTCCTGGTTACCTTCTGTCTCAATTTCTACTTGTAAGATTCAAGTGTAGGGGAATCTCCAAAGTCAAACAAGTTAGGATCAAGCTTTTTACCTGTATCTTGATTTGAAACTGCAAGTCAGTCCATTTCTGCTCAGTAGACATGGGCGGCTAAGGTTCCTCCTCTGAAAAAAGTCACTTCTTTGTTAGTTTAATTTCTTACCAAGACATTAAGCTTGTTCATTCCGTTGAGGATCCTGGGAGGCAGCATCACCTTTCTCTGCACTAGCAGGCTATTTAGTCGCTCTCCATCTGTGGTCATGTCCACAACATAAGCATGGCTTCTGGCGGGCAACTCAAACTCTGTCTCCACCATGACTTCGCACTTAGCACCTGGGGATAATACCAAAGATCGGGCATCTCATCTGAAAATCACCCCCACTTGCTCATATTTAGTGCTTGGCTTACTGGAAATGGGCCCCTTCAGATATACATGTCAGATCCAGGGGTGTATCTGTCAGTTGTGTATGGACTGTGGACCCTTCATCTCTTGGCATAACTGAGCCAGTCTCTGAAACATGTTGGCGTTGGTCCCAATCAATACTGGGGTCTCTCCTTCTATCCTGGTATTAGGACACACCAAGGCAAGCGCTTCTACAGGGGCCTGTACTCAAGCCATACTCTGGGGAAATTCAATGTGAATAACAATTTATCACCGATATGGGTAAGGCTGGTTTCTCACTCCCCAGACAGCCAGTCCTATCAAAGGTTTCAAAGGCATGTGACTCAAATATTTCCAGTACCAATCTTCAAACACAACATTTACTTGTGCACCAATATCAAGTAGCACAGTACAACCCACTCCTTCAGTCTTGGCTGGGACCCTAGAAGAGGGTCCTATTAATCTTGGGGAGATCTTGGGGCCAGTGTTGTTAACAGGTTGTGTCTATTTCATAAAGCAAGTTTGGTCCAGGACCCCAGTTCACTCCTTCACTGGGTCCCACTGGCATTCCTCTGACATATGCTTCTCTTTCAATAATTTCTATTCTACAAGGTCAGAATTTTCAGGCCTATTTCAATACCTCCTTTGGTGCCCATCTTCACCACACCAGTAGCAGAAAAATCCATCACTACTGGCAGTAGTTACTTTCTCAGGCGTTGGCAGGGCAGACTTCTGGCCAGTGTAGTATCTTCAACACCCTGAGGACAGAGTTGTATCTCACTGATTTTATTCACTAGTAGTCCATAGCATGACTGCCTGTTTGGTCAGTTCTTTTGTTTCTTTAACTCCTCAGTTTAACTCTTGTCTTACTCAGATGATTCTTGACTTATAGAAATCTTTATTTTTCTCAGAGGTGCTGCCAACAGTCCTTGCTGTGCAGCTCTGTCCTCTTTCACTCGGACCTCATACATCAATTCACCATAGGAAGAGGGATTACTCAGCCGCTCCTCTAACCGCACCTTCATCAGAAGCATTTCTGAGTGCCAGGCTCCCTCTAGGACTTGTTCTAACCACAGTCTATTCATATCTTGGGCAGTCACTTCTACCTTACTATGGGCTCTCTGTATTAATTGCTAAAGACGTACCAAGCTGTCAGGCAGATTTTCACCTTCTTGTTGTACAGTCCCTTGCAACTTTCTCAGAACTTGTGTGTCACTGTCAGTACTCCTGAACATGCCCTCCAGAGTGTTAAGGGACATCTGGCAGTAGTATCAGGTCGGGTAGTTTGCAAAGCTCCAATGCCACCCATAGCAGGTCCTCTCAAACTCTTTCACAGCCAATGTCTTTTATCAGCTTTGGGACACTGGGGATATTGTACCATAGAATTGGCTTGACCCATCCAAGTTTCAAAGTCATCTTCCCCAGCTGGCAATGGTTTTCTACCAGAGAAGGGTCTTAACCTTGGATAGGATCCTGTTCCTCTCCCAGACACCCAAGCAGCTAACCAAGCTGGGGGTTGATCAGGCAGAGTGTCAACGTCAGCTTTATATAGTTCTTTCACATCTTGAGGAGTCTTCCCCTCTGACTTCAACCACAGTTCAAATTTCACTTTAAAGTCACCTTCATCTGAAGGCTCCTTGGGCATTTTCTTGACACTGTTATGGGTCACTATGGTCCAGGTGGACCCACTCCTCCATGGGGAGAGGGTAGTATGCAGGTTGGCAACATCATTTTCCATATCACTCTTAATCAATGCATTTACACTGCTACTAGTAAAGTTGTACCTTATTCCTTGTACCTATAAGTTATCAAAACAGCCCCATGCCAATAGTTCATCAAATATTTTGGATCTATCGAAACTTTATGAAATATCTGACCCCACCACTGATTTGCAAAGACTCCAGAGACCCCAAAACTCTTTTTTTCTCCCTTTTGCTGGTGGGGAGGGGGGAAAGGGATGGGGAGTTAGGGTTCAAAACCCTAAAGCCACATTCCCTGACTTTTTTGACATTAAGTTGAACCCTAATTGGTGCATTAACATAGTTTTTTGCAAAGAATTTATTATATAGCAGTCTAGCTAATATGTTACGAACATAAGAACATTAGAAATTGATGGCAGATGGGGATCGAGTGGCCCATCTAGTCTGCCCATAAACCTTACCCCTTCCCTATATTTTGCTGTTTTTGTTTATACCATAGAGTCAGTCCCATGCCAGTTTAAATGCATTCACCATCTTTGCTGCAACCACCTCTGGGTGAAGGCTGTTTCATGTATCTATTACCTTTTCCATAAAAAAGTATTTCCTGATATTACCCCTGAGCCTTTCCCCTCTCAGGCGTAGATTCTGCCTCTTTTGTACATGCCTCTCCATTTGCATGGAACAGTTCATCTACCTGAATAGTGTTTTTACCCTTAATGGGTTAGTTATTGCTCTTAAATTCCTTGCTTTTTGAGCCTGCATCAATAGTCAATGTGATGGTTACAAAGCAGAAAGCCATGCTGAGCCAGCAAAGTATATAAATTGACATCTATCTTTATAATGTATAAAGATGAATTAACCACAAGTTTGGAAAAATTCTACTTTTTGTATTTCAGTGTGTTTAGCATGATTGAAAATACTGTCTCTCATGACAAAAAATGGTAATTAAGATAGCAACTGGGCAACATTTATGGCATGATCAATAAACCTATAACATATATCATTTGAGCTAAAACTCAAATAAATTTTAGCTGACAATCAGGATTGTAGGCACCAGTGTTTATTTAAACTCCAATTTAAGAATTCATTATGCAATTTATGACAAACTGCATAAAACAACTAAATGAGTTTCTTGAAAGCTACTGTTACCTTTTAATTATCTTCTGTATTGTTTTCTTAATCGCTCATGAGTATCTTAGTAAATAGCATTCTATATTAGTGTAATTTGACTTCTACTTTCATTAAAATACATTCATGTATGTTATAGCTAGATTTATATCAATAATACAGGCACAACAGGACCCGACAACAATCACAGAGATGTGTGCCACAAGGTACAATGACTGGGACATGGCCATCCCAGGATGCACTGTGTTTAGGAGAGACAGAGAACAGAATCATGGAGAGTGTGTGGCACTGCATGTTTAAGACTGAGTTAAAGCCATGGTAATCAATGCAGAGAATACAGGGAGGAAAGTGAAATTGTTTTGGGTACAACTAGAGATGGTGTAAAGGCCACTATCACATGGAGAGGAGACAGACAAGGAATTAGAAGAAGAAAAAAGCAAGAAGACCAGCTGGGCAGAGGTGCTGCTGCTAGAGGACTCCACTATGCCCAGCATGGATTGGTGTGTACCCTCAGTGGCATCCAGTAGGAGTCACACCATGATGGATTGTTTACAAGGGGCTTTTTTTTCCAATTGTTTAACCAGAAGAGACACACTAAGCTGAAAGCTTGTTTACAGGTGTGACATGGGAGCAGAGGGAAGTTAAGTGACTTGCTCAGGCGCACATAGTATGCAAGGGGGGCTGTGGGATTCAAACCCAGGTCTCCAGATTTGCAGCTCAGAGCCTTAAACCACTGCACTATACTGCCTCCCTTTCTTGAGTCAGCTAGTTAGGAGACCCATAAGAGAGGCTTTAGTGCTGGACATGGTACTGACTAACAGTGACAGCATTAGGAGGTCACGTTAAAACCTCTGGGGTGCAGCTACCATCAGGCAGCGTGGATCCACATAATGTCTTAGGGTAGAGAAGGGCTGCACAAGAACGAGGATGCTGGATTTCAGAAATGCAGACCTCCAGGCCATGAGGAGGTTGCTTAAAAATAAATTGGTTGGGGAGAGGCTGAAGAGGGGTGGAACAGAAATTGAAGTTAATCAGAAGAAAAGTATATTGTAGATGTTTAGTCTGTGCATCATGGGGGTAAGCAAATTCAGAATGAGATATGTATGGTTTTCAAGGGGCTAGAGGTTTCATTGAGAGAAAAGAGTGAGGCCTTCAAAAAGTATAAAGTAAGTCACAGGGATGAAGACAGGGAGGTTTACCTTTATAAAGTAAAGGAGGTATGAAAGGTAATTGAGCAGCAAATGCACAGATGGAGGAAAGGATTGCAGGGGGGTAATGGAGATGGACCAGACATTCTTTAGATATATTAGTGAGAATATAAAGACAAAAGGGGATACTGACACTAAAGACTAGGTCAAAATCAGCAGCCATAATCAGTTGAGATTTTCTGGTTATACTGCTCATGTATATGTAGCTTGTCTGACTTTCTCTTGACTTCTGCAGCCAGTTTTGGTTCCGTGCAACACATCAGATATTAAGATAGTGAATAGTGTTTAGCACAGAGCTACAGCACTTACCAGAAGTACTGTATGAGAGACAGAACTTATGAAAAGAGGCTGCATGGCCAGGTGAAAAGGATGAGGGGTGAATTTATTTTACTTTCAAAGAACCTTAAGATCTGAAGCTTAGCAATTGCTTGAACCTATCATTCAAGACTCACAATTTTAATTCTAGAGATCATGAATACGAAATGAATGGGGGGCACTTTAAATCTCAACAACATAGGGCATGGTTTTCTCAAAGGGTAGTGAATACATGGAAGGGCTTACCGAGAAAAATTGTCTGAAATCTGAGATTGGAGTTGTTTATAAAGAAATTCAACTGTTACCTTATAGAAAAAGTAATTATAAGTTACAACAGAAAAGCAACAGACATATTTGATGGGCTACAGCCTCTTTTGCCCTTCTATGCTATGTGGTATTGAGGGTTGAGGCACTGTGCACCTTACCTCACACCATGTCAGTTACCCCAGTTGGGGAATGAGCTTGGGTTGCCATGAGTTGGCTGGGGTGGGTGGGAGAAGATAGATTGGCTGCCTGACAGATCTTCTATTCTGGATCTCGGTGGTGTACCATCTCTGCTCTTGGCTACCGACAGGTGGAGGCCTGGTGATACTGCCAACATATGAGGAGTATACATGACTTAGGGGAAGAGGAAGGCAAGGTTCAGGGACGCATATATGCCTCCATGTGCATGTGCAGGCTCGAGTTTCCATAGCTAAGGAAAGAGATAAACTAGGAGGAAAGTACAGCAAGGCAGGCATCAGTGATGTTCTGTGCACTGAACCCTACCCACCTCACCATCAGGGAGTACCTGCTGGCATAATAGATTATGATTTCTGGGGAATGGATGCCCTCCCCCTCCTAACCCCACCATGGGGGGAGCAATCCATGGGGATATCAGGCTAGTCCGGTGAATCTTTGGAGATGGTTGACAGTGGGGGGTTGTGGGGCAGGAAAGAAGGATGCCCAAGCCTGCTTCAGCCAGGGAAGAAATGTAGAATGCGAAAAAAAAGAACTGGTAGAGGCAGACAAGGAAAAGGCAGGAATACTGGACAGATACTCTTGCTCAATATTCACAGTGGTGAGAGGGAGGATATTTCCAGATGATGCATACACATGTAAGAGAGAGGCAGTCCATGTAGGTAGATTAACCTAGGCAAGTCTTTTTTCTGTGATAAAGGTTTTCCTTTTTAGGGAATAGACTCCCTGGTCGCAATTTGTGACTTTAACTCTGCTTGGCACTGTGAAAACTTTGATAAGAGAATCATTAAGTAACTGTGTCCATGTTGGACCATCTTTGTTACTATTTTGGGGCACTAATACTGTATATGAACTCTAGATATCCCCACAGCGTGCTGTTGCAACAGATGAGGAGTCTCATAATCTTTTCAGTCCATGATGTTTGGCTATTGCTGTCCTCGGAACCAAGCTTTGTGTCTGCAGGCTCATAGGAAAATGAATAAACAGAAAGTTAAGCAAAAAAAGGGAGGCAGGCAAAGAGATGGACATCACAACATTTTCAAAACAGACAGTTTTGAAAGGATTAAGGTGGCTAGCATAGGAGGACTGACTAGGCCATGCAACTTAATGGGTTTCACACAAGTGTGTTAAGGATGTTCCGTGGTGTTTCAGCCATTCTATGTCAAATTTACAATTTTTTGCCAAGTACATGATGGTCACCTTAACATTTAAAATCCACAACAAAAAACATGGGTTGCCATACTTGTTTTTAACTTACATATTGAGCCTTACTCCTGCCTTATGAATAAAACACTGTTTTATGTAGTTATAACATCATGTTTTAGGGGTTCGTATGAGCGTGAAACAAAAAGTAACACAAGGATACATCATTTGTCATGATGTGTGCTTCATTTGTTCCACAAATGGAAAAATAAAGCGTAAATTTCCAATACTGTGACAACCTCTTGAACAAACATTTCCAAAAAATGGGGGGGGGTGGGGTATTTTTATGTTTTTATGCATACAACCATTTCGATCCTATATCATGTTCCTCAAACTTTTTTGATAGATGTATAATATGGTTGTGAATATAGCAAAAGAAAAATATGTCGGTTGCCATGCTTCTTTTGATTATACACTTGAAGCTGCTTAAAGGAGATGGCTCCATGGAAGGCACTTTGTCCCCTTTAAGTGATTGTCTCATTTAAGAGAAAGGCATAGAAAACATATACAAATGATATGACAAACAGAACCATATATGACAGTAAAACATAAAGCAACTTAAACAAACGCAGCACTTAAAGAATTCAGTTCTTTTGTGAGTTAGTGCTGTTTGTTTCTAGTTAAAACTGCAACTTTATTTTATTTAGGCAGTAAATCAAACTGTAAAACCAAAAGTGCCCTTAAAAGCATCACATTTATCTGTCCTGTGTCTTAGTGTTTCACTGTGTCTGATTGCACGGTCCATTAAAGAAGTCTGTGATCTTCTTTTGCTTCACCTTCAATGTCATCTCCCATATAATCTGGCCCTCGAGGTTGGAGAGCTGCTCCCACTCCAGAATTCATCCATGTTGAAGACACCAATCTCTGAGCGGACAAACATGTACTGCAGCTGTGCCTCTAATAGAAACAGTGTCAGGTGTGAGATCATAATCCCTCAATTCCTCATTGTCTTCAGTAATGTCCACAGGATTCACTGTGTCACAGAGGGCCTCCACTATTAACTCCCCTTTCATCGCTTTGTCGATATCGATGTCCACAAAATAGATGAACTCTTACTCCGTGAGATTCTGTGGTTGCTGTACATCTTCTAGGGGGTCAGTGATTCCTGATGTGGCAGTGCCCTCTTCATCTCCCTCCAGGGCACCAGCTGCATCAAGGGATTCAACAGTAAAGCCCACCTTCTTAAAACAATTAGTGATTGTGGCAGACTTTACAGCAGCCCATGCCTTATGCATCATAAAGATTGCATCCAGTAAGTTAACTAGTTTGCCAATCTCAGATGCTAAGACTGTAGTGCTGCTGTTGATGATGCCCACAATTTGCTCTGAAAAAATAACCAGATGTGTAGGGTGTCTTTTACTTGCATGTCCTTACCCTCTTGCTTCCTTTAGTGGTTCGGGTTTTAGTTGGACTGCCATTCTGTGACAAGTTTTCTTTTTTTCCGGCTAATTCAGCCAACTTGGCTCTTAGACATGTTAAAGAGCTCAGCTACCTTGGCCATAGAAGTTCCTGGTTCCTGTAAAGTGTCAATAACCTTGATTGTTGTCACAAGGAGAAGATCAACACATTTACCCTCCATCAGGACAGGTGTGAGCAAGAGACACAGCATAATGAAGTTAGCTGTAAGTGCATTATTTTAAGGTCAGTGCATTCAGTAATAAATGGGTGTTAAATGCTTTAGATGAACTGCTACTAGGGGGAAGGCAGAGAGCACCAGGACATAATCATATCTATTAAAGGGATTCTTAGTCCTCTTTAAAGGTGTACCAATGCATTAAAAAGTATAGCCACTTATTCAGTGCCCAGGGGATTGTCCCTTTAAAGTGATTGTCCCCATTAAGTGTGTCCTGATTAAGTGGCTTATACTGTAGCTGCTTTCAAAGCTGCAGTTTCAGAGGTAGTCAGCTAAGGACAAAAGCAATCAAAGAAACCCAATAAAAAAAAAACTTGCCATAAAGCAATTCAAACAATTAAAAAGTACATGCAGCATGACAAGGACTTCAATACAAAAGAAAAAGAGAAACCAAGGACAGACAAACATATACATAAAGCACTTTGAATAATGGCAATGGTTTCAATTGTGGCAGCTAACTTCCTCACTTCTAGTCTGTATATATTCTTAGCTGGACATGACATAATAAGATAAATTACTATCTTAATGATTCTTCCATATATTTAAGAATGTACTTATGCCAGTAAACAGCATTGAAAACCTTTTTGGGTGCATTAGCAAAATGGGACTTTGAAACACCAGGAAACAACTTAAAGGGAACCAGGTGATCTCCTAGTGGCCTCATTGATATATTTTTTTTTTATTTTTTTGACCAGGCAGTGGTCTGGGCAAAGCCTTTTTTCAGCCATGCCTGACATAAAATTAACATACAATACAAAACTTACAACAAACAATAATAACAATTACATACATTGACACATGTTATTGCAGTTAAAATGTTTAAATAACAAACACTTAAAATGTTTTACATTGTTTGCTCTAATTATAAAATCTGCAAACTCATTTAAAATTGATGGTGCAAACCATGAAAAAGCATTCTTACTCATGTCTAATTTAATTGGAGGAATGGAGGACAAAGTCCTAACACTACTTCTAATCATTCAGCCCCTCATTAACCATATTAATGTATTCGAAAGTTATTTAAGGTCCAGATTCAGATGAAGGAAGCTGCATAAAATGTGAATCTTAATTCAGGGGGTTAAACCTTCAAATCTGTATAAAACATGCAATGGTGTGTTAAATGGGGAAATTTGAGAGCAAATCAATACATGTTATTAAATGTCATTTTATATTTAACTCCAAATACATTGTTGTGATTAATGTACATTATATTACCATAATCCAGAATTGGTATCAATAATTGCCTAACTATAAACAGACGTGCTTCATCAGTCAGGGAGGCCACATTATGATAAAAACAACTCCCAATTTCTGGTTCACTTTTCTACCCACCCTTTCTATATGGGGAATTATATTTAAGCTGGGGCCTACTAAAACACCCATATAATTAAAGGTCTTCATAAATGGAAGGCATTCCTCATTTTTCCCAGTAATATGTAACTCACTTGAATCCTTTGATAGTCTTTGTATAGTTCCAAACATCATTTCTATTGTCTTTGTCTCACTTAAAATTAGTTTATTTAACCTGCCCAGTGGCGCTGAGGGTTGCGGTGCTGGACGCCACGCCTCATGCCATGCCGGCGGCCCAGGTTTGGGAACGAACCTGGATTGCTAGGGGTCGGCAGGGTTGGGAGAGGATTGAGCATATGGAGGACAGCTCTCCTCTCCCGCGAGGGACAGGGGTCCCCAGTCAGTGCTCGGCTGCCCTCTGGTGGAGGCCGGAGATGCAGCAAGCGCTGACGACGTAGAGAAGGGGTGGGGGAGTGGCAGATGTTGGTTCCATGCCTTGATGTCAGGGTACTAGACACTCCCCAAGAAACAGGGGAAAATGCCCTTCAGCTCTGGCAGAGATGGAGCACCGGAGCTTGCCGTCAATCAGTGGCTGCCCATCTGGCACCCGACCGACCGATGCTACTGACTGGTCGGGGTGTTAGGGCCCATCTTGTCCCCGCCTGTGGGGTAAACCAAGGCTACATGGGTGACAGAGGACTGTCCAGGTAGGGTGGACCACAGAGGGATGACTCCTTGGTGCTCCCGAGGAGACCAGAGCTCAGGGGAGGAGAGGAGGAATAAATACAAAAAAAATAAATATTTATTAATGTTAATCCAGTGTGATCCAATGTGCCAACTTTACATACTTATTTTGTAGGGATATCTGAATTTCCTTGATAGATGGCATGGAATCCTATACTACTGCATCATCTACACATCGTAAACTATTATTTACGGAGAAGGGGTAGGTATATCATTTACAAATATAAAAAATAGTAGGGGACCTAACACCAATCTCTGTGGTACCCCTGCCTTTACAATCATAGGTTCTGAAAGTTTACCACCATTTCCCAATCTTTGCACTCTATCCATTAAATAACTGTCAAACCATACTATACTTGTCCCATGAAACCCTATTCTCCCCAAATTATTTAATAGTAGTTCGTGATCCACCATGTCAAAGGCACCGGCCAAGTCAACAAACCCTGCACCGGTAGCCAGCTCCCCCTCTCACTGGCCACCAGCACAGCATTCACAAACCCAGACAGCACCATTGTGGTGGTTCACCCCTGTCTCAATTCATGTTGTAGATCATCAACAAGCCATGTCTCTGTAAGTGAGCAAGGAGCTGGTGAAACACACATTTCTCCAGCATCTTACTCAATACTTTGAGCAATGAGATTGGCCTGTAGTTTGAGGAATTATCTTTGATCCCTTCCATTTTGATGGCACATGTCCTATTTCAAGTGAAGGATTAAATAAAGTTGTTACTGGACCCACTCTCTTGGATGCAGATATATTCACTAATCTTGAGTGGAGTTCATATATCCCACCACTCTTCCCTGTTTTTAAAGAATTTAATAGGGGCAATACTTCCTTTTTCTGTATCTAATTGAATTTAAAAGTTGGGCTGTTGCTATCCAATCTCTCATAAATATTATATTGGGTTCCCCCTTCTTCCTGCCTATTTTCTTCACCCTTACCTCATGTCATTTTAGAAATAAAATGCTTATTAAAATAATCAGCCATTTCTTTATCATCCTGATTATATGTTCACCTTCTTTTATGTATTTAGATTTTAGTTTAGTTTATTAGTCTAGGAATTAATACCTTTGAGCCAGGGCTCTTTTACAAAGGTTCCATGTCACAAAGAACATTTGACAAAGCACGATACATATTACAGGTAAAACCAGACAGGAAAGTTACATCATAAATTTGCTATTAACAGTTTAAGGCAGTAACGTTTTTAAGTTTCATAGAAAAACAGGCTATAACAGGTTCAAGCGAGTAGACAATTTCGAGGTTAAGGAAACTTCCAGGGAGAGTGTGATCATTAGGCGCCAAAAGGAGGCTAGAGAGGAGGGAAAGGTGGTGAGCGGGAGAGTAAGTGAGAGGGGACAAGAAAAAAGGGGGGGAGTGAGTTTGGGTGGGAGACAGGAAGTAGTAGAGGTAGTAGAGGGAGAGTAGTAGAGTATTTAATTGCATTTGTATTCAGTGGATTACAAATCTGCCTAAAATAATTCCAAAATTTGTAAGGGTCACCCATACTGTTTAATTGGGCTTTACAGTAGTATTCAGGTTTAGCCTTAATAATCTCAGCCTTATTTATATTCCTCATTGTTTTATATGCCCAGCCACAAGCAGAAGCAGAAGCAGCAGTTTTGGGAGCTGTGGTGGAGGGCTTCCATTGGAGCCATAGAAGAAGTTCAGGCCACATCCACGGCAGGGGAAGTTGGAAGTAGTCACACTGTGAAGGGGAGCTTGGTGGCCATAGCAGTGTGGTGGAGGACTTTCACTGGACCCACACCGGAGGACCACATTAATGGTTTGAGCAGAAGGAGGCAGCAGCCAATCGGTTTGCCACGCAGTACAAGGGCACCAAATTTGAATGCGGCTGGGCTATTTAAGGCCAAGCCCAGCCAAGTCACAAAGAGAAGCTGTCACTTTTTTCTCCCACCTCCCACCCCTACACTGCTTCCTTTATTAAATGGGCAGGCTGGAACCACTCACAGTAGTGGTCTCACCTATCAGGAGGGGGCAGGAGGAGAATTACAAGAAGGCAGTGGATGCAAATCAAACTTTGGGGCAGTGACTGCATTGGCTGGTGGGACTTGCATCTTTAATCAAGGTACTGTGAATACATCCAGAACACTGTATGAATTTTTGTAGCAAAAACAAGGGTATTGGCACATTTAAGTGCCATCTGTGGATGTAAGGGGTCTGTGTTTCTAGTGGGTGATTAGCATGTGATACAGTCAAAATTGGATATTGCATTGTTGTCTTGCAGCATTGAGGCATGTAAAGTTATTGAAATAAGATACAGTCATTTCGGGTGTTGTATTTTAATGCTGCAACATTAGGGCTTGTACAATTATTGCACTGAATTTCATTAGAAGCATTGGGCCCTGTAAAGTTACTGAAATAAAATAGTAATTTTGGGTATTGCATTTTTATGCTGCAGCATTAGGGCTTGCACAGTTATTGCACTGAATTTCATAGCAGCATAGGGCCCTGTAAAGTTATTGAAATAAGATACAGTAATTTCGGGTATTGCACTTTTATACTGCAGCATTAGGGCTTAAACAGTTATTGCACTGAATTTCATTAGCAGTTCTAGCACATTTAAGGGAGAGAGCTATACATTTCTTAGGGCAAACAAATATACTAGTTAGGAGTTTTCAATAGTTTAACATTGTGAAAGAACAGGATAGGATGTGGAGCAGCCAGGATGGTAGGAGCACGGGGAAGGGGGAACGTTGGTGAGAACAGGAAAGAGGAACAGTGGGGGGATGGAGGTGGCATGAGGGTACACTGAGGTTGGTGGGTGGTTGAGGTTTAAAATACGAGGGTGGGGGAACTGGCAGGATAGTGAAATGTAGTAGTTGTGGTGTAGCGGTGCATATGGCCACACTCTGGAGTTTTGGAGCATGTCCCATATGTGTGAGACTGTTTCACCTGGAAAGTGAGATTAGAGAGTTAAGGAGGGTGGTGGATCACTTGATCATGGAAGCAGGACAAGGTGGGGGAATGTGTGTGGGTTTTCCAGCTCAAGGTGAAAAACTTGCCAGCTCAGATGGGAGGACAGACAGTGGGGATGCTGGAGAAGGCAACAGACTTCTGTCCAAATGGAGCAGGGATGAACTGGCACAGAGTAGTAAGGGGCAGGTGGAGGTTCTTGCTACTCAGTCATCTCAAAGTTTGAGGGGCACACATGGGGTGGCAGGATGTGGTCAGGAGGTGAGGGAGGGGAGGCAAGGCTGGAGCAAAGAGGGATGATATGTCAACCATGGAAGAGACGATGGGTATGGGGTAGTGGCTCTGCAGGAGGTATTGGGGAGAAAAACAGGTATTCGCCATTGCAGAACTTAAGAGGGGACTGAGGGAGTTCACCAATACAGGAAGGAAGCAGCACAGGTGTATAGGAGGAGACAGAGAAGGATGGAGGTAAAAGGGGGATGCAAGAGGGAGAGGTGAAGCAGAGGTGGGGGTAGGACACTTGAAGGAACAACCAGGGGTAGACCTGGGATCAGGAGTAAGGTGGTGTTGGGAGCAGAGCTGAACTCAGGCATGAGAGAATTAGGAAGGGGTGGAAATGATAGGGCTGGGGCAGGGCTGCAGATCTTTCTCCAGGAAGGAGAGGGGCTCTGGGTGCAGGAAGTAGAAGGGCCCAGATAGCAGGGAGGGTAAGTAAGTAAATAAGAGGGTAATAGGGGCAGGAGAGGCAATGCTGACAGGCAGGGAGAGGGAAGATGGTAATACTATGCAAGGCACAGTGGCCATGGGAAGCAGGGTCCTGGTTTTTGGGGGCTCCATTATTAGGGGAAGCAGGTAGGATGAATCTGGGGGGCATCGGGAGCTCTATAGCTGTGGAATGTATGCTGGGAATGATGCTTTTGAGACTAGGTACCTTGTGCACTCCCTGGTAAAAAAAGCATGGGTGGGAAGCCCCACATTATGGTACACATTGGTATAAATGATGTGGAGGAGAACAGTGTGCAAGAAGTGCAGGCCAGATACTGGGAAGTGATTAGATTATGTGTGGCTGACAATTGCACGGTCTCCTTTTCAGAAATCTTGCCAGTACTGAGGGGTACTCTGGAAAGAAAACAGAAAATCAGGGAACTCAACAGCTGGCTAAGGGAGTGGTGTCAAGCTAGGGGGTAAGGGTTGGTGAGAGACTGGGAGACTAAATGGGATAATAAAGAACTTTATGCTAGGGACTGGCTTCATTTAAGCAAGGGAGGGAGGAAGTCCTTAAGAACAAGCTGGGGGAGTTTATATCTAGGCAGTGGGATTTAAACTAGAAGAGGGGGGGAGGGCTAAAGAGTACAGGGTTCTTGAACAAATCTGAAGGGCATAGGCTCTTCCTCCATACTGGAGGGATACAAGGATTAGAAACCAACTGTGGAGGAGGGGAGGCAGGGGAAAAGGGGGGATAGGCATACAAAAAATTCAAGTAAGGGCTGGAAAGTTGTCCTTATTAATGCACAGAGTCTCTGAAACTAGATTCCGGAATTATAGGCATTGCTGGTGGAAAGGGGGTGGTGGATGTGGCTGCAGTCAGAGACTTGGGCCACCCAGTACCATGATTGGGGCATGAAAATTCTTGGGTATATGGCAATTAGAAAGGATAGGTCAGTGCGTAGAGGGGGAGGGGTCACACTGTTTGTCAGGGATGGGATAGTTCAGAGCAGGGAGGAGATAGTGGGGATGTGGAGGTGATATGGGCCTTGTTGCAAGATAATGAAGGGAGGAGAGTTAATCTGGATGTGGTCTTCAGGCCACCCATGCAGTCAGAGAGCATAGATGTAGAACTAATAGATAGCCTGAGGAGGAACTGCAGAAGGGGAAGGAGGAGGAATGTGATCCTAGGGGACTTCAAGATGTCAGGAATGGAATGGAGCTCCATGCATCACTGTCAGCAAAGGAACAAAGAGTGCTCGATACACTCCAGGGCAAATTCCTGACTCAGCTTGTTGAAGAGCTGACGAGGGAGGGAAACATACTGGACTTGGTCCTAACCGAAGGGGAACAGGTCAGGGATCTGCCAGTAGAAGCCACATTGTCTGGTAGTGAGCATTCCATGGTATGTTTTACCTTAGACTTGGGGAAGGAGAGGGACCTAAAAAGACCAGAGTAGTTGACTTTAGCAGGGCAAACTTCAGGGAGATGGCAGATATACTTAGTGGTCATATAAGCAACATCAGGTTAGGGAAGGACACGGAAGGACAATGGGAAATTCTGAAGCAGGGTATCCTGGAAGCCACAAAAGCATGTGCCAGGTCAATAAATAAGATGGTCAGAGCCAGAAAACCCTACTGGTGGACAAGGGAGGTACAGGAGGAAGTAAGGAGTAAAAGGCTGGCCTTTAGAAAGTGCAAATACTCCCACAGTCAGGCAGACCTTAAGGAATATTACAGGAATTCCACAGAGGCTAGCAGAAAGGTTATAAAGGCCAAGTTGGATAAAAAGCTTAGGTTAGCAAGAGGGATCAGGGAGGGGGAGAAGGAATTATTTAAATATATTAGGGAAAGGAGGAAGGGAAGGGGTGGATGAGCAAGCTGAAAATGGAAGGTGGTTGGGTAGAGGGGGGTTTGGAGCAGGCTGAAGTGTTAAACAACTTCTTCAGCTCTGTCATCACCAGGGAAAGTGCTTGGCCATTGCCTCAGGGAGGGAAAGAAAAGGGGCAATGGGGAAGGATCTCACGGACAGTGAGATTCATGTAGGGAGGGTAAGGAAGGCTCTCAAGTCCTTGAGGATAGATAAAGCTCCAAGACTGGACGGCATCCATCCGAGGGTTCTAAAGAAACTGGCAGATGTCTTGACAACTCCATTGATGGAACTATTCAATTCCCCCCCAATTGGTATGGGTCCCTCTGGATTGGAGATTGGCAAATGTAGTGCCCCTCCACAAGAGCGGACCTCTGGATGATCCAGGAAACTACAAACCAGTCAGCCTGCCATCCGTAGTGGGGAAAATGTTGGAGGCCATCTTGAACGGATAGATGGTGGAGTTCCTGGAGGTAAAGGGTTTTCAGGATGAAAACCAACATGGATTTGTCCTAGGGAAATCATGTCAGACAAACCTTGTTGAATTCTTTGACTGGGTGACTAAGTCCCTGGATGGGGGAAATCCAGTTGATGTTCTATATCTGGAATTGAGCAAGGTTTTCAATTTGGTCTGGCAAAAAAGGATAATTTGGGAATTAAGGGGACTGGGGTGGGGGATAAGTATGTGGGGTGGGTAGCAAATTGGCTTAGGAATAGAAAACAGAGGGTGATGGTAAAGGGGGAAGTCTCAGCTCCCTGGGAGGTCATCAGTGGGGTCCCACAAGGCTCAGGCTTGGGCCCTATCCTTTTTAATGTGTATGTGTCCAACATCGGGTAGGGGATAGGTCATAAAATAAGCTTATTCACTGATGATACCAAACTGGAGGAAGTAGTGAATAGGGAGAAGGGAAGGAAGGCACTACTGGGCCGCCTACAGAAATTAGAATACTGGGCCCACAAATGGCAGCCGGGGTTACATGCACATAAATGCAGTGTTCTGCATCTCGGTAGTAGGAACCCTGAGTACATCTACCACTTGGGGGGAATACAGCTGGCTGTAAGAACAATGGCAAAGGACGTGGGGGTTATGACTGATGCTAAAGAGAACCACTCAGAGCAATGCAGAAGGGTGGCTTCCAAAGCAAGCAAAATGCTTTGGTGTATAGCCATGGGGATAATGACCAGGAGACAGGAGATCATACTTCCCCTGTACATCTCACTGGTGAGGTTGCATTTGGAGTACTGTGGGCAGTTCTGGTGGCCATGGCTTAAAAAGGATATCGCACTTCTGGAGAGGGTCCAGAGAAGGACAACAAGAATAATCAGTTCTATGGAGGTACTGACATATGAAGTTAGGCTCAGAGAGCTGAACATGTTTTCCCTGGAGGTCAGGGGGGGATAAGGGGATATGATAGAGACCTTCAAATACCTGAAGGAGTTCAACATAGGGAGCCAGGAGGGTTTGCTAAAGTTGAGAGAAGAGAGAACTTCAAGAGGCCATAGTCTAAAGCTAGCAGGGGGAGGTGAGGGGTGATTATTTCACAGAGAGTGGTGACACCCTGGAATGCTCTGCCAGATGGTCTAGTAAAAATGGGAATGGGGGAGTTTAAGAAGGGATGGGACAGGCAGAGGGGCACATTATGGGGGGGGGAGATAACCGGAGTAGTGCAGAGAGGAGATGGGGGGGAGGAAAGATGAAATGGTGGGTGGTAGAGCAGCCGAGGTGATTTACTAGTGAGCTGCATTGGGTAGACAAGATAGACCGATATGCCTAATCTGCTGGCAACTATGTATGTATGTATGTACTATATGTATGTACATATGTATGCATGTATATTGTCTCAAACTTTCTGCATCCTTACTGATTATGTACTGATGGACTAGTTCAAAAACTCTTTGTTTCCACTGACACAAGAGCAAGAACAGTGAAGAGCCAGGGAATTAGAGGCCAGTGAACCTCCCCTTTGTGATGGAGAAACTGCTTTAGACTCTGTTAAAAAAGAGATTAGTAGAATTTATGGACTCTAGTAGATTACAGGACAGTAAGTTATATGGGTTCACTTGAGGAAGTTATGTCAGATGAATTTAATAGAAGTTTTTTGACTGAGAGACATGGAGGTTGAAAAGTGGTAAACTGTTGTTGTGGCCTGTTTGGACTTCAGTAAAGCCTTCTACACAGTGCCTCTCAGAAGGTTATTAGATGAGCTGAGACCTTGAGGCAGGGGACAAAACATCCCAACTGGTGTGAAATGTGTTAAGAAACACACACCAGAGAGTAATACTAATGGGGACTTCTCAGAGAAGATGGAAGTCATGTGTCAAATTTATTGATGCCTTTTTTACAAACTTTGGTTATATGTTTACCATCCTATTTCAGGGTTACAGTGCTGGTGTTCGAAGCACATAATACAACTGAATGGAAAGCAAGCTGTATGCGGTTCATTTTTAGATGTGGTGTCACTATATGCTGGCATCCAACATCATATGGAACTCAAAGCAGTATGTTTTTTTCATGAATGTGTTTGATAATGAATTTCATCAACTGATTTTGAGTTGGGTGCCGTTAGCCATATCCTTCCCAGCAATCTCTTTACTTTTGAATTTTAACTCTATGATTTGCAGATTTGTGGAACTGGGATGAGTTTGGTGATGGTCCCCTCTTGCACCAACCTTTTTATTGGTTAGTGTGAGGATACTGCCATCCATGGCTGGGTCGCAACCAATTTGCTGGAAGGATAAGGTACTGGGGGCATTTTGTTTATGATATCCTGTGCATTTGTGGGGTCCAACCAGTTAGGCCCAGGGATTCCAACAGTATTTCAAGACAATGAATGTAATTTAAAATTCTCTTAGACTCTGGACCCTGAGAAAAGTACATTCCTAGATCTCTTGCTATTGCAGGTCACCATAGGGAAAGTAGTCACAGAAAACCTACTTCAGGGAACACTCTGTAAGTGCGAGCTCTCCTACCCACACCACCTGCTAAATATCATCCCATAGTAGCAGACTGTCCCACAATTGCACAGATCTTAATACATTTGACAGTCTGCTGATTTACATAATATGTTTTTATTGAGATGGTATGAGTCAGAGTTGTTAGCTGCCTCAAAAGAAAGGTCAAAATCAAGAACAGGGAAGACCTGCTACATTAACATCATAAATAGGACAGAGGGATCAACCTGTTCATTTTATTACTGAATACAACTCAATCGCCCCCAGAGTGCCAGGCATCCTTGAAAGTCTTTAGCCCCTTTTTGCAGCTGATCCAGATATTGCACCCATGATTGGAAACAGCTCTAAGGTAGTTTATATGCATAGACAAAGGATAAGAAACGTTGTAGTTCAGAACCATTTTACCAGTCACCAGAAATAGGGGTACCCATCAACCTGTTTTTTTTCCCCCAAGTGTAATTCATGCAACATTTGTAAGTACTGTATGCCCAACAGAAGAGGTATTTTGTCAGCGCTACCAACTCAAAAAGACAAGATGACAGACACACCATTGCATGCAGAACCCCTTTTGTGGTTGATGTCTTATGGTATAATTGGCACACTTTATGCATAGGATGTACTACTCATCCCATGAAGGAATTGATGTAGAAACATGTCCTTTTAATTGTTAATGGAAAATGTGACATGGGTAGCCCATTAAGATAGTGAGTCTTTTTGAGTGAGGTAATTTGAGCAAAGTCAAAATAGAGAAAGGAAAGATGGTGATGTGCAGTTAACAGCTATGTGCTATTGATAGCACAGTGTATTTCAGCACATAGCATTCTTAAATAGTTGGTAGAGTATGTGTAGGTTTCTTCATCAGGATAGTTCTGAGCTGGCTATCTGGTGTAGTGGCTAAGGTCACTGCCTTTGTGCCGGGTGACCCAGATTTGGTACTGGTTGTTGGTGTGCTGTTTTTTTTTTATATATATATTAAGTGTTTTAAACTGTGTTTTGTATTGTGTCCCATTCCCCGTCCTTCCAAATATGTCCCCCCCCTGCCTGTATGTTGCTCCCCACATGCGTTCTCCCCCTTGCTGACATACCTTACCCAATGTAGCCTCTTTTGAGTTTTCCCCTCTTCCCCAGTATCAACCCCATGGAGTTGATTATTTTAAGTTTGGGGGGTGCTGGGAGCAAATCTGTCTTGTTCCTTATGTTCAAATTGAGTGTCAGCAGTCGATTCTCACAGGTGCTATAATGCACATTGCCATTTCAGTTTTTGGTGATGTGCAGTTGCTGATTTGGTCAGTACCGTTATGCTGGCGATAGTAGGACATAGAACCTGTGACATGTCAGTGGCAATCCACTGGAACATGATAAACCACTCTGGTCTTAGCCATTTGAGATCACAGCTTTGCACTTTATTCCTGTGCACCAAAGAGAAGGGATTAGAATTGATACCCAACTGCAGAGGGAGAGCAGAGTTTTTTTTTGTTTTTTTTACATCAGGGAGAAATTGTTTTACTAGAATTAAAAGATGGATGGGATAGTATCCCATTTTTGTAAAACAAAATATAATTTATTTCTGTATGTTTACTCTTAACTAATGTTTTCTGTAATTTCAGATTCAGGAAGCAAACTGAATTTGAAATAGTAATCAAAGAAGTAATTTAAGTAAATGAAGAAAATAAATTTGAATTTACTAAGCATTTATCGCAACATTATATATTTTGATTTTTGTACTTTAAATACAGCCCAGCCATTCCATGTACCTTTTTTTTTATTATTTTACATATAGAATAAAGTATGGGGTGGTGTGTGTAATGAGAATTTTACACACACCCAAGGTGTTGATTGCTACATAAACCACGAGATTGAAGCTCGAGGGGTTTGTGCAAGTATCCAACACCAAGGGTGTGTGTAAAATTAGAGGTTAAACACCACTACATTTTTTTTTATATAATTGATGGCTACCATTTTTACACCTCAGCAATTATATAAAATAAAACATCTCTGTGATGCAGTGGCCGACCAAGTTTGCGTTTAGACGCAGCTGCTGAAGGATACGTAAATATTTTTTTTTTCTCAAAATTGTAGCCCAATTTTAGCCCAGCTTAATTTGGTTATTTGTTTGTTTTGTTTTTGTTTGATTTACCACCAAGTCAGATTTGTGGAGTAGTCCCCGATGGTGAGCCATGGTGTCTGGTGACAAGGAAGGGCAGAGTGGCACCTGGTGCATGCACAGTTTTAGGAAAACCCGGCACATGTTTGGGATTATAAACACTCCTTTTTATTGGAAAATTATGCCATGGGTTTTCTATGGAAAAAAATGATAGCCATTTATTATAAATAGAATAAAGTATGGGGTGGTGAGTGTGTAACGAGAAGCTTACACACACCCGAGGGGTTAGATACTACATAAACCCTGCAAGTGAAGCTTGAGGGGTATGTGAATGCATCTGACCATGAGGGTGTGTGTAAACTTCGAGTTCACACACACCACCCCATATTTTATTTTATATAATTGCTGGGTTTCCCTTTTTTCACCTCAGCAATTATATATGAAAAAAAGAAGTTGTTGTGCAGCTGTGGTCCGCTTAGGTTACTGCGTGCAGTTTGCGGTTGCGTTTCTTTACCTATTTAAAAGTTTTTTGCTTTTTTGTGGGCAGCTGAAAGAAGTTGCTATGGTATATATTGTTTTAAAAACTTACCAGCGAGTCCGAGTGGTGGTTCAGTGTTGCTTAGCGGTTTGGAGAGAATGGGAGAGCAGTCGGGAATTGAAGATGTGAGGTGGGCACATGCACAGAGTGAGGGAAACCGTGCATGTGTTTGCCATAATAAACACTCCATTATTATGGCAAATTATGCCACAGTTTTCCTATAGTATTATGTACTTTTTTGACGTCATTTAACAAATGAAGTTTAAATTTGATGGTATAAATGATTTTGTCACAGATATGTTTCATGTCTTACCACAGTGCTACCTTAAATGAGCGTTCCACCCTAAAAAAAATTGTTGTTTAAGTTATGTACATGTGGTGAGTCCCTGCACACCAAGGAAAAATATGCATTGATCCAAAGCTATGGGGTTAGTGTGGTCTGCTCTTGCACTCAATAAATTATTGCTTCAGTTATTTGTGGATTTTTTCCAATGTTTTGTGCAGCTTTGTTTGTACACTGGTGTGGTTCCATTCATTCACCCCACCTTGAGTACTGTGTTCAGTTCCAGAGCCATTCCGTTAAAAAGAAACATTGACAGAGTGGATGCTGTGTAGAAGAAGGCAATCGAGATGATTCAGAGGCAGCAGAGGATGCTTCGTGAGGGAACTCAGAAGGGCCTCAACTTGTACTTTATAGACAACAGGAGAACCAGGGGGAAATTGCTGACCACTTTAAATACCGCCATGAGATCAACAGGGAGGAGGATGAGGCTTGTTGTGTTGCTTGCACGCATGTGAAAGAAACACATTGCTTCAGTAGGACCAGTTAATGAGCATGCCACTATGCTCAAAGAAACTTGACCTCACATTCAGCTGTGTTCTGTAAAAACATTAGTCTGCGGCTGTGAGGGAACTTAGCACATTCTTCTGCTGGCTTGTCTCACACTGCCACCCTGCATTTTCTCTCTCTCTCTCTCTCTCTCTCTCTCTCTGTCTCACACACACACACACACACGGGCGTGCATAGATGGGGTCCAACCCTGGCCTTGGCCCCCCTGTTAAGATGCTATCAATAGAAAAAAAAGATGCCCGTTGATTTTTTATTCTGTTGTTTAAGTTGTCTGACCTCAGAGTCCAGAGCCGATTCAGTTAATAAATCTTTTCTCAAACAGTGTTTTTATAACCTTCAAGCTGGAATTTATTACTCTGGCAGTGGAACTCACAGATGTTACATTTCCTACATTGAAACATCCCTTTGGGGGTGGGGGTAACCATAGGTTGCTTCAGGTTTGATTTTGACATAATGCATATGTACAGTTCTAGCCTGTCTGTAAGATTATCTGCTCTTGAAAATGTAATTCTGAGCCTTTCTGTTAATTTTGTTGATAAAATGGAATCATTAAGTAGTACTGGCCAGTATTTTCTAATGATGTTCCCAGGGCTTCAGATAAGGGAAGAACCAACCTGTTTGACTCACCTCATTTTAGGAAATACTCTTCAGAATTTTTTTTAATGAGTACCAATACTCACCCAACAGTTGTCATTTTAGTCCACACTACAAAGAATAGTGCCTCATAACATAACTGGTTATTCAAAATTAGCAGTTTTTTCTCCAGATTTCCAGCACCTGTATGCATTCCAGATTTGTTTACTCACTATATCTTCAAACTGGTGAGTAAATTACTCCTACCTGCCAAGATTATCTGGAGATTTGTTGACACTTGGTCAATTCTTATCAAGAAAAAAACTGCATTGTTTTTAAAAATGTACTCCTCACTCCACTCTGTCCAGACATTTGTATGAATCTGAATTTGGTTTTGCTCACTTCACTTTCAAAATGAGGAGTACAATAATTTGGTGCATATCTCAGACATTTTGGGGAGTTTTTTCACCATATTTTCAACATGGCATTCTTGGGATCCCACCTGATGAAGTCAGTCACTGTCATTTTGTTATCGGTTCCGGAAGGTGATTTCATGGTCACTGCATGGAACCACCTTTCAGGACTGAATAATGAAACTACAGTGTCACAGTTCATGAGGTAGGGCCCTCCAAAACCCTATGTTGAAAATTTGGTGAAAAAATTTCCACAAATGACTGTTTTATGAGTGTGCATTGCACAGTTCCTAAGCACACTTGTAACTTCAAGAATGTTTAATATTTTCACTCCAGATTTTCAACATTGCCATTTTACCACACCTCCTTATGAATAGTACAGCTGCCATCTTTCACATGTAGCCCAAAATGTGTTTTCACACATGTAGCGCACAATGGCACAGTCGGTGGGCAAAATCAATGTTTGGGACAGATTAAGACAATCACAGTGACACTGTTCATGAGCTGAGGTCTTAACTTGGCTATATTGAAAATTTGGTGACAAAAGTCCATAAAATGACTGCGTTACAAGCATGCATTGCACAATTTCCATGTACCCTCATAAGTTCATGAATTCATAATATTTTCAGTCCAGATTTTCAACATTGGCATTTTTCCACACCTCCTTATGAACAGTACAGCTGTCATTTTTCACACCCTGGCTGAAATGTGTTTTCGCACTTCTGGCACAGAATAGTGTGGTCACTGTGGGAAATCAGTGTTCGAGACAGATTAAGAAAATCACAGGGACACTGTTCATGAGTGAAGGTCCAAAAATGCCTATGTTGAAAATCTGCTGTAAAAAATCCAAAACTAATTACATTACGGGTGTGCAATGCACAGTTTCTATGCATGCTCGTAACTTCACCAGTTTTTTAAATATTTTCACTCCAGATTTTAAACATTGCCATTTTTTACACCTCCTCATGAACAGTACGGCTGTCATTTTTTCACATCCTGTTCAAAATGTGTTTTCGCACCTGTGGTGCCAAATGGCGCAGTTGCTGTGCAAAATCACCGTTCAGCTAATGAACTAATAGTGTCACTGTTCATGCGGTGGGGTCTCAAATAGCCCATGATGAAAACTTGGAATAAAAATACCAAGAAACACCCAGGGAATTAGGATTTTTGATCATAACGCCCTACTCTGTAGGGACTGACAGGCATCAGGCATGTGACTTGGGATTGTCAACAGTAATGCTCATTCCATTCCACCCCCTCCCCACACCCTGAGCCAGTAACAGGCATTGAGGTGCACCTTGAACCCTTTGGCTCCAGAGTTCAC
This sequence comes from Neoceratodus forsteri, assembly GCA_016271365.2. NCBI lineage: Eukaryota > Metazoa > Chordata > Ceratodontiformes > Ceratodontidae > Neoceratodus > Neoceratodus forsteri. The sequence goes on along the minus strand of CM057455.1, from coordinate 529,229,341 downwards.
CCCATTCTCCTCTACTGCACCTGTTTCAGCACATTTCCTTATGGAATGAGGTGAGTGTAAAGCCTGGACACCCCAAAGCACACCTCGACACTTGTAAGTGTCTGCAGGGTAGGGTGATGTGAAATGTCATGGCCGTTATGGGTGACAACTCAAAGGCACACCCCAATGTCAGTCCATCTCTGCAGGGTGGGAGTGGAATTGGCGACAGTTCAGTACTTCACTACCATTCCTATACTGCATCTGTCTAAGTCCTACAGTTCCACTTCTAATGCCGACAAGCAACATTCGGCATTGACAAATGCTTGTTTTGTTTTTAATACTTCGGTAAGTGGAAAAGGTCCACTAGGCATGAAGACTGTTTTCAGGGGCAACCCGGGAGCACTAGGAAGGTTAAATGACTTGCTCAGGGTGACACAGTATGCAAGTGGAGGTTGTTGGAATCAAATTCAGGTCTGCTGTATCTACCAGCCTCAGTCACAGCTCATTACTTTAACCTCTAGGCTATACTGCTGGCATTTTAGGTTCAGCCAAAACATTATCACAAGACGGAATACAATGACGTTAATGTGGAAAGTTTCAAGAGAGTGGTTAGAAAGTATTTCTTAATGAAAAAGGTGCTTGATAGATATAGAAACATAGAAACATAGACTTTGATGGCAGATAAGGATCGCTTGGCCCACCTAGTCTGACCATTTCCCTACCTAGAGTATAAGCTGCAGATCCTATTTAACCAACAACCTATTTCTTCTTACCCCCCCCAAAAATTGCCTTATGTCTGTCCCATGCATTCTTGAATTCTCCTGCAGTTTTAGACCCCACAACCTCGTCAGGCAGGCTGTTCTATGCATCCACCACCTTCTCTGTGAAAAAAATACTTCCTCACATTGCCCCATAGCCATCTCCCCTCTATCTTCAAATTGTGTCTTCTTGGTCTTGCACATCTCTTTTTCTGAAAGATGCTACCCTCTTGGACTTTGTTGATTCCACTGAGGTACGTAAACATTCCTATCATGTCCGCCCTCTCCCTCCTTTCCTCAAGGGTATACATATTAAACTCCTTTAGTCTCTCCTCGTATGGCTTCTCTTGCAGACCCTGCACCATTTTAGTTGCCCTCCTCTGAACTGCCTCCATCCTGTCTATGTCCTTGTGGAGATGGGGTCTCCAGAACTGGACGCAGTACTCCAGATGTGGTCTCACCAACTGTCTGTACAGGGGGATAACAACTTCCTGTTTTCTGCTGGTGATACCTCTCCCTACACATTCCAGTATCCCCCCAGCCCTCCCTACTGCCTTCTCACATTGCTTGCCAACCTTAAGGTCATCTGATATGATTACCCACAGGTCTCTTTCCATTTTTGTTGCTCCTACTCCCCCTCCCATTGTGTAATCTTCCCCTGGGGTTTTGTTTCCCAGGTGCATTACTTTGCACTTCTTTGCAATGAATCCAAGCTGCCATACTTCTGACCATTCCTCTAACCTTGCCAAGTCCCTTCTCATCCTTTCCACGCCTCCTCATGAATCAACCCTATTGCAGGTATTTGTGTCATCTGCAAAGAGGCACACTTTACCTTCCAGTCTCCCTGCAATGTCACTTATAAAGACATTAAAAAGGACTGTACCCAGTACTGAACCCTGCGGTACCCCACTAGTAACCCCTTTCTTCTGAGTGGACTCCATTAACAATTACCTTCTGTGTCCTGTTGTTCAGCCAATGTTTTACCCTGGCTACCACCATGGGACCCACTCCCAGGCTGGTTAATTTGACTACTAATCTTTTGTGTGGGACTGTGTCAAATGCCTTGCCAAAGTCTAGGTAGGCCATGTCCACAGCCACTCCCTGGTCTACTACTTTGGTCACCCAGTAAAGAAATCAATCAGATTCATCTGACATGACCTTCCCACTGTAAACCCATGCTGCCTTGGGTCCTGTGCCCCACTGGTCTCTAGGTACTCAATAATTCTTTCCTTCAGAAGTGATTCCATCACTTTCCCTACCACAGAGGTCAAACTGACAGGTCTGTAGTTTCCTGCCTCTGTCTTGGTCCCACTTCTGTGAAGAGGAATCACATCTGCCTTATTCCAGTCTGCAGGTACCATACCATCCTCCCACAATTTGTTAAAAATGGTAGTCAGTGGTGTCACTAGTTCTCTGCTTAATTCTTTTAGAATTCTGGAGTGAATTCCATCTGGCCCGATTGCTTTGTCCACCTTCGTTTTAGGAGTTCTTTCAGAACTTTTTCTTCTGTGAAAGGACTGGGATCAACCCCCCTCTCCAGAATGCTTCTGTTAATTGGATTAGGCACCTCCCCCACTTCCTCTTTTGTGAATACTGAACAAAAGTATTCATTCAGTATCCCTGCTTTTTCACTGTCACTCTCTGCCCACCCACTATCCATTCTATTTAGCCTCACTATCCCTCCCTTTGTCTTTCTAAGCTCCCTGATATATCTATAAAAGGTTTTATCCCCTTTCTTAACTGATTTAGCTATCTTTTCCTCAGTTTGCACCTATGCTATTCTGACTACCCTCCCTGCTTCCTTCTGCCTTAACTGGTGCTGTTCTCTGTCCTGCTCCTTCTGTGTTTCCTTACACTTCCTAAATGCTATCTTTTTCTCCCTAACCTTCACTGCCACCTCTTTTGAGAACCATAGTGGCTTTTTCTTTCATTTTTATTTGTTTATTTGCTTCACACAAAGGCTTGTTGCCTCTGTGATGGCAGTTTTGATATTTCCCCATTGTTGCTCCACCCCTCCTTCTAGCCTGTTTGCTAGTGCTTTTCTAAGGCACTCTCCCATCTTGCCAAAGTCAACCCTCCTGAAGTCCAGAACCCTCACTTTTGTATGGCTTGACTCTGTAGCTGAGTTTAACGTGAACCACACTGTTTGGTGGTCACTTGTTCCCAAATGGTTAGCCACTTCAAGATCTGAGATCCTCTCATTATCCCCATTTGAGAGCACGAGGTCTAAGATTGCTCCCTCATGAGTAGGTTCCACTGTTTGAGGCGTGCCACCCGAAGGGCATCAAGAATGGCCCTGCTTTTGGATGTGGCTGCTGCAAAGGTGTTCCAGTTAACATCTGGCATATTAAAGTCCCCCTTCAACAGTATCTCCCCTTTCTCTGCCATCCTAAGTATGCTTTCTATCATATCCTTGTCCATTCCCTCCCCCTGACATGGGGGTCTATATACAACCCCAGTGCGGACTGTGGTGCCATTTCCAGTCTCTAAGGAGACCCACAGTGCCTCCTCTCCTCCCTGTTTACTCTTTCGTTCAGTTGCTTTTATCCCTTCCCTTACATAGAGAGCTACTCCCCCCTTTCAGTCAATCATCAATTAATCATTCTTTATTTATATAAGGCACCTTTCTTAAACCAAGGCGCCTTTACAAATTACATAAAACAATAAATATTTAAAACAAGATTAAAATAGTCAACAGTCATTGAAGGCTTTGTTAAAAAGGTAGGTTTTCAAGGCTCCTTTAAAGCTTTGGACAGTCGGGCAATTTCGCACCTGACGAGGTAGAGAATTCCACAGGGTCAGGGCCATAAAACTAAAAGATCTTGCCCCTGAAGTTTTTAAGTGAACCCTGGGAATCTCTAGCAATCCCTCATCAGTGGATCGGAGAGACCGGGGGGCACAGTAGGGACAAAGGAGATCTTTCAGTTAAGCATGTCCCTGATTGTGTAGGGCCTTATAGGTCAGCAAACCGACCTTGAAGGTGATTCACCAACAAACTGGCAGCCAGTGCAGTCTGCGGAGCACAGGCATTATATGACTGAACCTAGAAGAACCAGTCAGAAGCCTGGCTGCCGCATTCTGCACTAGCTGCAGCGAAGTTCAACCCTCGTGAGCCCTAAGTATAGGGCATTGCAGTAGTCCAGGCGGGAGGTAACAAAGGCATGGACCAAAGTTGGAAGATCCTCTGGAGGAACCAGGTGCTTCACCCGAGTGATATTCCTCAGAAGATAAAAAGAGGTTTTGACAACTGCTGACACCTGAGATTTAAAAGTGAGACAATCATCAAATACAATGCCCAGGTTCCGCACCCAGTCTGAGGTGGTCAGCTGGACACCCCCAAGCCATAATCCAGAGGGTGATCCAGCTTTTCTGCCCTCCCTGTCTCTCCTGTAGGTTGGGTACCCTGGTATGTTAATATCCCAGTCATGGTTCTCTGTGTACCATGTTTCTGTGACTGCTACAATATCCAGGCATCCATCTTCCATCATGGCCACCAGTTCAGGGAGCTTGTTGCCCAAACTACGGGCATTGGTAATCATTACCCTTCATTTCTTGATGGCCTTACCCCTTTTTGCCCCATCTCTGTCCTTATTGCATTTGTCACTTTCTCCATTTACCCCAGCACTTCTCCCTATCGACATCTCTATGTTGGTGTCACCTCACTTAGTACCCTGATATTTTGGGGGCTAGGTTTCCTGCTCCTTTCCAGTGCCTCCCCTTGGCTAGTTTAAATGCTTGTCAATGAAGTATTTAAACCTATCACCTCTAGGATCCTGGTTCCCTCCTGGACAGATGCAGACCATCATGCCAGTATAGGCCTGCATCCCTCCAGGTGGACCCCAGTCCCCAATGAAGCCAAATTCCTGAGCTCTGCACCAGTTTTTCAACCACTGATTGAATCCTATGGTGTGGAGCACCCTAGCCTCACCCATGCCATAGACAGGCAGCACCTCCGAGAAGGTTACCGTGTGTGATATTTGACTAAGGCCCCTCCCTATCTCCACAAACACTTCTTGCACTGCTATAATCCCTTTCTTAGCCAGGTCATTTGTCCCTAGGTGGACAATGACATCCAGCTCCCTCCCCTGTTCAGCTGCTCCTGTGATCCTGAGGATTCGCTCCTTGTCGCTCCAAGCCATGGCACCAGGCAGGCACCTTACCTCCCTCTCCCCTTCCTCCCCCCAGTTCTACCTTCCTAACAATGAAGTCACCCACCAAGGTTGTTTCCTTCCCCTTTGGGGTCCCATGCCACCCTCCTGTGGGTCTCCTTTGTGGAGGTTCTCAGGATCTTCCTTAGTCTCCACTGTGGGTGCCGCCATAGAGGAACCACACGTTTCCAGAACAGCACAGAAATTGTGGAGAGGTACAACTGGAGGGATGTGACTCTGTTCCACCACCCTCACCCTCTCTGAGCCCACTGTGGTCCAACCACTCCTCTTTCTTGGCAACCTCTGAGGCACGGCAATGACCCTGGTGGTCCCTGTGTGGGAGAGGAGGTCCCACAAATCCTGGCCAACTCAGCCTGGAGATGAGCAACCTCCTCCCTCAGCCCAGGAGTGTCTGCAGATGGGACAACACTGCATCCTCCAGAACATCTCCCTGAAGAGTGCTGCCCCACAGCCACTGCACTGCACCACTCCCATCATGTCTTTTTTCTGGCCCCCTGTTATTTTGAATACTTACTCTTTCCTCTGTTTGTTTATTTCTTTTTTTCTTCTCTCCCTACTTACTTATTGCCTCTATATCATTTTAGCTCCTGATCTTCCTGTTCTGAGACAAGAAGTTCCTATATTTCTCAGTAGTCTCCTTACTTGCTCAGAGTCAGACCTCCAGCAACTATGGAGGGACAGAGAGCAACTCTTGCTCTTCTAGGATGGTGAGTCTTTGGTGGCTCTGTGATCACTCACTTCCTGCTCCCAAACAGGAAGTTCCTGTTGTCAGTTAAATCCTGTGCCTATAAAAGTAGAACTGGTTTAGGGTGGGGGGTTGGAGGGGAGGGAAGGAAGGCAATATAGTCCCAGTAGAGAAGTTTTAGTTATACCAGTAGCTCCTTCCTCCTGGTGTTCTGTCTGTTTTCTGGCAGAAGCTATCTAGAGCAGTGTTTATATCTGGTCTTAACCTGACTCCTTCTAGCTAAGCCACTCCTCCTACTTTGCAAATCTTTCTACACTTAGTTAATTTCACAGATAACAATTCCCTTCTGACACCTGTGACAAGCACCTAGATAAGTACATAGATAACAGATAACAATGTACTTCAACTACCTCTGACAAACACACCAACTCTTTTTTTTAACCCTAAATTGAAGGTCCCAATACAAGAGATCTAGTTCTTAGTCCCAGTAGAGAAGTTTAAGTTATACCAGTAGCTCCTTCCTCCTGGTGTTCTGTCTGTTCTCTGGCAGAAGCTATCTAGGACAGTGTTTATATCTGGTCTTAACCTGGCTCCTTCTAGCTAAGTCACTCCCCCAGCTTTGCAAATCTTTCTACACTTAGTTAATTTCAAAGATAACAATTCCCTTCTGACACCTGTGACAAGCACCTAGGTAAGTACACAGATTGCACAGATAACAGATAACAATTTACTTCAACTACCTCTGACAAACACACCAACTCCTTTTTTTTACCCTAAATTGAAGGTCCCAGTACAAGATATCTAGTTCTTAGTCCCAGTAGAGAAGTTTTAGTTATACCAGTAGCTCCTTCCTCCTGGTGTTCTGTCTATTCTCTGATAAAACAGGTTGCCTATGGAGACGGTGGGGCAGATATAGTAACAGTATTCAAGCATACATGGAACAGGCAAATGGGTATCATTTCAAGGGAAATATTATTGAGCACATTTGATTGTGACATCCTGGACATTAGTTTGATTGATTTATTAGATTGATTATTTTTTTTATTTTTACAGGTGCAAACATTATAGATTAAAATCTCTGTTTTCAAAGTAAGCCCTGCACAAGACAATAAAAGCAATAACAATAACAAACAACAGAAAACAATTACTACATACAATTCAATCATAAAATAATAATGTTTCATACAGTAACTGGGTGCATGCAGAAAAAAGTGCAAACAGACTGTCAAGTCATCATTTAAGGTCAGCTCAACATTTACATTGTTTTTGCAAAGACTTTCTTGAGGCCATCTGGATAGCACTTCTAGTATTACTTAATCTTATTTCCATAGGTATCTTATTCCAAGTGCTAGCTAGACTAGCTTGAAGTGTAGCTTCTCCTAGTCTATTACAGACTTTTAGGTAAGCCAGATCTAATTCACAAACCCTCAGGTTACATTTCTTGTTTCTATTGTCTGAAAATGTTACCAGTCTTCTTAATAGATGAATAACTTAGCTCTCAACAACCCAAAACTCCATTTTAGCTAATTGTACAATCTCTTTTCTTCTGGATGAAGCCATCCCAATTCTGAATATACAGTATTCTACAGTGATGTGTTTCTGCTTCACTACCATTTGCAAATTTAGCTAGTCCATAATAGGTCCAGTTTACAAACTGTAGTGATGGCACATTTGCATTTCTATAAATCAGCCCTCCATAGTCTAATACTGGCATCAATATTTGATGTACTAATTTCTTTTCAGTAGTCTTTGTAAAGCAGGCTGATATACTGTAGAACTAGTTATTTTCAAGCAAAGTAAATTTAGCGCAAAACAAATGCAACCATAGTTGCGTAAATTTATTTTAGCACTAAGCCACAATCACCACATTCATTATAATGGAAGAAGTGCTAAAAGTGCTAGTTAGTGCAAATTTATTTTCACGCAAATTGGTACTTCAACAAAAATAGTGGAAATAATTATATAGTGAAAATTTCATGTTCTACAGTACATCTCAAAGCCCCCAGTCTCTGGTTCAACTTTTTTAACAATAATTCTGTGTTGCTTAAAGGACAGGTTACTGTCTACCAATACCCCTAGATATTTATAGCTTGTTGTATTAGTTACTGTTTGACCATTGTTAAATTTAATATTCAAGGTATTCCTTTTGTTTTCCATTCTATCCAAAAAAAATAATAATACTTTTTTTACTCTTTAACAATAGTCCTGATTCTTCAAACCATGTTTCCAAGTTTAACAAACCTGTCTGCAATTTTTATTCTAGAAGGTCCCAACTGTGTGTGGACGCCACTATTACTGTGTCATTCGCATACAGATGCACTTCACTATGATTCAACATACTGGGGCAGTTTATTTACATAAATATTATAAAGTAGGGGGCCCAAAATGGATGCCTGTGGAACCCCTCTTTTGACTGTTCTTCAAGCGGACATAGCCATACCTTGGGATACACATTGTTTCCTACATCCCAAATGAGACTGAAATCATTGTATTGGTTCTGAATGCACACCCAGCTTCTATAACCTCAGCAACAATGTCTGGTGAATCACCAAATCAAAAAGCTTGCTGAGGTCCACGAACATAGCCCCAGTGTCCATACCCATATTCACAGAGGTTGTCAACAAGTTAAAATCCACTAAAGCTGTGTCCGTGGACCTCACTGACCTAAATCCATGCTTCCAATCAGTCAGCACATTAAATTGCTCTAAATACTGACTGAATTGCTGAAGGACACATTTTCCCATGATCTTTGATATAATGGGGAGCAAGGCTATAGGTCTATAATTAGTGGCTAGTAATGGATCTCCACCCTTAAAAATAAGTAAAAGCAGTGTCAGTGGCTCAACTGGTTGCACACTCACCTCTGAGGCTGGAAAATCAGAAGACTGTTAGTTATGTCCCCACACCAGGCAATTGGATTAAATCCTAATGCTGATACTGTGGGGCAGCATGAGTGGCGTGCTGCACTCCTCAGATGAAATGTTAAACCAAGGTCCCATCTGCCTGTTCTTGTGGTAGTTCATGTGAATGTTAAAATATCCCATGGCACTTCTTGAAAAGAGCAGGAGAATTTCCCCGGTGTCCTGGCCAGACTTCCACATTCACTAAAAATACCACCAATAGCTTAATCTGGTTCAATGTCAGTTGTCCCCCTCCCCTGGGATGAGGCTGAAAATAGGAAGATTTGTCTAGTCCTTGTTTCCCGGTCAACAAAAAACAAAACAAAAAAAAATGAAATATTTTTCCCAACTTCCAGGCCAATGAACATACCAACATACAAAATTTGCCAGCAGAAACAGTCCACGTGGTATATCAAGTCTGCTCGATTGTGCAACTAGCACCCCTATCTTGCAGCTGCCCCTCCCCTTCACAATATCCCCCCCTCACCCTGTCCCACTCACTTTTGAATCCCCCGACTGTCTTGCAGGATACCACCTCCTCTGGCAGAGTTCCATTCTGCCACAACCCTCTCCATGAAAAAATGTCTCCTAATTTCCCTCCTACATCTTCCCCATCCAATATAATACCATGACCTCTCATGTCCCTCCTCCTCCTTAACTTAAATATCCCTTGTGTACATGTCTTGTTAATCCCCTTTAAGTACTAGAATGTCTCAATTATATCACCCTGATCTCTCCCTTCCTCCAGGGAGTACATATTCAACTCATGCAGCCTCTCCTCGTATTGCATTTCTCTAGTCCCTGAATCATCCTAGTAGCTATGCGCTGTATCCCTTCCAGTAGTTTGATATCCTTCTTTTTTTTTGTAATTGATCATCTTTATTGTTTTCAACAACAACACCACTCAGCATACATAAGCTGGAAAACATAGTTGAGAGCGTGAAATGGAGCAGCATAGAACAACCGATAGTTAACTCGCCCTTACAATTGAGGAGTTAAACATTCTTCCCTCCCCCACCCCTCCCAAGGCTACACACATACACAATCCTAATTTATCACTCCTGAGGTATTCTGGGCACCAGGCCTCCACGCCATAAGGAGCGTTTCTAAGGAGCTCCAAAGGGACGTATATGTTTTCAATCTACCTTGCATATAAGCAATATGCTTTTCTAGCTGTAGCGCCAAGATACACTCACGGTACCATTCCATCAAGGAAGGGGGTTTATCACCCGACCAATGCCTTAAAATTGTCAGTTTCGCAACAGCTGAGACAAGCGACATTTGGGCCTTTTTAATCTTAGAAGTGCCTACTGGAAACAGGCTCAACAGACATATCTCAGGGGTGAACATATCTGATAGGCCAAGGACAGGGTCTAAGAGTTATTGATAGCCCATGAAGGCCTGCATTGAAGGCATGACCACACCATGTGATACAAAGTACCATCATCCTTCCTGCACTTCCCACATAGGGGACGTATCTTTTGCCCTATACCTCGTAATGGATAGGGTTAGATATAAATGATGCATTATATTAAAATGTACCATCCTCAGTCTGTCTTGTTTTATGTATTTATACATTGTGAGCCACAGCTTCTTCCAGAGACTGGATACCTCAGGTAGTCCTAACTCCCTCGTCCAGTAAAAACATACCCCTGAGGGAAGCCTAGAGTCCCACTCCTGAAGTGTTTTGTATACCTTAGAAACTGGCCTCGGTTGAGAGGCTATAGCAAAAAGTGTGTCAATATCTCTGTCCCCATGGTCAACTGGAGTCATCTGGGAAAAAATAGCAGTTATGGCCGAACTGACTTGCAGCCATTTAAACAGGTCCTGACTCACGACTCCAAAAGACCTCACCAACTGATCGAAGGGCAGTGGTCTCCCATTCACCCAGAAGTCTGAGACTCTAAGGTGACTTATCTGAGGCCAAAATGCCATGGACAAAGTTGTACCCCCAACCCTGATGCGAGGGTTTTCAAAAATGGGCTGGTTGGCAGATAAATGCCATTTAACTGCAAGGTAATTCTGCAACTGCCGGAAGGCCTTTAATGACCATCCCATAGGGTTATTTTTCAAGGGTTTGGGAATAGCCGCTGGAGGAACATATAGCAAGGCCGGAGAGCAGTTCACCCTCTTAGCCAATCCTTGCTCTATGTCCAACCCATAAGGGCAAGTAAGTCCTTTGCCCACTCCTATCACTCCAGTAGCCCAGCTTACTTACGTGCTGCACAGTATAGTATAAAAAAAGAGAGGGAGCAGCTAATCCACCCTTTAACTTCGAGGCTGTCAATTTAATATAGGACCTGCGAACTCTTTTCCCATTCCATAAAAAGAGGTTAAACGCCTTCTGTAAGTTGGAGAACCACACCTTGGAGGTGTACACCCAACGTGCCTAGGGGTATAAGTAGTCTAGAGCAAGATATTCATTTCATGATATTCAATCTACCCCAAAGTGACATAGAGAGCAACCGCCATCTATCCATATCCCCATTATGGTTTTAACTAGGCTGCTCAGATTACTTCTAATCATGTGATTCAGTCCTGTGCTAACATTTATTCCTAGATGCGTGTCGACTTTGCCTCCCAGCAGAGGCCAAGCGGCAACAAGTCAGCCTTCATAACATCATTATTTAAGGGAGAATCTTCGTCTTCATACGGTTTAACTTATAGTAAGATACTTTGGAAAGGAATCTATTTCGCTAAAATAGCGGAACCGAGTCTCTGGATTTTCAATATGTAATAGCACATCATCTGCATATACTGAATATATATATCTAGCATCCCCCACCTGTATACCCTTAATCAATGGGTTTCCTGCCAATCTATGCAATAATGGCTCTAAGTACAAGTTAAATAGTAGCGAGGACAAGGGGCACCCTTGCCTCGTGCCTCGCTCTAGCTTTACTACGGGTGACAGTATCCCATTGCACTTTACTCTGGCCGAAGGAAAGGAGTATAAAATTTGAACCCATCTCAGGAACACACCAGGCAGACCAAAGGCAGATAGGGTAGCAAATAGGTAATCCCAGGATACCCTATCGAATGCCTTCTCGGCATCTAACGAAATAAGTACTGCTGGGGCCTTGGCTTCCTTAGCAATAGTGATAAGGTGTAATAATTTCCTCATATGGTCTTGAGGCGATCTCCCGGTCATAAAACCCACTTGTTCCCTACTAACCAGCTTGTCCATAACTTTGGACAACCTGTTAGCTAAAACTTTTGCTAGGATTTTAATGTCCGTGTTCAGAAGGGAGATCGGACGATAACTATCCATACTGAGAGGGTCCTTCCCCTGTTTGAGAATTAAAGAAATCGTCGCCTCTAGGAAGCAGGTATCTGACAACCCGTTATCAAACCAGTACTGAAAAACCTCCTCTAAAATTGGGGATACTAGCGGATGACATGCCTTATAAAAAATTACTGGTGAACCCGTCTGGGCCAGGGGACCTGTCTAAGGGGATTTGTTGGATCGCCTGCTGGATTTCTAGAACCAAAATTGGGGCACTCAGAGAGACCGCTTCTCCCTCGGATACTTTTGGCAGCACCACTGACCTAAGAAACAGATTAATGTCATCCACAGAAGGTTTGGACTCAAGGTCTACCACATATAATGCCTGGAAATATGACCCAAAGGCATTTGCCATTTCCCCTAGGTCCATACAAACCTGCTCCCCATGCCCCTTACGAATTCCCATTATAAAATGGGGTGAATCTAAGTGGCGGATACGCATGGCGAGTAATTTCCCTGCTCTCTCCCCTATGTCTAGGTATTGAAGCTTAGTCCTTAGAAGGGCCAGCTCCGCTTTCTGAGCTATAAGACCCGAATATTGGGCCTGCAACTGATGAAGTCGTGCCCAATCTACCTCAGTCGAGGCACGGGATAGATTGCTTTCTACAATCCTAATCGAAGCAAGTAGGGAATCTAATTGTGCCATCTGCGTACGCTTCTTATTGGAAGCCATTTTGATCAGTTCACCCCTCAAGGAGCATTTTAAAGCAGCCCAGATTAAGTCCTTGTGAACCACCGAGCCTTGATTACTTTCTAGGAAGCCCTTGATGAACTCTGCAATGTGCCTCAGCGAGGATTCCTCCTTCAGCATCTGGCAATTTAATCTCCATTGCGGGGACCGCCTACCTCAACGACTAGCCGATATTCCAGACTGACGGTGTCATGATCAGATATAACTCTGGTAGATATGTCGCCTGTGTTACTACAGGCATTGCAAATGAGCTAACTAGGATATAGTCTATTCGTGAATATGTCTTGTGTAAGGCGGAGAAAAAGGTGTATTGCCATGTTTTAGGATTAATTGCGCGCCAAACATCAACCAGGGCGGCCTTACTAATGAGATCCTTCAGCGCCCTTTGTGCTGGTGATAGGCCTCACCTCTCATTATATGATCTATCCAGATCATTCTGAAGAACTAAATTCCAATCCCCCCCTAATACCGTAAGCTTCTCCGGGTTGGATACTACCATATTTAGTAAGCTCATGAAAAAGGCTGGGGAATCACAGTTGGGGCCATTTATTGAGCCCAATAATATCAAGTGTGATTCCAGTAGGCCATGTGTAATGATATATCGACCTTCCGGTCACAAAACTCTTCCACTAATTTAAACGGAGTATTCCTTGCTATAAGGATAGCAACCCCTCCCCTATTCGTGGATGTCCCTGCCCCGAAAACTTGCCCTACCCAGGCCCTTCTGAAATAACGTATGTCACTTCTCTTTAGATGTGTCTCCTGAAGAAAGACAATCTGTGCACCCAATTGATGTAGGTGCCTTAATATAATTTGTCTCTTGACCCTATCCTTGGCTCCTTTGACATTCCAACTGATAAACTTATATGAGTTGCTCATTATGCCCAACCCTTAAACTCAGACACAAATGCAGACAAAATATTTCAGTTGCAGCACTCTTTGGTGTATACACACCCCTGATTTAAAGAATCCTTAACAGATCCTGACAATGTGTAACCTTGGGGCCCCTCACTCCTGGAGTCCAGCTGACTCCTTCTGATCCACAATCCTTCCACCCCCATACCAAAATCACCCAGCTAAAACCCCCTGCCCCAAAACCATACACATACCCCAGTTCCAACAAAACTGCCCTCCTAAGTATTTGACACCACGTGATTCGCTCCTAGGTGGCCCAAACTACTCAACCCCACCCCTGGAGCCCCCTCCCACGGCCCCTGCAGAAAACTACCCTATAACAACATACAAACCTTATTAAAGGATTTTAGTCCTAACTATGTAAATGCTCACCCCGATAGCCTTAAACTGACCATTACCAAAAAAAAGCAATTTGAGTCATCCGCTGCCCTCACCTAGGCAGTATTAATAAACCAGCACTAAAATTAATAACCCCCCAAATAATCACTGGTCCCCATATGTGAGAGAGGAGAGAAAAAAAAAGTTCTTTCGTATTCCGTTCTGGTAAACAAGTCTGATGCGCATTGGATAACTCGATACTCAGGCTCTGCAGGGAGAGAACAACAAAGAGCTCTGCAGTTCTCCGCTCAGTCACCAGAATGTCAGTTAATCAAAATTATAGGGCCATCGCTCTTTCGACTGCCGATACCAGACCATCCAAGATGCACTCTCCCCCAAGGGGTACAGTAGCTGCTACACATTGCAACATCATCAGAAAGTCCATCCTCAGAAAGCGGGCAGACTCAAATCCAGAGGTGATGTGAATCCAATTCACCTCCTCGAAATAAATCTGGGTGACTCAGGACAAGGGGGCTTGTATACCTTGGGGTGTCAGAAGCCGTACCAGCCAATGTCCATCTAAGGATAAACAACTTGGATCAACTCCATCCACTTCTGGAAAATTCGATTGCAGCCAGCCCTGCTCTATTCAATATCCTTCTTTAGATATGGGCACCAGTACTGCATGCAGTACTCCAGGTGTTGTCTGACCAGTGACCTGAAGAGAGAAAAGATCACCTCCCTGTTTATGGAGTAGGTTCCTCTAATACACCCCAGCATCTGTTGACCTTTGCTGCCACCCTCCTGCACTGCCCCGAGTTCTTCATTTTCCGAGTTAAAATCACCCCAGGTCTTTTTCCTCTTTAGTGGTACCTAGCTGTACACCACCCAGCTGATAGTTCCTCCCTGTGTTCTTTGCACGAAAGTGCAACACCTTGCACTTTTTAGTGTTGAACCCCAGCTGCCACTCTTCTGACCACTTCTCCAGTTTAGTCAGGTTGTTCTGCAGTCTCTGCCATCCCTCTGTGTTACTTACCACTGCCCACAACTTGGTATCATCATCAAAGGGGCTGATCTTGTTGCTAATTCCATGCAAGGTATCCACTATGAATATCCCAAACAACACTGGCCCCAATACCAATCCCTGTGGCACCCCACTTATCACTGCACTTGGAGATAAGAGCTCCCCCACCACCACCCTCTGTTGTCCTCCCTGTAGCCAATTTTCTATCCAGTTAACCTTCCTAGTCCCAACTCCCACATACCTCAATTTCCACCCAACCTCCCATGTGGCACTGAATCAAAGACCTTGCTGAAGTCCAAAAATATGACATCCACTGCATGACCTTTGTCCAATTCCCTAATTACCCAATCATAATAGTCAAAAAGGTTAGTCTGACAGGAGCCTCTCAACACAAACTCATGCTGATGACTGTCCTGGAGTCCATTATCCTCTAGAAATGTCACCAGCCTCTCCTTCAGGACTGTCTCCATCAGCTTCCCCACAATGGATGTCAGATTTACAGGTCTGTAATTGCCTGGTTCATCCTTAGGGCCACCTTTAAGGAGGGGAAAAATGTTGGCCATCCTCCAGCCTAGTGGCACGCAGCCTGTGTACACAGAGGTGTTGAATAGGTCCACCAGCAGCCCAGCCAATACCTCTGTGAGTTCCCCCAGCACCCTGGAATGTATGCCATCCAGACCTGGTGCCATATCCACCCTCAGAGCCCTCTGATCCACCAATGTCCTGCCCTCAGTGATTCCTCTCTGACCCTGCCCCTTTGCCCACCCTCCCCACCCCTGCAGAAGCTACCCCTTTTTCTTGTGAATGTAGAACAGAAGTACTCATTTAGTGCTTCTACCTGTTCTACTCCTTTCTCTGCCCACCCCCATCCTTCTTGATCCTCACTATCTGATCTTTGCAGTTCCTTCTTTCCCTTATGTACTGGAAGAAGCCCTTTTCCCCATCTTTGATTCCTTGAGCCAGCCTCAGTTTACTGGAAGCCTTGGCCACTCTAACAACCTTCCCTTACAGAAATATAGATGTGCTGTGTACATGCAGAATGCTTGCCACATGCTTAATTGTGCAATGTGTGCATGCAGTTCACATACACAAAGTGATCCTAAGTGAACCAGGTCTAAAAAGCAAATCAGGTGTGGGTGCTGCAAGCTTGACATGTGTGCAGCAGGTGAGTTGGTGTGAATGTCTTCTAAAAATTACATCAGGTTTGCATGCTGCATGCTTGACATGAATGCAGTAGTTAAGCTGGTGCAACTCTCATTTAAAAAAACACACCCGTTTCTATTTTTTATACTACTGCTAGTAATTACAGTAATTAAAATGATTTTTATTTGAATTCCCATAAAAATGAGGTAAACTCATTAATTCTGATCCTTTTGCAAGTTGTTTAATGGTTTTTGATTTGTTTCATTAAATCACCATTAATTTGTAAGGTATTGTTTGCTTACTGCATTAAATGCCTAGAATATAGCCAATCAACATCCTCCATTCCTGATGTACGAAAAAGGGCCTCTGTGTTGTGAAGTCTATCCTTTTTGTTTTGGATCATGCAAATCCCTTATGCATATTTAGTGCTCCAAATGTGTTTCTCCATGACTGTTTCATCTCATTTACTTTCTCTTTGTCATCCTGTATTGAGCATATACACTATGATCATTCCCAGAACTCTTTGTGCTGAGCAGGGTCTTGGAAGCATGCACCATACCTCACATTTTGTCACTGAAATGAGTGACATGGACACTCAAAATGAGGGACAGTGAGGGACACTAACCCACATGATGATCAGGACACATCATGAAACATGGAGATATAGTACCTCAGAACACGGTGGAAATCATTGCATTAGCACCCGAGAATGACTTTATACAATTAAGCAGCAGTGCCATTTAGGTAGGGCAGAGGGGGGCAGTTGCCCCCCCCCCATATTTGTGCCTAGGTTGTTTTTATGGTGCAGCAATAATGGCTTTAAATTTGGATTTAATCTTTTGCACAATAAGTGCCCACCTGGCCTGTGTGTGCTCATGCTGCAGGTACTCTACAGACTCACCTGTGTCTATATTGTGTTGTCCACTGTCTCCATCTATTAGCAGCAGCACAATCACATGTGATGTAGATAAGCTCCAGCCATAAAAGAGTGCATGAGTCCTGCAAGTGCCACATTGTCTTTCCCACCAGTGTAGACAGACTGCACACTACAGCTTGGAGGAATCAGTGAGCACTGAACTCAAAATAGCAGTGTTGTGGCAGCATATTTTTGTTGTTCTACTCTTAGTGAGTCTCTGTCTCCCCTGATGGCAGAAGAGGTAGAGCATGAGCTAGAAGCTAACTCAAGACTAGGCTACCTGAATAGATAGGCCACTGACAGAGCAAAGGCCGATGGCACAATTATAAGGTAGAAAAAGGAATGGGCAGACTGGATGGGCCTTGTGGTCCTTATCTGCCATCAACTTCTATGTTTCTATGTTACTCACTGTACTAGGCTCACCTTGCAAAAAAAAAACAAAAAAACAGTACAGATCCGCACGGCAGCAAGCTAGGCTTACTGTAGCAGCAATGGTGACAGCAATGTGGGTGGTATTCATAGGCCTTGATTAGTATAGTGTGGCAGCAGCCACAGCAGCAGCCAAGCAAGAAGCAAGCAACCCAGGTTGAGTGGGTTAGGTTGGTGAGGTGACTTGGTTGCGAACCACATTGGGGACCTGTGATGGTCAGTTGTGGCATCCAGCTTCTGGCAGAAGGAGAAAGGGGGAGCGGACTGAAAACTGGGCTGGTGGCACACTATAGCAGGCTGCAGGTTCTGGCCATATGGCTGGGTTAGTAAAAGTAACATTTTATTTTACAGGGGGATTGGGGAATCAAATCAAATCAAATCATACTTTTTTTATTAAAAAAAGCACATTTCTTGCAGCCAATTTGCTTGTACACAATAAAACAAAATGCAATAAACAATCACAACAGTAATCAATAAAATCCTACAATTTAAAACTCTAGTAGTTATAATAATACATAAAAATCTGGATATGCCAGATCAAACAAATAGGTCTTTAGTGCAGTTTTAAAGTCCTGGATGATCAGGCAATTTTGCACCCAGCGAGGTAGAGAATTCCGTAGGGTCAGGACCACAAAACCAAAAGACCGTGCCCCAGATGTCTTTAAACAGACCCTGGGAATCTCTAGCAGTCTCTTGTCAGTAGATCAGAGAGGGTGGAGGGGACATTAAGGGCAAAGGAGATCTTGCAAGTAACTAGGTCCCTGAAGAGAAGGAGGAAGGACTGAAATACTGATGTGTTTTTCACATTTTTTCACCTTTGGTTAGCTTCATGACCCATAGGGGATGGGTATTGAATGAAATGGAGTCAGGGAGAAAAATCGACACAGTTCTTTTTTTTTGGGGGGGGGGGCAGAACTTCAGTCAGGAAAAAAATTGATTAGTAACTGGGTGGGGTTTAAGCCCAAATCTGATGCATTGCTCCAAGATATATACAGATGAATCTTATACATTTGAATTTTTTCCTGATTTGCACATCACTTTTCAATCAAAACAAATAAGTTGTACCTTTTAGACATGTTGCAGACATTCTAGAGCTGCCACTTGTATTCACAGATAGTTAAGCAGTATTTTACCCACAGACTATTGGAGCCCCACTATAGTCAGACTTATGCCCTCCATTCCCAGTGAAGCTGACCTCCACATCCCCATGCTCAGCCATATTATGATAAAGGGCAAAAGGGACTGCAGGGGTTTGCACCATTGAAATGAATGGGGGTATTTTTTTTATTACTATTTTGTACAATATTGATGGAGAGTTGGAGATTAATGAAGGCCACTGCCCGACTAATAAGGGCTTTGTTAGTAGAACAGTGGCCTTCATTATTCTCCGACTCACCATCATAACATATAAAATAATAATAGAAAATAGCTCCATTCATTTCAAGACATTTGCCCCAGCACTCTGACCCATGGACACCATCTGTCAAAGACTCCTGCCTCTGGCTTCCTAGTACTCAAGTAAAAGGCGTTTTACTGATATCTATACTTGGTGAGTTGTATGTAGCAGCATAGCCATAACCCACTACAGTGTGTATGCATGGGGGGACTAGCTGTGTGTGTGTGTGTGTGTGTGTGTGTGTGTGTGTGTGTGTGTGTGTGTGTAGTTATTGCTACTTTTGTGTTTGCACCTTAAAATCTGTGTGGAAACATTCAAAACTATGGAGAGAAAATAGTAGGAGTACAGGCCAGACAAAAGTAATTAAGTGGTTTTGTGGGAAAGTTTGTGCATTGAGGGTGGGAAAAACCACATGCGTTTCCATTGATATGTGTGCTACGGTTCAACTGTGAAAATGAGATGAGGGAGAGAAGAAAACTGAAAAGAATAACAGTGGCTGCAAGCATGCTGCATGTGTACAGATGTATTCAGATACAGTATGTATTGAAGTACAAGTGAGCTGTATGTGTGCAGACAGTATGGCTTAGTGGTTAATGGCCCTGAACTGCAAGCCACATGACTTGGAGGCATGAAGATATGGGTTTGAATCTCAACCCCCACTTGTGTATGGTGTGATCCTGAGCAAGTCACTTAACATTCATGTGTGCAGTTATATCAGTGACTGCTTGCTTTTGCATGCATTCCACATGCATGCAGTCTTTCCCAATTTAACTTAAAAATCATGGTTTCCACACTTGCTTGCTGCACACATGCCATACGCATGCAATCGATTTCAATTTAACATTTAAAGCATACATGCAGCATGCATATCACTTGGGTAGTTTTATGTGTGCAGCATGAAAACATTTTAAATAATTATTTCTGTAAGGGTAGGTAACTTCTCTGGACTTCTTCAAATACTCCTCCCAATCTTCCCCTCTCCCAGATTTCTTGTATCTACTGAATGCTGCTCTTTTTGCCCTCATGTTATCTAAAACTTCTCTACTCATCCAACTTGGTATCTTAGTTCTTCCCTTCCTGCTCTGCAGTTTGGTACAGGTCCCAGTAGCCTTGACAAGCTCCAATTAGATTTTTTCCCATTTCTGGTTCACTTCCCAGTGTGATTGAATTCTTTTCAGGTACTCCCCTAAGATGTCACCCATCTTCCTGAAGTCAGCCTTTCCAAAGTCAACCACCCTGGTCCCTGTACCTACTGCCTCCCTGCCCATGTTGAGCATGAACCACACAGATTGGTGGTCACTTCCTGCCAGTGGGTCCACCTCCCCCATCTCCCTTACAACCTCCCCTTTGGACAGAACTAGAACCAGCATATTACCCAATCTAATTAGCTCAGTAACCAGCTATACTATGAAGCTGTCCTGGAATGCTTCCAAAAGTATCTGTTCCCTGGCACTCAACGTGGCTGGGGTACTCCAAAACACTTCTGGCAGATTGAAGTCCACAATGATCACTGTATTTCCCTTCCTGCACACCTTTCTAATTTGCTCTGCTAGCTCCCTGTCCAAGTCCTCCTTCTGAGCCGGTTACTTTTATGCCACCCCCATTATGAGAGTCCTATTTCTCACACCCTGGATCTGCACTCACAAGGCCTCAGTTCTATCATCCTCCCTCACTTCCACTGCACACCTAATCTCCTCCCTTGTGTAAATCACCACCCTCCCCTTTCCCCCTGCCTCTATCATTCCTGAAGATCCTAAACCCTGGGATCATTGCCTCGGGAAATACAGATGAGCACAAGCTCCAGTTCAATAGAAACATTACTGTTGGGGCCACAATGTCAGCTCCTAGTTTCAACAAATGTGCATCAGTACTATCTAACCCTTCAGCTTTATGTATTTTCAAATTTTTTAATTCAGTTTCCACTTATTTGATCATAATTCTCTTAAATCTAATGGATGGTCCATTGTCTTCAACCTTAGTTTTGTTCATTATTTAATTACTAGAAATATCATCATTCTCCTTTTTCATTTCCCTAATTCCCAAATCTGGTAAACCAATGAAGTAATTATTTAGAATATCCACAACTTGCCTCTGATTGCTTATTAAAATTATGAAGCCAAGCTTTAGTTGTAGGATACAACTGGAGGAGTCCTTGAAGCGGGACAAGATTTTGGTGTCAGAGATGTGAATCATCAATTGATTTACCATGATCCTCTCATTGATTATGATTAGAATGCTGAGGGTCCAAGAATGCTTCCCTTTTGGGACACCCTGTTCAATGAGATCCAGTCATAGAAACATAGACTTTGACGGCAGATAAGGACCGCTAGGCCCATCTAGTCTGCACATTTCCCTACCTACAGGATAGGCCGCAGATCCTATTTAACCAACAGCCTATATCTTCCTGCCCTCCACAAGAATTGCCTTATGTCTGTCCCATGCATTCTTGAATTCTCCCACAGTTTTAGACTCCACAACTTCCTCAGAAAGGCTGTTACATGCATCCACTACACTCTCTGTGAAATAATACTTCCTCACATTGCCCCTGAACCGCCTTCCTTCTATCTTTAAATTGTGTCCCCTTGTTCTTGCAAGTCTCTTTTTCTGAAAGATGCTACCCTCTTGGACTTTGTTGATTCCCTTGAGGTACTTGAAAGTTTCTATCATGTCCCCCCTCTCCCTTCTTTCCTCAAGGGTATACATATTAAGCTTCTTTAGTCTCTCCTCATACGGCTTCTCTTGCAGACCCTGCACCATTTTAGTTGCTCCTCTGGACTGTCTCTATCCTGTCTATGTCCTCATGGAGATGGGGTCTCCAGAACTGGACACAGTATTCCAGATGGGGTCTCACCAACTGTCTGTACAGAGGATAACAACTTCCTGTTTTCTGCTGCTGATGCCTCTCCTATACATCCCAGTATACCCCGGCCCTCCCTACTGCCTTCTCACATTGCTTGCTAACCTTAAGGTCATCTGATATGATTACCCCCAGGTCCCTTTCCTGTTTTGTTGTTGTTACTACCTCCCACCCATTGTGTATTCTTCCCTGGGTTATTTTTTTCCCAGGTGCATTATTTTGCACTTTTTGCATTGAATCCTAGCTGCCTATCGTCAGACCATTCCTCCAACCTTGCCAAGTCCCTTTTCATCCTTTCCACGCCTCCTTGTGTATCAACCCTGTTGCAGATCTTTGTGTCATCTGCAAAAGGCATACTTTTCCTTCCAGTCCCTCTGCAATGCCACTGATGAAGACATTAAAAAGGACTGGACCCAATACTGAACCCTTGCGGTACCCCACAAGTAACCGCCCTTTCTTCAGAGTGGACTCCATTTACAATTACCTTCTGTGTCCTGTTGTCCAGCCAATGTTTTACCCAGGCTACCACCCTGGGACCCACTCCCAGGCTGGTTAATTTGACTAATAATCTTTGTGGGACTGTGTCAAATGCCTTGCTAAAGTCTAGGTAGACCATGTCCACAGCCCCTCCCTGGTCTACTACTTTGGTCACCCAGTCAAAGAAATCTATTAGATTCATCTGACATGACCTTCCCACTGTGAACCCACGCTGCCTTGGATCCTGTGCTCCACTGACCTCTAGGTACTCAACTATTCTTTCCTTCAGAAGTGACTCCATCACTTTCCCTACCACAGAGGTCAGACTGACAGGTCTGTAGTTTCCTGCCTCTGTCTTGGTCCCGCTTTTGTGAAGGGTATCACATCCGCCTTCCTCCAGTCCTCGGGTACCACACATCCTCCCATGATTTATTAAAAGAGTAGCCAGTGGTTTCACTAGTTCCTTCCTTAATTCTTTTTAGACTTCTGGGTGAATTCCATCAGGACCCATTGCTTTGTCCACCTTCAGTTTTAGGAGTTCTTGCAGAACCCTTTCTTCTGTGAAAGGACTGGGATCGACCCCCTATCAAGAGTGCTTCTGTTAATTGGATTAGGCACTTCCCCTCCTCTTTTGTGAATACTGAGCAGAAATATTCATTCAGTATTCCTGCTTTTCACTGTCCCCTCTGCCCACCCACCGTTTATTCTATTCAGCCTCACTATCTCTCCTTTGTCTTTCTATGCTCGCTGATGTACCTATAAAGGTTTTATCCCCTTCTTAACTGAGTTGGCTATCTTTTCCTCAGTTTGGGCCTTTGCTATTCTGACTTCCTCCCGCTTTTTCTGCCTTAACTGGTACAGCTCTCTGTCCTGCTCCTTCTGTGTTTCCTTAGACTTCTGGAATGCTATCTTTTTCTTCCTGACTTTCACAGCCACCTCTCTTGAGAACCATAGTGGCTTTTTCTTTCATTTTGATTTGTTTATTTGCTTCACACAAAGGCTTGTTGCCTCTGTGATGGCAGTTTTAGTAATTCCCC
The DNA here is from genome assembly GCA_016271365.2 of Neoceratodus forsteri. Taxonomy (NCBI): domain Eukaryota; kingdom Metazoa; phylum Chordata; order Ceratodontiformes; family Ceratodontidae; genus Neoceratodus; species Neoceratodus forsteri. Next base: position 529,206,361 of record CM057455.1, on the reverse strand, counting down.
ATTGTTGCTCCACACCTCCTTCTAGCCTGTTTGCTAGTGCTTTTCTGAGGCACTCTCCCATCTTGCCAAAGTCAGCCCTCCTAAAGTCCAGTACCCTCACTTTTGTATGGCTTGACTCTGTAGCTGAGTTTAACGTGAACCACACTGTTTGATGGTCACTTGTCTCCAGATGGCAACCCACTTCTAGATCTGAGATCCTGTCACTGCCCCCATTTGAGATTATGAGGTCTAAGATTGATCCCTCATCAGTGGGTTCTGAAACTAGCTGTCTAATGCCTGCCACCTGTAGGGCATCAAGAATGGCCCTGCTCTTGGATGTCGCTGCAGCAAATGTGCTCCAGTTAACATCTGGCATATTGAGGTCTCCCATCAACAGTATCTCCCCTTTCTCTGCCATTCTAAGAATGCCTTCCATCATATCCTTGTCCATTCCTTCCCCCTGACATGGTGGTCTGTACACAACCCCTGTGCGGATTGTGGTGCCCTTTCCAGTCTCCAAGGTGACCCACAGTGCCTCCCTCTTCCCTGTTTACTCTTTTATTCAGTTGCTTTTATCCCTTCCTTTACATAGAGAGCTACTCCTCCCCCTCTTCTCCCCCGCCTGTCTCTTCTGTAGGTTATGTACCCTGGTATGTTAACATCCCAGTCATGATTCTCTGTGTACCATATTTCTGTGACTGCTATGATATCCAGGCATCCCTCTTCCATTAAGGCCACCAGCTCAGGGAGCTTGTTGCCCAGACTATGGGCATTGGTACTCATTACCCTCCATTTCCTGATGGCCTTACCCCCTTTTGCACCATCCCTGTCCTTCTTGCCTTTGTCACTTTCTCCATTTACCCCTGCCCTTCTCCCTATCGACACCTCCATGTTGGTGTTTGCCACACTTACTACCGTGATTGTTTGGGGGCTAGGATTTTCCTGCTCCTTTCCAGTGCCTCCCCCCTTGGCTAGTTTAAAAGCTTGCCAATGAAGCATTTAAACCTATCACCTAGGATCCTGGTTCCCCTCCCGGACAGATGCAGCCCATCATGCCAGTATAGGCTTGCTTCACTCCAGGTGGACCCCCAGTCCCCAATGAAGCCAAATCCCTTAGCTCCACACCAGTTTTTCAACCACTGATTGAATCCCATGGTACAGAACACACTAGCCTCTCCTATGCCATAGATGGGTAGCACCTCTGAGAAGGTTACCATGTGTGCTACTTGACTAAGGCCCCTCCCCAATTCCACAAACTCTTCCTGCACTTCTCTAATCCCTTTCTTAGCCAGGTCATTTGCCCCTAAGTGGACAATGACATCCAGCTCCCTCCCCTGTGCAGCTGCTCTGGCAATCCTGAGGATTCGCTCCCTGTCCCTCCAAGCCATGGCACCAGGCAGGCACCTTACCTCCCTCTCACCTTCCTTGCCCAGTTCTACCTTCCTAACAATGAAGTCCCCCACCAGGAGTTGTTTCCTTCCCCTGCAGGGTCCCCTGCCACCCTCCTGTGGGTCTCCTTTGCGGAGGTTCCCAGCATCCTCCTTGGTCTCCACTGTAGGTGCCTCCATAGAGGAACCACACTTTGCCAGAATGGCATAGGAATTGTGGAGAGGTCAACTGGAGGGATGTGCCTCTGTTCCACCACCCTCACCCTCCCTGAGCCCACTGTGGTCCAACCACTCCTCTTTCTTGGCAACCTCTGAGGCAATGGCAGTGGCACTGGTGGTCCCTGGATGGAAGAGGAGGTCCCACAAATCCTGGCCAACTCAGTCTGGAGATGAGCAACCTCCTCCCTCAGCCCAGAGAGGTCCCTGCAGATGGGACAACACCGCATCCTCCAGAATATCTCCCGGAAGACTGCTGCTCCACAGCCACTGCACTGCACCACTCAATCATGTCTTATTTCTGGCCCCTTAACTGTTTGCAATCCTTACTCTTTCCTCTGTTTTTTTCTCTCTCCTTACTTTCTGCCTGTGTGCCCTTTAAGCTCCTGATTGTCCTGTTCTGAGACAAGAATATCCTATATTTCTCAGTAGACCGCTACTTGTTCAGATGCAGACCTCCAGCAGCTAGAGGGGTTCGGAGAGCTACTCTTGCCCTTCTAGGATGGTGGGTCCTTGGTTCTGTGATCACTCACTTCCTGCCCCTAAACAGGAAGTTCCTGTTGTCAGTCAAATCCTGTGCCTATAAAAATAGAACTAGCTTTGGGTGGGGGGTTGGAGGGGCAGGAAGGAGGGCAGTCAGATTTGGAATATCTTATCTTTATGTAATGTTGTTTGTCTTTGAGAAAAGATCCAGCCTATTTAAGGTGTGCACAGTGCATACTGCCAAGGAATCATCCTTCTTCAGGAGCAAAATGCGAACATTTCTATTGTAAGCTTTGCTGAAGTCCAATAAAAGACCTGTTGAGGTCTCATCATCATCTTCAGATGCTAAGAAATGATCTAAGGGTTCAAGGAGGACATGCCTTGTGAACACTACTTTAATATTTCCAAACTAGAATAGATTGATTTTGTCCTGGACAATTTGGGTGATACCTTTGCTTACAAAGCCTTACCAAACCTTTGAGATGACTTGTGAAAGGGAGAGTGGTTTTAGGACTGTCAATATGTTGCTAACCTTGCAGAATTTTAGGACTAGTATAACATACCCTTGTTTGCAGGCTTATGGGATCTGGCCTTCAGTAAGTGTTGCATTGAAATTCATGCATATGTGTGAGGCAAAATGTGGAGCTCATGATTTCCATGCCAAAGTGGGGATCTCATATGTGTCTGTGGCTTTATTTGTGTCAGGGGTCCTTAATGCTACTCTAATGTCATTTACTGATACATGCAATTAAGCAGGGATTTCTGGAGATTTCAGAGGGGCAGCAGTAGCCAAAGGTAAGATTGTTCACTATTATTCCAAACTCGGTATTCATGGAGTAGACAAGGAAGGTCATGTTACAATCCTGTTTACACTGATGAAGTTGAGCAAGGGAGCTGTGTCTTGGGTCTTGGGGTCAATGAAGGTTTGTACTTTGGGCCACTAATTTTTGACATTACAGTACTGGAGCTTTTCAACTTGGGATCAATAATGCTTTTTTTTATCAGCAACCTGGATTTCTTGAGGATCTTGCTTCATAGATGTCTATATAGTGATGGTTGACCATTTTTCTATGTGTATTGTCTCTTTTCCATTAAGTATATGCATAGTTGGATTACAAATGCTTTGTTGGTGTTGCTTATTTGGGTCTTTTTGTCTGGTAGGTTTTCATGCATGGGTTTGGCTATGGTAGTGGGAATGGTGCTCTAGACCTCATTACCATTCTGGTTCCTGTAATCTGCTAAACTGAGGATTCTCATTTATAAGAGTCATTGAGCATTTGCTTTATTGGGTACAGATGCCATTTGAACCATCTTCTCTTCTATATTAGGTACAAGAGCTTTGTTGCTGTTTATAGACTCCTAAGAATAATGACTATTGTCTGCTCTGCCAATCTCAAAGTGGATTTCAGGCTTTTCAGAGTAGTTGTTCATGCTGGTGATGACTATGTCCAGGGTTACGTTATTCCTGGTTGGGGAGTCCAAACATTTTTCAAGGACATGGCTGGACTTGACAAAGTAGGTCAGTAGTCTGTTGAAGTTACTAGTGATTAGGACATCACCAGATGGATAAAGTGATGTGTCTTTTAATGGCAGTGTTGAGTACAGTAATACTGTTGTTTTCTGTTTGATGGAATCTGGAGTGTGGTAGGGAACTTTAAAGTTGAGTAGATTGTATGCCCATGCAATCCATTTGAAGAAGATCAGCAGTCAGAGTAGTACACTGCAGTTATCTGATTCCTTTTGCCTACATAATTTTATTTTTATGAATATTTCAGTATCCTCTAGTGATTGTGGAAAAATGCCAGATCTAGTGTTCGAAACATGGTATATAATGTTAGTTAAAATTGCTGTTCATGCCTCCCAAAACATATTAAAGTTTGTATCTTTTAAATTGTTTATTTATAACTCATTAATGACCTTGAAAACTCAGGTTTAACCTGATCCCAGATTTGGGTAAATGCATGGTGCTTAATTTTCTCTAAATTGATATGGATATGTGATTCTAGTATTCTTTCAAATATCAGAATGTACAAATAAAGTTAGTTCCTTTGTTTACATCTACACTTCTTAGAGTTGTAGAGAGAAGAATGTTGTCTGCAGCAAAGCCTATGGCTCTAACAATAATTCTGACTGACAATCTTAGAGAAACATACACATAGAAACAAGGGGAAATATACCAGATAAAGGCTTAGTAGCCTATCCAGTCTGCTCAAGGCTGTTTAATTTTAGGACTGTGTTTTTAGAGAAGTGATAGGCATACATATGTGAGGTCCCTGCAAGAGGAAAGGAAGTACTTGTATAATGTGTCAATTTTATCTTGAGTTAATAATTCTACAATCTTTTGAGCATATACAGTAGTATATTAAAGAAATGAAAGGAGAGAGAAGTAGCTAATTTCCCGTAGAAATTACCTCTGCATTCAACCGGTCTGGTATTCCTTTAGTTGATCAATTTAAAAACTATTTCATTAAGATCAGCAACACATCTGTTGGTTTCACTAAACAGTATGACCCCCTTAGTAGTTTTTGGTCTGGCCTTGCTGTCCTTTTCCCTTTCCAACAAAAAATGATGACTCTCAGTTTTGTTTTCTTAAGACTGTAAGATTTCTTGGTGTTAAATACAACTAAGAGAAAAGGGATATGTGCCTTGTGCCATGTCTATTGAAGTATTCAGCTTTGCAAATTGCCAATCCTTTGATCCTCTTGTTCAACTGCTCTTTACATGTTACATAGAAATATAGAAACATACACTTTGATGGCAGATAAAGGGCATTTGGCCCATCCAGTCTGCTCATTCTCTCTACCTATTGAAATACCATAGACCCTACCTGATCTCAGACTTAGCCCTCCCTTCTATAATAACTAAGGTTCCCTATTGACTATCCTACGAGTTCTTGAATCCCATTACAGTTGTGCTCCACCACCTCTGCTGGAAGGCTGTTCCAGGCAGCCACCATTCTTTCTGTGAAGAAGTACAGTACATACTTACATTTCCATTGAGTCTACCCCCCCTCCAGCTTCATAGCATGGCCCCTTGTTCTTGAACATCTTTTTTCTGAAAAAAGCTTCCCTCTTGTACCTTATTTATACCCATGAGGTATTTGAAAGTCTCTATCATATTCCCTGTTCCCTCCTTTCCTTCAGTGTGTACATATTGAGGTCCTTTAGCCTCTCCTCATAGGGTTTCTGATGTGGCTCTGCACCATTTTAACTGCCCTCCACTGGACTGCCTCTGTTCTGTGTCCTTCTGGAGGTGTGATCACCAGAACTGGACACAGTACTCAAAGTGAGGTCTTACCAATGATTTATAGAGCAGTATCAGTACCTCCCTTTTTCTGCTGGTGATAGCACTCCCTTTGCACTCAAACATCCCACTGGTTCTCCCCACTGTCTTGTCAATCTGTCTGGCCACCTTTAGGTCATCAGGTATGATTACCCCCAGATCTCTTTCCTTTTTGGTCAGCAGTACCACTCCTCCATCTTGTACTCTGCCCCTGGGTTTCTATGCTCTAAGTGCATGACTTTGCATTTCTTCACATTGAAACTAAGTTTCCACACTCTAGACCACTCCTCAAGCTTTCCTACATCCCTATTTAATTTTTCCACCCATCTCTCCCGGAGTGTCTACATCATTGCAGATTTTAGTGTCATTTGCAAAAAGGCATACCTTTCCTTCTAGTCCCCCTGCAATGTCACTAATAAAGACATTAAAGAGGACTGGTCCCAGTACTGATCCTTGTGTCACACTTCTGATCACCCTCCCTTCCACTGAGCAAACTCTGTTTATCAGCACCCTAGGACACCTGTCCCCCAACCAGTTTCCTACCCAGCTTATGACTTTTGCACCCACTCCCAGGCTGCCCAGCTTGTTTACTAGTCTTCTATGTGTAACGGCATCAAAGGTCTTACTGAAATCTAGGTAGTCCACATCTACCACTCCACATTGATCTACTTCGCTGGTCACCTAGTCAACAAAAATCTATTTGATTTATTTATCATGACCTCCTCCCAGTGAATCCATGCTGCCTTGGATCCTGTAAGATGCTGGTTTCAAGATATTCCACAATTATTTCCTTCAGCAGTGATTCCATTAAATTCCCCACCACCAAAGTCAAGCTAACTGACCTGAAATGTCCAACCTCCTCCCTACTACCACTTTTGCGCAATGGGAATACATCTGCTCCCCTATACTCCTCCAGGGCCACTCCCGTCTCCAGTGAGTTGTTGAACAAGACTGTCAGAGGTGCAGTCAGCAAGTCTCTGAGCTCCTGCAGTATCCTTGGATGTATCCCGACTGGCCCAAATTTTTTGTCTACTTTCAGATTTGCGAGTTACTTAAAGACTCTCTCCTCTGTAAATGGATTAGTCCACCTCCCTCATTCAATACTCCTGTCACTTAACTGTGGTCCCTCCCCCTTCCCTTCCTCCAGGAACACTGAACAAAAATATTTGTTCAGGATGTCTGCCTTTTCCTCGTCCCGCTCCACATACTCCTTCTCTTATTTCTTAGCCTTACAATCCCTCCACTGGTTTTTCTCCTTTTGCTTACATACCTAAAACATGTCTTATCCCTTTCTTTACTGCCTGGACTATTTTTGTCCTCTATTTGCACTTTTGCTCTCCTGACTGTTTGCCTGCTTCCCTCTGCTTCTCATGAGACACCTTCCTATCCTCCTCCCTCTGTGTATCCTTATTCCTCCTGAATGTTACCTTTTTTATTTATTTTTTATTTATTGAAATGTTTCATCAGGAAAGTACACTGAGCAACAGGTTGCTCATCCCCTGGGTGTGACCTGGGAGGAAGGGGTACAATAGGGATGAGACGTTTTACATTCAAGTTACAAAGACCAACATAGCATACAATTAATTAAGACAGTTGTTACAAACAGTGTTGCATACATACGGAATTTGTGAGAACAATTAATAAGTGCAATGGTAATAAGTGAACAAGTGCTATCATGAAATAAGGGGTGAAGGAGAGAGAGAGAGAGAGAGAAGAAGAGATGACAGATAGTGCAGATTGGTGTCCCAAAGAGACCCCTTCAGAATGTGGGGAACCCTGCAAGAGGACAGCAGACTGGAGTAGGGATTAGAGAGGGAGAGAGAGGGAGTAAGTGTGATTAACACCTAGGAGGGGAAATAAGGCCTGACCCAAAAAGAGAACCCTTCAGGATGCAAAGAACCCTGCAAGGGAGCAAGGAAGTTCAGGCAATTGTAAACCCTCCTGCAGTTAGGCATTGTAATGATAGAGGGATAGTGAGATGGAGGGAAAGAGAAATAACACCTGGGAGGGGATGAGACCTGCTCCAAGGAACCCACCAGGCTGCTGGGGACCCTGCAAGGGGACCTGGAAGGCCAAGAAAAGTAGATGGGGAAGAAAAGGTGGCAAGTCTCGGCACTATAGGACCCCTTCAAGATGCTGAGAACCCTGCAAGGGGAGGGTGAAGGCTAGGGAAAAAGGGGGAGAGAGTAGGAGAAGGGAGAAAGGTATGAGACTAGCACCTAGGAGGGGTTAGGGTCAGTAGAGGCAGTAGAGTCAATAGAGTCATTGGATAAATTTTGAAGAGGGACAAACTGAAAGGAGCACGACAAAGGAAATTAAGGTGGGTCATAACAGGAACAGTTAGGTGCAAGATAGTTGGAGAGGGCAGTGTTGATGGGATAGAGGGAGGAGGAGTGTCTGATTTGGGGAGGTGGAGAGTTCCATATTTTAGGGAAACGGTGAGAGTACCCAGACTGGCCAGAGAAGGTGGAGTGGCGGGGGACAGTTAGTGTGTGAGTGTCGGTAGATCTGAGGGAGTGGGAAGGAGGAAGGGGAGAAGCAGAAAGGGAGTTCACCCTGCTAGTGTTTAGTGGTGAATTTAGCACAGTGTGAGAGGTATCTATTTTTAAGGGAAGGGAAGGAAAGGGCTTGATAGATGTTACAGTTCTAGGTGCGAGAGGGAGCATAAAGGGCAAAGCGGCAGAAAGAGTTGAAGAGAGTGTTCAATCTGGTCAGGGAGGACCTAGGAATGGCACCATAGACTATGTCACAGTAGTCAAAAATGGGGAGGATTATCTTCTGGACAAGCTCACACCTAGCGATAGGAGTGATGCAACTGCGATTCCTGAACAAGGCACCAAGCTTGGGGCACAATTTTTTCTGGATGGCTTCAATGTGTCCAGAAAAATTAAGGTGTTGGTCTAACCAAACCCCAAGGTATCTGAAGAATGAGGTGTCTTCAAGTAAAGTCCCATCAAGAGTGTGCAAAGTTGGCGGTGGGGGGGGGAGCCTAGAAAGTCTCTGCCTTGTGCCAAAGGCCATGGTGACTGTCTTCTTGGTGTTGAGGAATAATTGATGGTTTGCAAATCAGAGCTGGAACTTGTTGAAGTCGTGCTGTAAGCTGGATGTTACCTCAGCTGGGCATGAGCCGGATTCATACAGGACAGTATCATCAGTGTACCTGTGTATGGCAGAAGAGGGGGAGCAGACAGATGGCAGGTCATTAAGGAAGAAGGAGAATAGAAGGGGACCAAGCACAGAGTCCTGAGGAATGCTAGTGTAGATCAGGAGGGGTGGCAAGATGGCATCTGCGATCTTAACTGATTGGGTTCTACCAGTAAGGTAGGCCTTAAACCAGTTAGTGGCAGAAGGAGTTAGACCAGCAGATGAGAGGGAACAAAGGAGAAGGGAGTAGGAAACAGTGTCAAAAGTCTTGACACGGTCAACAAATATGGCTGAGGTGATTTGGCCATTCTCCATCCCAAAGAGGATGGAGTCAGTGAGCCAAAGTAGGGAGGTGGTGGTAGAGTGTTTTTTTCTGAAACCAGATTGGAACAGTTGTGAAGAAGGAGGTATCAGATAGAACAAAGGTGAGTTGAGAGAGGACTAGATGTTCTTGTAGTATGGCTAGGGTAGGGAGTAGCGAGATGGGTGATAGTTGCCAGGGGATGAGGGCTTTCCACCTTTAGGTAGGGGGAGGACCACTGCATGCTTCCATTTGGAAGGGACATCGGAGGTTGAGAAGGAGAGATTTAAAATTAAGGAGAGGGGGTAGCAATGGCCAGGGCTGAGAGAGAGAGGAGTTTAGGGTCAAGGTCTTCAAGGGGAAGATCCTTTTGAGATGTTGATGGTGAGGAGGGCATTTAGAGTATATGTGGGGGGAGATAGAAGAAAATGAGAAGGAGTGGTGTGGGGAAATAGGTAGTGGAGCAGTTTTAGGGGGCTGGATAGAGGGGCAGCAATGACATTTGAGGAGGAGGGGCAATTAGGGAGGGACTGCAGCAGTTCAGTTGCACAGGAGGTATAATAGAAGTTAAACTCTGCAGCTACGACATGGGAGTCAGCTACAAGATTTCCATTTACCTTTAGTACTGGGGGGGGGCTGAGGGATAAAGAAGGCATTAACCACCTTCCAGAACTTGGAAGGGGAATTTAGGTAAGTGAGGAAAGCATTTTTAAAGTAATCGGACTTGGCTAGCCTTGATGCCCTGGTATAGACATGTCAGAGCTTACTGTAGTCCGTGAGGTCACTAGGAAGCTGGGAGGATTTGTGGCACTTTCAGGCATGATCTCTGTCCCTAAGGCAGGCTAGAGTTCTGGAGTAATCCACAATAGGCGCTTACCCCTAACACTAGCTTGTTTCAGAGGGGCAAAGGAGTCCCAATTTGCAAGGAATATTTCTTTGAAGTAGGCTAGAGCCTTATCAACTGAGAGGAAGGAGACTAAGGGAGACCAGTCAGAGAGAGAAAGGTTGTGCAGGGGAGGTTTAAGGTCTAGGGATTTGAAGAAGCAAAGTTGCAAGGTTTTATGCAAAGATTTTGGCCTGTGGATTTTCCTGACAATGAATATTGGGTTATGGTCACTGAGAGCATCTGTGAGGATGCCAGAGCTAGAAACATAGAAACATGGAATTTGATGGCAGATACGGACTGCTTGGCCCACCTAGTCTGCCCATTTCCCTACCTAATTGATAAGCTGCATATCCTAGTTAACCGGCAGCCTACTTCCTCCTACCCCCCACTAGAATAGCCTTATGTCTGTCCCATGCATTCTTGAATTCCTCCACTGTTTTTGGTTCTACGACCTCCTCAGGAAGGCTGTTCCATGTATCCACAACCCTTTATTTATTTATTTATTTATTTATTTATTTATTTATTTATTTATTAGCTTTTGGTAACCGGGTAAGTGCGCGGCAACAGACCTGCCTATTTTCAGGCACGACCTGGGAGAGCACAGGACATTAGTTTACAATATGCAGAAATGCACAGACATAATATAGGTGTACAGGAGCAAAACAAGATATACATTGGGTAGCACAGTAATAGTTACATAAGGTACATTTTAGGCATAGATCATAATAAGGATGTAAAATAAAGCAATTAGGGTAACCATAAGACAGCTGAGGACAGTAAAGACATCAAGGTTCATAGCCACCTAGACAAACGTATTGCATGGGAGAACATTAGTGTAGTACTCTGGGTCAGACCCGACAGCCTGCAGTGGGACAAAGAAAATTAAGAGCATTTGCATTGGCCAGAGGCTAGGAGGTGGGTGAACAGCGAGTTTTTTAATTCTCGATGGGAGGCTGAAGTTTTCGCCAAGGGGAGTGAGTTCCAGAATTGGGAGCAAATGGGCAAATGCCTGTTCACCCATTTTGTCATGCAAGGTCTAGTGGAGAGCATGGGGCAGAGGAAGACCTGAGGGTACGGGTGTGTGAAGCAGGAGTCAGGAGGTTGGCAAGATAGACAGGGCAGGGAGGTCTAGACAGGGAGTCGATAAAGCAGCCCAGGGATTAGGCTCGAATATCCTTAGGTGACAGCCAATTTAAGCCAGCGTAAAGCAGACAATGATAGGTAAGAAGTGGAGCAGTTAAGGCAAATCTACAGATGTTGTTGTAGACAGTGTCCCATTTGTGGAGTGTAGCAGAGTTTGCAGCAAAGAGGAGGGCAGAGCATATTGGAGCTGGGGTAAAGAATACTCTCGTAACAGAAAGTCTAGCGGAAGGAGTGAGGGAGTGGCGCACGTGATAAGCTCCGCCAATTTTAGCATTGACGGCACGGCACACCATATTGACATGTTGAGACAGGTCAAGTATGGGATCCAAAGTGACCCCAAGGTACTTGAAGGACTCAGTGTTTGAGATGAGGGAGCCATCAAGGCTTTGAATAAATACTTCCTCACAATACCTCTGAGCTGTCCCCCTCTATCTTCAAATTGTGCCCCCTTGTTTTTGCACATCTCTTTTTCTGAAAGATGCTACCCTCTTGGACTTTGGTGATTCCCTTGAGGTATTTGAAAGTTTCTATCATGTCCCCCCCTCTCTCCTTTCCTTGAGGCTATACATCTTTAGTTCCTTTAGTCTTTCTTCATATATCTTCTGATGCAGACCCTGCATCATTTTGGTTGCCCTCCTCTGGACAGCATCCACCCTGTCTATGTCTTTGCAGAGATGGGTCTCCAGAATTGTACACAGTACTCCAGATGTGGTCTTACCAACTGTCTGTACAGAGGACCAACAACTTCCTGTTTTCTACTGTGAAGCCTCTCCCCCTATGCATCCCAGTATTCCCCCAGTCCTCCTTGCTGCCTTCTCACATTGCTGGCCCACCTTTAGGTCATCTGATATGACTACCCCCAGGTCCCTTTCCATTTTTTTTGTTGTCAGTATCTCACCCCAAATTGTGTACTCTTCCCCTGGGTTTTTGTTTCCCAGGTTAATTACTTTGCACGTATTTGCATTGAATCTAAGCTGCCATACATTTGACCATTCCTCCAACCTTGCCAAGTCTCTTTTCATCCTTTCCACCCCACCTTGTGCATCAACCCTATTGCAGATCTTTGTATCATCTGCAAAGAGATATACTTTCCCCTTCCAGTCCCTCTGCAATGTCACTTATAAAGACATTAAAAAGGACCGGCCCCAGTACTGAACCCTGCAGTACCCCACTAGTAACCCTCCTTTCTTCACTGTGGACTCCATTTACTATTACTCACTGTGTCCTGTTGTCCAACCAGTGTTTTACCCAGGCTACCACTCTAGGACCCACTCCCAGGCTGGCTAATTTGTTTATTAATCTTTTGTGCGAGACTGTGTCAAATGCCTTGCTAAAGTCTAGGTAGGCCATGTCCAAAGCCCCTCCCTGGTCTACTGCTTTGGTCACCGAGTCAAAGAAATCAATTAGATTTCTCTGACATGACCTTCCTGCTCTGAATCCATGCTGCCTTGGGTCCTGTGCCCCAGTGGCCTCTAGGTACTCAACAATTCTTTCCTTCAGAAGTGATTCCATCCTTTTCTCTACCACCGAGGTCAAACTGACAGGTCTGTAGTTTTCTGCCTCTGTCTTGCTCCCACTTTTTGTGAAGGGGAGTCACATCCACCCTCCTCCAGTCCTCAGGTACCACCCCATCCTCCCATGATTTATTAAAAAGGGTAGTCAGTGGTGTTACTAGTTCTTCCCTTAGTTCTTTTAAAATTCTGGGATGAATCCCATCAGGCCCCATTGCTTTATCCACCTTCAGTTTTAAGAGTTCTTTCAGAACCCTTTCTTCTGTGAAAGGACTAACATCAACCCCCCCTATCTAGAGTACTTCTGTTGACTGGATTAGGTTTTTCCCCCTGCTTTTCCATTGTGAATACTGAACAGCATTCAGGGCATGAGACACAGATGGACCAGGATTGGGGGAGGATATCTCCACAGGAGAGAAAATGTAGAGCTAATTACTCTGTGGGAGTGAGTGGTAAGAGCCCAGTTGATCAGTGAGTGATTGTGTGTCTTATGGCCAATTGCAAGAGGTTCAGGGCTACAAGATCATTACATATTTTGGATGTCTTGGGAGACTGCCAATTTAAGTTAAGGTCACCTAAGACATATAGTTTACCAGAGCAAGAAAGAGCTGTGATGGAGTTTATGAGGTTGAGAGCAACAGAGGGCTGGACATTTTGGGTGACAGTAAATGCCAGCTAGAAAGATGGGAAGAGTGAAGGGAAGAGTTAAATGAATAGCCAGTGAATCATGAGATTTTGGGCTAGTGGATGAAAAAATAATTGAATATTGGGGGGAGGTAAGAACGTACATGGCAACACCACCACCTCTACCTACTCAGTCTTGCCTCAGGAGGGAGTAGCCAGGAAAGGAGACTGAGAAATCTGAGATTGTGCTCTTTAGCAAAGTTTCTTTGATGATCAGTACATCAGATTTTAGAGTGGCCAACATGGTTTGTAGAAGGCCAATTTTTTGCAACAAACTACGTGTATTTAGATAAAGGATCTTGAAACCCTTCAGGAGGACAGTGGGAGCAATAGAATGGGCCATGGGTAGATAATGGAGCATTCAGGGCATGAGACGCAAATGAACCAGGGTTGGGTAGGATATCTCCACAGGAGAGCAAGAGTAGAGTTAAGATGAGGAAATGAAGCTTGGGGCATTTAGAGTTAGATGTTGAGGAACCAGTGAAACTGACAGGGTAGTGTGCATAAGAGTAGGGGAGCAGGAGATGAAGAACAGCAAAGAAGGGTGGGACACTTAGTAATGAAGCATGTGGGATAGAGGGAGAATACAACCATAGTTCAAAGGGTGGGGATGGAGAGATAGCATGGATGTAAGTAGGGGATTGGAGACAGGAGGTTGTAGAAGGTGAGATATTTGGCATTTGTGAGTAGAGACCAATCAGAGGGGTTAGGGAAATTACTAGGAGTAGAGAAAGAGGGAAAGAGGAGAGAAGGAGTTTCATGTTGCAGGGATATGTGTAATAACAAAAAAAGATAGGAGGAGCAAGGCAAGGGAGGCTAGGTCTAATTGTCTTTGCTTAATAGATGCTTAACTAGAGCAAAGCAAAGGAATCTATATGAACAACACAGGGATTGCTTTAGATAAAGATTGTATCCCTCTAGTGGCAGTACAATATAATAATAATAATAATAATAATATTTTTTATTTGTATTGCACCTTTAGAGTACCTAGGCACATTCCAATAAAATTTAAAACAAGCAAAATATACAAACAGTAATATAAAAACTATTAAAACAAATACAACAATTAATCAGAGCCACCATAGGCCCTTTCCCATAAAAAGGATTTGAGCGCCTGTTTAAAGCCTCCCACTGTTGTACACTCCCTTATCCGACGGGGTAGAGAATTCCAAAGGGAGGGGACCATGAACATAAAAGCCCAGTCCCCAGCTGATTTTAATGTAACCCTAGGAATCTCTAGCAACCCCACGCAGGCTGAGCAAAGTGGCCTCACTGGGCGGTAAGGAATCAGGAGTTCTTTCAGGTAGTCAAAACTTACTAATGGGAAAATGGAAAAAAAAAATAAAGGCAGATGTTACAGCTGAAAGCAGAGCTAGATGGAATGAGAGAAGTCAGTCCAATCAATCAGCAGAGGCAAAGTTTTAGTGTCCAATGAAGGGCTGTCTTCAGCCAGAGTGCATCAATCAATTGTGCAGCTTAGGATCCAAGCACTCAGCTGAAGTAATTATCTGGAAAGAAGTTCTGCCCTTCCTTCCAAGCCACCTCTTTTGAAAAACACAGTGGTCTCTTTTTCCTCTTGCTTTTGCTTACTTGACTGATGCAGAAGTTTGTTGCCTTCATTATGGCCCCATTAAGTTTCACCCACTGTATCTCCACTCCACCCATGTCCCTGACTTTTCAGCTCCTTTGAAACTGGTTGAGGTTGTCCCAGTGAATAAAGAAAATTCTTATGACAGTAGGAGTAACTTTATAATGATTTCTTTTTTTGTTGTTGAGTGCAAAAATGTTTAAGAATCTTGTTTCCAAGCAGGTGGTAACACAAATTGAAAAAGAATGATGGCTGGACACCTGTCAGTCAGGTTACCATATAAAAGAATTAAACAATATACCATGACAAGGTGTAGGTTATGCTGGGATTTACCCATGCCTGTTGTGATTTGATCATGAGGCCACAGGCAGGGTGAGTAAACCAAACAATAAGTGAGAAAATCAAAGCATAACCCACACCTTGGATTGGTATATTGCGATTACACAATGTCTAGGAAATGAAAGATTTCAAAAATATATTATATCATTAGGCTTCTGAAGAAGGATTTGTTGGTCTGAAAGCTAAAGTTCTTTTTTCTATTTGTAACATCCTTTTTGGTCCAATAAAAGATATAAAACCATTTGTTCTGGATTTGTTCTTACTAGGGCCAATATGGCAATATGATCACCCTTGACCCTCACCTCTCCTACACTGCCCACATCAGCCATGTTGCCAAAGCCGCTAAGTCCCGGCTAGGCCTGCTATTCCATCATAGGAAACACCTGACACCCGAAGCCCTCACTGTCGCTGTCCAGAGCTCCATCATATCCACCATTGATTATGACATTATCATTTACGGCTCTGCTACAACCACCACACTCAAACGTGTATCTACCGCCCTCAACAAGGCCTGTCGACTTGTCACTGGCTCCCAACGCCTAACTCACACCTGTGACCTCTATTCTGAAACTGGATGGTTGAATCTTGCCAATCGAATAAAACACCAAATTTGTATTACTACTAAGAAAATCTTGCTGGGCCTTGCTCCCCCTGGAGTCTGTGCCCTCATACAACTGAGAAGCCACACCCAACATACCAGGGATCAAAACCTCAGCTTCTGCAAATCCTACATTGCCACACAACACAAGGCCAAAGATCCTTTGCTTACCTGGCCACTAGTTGGTACAATGGTCTTCCCAGCAACATCTCATCCTCACTATCGCTCAGCACTTTTAAGACTCGTCTCTGCCTAACACTCACTGCCTCCAACCTCTGTGTCCATTGTGGCTAAACATGTCTTTTGGTTCCATAGCTGAAGATGCCCTTTTGGATCCACATCTACTCCAGCACTTTGCCAGCAACCCCCCCCCCCCATCTTCACCTCCCCTGCTGGCCCATGACAAATGCCACCCGGCTGCACTACCTCTATTCTTATCTGCCTTCCACCTCTCCTCTCTGTCCCCCAAACTACCTCCCTTTTCTCCCATCTACATAGCCTCCCTGATTTCACCCTCCTCCTTTCCCTTTCCCCTCCAAAGTTTCACCTTATTGTTCTTTTTTCATCTACAAGACTATGTGTTTTTTTTTTATTTTATAAACTGTTATCTTTGCTTATGATTGTCCCAATTGTACCAATGACATGGAACCTTTGTAAAAGAGCCTCGGCTCAAAGGTATTTGTAATCCTAGAACAAATAAATAAAAAAATTTAACATTTTGTTTGTCAAAAAATATATTCAAAAGTTTAAAAAAACTACTTTATTATTTTAAAGTTTGATATCCTGCTTCTAGAAGTCATAGTCCTCTGTTGCTAGGTAGAATATGTATGTTAGAGACATGGTGCCCAGCCCCTAATCCATGCCCCCCCCCACACACACATGCATGCACATGACCACACACACACACACAGTAATATGCTATGGTTGTTTGTTCCAAGAGAGATCCTGCAGTTCATGACTTGTTTTTTTAGAGCAAGCCCATGAGTTGCAACTAGCTGTTTGTGTGAATGACAACATAGTTTGAGCAATTAGGGGTTGCTGCTGTTGCATTTCTGGGGTGACTGTGGGATTTGTGGTCAGAATTAAGGGTTGGAATTGGTGAATATTTTCTGTCAAGGGAGCGAGACAGTGCATTTTTTGTTACAGACTCTAGGGGAGTCATAATTTAAAAGATGGTGAGTTTGAGTACACTGGCTTGCAGCTAACTATCTAGTGGTCAACACGGGATGGAGTCCATGTTTTGAAGAGAGGTGAGGTGGGTGTGACCAGTCATGCTGGACAGATAGTTAAAAAAATGGTTTTGTGTTATGATTTTGATTTTAAATAGGCATGGGAGTGCTACACTTACACTGGGACTGGGAAGCTACCGGCAGCGCTAAAGATCCTAGAGGGCGTGCTTCTTTAGGAGTCCAAATGTGGTCACAATGGAGGGTAAGGGTGCGAATGTGAAAGGAACCATAAAAGTACTGTTAGTTTTTTGTGTTTTTTTTTCTCTACTTGTGTTGTGGGGGAAGAGTCATGTTTTCATTGACATTGGTATGTTTTAATTTTGCACTTTACTGGCAAGTCAATATGGCAGATTCTCACCTTTGGTTTTTTGGGGGTTAGAATTATTTACAGATGAGGGATTCCACATGCGGCTGGCTGGCACTATTTCCCATTGGTCATGCCAGGATTTGCAATGAGTAAATCATGCCAGACAGCCATTCATTGTATAATGCATAGTTTTCAATATGTTAATGGTCCTGGATGGCATGTCACAGTTGACCAAGGCAGATCTACTAGAGTGGTATTCATAGATTCACCCAGGGTACTTGTGTTCTGTTCTTGACTATATCTGAAAAGTTTAAGTGCAGATATCTTGACATGGATTTATATCTATCTATGAAATAGGTGCCACATTTTTTTGTTGTGGCTGGGGGGGGGGGTCTCTCTGTGGTTAAGACTATGCTCCAGGACTCAATTTTGACCCCTATTTTATTTTCCTTATTCTTGAATGGGTTTGTATCTGGCCTGGAAGGTGTGTAGAGTATCAATCATGCAGGGACAATACAGTAATCTACACTTCCCATGCATCAAGACCTGTGGTCTAGCATACACTTTCATGCATATTTCCAAATATTTCAGTCTACCTGTTATGCTCCAAATCTGTCCTGCATTTTGGAAAAACTTAAGATCTTGGAAAAACTTAAGAACATGCTTCTTAGAAATAAACAGATGCCAAAATAAACCAATTATTCTGCCTCTCCTTTATCCCCTTTGTTATTATCACCTTGGATGGGATTAATATTAAGCTAATTTCAAAGTAATAGCACCTTGGATACTGGATAGACTAACTTTGCATGGGGAATATCCATTATGAAATACTGCTAGAAAACCAGCCATTAACTTATGATGGGGTGGAAAGGATGAGAAAGGACTTGCCAAGGTTGGAGGAATGATCAAATGTATGGCAGCTTAGATTCAATGCAAAAAATTGCACCTGGTAAACAAAAACCCAGGGGAAGATTACACAATGGGGGGAGAGATACTAACAACAAAAATGGAAAGGGACTTGGGGGTTGTCCTATCAGATGACCTAAAGGTGGGCAAGCAATGTGAGAAGGCAGTAAGGAGGGCTGGGGGGATACTGGTATGCACAGGGAGAGGCATCACAAGTAGAAAACAGGAAGTTGTTATCCCTTTGTACAGGCAGTTGGTTAGACCCCATCTGGAGTACTGCATGCAGTTCTGGAGACCCCATCTCTGCAAGGACTTAGACTGGATGGAGGCTGTCCAGAGGAGGGCAACTAAAATGATGCAGGGTCTGCACCAGAAGCCGTATGAAGAGAGACTAAAGGAGCTCAATATGTATACCTTCAAGGAAAGGAGGGAGAAGGGGGGACATGATAGAAACTTTCAAGTACCTCAAGGGAATCAACAAAGTCCAAGATGGTAGCATATTTCAGAAAAAGAGATGTGCAAGAACAAGGGGGCACAATCTGAAGATAGAGGGGGGATGTCTCAGAGGTAATGTGAGGAAGTATTTTTTTACGGAGAGGGTTGTGGATGCATGGAACAGCCTTCCTGAGGAGGTCATGTAGTCAAAAACAGTGGGAGAATTCAAGAATGCATGGGACAGACATAAGGCAATTCTAGTGGGGGGTAGGAGAAGTAGGCTGTTGGTTAACTAGGATCTGCAACTTTTCCATTAGGTAGGGAAATGGATAGACTAGGTCGGCCAAGCAGTCCTTATCTGCTGTCAAATTCTATGTTTCTATGTTTCCTAGATACAAACAAAACTGCTTTGCCCTAAATGTAGACTTAAAATACTACAATTAATTATTTTTACAACAGCTTATTATGGAGGTATCTATTGTAGTGCCTTACAGGTTTTGTTAGATAAACTAGGTGTCAAATACAATATAACAAGATAGAAACACTTGTGCTTGAATGCCCATATGATGTTCATCATTGTCATATGGTACTTATAGTAGACGTAATTGGATTTATCTATGGAACATGAGGAATCTACATAAGCTTTTCATCTCATTAAAATATGTGCAGCAGAAAGCTCCTGAATACCTTTTAGAGAAACTGCAGAAGAGTTCACCAGGGGTGCCTCCTTGCAGCTGGCACCCTTGAACCTATATATTTAAATTAAAAGCTACAAAAGGCCTTTCCTTCTTTAGTTATTGCTCTCCCCAGCTTTGGAATGCAATGCCCTTCAGCCCTCATTTGTTAAATGAGAATCTTCACACCAAGAACTCAGTTAATAAAACGTTCATAGAATCTGTGTCAAAACAAGCCTTCCTGTGGATCACTGTGAGCATTAAACTAAATGTAATATTTAATATTTTTCCCTTTTATGTTTGTAGAATTTATTTTTCTGTTCAGTTCTATTACACTGTGTGAAATTGGTGTAATTCTAAATGTATTCTACGTGACGTGGCTGCAACACATGGGGCACCATTGCACATAAGCTCTTTTTAAAAGATTTTATCCTACGAAATAAAACATGAAAATTAAATTACTTGAAACTACATCTTTAGTTATAACTCCTACAGTATTAATGTAATTTTTACAGAAGACACTTGTGTTTCTTAGGTGCAAGCAGTCAAGTAGAGGCAGCTAGAAATAAACTGAATTATACAAAAGTTCCAACACTCTTTTAGTCTGAAGGTAACATTTGATAAAACTCCCGAGTGACCTTTTTGTTACAGTTAAAGTACTACAGTACATATTACAATTATGGCACTTCCTCTCCTACAAATTAAAACACATTTTTTCTTTCACTTGTGTTTCGCAAACAAAGACTTTCAGAGTAATTTTTGACAAGCTAAGTCTTTTTGCTACTATCAGCTGGTTCAAATTCTCATGTAGGTTCAACATGGCAATGTCCCTCAGGCATTCCACAAGATATTATGTCTGTCCTCCATGTACAATTCCATTATCTCAAACTTTTGACATTCCTCAATAACTGTGCTGTATATATTGGGCTCGATTTTCAAAGGTTGACACAGGGCTTGCACAAGCCCTGCTTCAAACCCTGTGCTGCCCTGAACACATTGCCACATCTTGCAACCAATTCACAATTGTTGCACTCATTTGTGACATTTTACCCCCTTTATGGTGGTTTGTGCCAAATATCTGGTGCAAGCCCCATAAAAACTGCCCCACAGTTAGACCAGCAAAAGCTGATCTAACTTGGGAATGTGGTGCATGAGCTTGAGAATCCCAATTGCTAGCTGGGAATGCCGCAAGCCCCATGTACCATGTGTTCGGCATAACCGGGGCTTATAGCATTCCATCACTTTTGAGAATCCTTCCCATTACCTTTTACATTTTACTTAGACTCATGGGGACTCTCATTTGTTAGATTTACTTGTGAGTTCTGCCATTTCCCTTTTAATCATCTAAGTACTGTGTGTTAAAGAATTGAGTACTCTTTCAGAAATTCCAGAGATCCACTTCTGCCCATGCTCTCATGGATGGGAATTTATACCTGGCACAGATATTTAAAGAGCAAGCTCTATAATGGAACAGCCCTTTTGCTTAACCTAATCATTTTCTTTCTGTTCATGCCTCCTGCTATATTTAAAATTAATGCCAGCTTTAACCAGAGTTACGCTGGACTTTTTCCAGTTGCTGAACTGATCATATTTAAATAAATGATTGAATAAGATATGTGATGTTCAGTGGAAACATCACCAAGTCCCATGTCATGTCCAAACTTGTTAGAAATGTTACAATAATTTCTCAGTAGCACCATGCAGAATTCTGCAGCAGTGCTGCGGGTGTGCTTGATCAATTTATCAGAAATATAGTTGAAACTTTCTAGGGAGTAATTGTGACCCATTATTAGAATTTACTTCTGATCCATGTCCATATACAGCAAATATGTTTTGTATAACTTCTGTGCCTTTTTTTAATGCCTTATAGTGGTGTAATTTCATACCATCTTGAGCATGCATCAGCTAACAAGGTTCTATGTCATAATGGCGATTGTGGAATAGCGATCGCCATTAGGGCGAGTGTACATCACCAAAAATGAATTTCGGTGATGCACACTTGCAGCAAGGAGTAAGAGGGCACCCGAGGCCTTTGGGATTTTTTTTTAATATGGGGGACTGTGCCCCCTGCACCCCCCCTACTAATGGATTCACAACTCCAGGGGGGTGCATGATGGGGGAGACTTGTAAAATAAAAAGCCAAAAAAAAAAGCATTGCGCTGGACCTGAATCCTGCACCCTGCACCTAACAACTGACATCCCACCCCACCACACTAGCAGACCAGCTTGGCAGCTGCCTGCCTAACCCCCTCCCACATATCTTCCCTCCCCTGCCTCTCCCCCCTCACATGTGTACACATGTGCATATACTCACGTACTTCCCATCACCATATGTTGCCCACCTTGGTATCTGGTCATCCCCTTGCCAGGTAGCCCTGAACACAGGCACCATAACTGAGTCACCATTTTTGTAGGCGCTCAGTTGTGGTCACCTTGTTCACAGGTTACCAACTAGCATCCATCATGTTTTGAATATTTTGGCAAATGTCAGAGTGGCTGCCCAGAGTTTCTCTATCTAAACATATTCCTGACTATAAACCTTCACCACAGGGAACGCATTTATGTTTGCCATGCCATAATGATTTTCATGCAGCTTGCCAAATACAGCAGCCAATTTTGATAGTGTCTGGTTGGAAAATATTTTAAATTTACACCTGACACATATTTATTTTATTTATTTACATTTTCACAGCAGAACAAAAATGCTTTGTTGTTTAACACCCCATTTTCATATAAACATTTTTTTTAAAAACATTTACATAGTGTTCAAATGAACTTGTAGGGTACTCAGCTAAGATCTGAACTTTTTTATTTTATGTTTTCTCCTTTGTGGCCCTGGTCAGCTCCTACTCCTCTCCCCTCCTACTCTGGCAGCCATTCACTGGCTCAGAACTCCTCTCATGCCACTATGTTGTACTCCCACATGGCTTACCTCCATGGTGGGAAGGCAAGGGAGCCCCCAACTCCTCCACCCAGCATGGATCTGGATCACCTGGTGCCCGAGGAGTCAATGCTTGCTGGTGGATGGCCATCAAGCAGCATGACATTGGTTGCCACTATTTCCATTTTTTCTCCCCTTGAGGGAGCGCAATGTGCAATGATGCCTATGATGGGGATTGCTCACACTCTCGTGCATGCCCATGTCAAGTGTCTGCCATACTCCCGCCCCATATTCTTGCGGCTATGTCCCGTCGAGCCCCAGCTTCCGCTAGGGATCAGGCGTGTACCAGCCACTGGTCTCCCCCCTTCCCCAGAGATGGAAAATAGTGCATTGGACACGCAATCCATCTCCTCGCTGCTGACCCACAGTGACTGTGCTCATTCCTGAACACAGGTCGCTGGTGTAGCATGAGGTGTGGCATCCAGTGCCTCTAACCTCAACACCACTGGTCTGACATCAAGATCTTAACTTTTATAAAAACTGGACTCATTCACAATTTTGCCAGAAGAGAATGCAAATCTAATTTTGCTCTATGCAAAAAAAAAAAAGACAGCGAATTTTGCTTAGTTTTATATTTGTAGTACTGAAACAATAACATTGTTCTGAAATCATAATCTGTGATATGATCGACATGATGTTCCACTACAGACAATAATTTGGTGTTAGATGTGAGACACATTTACTTTTTTTTTTCAATTAAGTAAACTTTATTAAGTATAATGACACAATTACATCAGCCAACAGTCACACAATCCAGAAAAGGTCAAAACCTTCCCAACCTCAGTCCACCCCCAAAAAAGATTCAGAACAATATAAAATGGTACATTAGGATCAGGTATCAGACAAACCTCCCAAAATAATTCACCCCACCCTTTCTCTATCCAAATAACTAATCCCCCACCTCCCTAACCCCCCACTAAATATAGTCCATGTTCAGAATATAGACAGGAAAGGTATAAAAGGGTCAGAAAAAAAATACTACATATAAAAACCCACTGTCTATCTTACAGGGATATCAGTCCCCAATAGAAGGAGACAGAGAGTGAATGTAGTCCAGCCATAATCTTTCACCTCCCTGCCAAAAATTGTAAAAGGGGCTCCTGGAAGGACTGAAATTTTGTTAAATTACTATATTGTATCACTATGGCCCTCTCTGCATTAACTGCCAAAAACATTTCTTGAAGCCATTCCCATTTAGTTGGGAATGAGTCATTGATCCAGTGTCTAAGTACCAGGAGCTTAGCTACTGCTGTGATAAGAACCATATAACCGTTATGTTGTATTGACCTAATAGCAGAATAGTTGCCAATAATACAGAATTCCAGAAAGAAATAATTAGTGTGACCAAAGAAGGAGGAGAGATAGCCTTTAAGAACATGCCAAAAGGACGTCACACCAGGACAGGTCCATTCCATATGAATCAAGGAACCATCCTCTTGAAGACGCTTATGACAAGTGGCATCAGTTCATCTACCCATACACTGGAGTCTTAATGAAGTGTAATACAGATTGTGGAGTATATTGAATTGTATAAGGCATAACCTATCCTGTTTTATATACATATATATATATATATATATATATATATATATATATATATATATATATATAAAACCTAACCAACTTTCACTTAGTCTCATCATATGGCAATTTCACTGCCAGCTGTCAATAATAAGCCAAGGGAGAGATGGAATTCCAAAATGTGGTACCCAATTCCCTATACAATCTAGATATTGGCATTTCCTGGATTACTAGGGAGGTCAATAGAGAAAAATAAATGCTGATGCCCTATCAGACCAAGGTGGTGTCCCTAAAGTGGAATGAATCCAGTGTTTTATCTGAGCATAGCCAAAGATTGGAAAAGCAGGGAGGTAAAAAAAGTCTCTAAATTGGGACAGAGATAAAAATGTATCTCCTTTGAGAAATTCTGATAGAGATAACACTTTAAAATCCTTTCAAGCAGATAGCTTGACCACTTTTTTGCCTATCCGAATATTTAAATTATTAAAGAATGGCTGTCCAGAGTCTTTCTGAATGTTCATTTTATATAATTGACAAAATTGCTGGTGTGCCCTTAGAGACCAACAAATCAGTGTGTGCTTAACCTGACAGGAAGCTTACTAATGGGAGTGTGTAGAAGTGAAGGTAAAGCTATATGATGAGACTGAACCTGGAAGTTCTCTATATTCCACCACACCAAGGAAGAATATCCAACCTCTGGATCCTTCAACCACTTAAAATATTTACTACCCTGAAATTCAAAATAATATAAAAGAAGCTGTGGGATTTGTAACCCCCCAATCTCCTTGGGACTGCATTGTTTTCCTCGAGCCCTCCTTAGATGTTTTCCCGACTACAAAAATGAAGACCAAGTTGCATTAATTTTTTGGAACTATGCCTTCAGAAGAGGGTTGTTTAACATCAAGAGTGGGTACATAAAACACAGGAATATGGCCATCTTTAAAATATTAACTCTGCCCAGAGGGTGAGTGGTAAATACTTCCACTGGGAAAGATCTTGATCCACCTGTCTCAAACCTAGAAAAGAAAGAGAGTTAGAGGCCCATTAAAGACCTAGTTCCTTGACTGCCACCCTAGAACAAGACCTAGACAGTGTTAAGACTGTAGTCTTATGGCAAATCAATGTATACCCTGCCAGACTACCATAGTCCTCGATGATGTCCAAAACCATAGGAAGAGATGAGTCCCCGTTCAATAATTGCAATAACACTTCATTCACAAACATAGACAATTTGCATTCATTGGGTCCAAATTGTATGCCCCTCACTCCAGGTGAGTTGTTAATCTTTCTGGCCAAGGGCTCCATATATAGATTAAAGAGCATGGGTAAAGGGGGGTAGCCTTGGTGTGTTCCTAGAGTCAGAGAGAAAAGCAGGGATAGCACCCCATTGCTCATAATTTTCACTGAAGGGATAGATATAGTATGTTAATCCACTGAATAAATTCCTGAGGTAAACCATAATGGGGTAGTATATCAAATAAACAATTCCAATCCACCCTGTCAAAGGCTTTCTCTGCATCTAGGGAGATGAGCGCCCCATCAGCGCTCCCCTACCCAAAAGTGGAGAGAAGATGAAAGATCTTATGAAAGTGGTCGCTAGAATGTCAACTTGCCACAAACCCCACCTGATCTGGTCCATATAATACTGCCCTCACCTGTTTAAGTTGGTATGCTAAAATGTTTGCTAGCAATTTAATATCTGTATTCAAAAGTGAAATAGGTCAATAATTATCTGGGAAAGTTGGATCTTGTTCAGGTTTCGGTATCACCAGAATATGTGCTTCAAAAAGAGCTGTTTCTCTACTGTCATAAAGGAATAAATAATTGAAAAGTTCACACAGAATGGATGCAAGCCGAGACTTAAAGGATCTGTAAAATGAGGGTGGAGATTTATCAGGACCAGAGGTTTTGTCACCTGGAAGGCAGTCAATAGTCAAATCTCACTCAAAGTTATAGGGCCTCTTGGGGCATGTTGCTAGTAGGGTTTAACTGTGGCAAGTCCACTCCATGTAAAAAGTTATTTAGGGATTTGGAATAGCCATCCACCAATGGGGGGGTGGTATTCCATCTTTTGGATGAGACATTAAACAGAGGTCCCATCTACCTGGATTGGTGGCAGTTCAGGTGGATGTTAAAGATCCCATTGCACTTATCGAAAAGAGTAGGGGAATTTCCCCAGTGTCCTGGCCAAATTTCCCTCATTCACTAAAAAAATACCACTAACTGCTTAATCTTGTTCAAGGTCAGTTGGCATTCATCTGTATCCCCCTCCCCCAGGTTGTGCCTGGAAATAGGCAGGATTTGTCTAGTGCACTTACCCGGTTAAAAAAAAACTAAATAAAATATAAGGACTGGTAAAAGATTTTAAAGATCTCCACAAATTTTGAAGGGTCTGAGGTTAGCAATCCTGAGACAGGGTCTACCAGCACTGTGACCCAATGAGAAGCTTTCTGTTGCTTCACCCTAGCATCGAGAAGCATCCCAGCCTTTTCTCCCAACCCGATATAGGTTACCTTCACCCGGGATGAAGTACAAACCACCATGTCCAGTAAAAATGTGGACTACTTGGCCAGCAAGGATTCAAGCTCTGACCAAAGGTTTCCAGCATTGTGGAGGGGTTGAGGGATAACAGATGTACCAGACACCGAACTTCAAGTTCAACACCCAATCTCTGTGTGGTGTTTATTCCAAATACAGAATATAACCTTATGCAATGGCATATCCCTTCTTCAGTACATCAGTTTGCAGCATCAGACTGTGCATGTCCTTTCTCTGCACTTAGCCAGCACTGACTGGCACTGGTCTCTGCTCTAACTTAGCAGTTGAGATGTAGCCTCCATCCCTATGTGGGCCTTGTTTGCTTGGGCAGTAGAGGCTCAAATACAAAAAAAGAAACATAAAAACAAGCTAAAGACTAAGAACTTCAGTGCAGAAGAGCTGAAACATGGGTTACCCCTATGGGCATTGACAATAAGCCAAGTTTCAAAGAAACACAACATCACACATACTTACATACTGCAAAGCATCATGGGATATATGTAAATCACCATGATATTTCAGACTTATTCAACTTACAGCAATTTACATGCATTTTAAAAAGCACAACCAGCTTAATTTCTATAATATAGTCTCTTAGTATTTTTTTATCTTAATCAAAAACACCCAGGGCCATGGTATTTTCAACATTTACAGGTTTCATAAAAATAAGGTATATACATCAAGGTATTTAATGACATAGTGCTATTACATACTAAATCCAAAAATGATAAACACAACCTGTTTTACATATGCTTGGAGGTTACCTCAATAACCTCCCCTCCCTGTATGAGGACCTGAGAGGGAAAGGGAAAATTAAAGAGGACATTATAGCATAGTAAAGAAAGGGAAGGGGTGAACCATAGGTGGCCAACCTTATGGACTAGAAGTTGTAAAGGATAGATTAGGCTAAGAAATAGAAGAACTGTTGCAACAGATTTAAGAAAATGTCAGTTTTCAAGCATGCCAGGAGCTCCCTGTCACATATCCCCCACCTTAAGAGTGAAGCAGTTATTGCAGACTGCTTAGCATCTTCCTGTCCCAGAAAGGGATGAAGCTTCTACCCATCCATCTTCAGAAGCTCTGTCTCAGGGTCCCTAGTGACAATAAGCATTCTATCATAAAGGCAAGGCAACATTTTTTTCAAAGACAGCCAATCCCAGAGGCTCTGGGCACCGCACAAATATATCAACATATGTTTCAGAAATATATTAATAAAACACAGAAATAATTATTAAAATAAAATAATTCATATACACATTAAACAAATGGCAAATTCTCAGCATCTATACATGAATCAGTACTCATAGATTAGTATTAATCTGAAAATGCCTGTGCAAATAAGAGGGCCTTAAGGCAAGTCTTGAAAAAATCCAAGTTGGAGGCCCCATTGACCCCAGAGGGAAGGAATTCCACAGGGCAGGGGCAGCGACACTGAAAACCCTATCGCCAGCTGATTTCATCCTCAACCTGGAAATCGCTAGGGGGCCTCCACAGGAGGAGCAGAAGGGGTGAGTCAAGACAGCAGGTATGAGGAGGTCCAACATGTAACCAGGGCCCTGACCATGTAGGGTCTTATAGGTGAGAAGGTGGTTAAAAAAATGGTGCATAGCACAGAGGTTTGGCTTCATTTGGGACTGGGGTTCCACCTGGAGGGACATCAGCCTATACTGGCAGGATGGTCTGTATCTGTTCAGGAATGGAACAAGTCTTCTGGGCAATCAGTTTAAATGTTTCATTGGCAAGCTTTTAAACTAGTGAAGGGGGGAGGCACTGATAAGCAGCAGGGAATTCCTAGCCTCCCCCTACAAAACAAGGTACTAAATGAGGGAAAGACCAAGGTACAAAGGTAGTAGGGAGCAGGACAGGGGTGAATGGAGAAAGCAAAATCAATGAGGACAGGGATAGTGCTACAAGAAGTAAAGCCATCAAAAAATGGAGAGCAATGAGTACTAATGCTCGTAGCCTGGGTAACAAGCTTCCTGAATTAGTGGCCTTGATGGAGGAGGAACATCTGGATATCATGGCAGTCACAGAAACATGGTACACACAGAACCATGTCTAGGATGTAAACATACCAGGATACACTATCTACAGGAGGGACAGGGAGGGTAAAAGAGAAGAAGGAGTAGCTCTCTACATAGGGGGAAGGAATCAAAGCTTCAGAATAAAATGGTCAACAGGGAGGAAAGGAAGCACTGTGGGTTAATTTGGAGACAGACAATGACACCACAATCCTCACAGGGGTTGTATACAGACCCCCATCTCAGGGGGATGACATGGACAAGGAAATGATAGGAAGTATCCTTAGAATGGCAGAAAAAGGGTAGATATTGCTGAAGGGGGATTTGAATATGCCAGATATTAATTGGAGTATATTTGCAGCAGCCTCTTCTAAGAGTGAGGTCATTCAAGATACCCTACAGGGGGCATACCTTAGACAACTAGTATTAGAACCCACTCAAGAGGGAGAATTCTTACACCTGGTACTCTCAAATGGGGATGGTGAGAAGATCACAGATTTAGAAGTGGGTAGCCATCTGGGAACTAGTGACCATTGAACAGTATGGTTCACAATAAACACAGCAGTAGAGTCAAGCCATACAAAGGCGAAGGTGCTGGACTTCAGGAGGGCCGCCTTTGCCGAAATGGGTGAGTGCCTAAGGAATGCACTACCAACTGGGCAGAAAGGAGGAGTGGAAGAACAATGGGAAATAATCAAAACTGCCATCACAGAGGTAACAAGCCTTTGTGTGAAGCAAATAAACAAAACAAAACAAAACGATGTAACAAACCACTATGGTTCTCAAAGGAGGTGGCAAGAAAGGTTAGGGAGAAAAAGAAAGCATTCAGAAAGTACAAGGAATCACAGAAGGAGCAGGACAGAGAATTGTATCAGTTAAAGCAAAAGGAAGCTGGGAAGGCAGTCAGAACAGCAAAGGCCCAAACTGAGGAAAAGATAGTTAACACAGTTAAGAAGGGGGACAAAACTTTTTATAGGTACATCAGGGAGCGAAGGAAGACCAAGGGAGGGATAGTGAGGCTTAATAAAGGGGAGGAGGGTGGGCAGAGCGTGACTGTGAAAAGGCAGAGATACTAAATAAATATTTTTAGTCAGTATTTACAAATGAAGAGGGGGAGGTACCTAAACCAAACAATAGAAACACTCTGGATACAGAAGTTGATACCAGCCCATTTACAGTAGAAAGGGTTCTGAAAGAACTCTTAAAACTGAAGGTGGACAAAGCAGTGGGACCTGATGGGATTCATCCCAGAATTCTAAAAGAACTAAGGGTAGAACTAGTGACACCACTGACTACCATCTTTTACTAATCGTGGGATGATGGGGTAGTACCTGAGGACTGGAGAAGGGCAGATGGAATTCCACTTCACAAAGTGGGAGCAGGGCAGAAGCAGGCAACTACAGACCCATCAGTTTAACCTCAGTGATAGGGAAAATTATGGAATCACTTCTGAAGGAAAGAATTGTTGAGTACCTTGAGGCCAGAGGGGCACAGAACCCAAGGCATCATGGATTCAGAGTGGGAAGGTCATGTCAGATGAATCTAATCAATTTCTTTGACTGGGTGACCAAAGTAGTAGATCAGGGAGGGGCTTTGGACATGGCCTACCTAGACTTTAGCAAGGCATTTGATGCAGTCCCACACAAAAGATTAATATACAAGTTAGCCAGCCTGGGAGTGGGTGCCATGATGGTAGCCTGGGTAAAGAACAGGCTGGAGAACAGGACACAGAGGGTAACAGTAAATGGAGTCCACTCTAAAGAAAGGGGGGTTACTAGTGGGGTACCACAGGGTTCAGTACTAGCACCGGTTCTCTTCAATGTCTTTATAAGCGACAATGCAGAGGGACTGGAAGGAAAAGTATGTCTCTTTGCAGACAACACAAAGATCTGTAACAGAGTTGATGTATAAGGTGGGGTGGAAAGGATGAGAAGGGACTTGGCAAGGTTGGAGGAATGGTCAAATGTATGGCATCTTAGATTCAATGCTGAGAAGTGCAAGGTAATGCACCTGGGAAACAAAAACCCAGGGGAAGAGTACACAATGGGGGGGGGGGGTGAGATACTAACAGCAACAAAAATGGAAAGGGACCTGGGGGTAGTCATATCAGATGACCTAAAGGTGGTGCAATCAATGAGAGAGGGCAGTAAGGAGGGCTGGAGGGATACTGGGATGCATAGGGAGAGGCATCACCAGTAGAAAACAGGAAGTTGTTATCCCTCTGTACAGACAGCTGGTGATTCCCCATCTGGAGTACTGTGTGCAGTTCTGGAGACCCAATCTCCGTGAAGATATAAACGGGATGGAGGCAGTCCAGAAGAGGGCAACTAAAATGGTGCAGGGTCTGCACCGGAAGACATATGAAGAGAGACTTAAAGAGCTTAATATGTATAGCCACGAGGAAAGGAAGGAGAGGGAACATGATAGAAACTTTCAATTACCTCAAGGGAATCAACAAAGTCCAAGAGGGTAGCATCTTTCAGAAAAAGAGGTGTACAAGAACAAGGGGGCACAATTTGAAGATAGAATGGGGCAGCTCAGAGGTAATGTAAGGAAGTATTTTTTCACAGAGAGGGTTGTGGATGCATGGAATGGCCTTCCTGAGGAGGTTGTGGAGTCAAAAACTGGTGGAAATCAAGCATGCATGGGGCAGTCATAAGGCAATTCTAGGGGGTGGGGGTAGGAAGAAGTAGGCTGTTGGTTAACTAGGATCTGCAGCTTTTCCATTAGGTAGGGACATGGGCAGACTGGGTGGGCCAAGCGGTCCTTATCTGCCATCAAATTCTATGTTTCTATGTCCCACCTTAAAGAGGATCCTCCATCTGACTGGCAGCCAGAGCAGATTACACAACACAGGTGTAATATGACAAAACTTCTGTAGTCCAGTAAGCAATCGAGGAGCTGAGTTCTGCACTAGCTGCAGTCTGGAGAGATATCCTCCCTTGACCCCTAGGTAGAGTGCATTACAGTAGTCAAGCCTTGATGTAACTATGACATGCATCAAAGTGGGGTGGTCTAGAGGCAGAACAAGGGTTTTTATCCTGGCGACAAGTCTAAGATGGAAAAACAGGAGCGGACAACGGAGGATATCTGTGCCTCCACAGTCACACTCCTATCAAGAATGACACCAAGATTTCACACCTTAGAGGAGGCCTTCAATGAAACAGAACCCAGAACAAGTCCAGTCTCTGAATCAGATGCCAACCTATCATGCACTCTGATTCCACCAGCAATACCTCCGCCTTATTAGGGTTCAGTCACGGACAGCTGGAGGCCATCCAGTCGTTGATCTCAGCAAGGCAGCTGTTTAGCACACCCACTGCATTAGATGTTCCTGAGGCAAAGGATAAGTATAGCTGGGTATCATCTGCATAGCAATGAAAACCCAAGATATACTTCCTAATGATATTCTCCCAGGGTCAGCATATATGCTGCGAACAACATTGAGGCCAAAACTGTTCCCTGAGGTACTCCGCAAGAAAGGAGACTAGGGGTGGAGGAGAAATTCCTCATCACAACCTGTTGCCTCCTATTGGTTAAAAATGACTCAAACCAGCAGATGACAGTGCCAGTGAGTCTGCAGAGTTCCCTGAGACAGTTAAGCAACACACAATGATGCACAGTATCAAATGCTAAAGACAGATCAAGGAGAACAAGAACTGTCTTATTCCCTTGATCTCTAGCCCTGAGGAGATCATTCTGCACTCGCACAAGCACAGTTTCAGTATTATTCCTTGCCCAAAATCCTGACTGGAACTGTTCATACAACTCATGGGTCATGATGTGCTCCTCCAACTGAAGCACCACTACCTTCTCTACAACCTTCATCCAAAAGGGGAGATTGGAGATAGGTCGGAAATTTGCTCTGACCTCCAGGTCCAAAGATGGTTTCTTTAAGAGTGGTCTCACCAACGCCTCCTTCAAGGTGTCAGGGAAGACCCCCTCAGATAAGGAACATAGGACAATCAGGGCAAACACCGGGCCAATGGTGTTGATGCATCTCATCAAGAAACACGTTGGCACCGGATCCAGTTCACAAAAAGTGTGCTTCAGATTGGTCGCCAACCCGATAAACTCACTTGCCTCCACTGGTTTAAACTCCCCCCAGACCAAATTAAACATAGTGATTATCATCATTCTTTACCCTGAGGCATTAACTAATTTCTCAACAGAGACTAATGGCACCTTCCCTGAACTATCTCCTTTTAGGGAAAGTACATCATATTGCTTAACCAAAAATCTGGACAGCTGTACAGTCCTGTACCATAGAAAGACTTTCTCTGGGGTGAGTAATTATTTTCTCCAACCCCACTGGGCATGTCAGTTTTAAGCATGGGGCCAGTCCTAGGTTCAACCCCTCTATATAAATCCACTGTGTCTCTTGATTCATTCATTGTACTTGCTACAGATACAGACACCTGAGGGTAGACACTCTAGGTGTTACCCCAACACAGGTTCCAATTAATTTTCCACCCACCTTCTTCTTTGTAGGTTTTCCATAAAAAAAAAAAAATAAAACATGTGTACTACCTCCTTGATCTTATCATATTATTACATTTTGGTAATATTAGCATCTTTAGTCTGCAGTATACCCTAGTCAATACTGTCAATAGATTTAAATGTAATAATACAAGAAAAATTCCCTTTAGCCTCATAGGCTTCTTCTTGCTTGCTTGAAGTCTTCAACCCCTGGACAATATCACTAGGCACAGTCTTACCTGGGGTCTCACATTCAAGCTCCATACTTTCAATTCTGACCTTCAACAGGTAACATCCTGAGAACATATACAACAAAGGAGTATCCTGGTCAGTCGGGGGGGTCCTCCTCCAGCTGAGCCCACAAAAAATCCTCCTCTGATTCTTTACCCAAACTCTCCTGCATGGACCTCTTGAGCACGTGGCACCAGTGTTCAATTTCTCTTCATAGTCGGTGTGTCTCCAGCGATTGCCTACACATCCAGTGGATCATCCTCATCAGGGTCTCCACCTCCTGGGTATTTTCTTCACAAGTCCGGTCTGCCTCGACCCCACAGTAGTTCCTCATCCCTCTGCATCTCTTCATTGTCTTCAGGCTTGGCCTTCCTCTGAGCTTCCAGGTCCAGTCCAGGCAGCAGCTTTTCTCTGTCTGTCAGCCATAGTTCTGGTCAGAACTCAATGAACTTTCTTCTCCTGGTTCTCCTCTGGCAACTCCTGGTGCATCAGTTCACCTGGGATATCTGGGAAACATCCACTGAAAAACATTCCTCTTCAGCCAGTCCAGATTCTTCCAGCATGTTATCCCACCTCTTACACCAAGTCTGTGGAGGGGTTGTGAAATAACAGATGGACCAGACTCCGAACTTCAAGTTCAACACCCAATCTCTGTGTGATGTTTATTCAAAATACAAGAGATAACCTTAAGCAATGACTTATCCCTTCTTCAGGACATCAGTTTGCAGCAACAGACTATGTAAGTACTTTCTCTGCACTTAGCCAACACCTACTGACACTGATCTCTGATCTAACTCAGCAGTTGAGATTCAGCCTTCAACTCTATGCAGGCCTTGTTTGCTTGGGTAGTGGGGCTAAAATAAAAAAAAAAAAGCTAAAGACTAAGAACCTCAGAGCAGAAGCACTAAAACATGGGTTACCCCAAAGGGCAATGAGAATAAGTCACGTTTCAAGGAAACACAACGTCATACATACTTCCATAATGCAAAGCATCATGGGATATATGTAAATCACCATGATATTTCAGACTTGTTCAACTTACAGCAATTTACATGCATGTTAAATAGCACAACCAACTTAATTTCTACATTTTGTCACGTAGTACTTTTTATCTTTAACAAAAGCACCTAGTGCCATGGTATTTTCAACATTTACAGGTTTTATAAACATCAGGTATATACATGAAGGTATTTTATGACAGAGTGCTACTACATACTAAATCCAACAATGATAAACACAACCTGTTTTACATACACTTGGTGGTCACCAGTTGTTCTGCCAACTCAAACTAGGCAGCTGTTTACTCACTCACACTCACATACACACAATAACAATACACAATAAGTACAGCAAGCCAAAGCTTTATTATAACAAAATATAATACAAAAGGTTATACATTACCGATTTAATAAAGCATCATCCAAGCCCTCTTCCAATGGCTGGGAAGCCCCCTTGTCAGCCTGGCTAGGAGTCTCTCGAACCGGGAACTGGCCCCACAGCGATGCATCCACCCTGCAGGAGAGGCTTCTAACCAGGCGTCTGGAAAGTCCCATTTTATATGTTTTATCTGGTATTTAGAAATGCTAAACCATCATGTCCTAAGCACTGGCCAGGTGCCCAGAACATCACGAGTTCAGCATGACAAACACCACTTATTCTCATAATAAATAGTTGGCATTCGTTAGATTATCATGCCCTAAGCACTGGCCAGGTGTCCAGAACATCAGGAGCCAAACAATGCCAGAGATTCTCACAACATCTTGTATGCGACCTTCAAGTCAGCAAAATACACTGTCTGAAGCAAAACATAATAATGAGGCTATTTAAAGAGCAAAACACCAATTAAATGAAGCAGCATGTAAAATGGAGTCACACAATACAAAATGGAGTCACATAATGCAAAATGGAGTCACAATAATCAACATATTATACTATCACTACATTCGGTCCTTTGATTATTGTGAATACGATTTGTATGATATTGGTACCATAGCAAAATTACTACGAATATAACATGATAAGTAACAAGTCCAAATAAGCAAGATAATTGTCACTACAGCAATGATTATGATAGGATGTATTAGAATATTTAACACTTTTGTAGCTGATGGAGACCATTCTGTAAAAATATTTCACCAATAATGAGTAGTCTCTTGTTGAATCCTGAATTATCTGTTTAATTTTATTTAACGAGATATTCAATCTTGATTGATCTAAAATATTGGGCTGCCAATACAAAATAAGCTTCTGCTCATTATCAGGGACCTGTGCATTTTACTGTGGTGGATGACATTACAATCCAATGATTACTAGGAATCCATGATTTGAACACGGTCCTCCACACATATTCATTATTACTCATTAAATCACTCTGGGCCTTATTTCTTTGCATTATAGAATACATATGTCGCATTGTGCATTCTGTCCAATCAATAAATCATAAATATTTTCTGCTATCCCATTCCCCATACCTGTGAAGCATTAAATAACTGCAAGAACTCAAAATCATAATTCAAAGTTAATCTTTGGGGTAAGAAAACAGTTGGCATCCATTGAGCTTGTAGTTAATTAAGCTAAATACATCAATTCCTACTGCCTGAAGCCTGTTAGTCAGTGTTTCTATATCAACACTATTTAAAATTCCCATGCCTGCCCCTGCTCCACCTAATAGCGTATCATACCAAGCTCTTTATATTTGCATTTTCTACTAAACATAAACGTTATGTTAAAATGGATTACATTTTCTGATATCGCTAGCTACTGATGTACATGTGGATGGAACCTTAACTATACTATCATTGCTAATTACAGGATGATTTTTCAACACTGTAATGTGATCTGCCCAAGTAGTTCTATTAGTTATTGCAGTAGCATCTCATGCAGAATAACATGTCTATGTCAATCAAAGTAATACTTGCATTGAAAATGTCTGTTTGATTCATGCAGCAATCAAGTCTATGTTGTACAGTCACCATGCAACTATTCGGTAAGTTGCAGCATTTAATAGCAGTCTTATTCTGCAAAGAGATTTCATCTGTTTCAGAGGCATATTGTCCTGAGCCACCAGTTGTCATCCAGAGATTGACCCCTGGTGAAAATGTCATGTTCAGTACCACACACTTCTGTCCGGATGGGCAGCTAAAGTTCCCTGGATTCTATCTTGGTATCATTTTTCCAACTCCAGGTTCCTTTACAACCAGTGTCATTACAGTTAACCCTTTGAATCCTTCCTCCAGGGGTAACTAGCTCTGCCAAATTGACCATAAGACACACCAGCATTCCTTTTAAAATCCATTGCTGGACCTAGAAAGACAAAATTTCATTATTCTCGAAGATAACATTTATGTGCAGGCACGTATTCTATTTTTCTTTCCCTGATCTGATAATTAACACTGTGTTGTCTCGTCCGTGGCTATCACCTCAGCTGGTTCAGGAGGGCCATTTGGGTTTGTAACCCATATTTTGGCACCATTGTTAAAATCTCCTGTAGATCTAAAACCTTTATCCCCTTGCTGTTAAGAGTGTGGGGCTTGTCCCTTTATAGGGGTCACTTTGTTAACTGGAATAATTAACAATTGAGCCACTCTGTCATACTGTTGAATTAACAGATTTTGTTCTCTACTATTCAACAAAATTACTTTCACTTCTCCTTGGTAATCACAATCAATCACCCTCCCAAAATTTGTATTCCTTGAGGGCTAGTTCTGATTTAGGTGCTATCCAACCAAAATGTCTCGGTGGAATTTGTATTCCAATACCAGTTTCTATCACTTGAATGTTTCTGCTGTTTATTCTGTATTCTTGAAGGGCATGTAAATCAAGTCCAGCAGCTTCTGGGGTTGCCCTGCAAGGAGACAGAGCTCCTGGTGTAATTTCCCAATATAACACTGTTTCTGTAGTTGAGTAAGCCTGCACTTGCAAATTAGGAATTATCATTCGCATTAAGGGGGTCTCAGATTCTCCAATTGGTAAAATCTGTAATGCTTCATGCAAATTCTCTTTCCATTTTCATAGGCTCTCCCCCCCCCAATTGTCCTTTCACAATATGAGGGATTGGTCTTGTTGCCCATGTTGGCATATAGGACACTGAGCAACAACAGTTTTAACCAAATCCAATGTTAGAGGTACACCCTTACTATATGCTCACCTGTAAGTGGTTTCTCTGCCAAATGTCCACATTTTGATGTGCCCATTTTGCCAGCCCCTGATAACTGCTGACTTTGAGTTTCTTCAATATCCACTGAAAGAATCTTAGCTTTTCATCTGCAATAGAATTATACCATTGTTCTAGTGTATCTGAAGCACAATGAGCATCAACATGAAATACAGTGGTCTGAGTATTTTGCACCATAGTCCATATTTCCTGCCACAGTTCTTTTCCCCATATTTCTTTTGAATAAATTTTCCACTCATCCTTAGCCCAAGTGGGCAGCCAGGTTGTTAAACCATTGGCTACAGACCATGAATCAGTATAAATATGACATGTACCTTGCAACCTTTGTGGGTATTACACTGGAAGGAGGAAGGGTAGCTACCCTCCCTCCAAGCTCCTACTGGTGGAAGACACAGCTCGAGGTGCAAGAGACAGCTCGAATACTGTAGCAATAAAAGGTTAGCTGTGAAACACAGACAAACAACAAAAATAAACACACATCAGTTTAAAAATAAAACAAGATTATTTCCATAGGATAAAGAAGCGCAGCGCCCCTGGGTTCCTTATCCTAAGCATGACAAAATGTCCAGATTGATGGTAATACCATACGACGTATCTCTGTAGATGGTAAACTCTCAAAAACAGCTGTAATAGTCCTTTTTCAAAATTGTAAAAGTTTGTTCCTCTTCACTTAGAATACTAGTTTTGCAATAAAAGTCAAATTACATGGTTCACTCTTGGTGTGCTTTGAAAACATACATTTTGTGTGAAAAGTTGTGCTTTAGGCATGGAATACACATCAAGTTTGAACTGGTAGTAACATAAAATGTTGAAACACAAGAAGGTCAAATAACGTGCAAAAGGTCACAGTGTGCATGCAAGGGTCATTCAAACCCAGCCATTCCTGTAGTGTCCTTGAACACCACCAATATTAAAATATCTTTACACAATAAAACTGCTGGCCAAGACAGTACACACACATACACATACACAAAAAGAAATACTTAACACAAAATAAGACTGACATTGTTTCACACCAATTTGCTGAGGTAATGCCCATAGTTCCATTAGAAAACTGTACGTGGTTTAGATATATGTGCTGCCTCCTGCCTGTCTTGTAACACTGACAATTTTTAAACCAACACATTTATACATATTGCCATGCCAAATCTTTCCAGAACAAAACACTGTTTAAACACATCATCTGTAAGTGAACACATCTCGAATAACATGATTACACCTTTTGGCACATAACTAAAATATGGCACTCTGCCATTTTGCAAAAAGTTTCTGGTTTTAACTAGAAGTATGATAAAGCCATTTATAGCTGTTAACACATTACATTTTCACCTAGCAGTGGCTTGGCACGTGGCTTGCAAACTACAACTCTTTCTGCACATTGCAATCTATATGACGTCATAATTCTTCACCATCAACGCTACCTGCTCCAAGCAAACAAAAGTTCTTCACTGACCCTATCTAGGCAGCACAAATGTTCCATTACAAATAAAGCCAATTAAAACAGTCAGCTATGAGGCAAAGAAGCTTCTTCTTCTTCCTTTTTTTTTTCTGTAACATGTTGTGCACTGAAGGCAGTCAATCCTATCTCGCAACCTTGACAATAGAACATAATTACAGAACACAGATATAAGCTAGAAAATATGCCTGAGAAAGACGGAACATTACCTTGTTTAAATAAAACAGACAGACATAAAACAACTTTGAATAAAAAAAAATTCAGACTTACCCGGTGCCAAGGTATTTTTCTTCTTCTTTTCCGATATACTAGTCAAAGTAAAAAAACTGACTGCAGAACCTTCGTGATAATTTCCAAACGCTGCAGCTATTAACTCTTTCAAAGGTCTTAACCCTTTCAAAGGTTTTTTTTTTTTTTTGGCCATTTTAGTAACCTGCCAAACCAAGTCTTTTTCCAGAGCTCTGGTTTGCAGTTTAAAAACAAAACAAACAAAAATCTCTAACAGTACTAGGTTGAGATCCATCTGGTAGAGGTCCCCAGTACTTGGGTTTAGGATCAAATGTATACAGAAAAACTTGAAACTACACAGATGGGCAACATGGGGGGGAGGATTTTCAAATCATCCCGTCTGTAGTCACCTACTGTGCGTACATCCACAGTAGTTTATTTTTCTTTTCTAGATGTTGCTTATCTAACTTTACTTAACCAGCCGCTGCTTTTCTCCTAAAAGCAGCCTGAACTGTGAAAGCCATCATTGGCTCTAACAGTATATACTTGCAGCAAGCACAAATTACAAGTACAAAGAGCAGTTGACCTTGCTTGTTTGAGCCTTAATACACCTTTATAAAAAAAGAACTCATCCTTTTTCCTAAAAATAGACATTTTATTTTCGAATCCTGCCAACTACGCCAAAAATGTTCTGCCAACTCAAACCAGGCAGCTATTTACTCACTCACACTCACATACACACAATAACAATACAATAAGTACAGCAAGCCAAAGCTTTATTATAACAAAATATAATACAAAAGGTTATACATCACTGATTTAATAAAGCATCATCCAAGCCCTCTTCCAATGGCTGGGAAGCCCCTTGTCAGCCTGGCTAGGAGTCTCTAACCGAACTGGCCCCACAGCGATGCATCCACCCTGCAGGAGAGGCTTCTAACCAGGCGCCTGAAAGTCCCATTTTATATGTTTTATCTGGTATTTAGAAATGCTAAACCATCATGTCCTAAGCACTGGCCAGGTGCCCAGAACATCACGAGTTCAGCATGACAAACACCACTTATTCTCATAATAAATAGTTGGCATTCATTAGATTATCATGCCCTAAGCACTGGCCAGGTGTCCAGAACATCATGAGCCAAACAATGCCAGAGATTCTCACAACATCTTGTATGCGACCTTCAAGTCAGCAAAATACACTGTCTGAAGCAAAACATAATAATGAGGCTATTTAAAGAGCAAAACACCAATTAAATGAAGCAGCATGTAAAATGGAGTCACACAATACAAAATGGAGTCACATAATACAAAATGGAGTCACAATAATCAACATATTATACTATCACTACACCAGTACAATAACCTCCCTGTATGAGGACCTGAGAGGGAAAAGGAAAATTAAAGATGGCACAATAGCACAGTCAATAAAGAGAAGGGGGTGATCCATAGGTGGCCAACCTTATGGACTACAAATTGTAAAGGATAGATTATGCTAAGAAATAGAGGAACTGCTGCAGCAGATTTAAGAAAAGGTCAGTCCTCAAGAGTGGCAGGAGCTCCCTGTCTCTGGCAGAACCTCTAGATATACTATACTAGAATTCCCTGATTCAGGACAGCAATCCTTCCACTTGTAAGTTTAATTTTTTCTTTCGTATAGAAACTATCCATATAAGGTCCCCTCTCAATAAGACTTTTATAAAACTCCAAATAATATGCAGACAGTCTATAGAATGGGAATTTTCCTTCCATGTCATCAGAATAAAATTTTTCATATGGTCCAGAATATACCCATCAGCTAAAAGTGAAGTATTAAGGGAACAAGTGCCAACTCTGGGGCAACGTGGTGATAATGTTATATTTTTTGCCAAATTGGAGAGTGATCTGATAGAACCCTAGTATGAATACCCACTCCATCTACCTCCTGCATGCTAGAAACACTGAGGAGAAAAAAATTTATGCATGAATATCCTTTGTGAGATGGGGAATAGAAGGTATAGTCATCCAAACCTAAATCCAACATGAATTCCCATAACCCTCGCTGGGCTGGGGAGAGTCCCACTCTATTATGAAAAGATCTGTCCAAATCATTGGAAACAACAAGGTTCAAATCCCCTCTCAGGAGACATGGAACATCCAGTAAGGAAGCTAATAAACCAGCCATCGGTAGAAAAAAAGAGTGGATATCTACATTTGGACCATATACCGACCAAGGATGATTTCCATGTTGGACAGGCTACCATGGACAATAATATACCAGCCATCCATGTCATACCATTCCTTGACAAGAGTGAATGGGGTTGCTTTATGTATCAAGAGTGCCACACCCCCACGCCCGGCACTTGACCCCACACCACCCAGAGTTTTTTCAAATTATTTATCTGATCTCTTGGAATATGATTTTCCTGCAACATTACTACACTAGGATGATAACGACTTAAATTTCTCAACAGACAGTATTTTTTTAGAATTTCTTACTAATTGCCCTCCATTCCACCCCTCCAGCCACCCACCCTATGCCAGTTCTACTTTTATAGCCACTGGATTTGACAGTCAACAGGAACTTCCAGGTTGGCAGTAGAAAGGGAAGGATCATAAAGAAACATTGGTTTTGTCAACCTTAAAGGAAAAAAGTAGCTCACCCTCCCCAGCTGCAGGTGATCTGACACTGAGCAAGGAAGAAGGAGGCTACTGAAGAATATAGGAATTGCTGTCCCAGAACAGGAAGGGTGAGAGTTTTAAGGAGAGATGGCATACAGAGAAACAGGAGAGGGGACACAAAATAAGACATGATAGGAGTGACGCAGTGCAATGGCTGTGGGGCGGCAGTGTTCCGGGAGACATTCTGGAGGCTGTGATGCTGCCCTATTTTCAGGCACCTCTCTGATCTGAGAGAGGAGGTTGCCCATCTCCAGGCTGACCTGGCTAGGATTTGTGAAACCTCCTCCCTTACCCAGGGACCACCAGGGCCTATGCCACTTCCTCAGAGGTTGCCAAGAAAGAGGAGAGGCTGGACCAGGGTGGGCTCAGGGAGGGAGAAGGTGGTGGAACAGAGTTGCATCCCTCCAGCTGTACCTCTCCACAATTCATTTGCTCTTCTGGTGGATAGTGCTTCCTCTATGGAGGCAGCTGCAGTGGAGCCCAAGAAGGATGTGGGGAACCATCACAAAGGCGACCCACAGGAGGGTGGCATGGGACCCCACAGGGGAAGGAAACAACTCCTGGTGGGGGACTCAATCATTGGGAGGTAGAAATGGGGGAGGAAGGGGAGAGGGAGGTAAGGTGCCTGCCTGGTGCCATGGCTTGGAGGGACAGGAAGCGAATCCTCAGGATCGTGGGGAGCAGCTGTACGAGGGAGGAAGCTGGATGTCATTGTCCACCTAGGGACAAATGACCTGGCTAGGAATGGGATCAGAGCAGTGCAAGAGGAATTTGTAGAGTTGGGGAGGGGCCTTAGACAAGTAGCGCATACGGTAACCTTCTCGAAGGTGCTGCCTGTCTATGACAAGGGTGATGCTAGGGTACTCTGCACCAGGAAATGCAATGAAAAACTAGTGTGGCACTCAGGGTTTTGGCTTCATTGGGGACTGGGGAGCCCCCTGGATGGATGCAGACCTATACTGGTGCGATGGTCTGCATCTGTCCGGGGGGATCCAAGATCCTAGGTGAGAGGTTTAAATGCTTCATTGGCAAGCAGTTAAACTAGCTAAGGGGGGAGGCACTGAAAAGGATCAGGGAAATCCCAGCCTCCTCCCCACAAAACTCGGTAATTAGTGAGGTAAACACCAAGGTAGAGAAGTCATTAGGAAGCAGAACAGAGGTAAATGTAAAAAAAAGGCAAAGGCAGTAAGGACAGGAATGGGGTTAAAAGGGGTAAGGCCATCAAAACATCGAGGGTGATGAGTACCAATGCCCATAGTCTGTGTAACAAGCTCTCTGAACTAGTGACCTTGATGGAAGAGGGTTGCCTGGATATTGTGGCAGTCACAGAAACATGGTACACACAGAACCATGACTGGGATGTCAACATACCAGCATACACAATCTACAGGAGGGACAGTGAGGGTAAAAGAGGAGGAGGAGTAGCTCTCTATGTAAAGGAAGGGATCAAAGCAACAGAACTAAAGAGTAAACAGGGAGCAGATGAGACACTCTGGGTCACCCTGGAGACAGGAAATGGCACCACAGTCTGCATGGGGGTTGTATATAGACTCCCATATCAGGGTGAGGGAATGGACAAGGAAATGATAGAAGGCTTCCTTAGAATGGCAGAAAAAAGGGGAGATATTGTTGATGGGGGCCTGAATATGCCAGATGTTAACTGGAGCACCTTTGCTGCAGGCACATCCAAGAGCAGGGTCATTCTTGATGCCCTACAGGGGGCATGCCTCAGACAGCTAGTTTTGGAACCCACTCAGGAGGGGGCAATCTTAGACCTGGTACTCTCAAATGGGGACGAAGAAAGAATCTCAGATTTAGAAGTGGGTAGCCATCTGGGAACAAGTGACCACCAAACAGTGTGGCTCCCGATAAACACAGCCATACAATCAAGCCAAACAAAAGCAAGACTATTGGACTTTAGGAGGGCTGACTTTGAGAAAATGAGAGAGTGCCTCAGAAAAGCACTAGAAAACAGGCAAGAAGGAGGGGTGGAGGAACAATGGGGAGTAATCAAAACAGCCATCACAGAGGCAACCAACCTTTGTGTAAAGCAAATCAACAAAACACAATGAAGGAAAAAAACGCTATGGTTCTCAAAAGAGGTGACAGAGAGGGTTAAGGAGAAAAGGATAGCATTCAGAAAATATAAGGTAACACAGAAGGAGCATGACAGAGAACTTTATCAGTTAAAGCAGAAAGAGGTTGGGAAGGCAGTCAGAATACCAAAGGCCCAAACCGAGGAAAGGATAGCCAACTCTGTTAAGAAAGTGGATAAGACCTTTTATAGCTACATTAGGGAGTGTAGAAAGACCAAAGGAGGGATACTGAGGCTTAATAAAGGGGAGAGAATGTGGGTAGAGGGTGACAGTGAAAAACCAGGGATACTTAACGAATATTTCTGCTCAGTATTCACAAATGAAGAGGAGGGGGAGGTACCTAAACCAAACAAGAGGAACACTTTGAAGATGGGGGTCAATACCAGTCCATTTACAGAAGAAAGGGTGTGGAAAGAGCTAATAAAATTGAAGGTGGACAAAGCAATGGGGCCTGATTGGATTCACCCAAGAATTCTAAAAGAACTAAGGGTAGAACTAGTGACACCGCTGACTACTCTCTTTAACAAATCATGGGAGGATGGGGTGGTACCTGAGGACTGGAGGAGGGTGGATGTGATTCCTGTTCACAAAAGTGGGAGCAGGACAGAGGCAGGAAACTACAGACCAGTTAGTTGTTT
Organism: Neoceratodus forsteri; assembly: GCA_016271365.2. Classification (NCBI taxonomy): domain Eukaryota; kingdom Metazoa; phylum Chordata; order Ceratodontiformes; family Ceratodontidae; genus Neoceratodus; species Neoceratodus forsteri. Next base: position 529,162,287 of record CM057455.1, on the reverse strand, counting down.
GACCTCAGTTGTAGGGAAAATGATGGAATCACTTATGAAGGAAAGAATTGTTGTGAACCTAAAGGCCAGTGGGGCACAGGACCCAAGGCAGCATGGATTCACGATGGGAAGTTTGTGTCAGATGAATCTAATAGATTTCTTTGACTGGGAGACCAAAGTAGTAGACCAGGGAGGGGCTGTGGACATGGCCTACCTAGATTTTAGCAATGCATTTGATACAGTCCCTCACAAAAGATTAATACACAAGCTAGCCAGCCTTGGAGTGGGTCCCAAGGTGGTAGCCTGGATAAAAAAATTGGCTAAACAACAGGACACAAAGGGTAGTAGTAAATGGAGTCCACAGTGAAGAAAGGAGGGTTACTAGTGGGTACCGCAGGGTTCAGTACTGGGACCGGTCCTTTTTAATGTCTTTATAAGTGACATTGCAGAGGAACTGGAAGGAAAAGTATGTCTCTTTGCAGATGACACAAAGATCTGCAACAGGGTTGATAAACAAGATGGAGTGAAAAGGATGAGAAGGGACTTGGCAAGGTTGGAAGAATGGTCAAATGCATGGCAGCTCAGATTCAATGCAAAGAAGTGCAAGGTAATGCACCTGGGAAACAAAAACCCAGGGGAAGAGTACACAATGGGGGGTAAGATACTGACAACAGTAAACATGGAGAGGGACCTGGAGGTAATTATATCAGATGACTTAAAGGTGGGCAAGCAATGTGCGAAGGCAGTAAGGAAGACTGGGATGCATAGGGAGAGGCATCAATAGTAGAAAACAGGAAATTGTTATCCCTCTGTACAGACAGTTGGTGAGACCCCATCTGGAGTACTGTGTGTAGTTCCAGAGAGCCCATCTCTGTAAAGACATAGGCAGAGTGGATGCTGTCCAGAGGAAGGCAACCAAAATGGTGCAGAGTCTGCACCAGAAGACATATGAAGAAAGACTAAAGGAGCTTAGTATGTATAGCCTTGAGGAAAGAAGGGAGAGAGGGGACATGATAGAAACTTTCAAGTACCTCAAGGGAATCAACAAAGTCCAAGAGGGTAGCATCTTTCAGAAAAAGAGATGTGCAAGAACAAGAGGGCCAATTTGAAGATAGAGGGGGATGGCTTAGAGGTAATGTGAGGAAGTATTTTTCATGGAGGGTGGTGGATACATGGACAGCCTCCTAAGGAAGTTGCAGAGTCCAAGAACAGTGGGGGAATTCAATAATACATGGGACAGACATAAGGCAGTCCTAGTGGGGGGTAGGAAGAAGTAAGCTGTTGGGTAACTAGGATCTGCAGCTTATCAGTTAGGTAGGAAAATGGGCAGACTAGGTGGGCCAAGTGGTCCTTATCTGCCATCAAATTCTATGTTTCTATGTTTTTTTGTTAATTGTCTCTCCCCCTTTAACATTCCATGATATGATCTTAAGACTATTAACGATAATAACAAAAACAGATTTTGCCCTAATATACCTTCCCTGAATGACAAGAAACAACAACTTCTCCTCTCTCTAATCCCCCTACCATTCTCCCATGACTAACATAATCCCATAGCTTCCCACCATCCCCCCAACCCCCTAATCTACCAACTCTCCAGGCCAAGTGTCTACTCCTATCCATCAGGTCCATGGTACCTGAGGAGGTGCAGACTCCATCAAGATTTTTATGCAAGTATGACCTATATTACCTTCCCACTATTGTTTATAAAACCATCCCCCCATCCCAGCATTAGAAGTGGTTCATAGGAGATGTCCCATTTGGCCTCAAAGCAAAATAACCCTTTTGTCCAACTATAAGACCATTCCATGAAACTCCAGTGTATCCCCGGCTTGTGTAGTAAATGTATGATAGAAATATATACACTTTTGTTCACCTCCCACTAACAGTGGAACAGAAATTCACATCTCAAGCCTCCTTAAATAGTCCCAAATGGAATAAATAAAAAGGATTAAGATGTGGGGGTATACAAAAAAATGAAAAGGAAGCTAAGGTTAGATTCCTAGTCTCCAAGAAATAAATTATGCAAACTAATGCTAGCACTCTATCTAATTCAGCATTGCTCCTCCTCCCCAACTCTTTTATTATGTGGAAAGGGAGGAAAAGAAGTTCTCAGTAACAAGAAAATGAATTATCGCTATGTCGTCCCCACCTAGCACCTATTTGAACACCTAAGAACTGCTCCATGCTGCCAATTCCTTTCGCAAGATCTGTTTCTAATGGATGCTTCCAACAATTATCCCTGAAATTAAATATCTGAAAAAATACCAGCAACTGTCTACAAGTTGCAACAATTTTCAAATGTCAAATAGAAGACTTATCCAAATGAAGCTCTATATCTCCATGGACATCATAACAAATAACAGTAATGAACTCAGTTACAAAAAGTTAAAAAGTAAAACAGATGCCCTCCCCATCAGGTGCCCCCATCTTTAACATATTATGTCGCCACCAAACAGAGATCTACAGAATAGGATACCAAAGTGACTTTTATATAATGCACTGAAAGGAGGCAGTCTGTAGTTAACTTGTGTTTCCTCACAAGTCCTGGTCTTCATCTCAGAAATTGATAAAAGATTAAAAAAAAAAAAAAGACTGCAGCTGTATAAAACTGATAACTGAATGTTTCAACTTGAAGACCGTCAGATAAATTAAAAATGCAGCCGGGTATTAAGACCTTGCCAAAAGTCTCTATGCAGAATTTTCTCATTCAAATATGCCAAAAGAAAAGTGAAAGTCACTGCCGCTAGACTCACAAACCAACGTTTGTCATAGTATTGGGTTCCAGGCACCTGCATATCTCCCCTGTATAATAAAATTAGTTCACTCACAGATCAGAAGTCCTATAAAGCTGCAGCTGCATCAAATCAGAGCAAAAGAAAAAGATAATTTTAAAAGAACAGCTGTCAGAAGTAGATTCTTATGCCCCTGAGTTCAAATTAACAAAGCCATCTGGAGTCTTGCTTGGGAAAATTAAATCGAAGGATCTGGTGGTTGCGCACCCAAGTCACTGCGATTCCCAGCAAAAACAAACTTCTTCTGGCTACAGCCTCATAAGGATAACTTAGATGCTGGCCCTTGAAATCCAAACCAAAGAGAAATAATGCAAGTAGTTTCCTCTAAGGGCCACTGCCCACCTGGCTTTTGACACATTTCACCCCCGAACTAGCCAGTCCATTGCAGCACATAACATTGAGGAGGTAGGCTTTGTAAATAGCGACCCCAGCATTGATATAAACAGTTTCAGTTTTGGCAAAAGTAAACCAAAACACTAACCTTGCTCACAGAAACATTCAGCCAACCTCTGACTGAACCCCACAGTAGTTTTCCATCCTCCTTTTCCAAAAAGGTCTGGCAGTAATTTGCCCAGCTCCAAGGCTGCTTGAGTAGCTGAGTCATAGCAATAGGTTCTCAAAGCAATCGTTACCTCCAGCTTGGAAGGGTAAAGCATGCATTTTTACATTTTTGCTGTCCTTGGATTGCAATGGCCAGAAAGTTGCTCTCTCTTTCCAAACCTTGAGGGTGACATTCGGGACTAGCCTCAGGCACCTTCCTTCCCATTCCAACTAGTCGGTACTGTGAGCCACCCTCAGGAGATGATCTCTGTCAAGGTAATTTTGTACTCTGAAGATTATTGGGCATGGCAGGTTTCCGAGTGTTGGCTTGAGGTGAATAGACCAATGGACCCATTCTATGATATATATTGGGCCATGAGGAGATGGGCCTGCAAGTTGGGTGCAAAATTTTGGTAGAAATAATATTGGAGATGAACCTTCTTCTCCTTCAGGGAGTCCCAAGAGGACAAGATTATTCCTCCTGGAGTGTCCCTCTAAGTCGTTAACTTTTTCCTCAAGTTTTTTAATATTTCAGTGGAGAACCACTACTTCTGGTTCCAATTTCCCAATCCGATCCTCTGTTGATGAGATGCGCACCTCAGTGTCTGCCACTCTCTGCCCCAATTCGTATACTGTGGGTTTATAGTCTCAAAACTCTGCTATTAGGGTAAAGAATGCTGTCTTAATTGTTTGAATGTCAAAGTACATCTGTTCTGGAGTTGCATTGGGAGGTGCATACGGAGACATCTTGGTAGGGGAGCTACTCAGATGTGGCCTCTTAGCTTCCAGGTCCACTGCGGCCTCCTGCTCACCTTCAGAATCTTTGAGAAGAAGTCCTAAATCAGGCATATTTTCTCCTGATTCTGGAGCCATAGCTTCGAGTAGTAAGTATCAGCAGTGCAGAGGTACAAAAGTAGTAAAATATTTGAGTAGAATTACAAGTGAGAAGGTTTATTTCTCAGTGTCGAAGGAGTTCCTCTGGAGAGCTGCTACTCCTCAGAAGGCATCACATGACTCAGCTGACACATTTACATTTTAAACAGTATCATAAGTACATCTGTCTTCTCTCATGGCATAATCTGACCACTATGTGGTATTGTTCTGTATATATTGTATAATTAAAAAAAAGGTTAGAGAAACCCTGGTGCCTTATTGGGTGACAGCACCCAGTACCTGGGAAGGTATCAGGCACAAAACCCTGGTTCCTTATTGATTGACAGTATCCAGGACCTGAGCAAATATCAGGCAACAGAGACCAGTAAATAACTAGTCCCTGGGCCTAATTGCTAGTTGCAAAAAAATCACTAAACTTCAAATAGAATTTTCTTTTTTTTTTATCTTCTATTTTTCCTCCCGCTTTCTGACCAACCTCCTTCCACCAGCCACCCCAGCCCCATCAACCCGGTGTCTACTGGACTCACCTCTAGATGTCTAGCGAGGTGTCAGCTAGCTGGGTGTGGCACCTACGAGGGGCTGGCATCATCTCATTTGTCAGGGTGTTACCTTGTTTCACCTGTCCCCCGAGTGTGGAGTGGAGGAGTGCAATGACACCAATGTCCTAGCCATGCACACTTCCGCACACGGCATGCCGGATGTCTGCCCCACATCCACCCTCTTCGTTTTGGTCTGTAGTGCCATCCCCCAGCTGCTGCTAGGGGACAGGCAAGCAGCAGACTGCATCCCCACCTCTCCTTAGGAGAGGAGAGATGTTCTCCAGACACTCGATTCGCTCCCTCCCTGGCCGACCCCTGGCGACCTGCTCGCACCTTGAACATGGGTCACTTGTATGGCAGGAGGTAAGGCACAGATGCCTCAGCCCTCCATGCCACTGGGCTGGCTTCAAATGGAATTTTCTGCTTCAAGTTGTTAGCTTTATGCTGGCCCAGTGATGCTGAGAGTTGAGGCACTGGACGCCACACCTTGTGCCACGCCGGTAATCCGGGTTCGAAAAAGGACTCAAGCCATTGGGTGTCAGCAGGGCAGGGAAGGAATCAAGCACCCGGAGGACTGCTCCCTCTTCCCTGGGAAGGGATCGGGGTCTTATGCCACTCTCTAGCAGCTCCTGATGGAACTTGTGGGCAATGCAGAGATGTGGTGCCACAGTGCGGGAAAGAGCATCGGCAGACATTGGCATTTAGTGCCATGACGTCATTGCACACCCACATTCCTGTGGGAAAACAACCTTCAAAAAATCCCGGAGGACTGGGGAGGTGATGAGGGCCCCAGGAATCTGGCCTCACATCCCCACCACTACACTGATGATCCCCAGGTGCCACACAAAGGATGGACCCTCTTATCTCAGAAAGACGCTGCCAAGGTAGGAGTGGCAGAACCTCCCCTGGATGGTGATCGGGGGGCTGGGAAGTCCTAGTAGGGGGGACCATCAGAGGAAGGGTCTCAGCAGGGAGTAGCAGATCTGGGTTAAGTGGGCACCTCTAAGAGATGCCTCATTCCAAAGGTGCAAAAATGGAAAAAAAAATGTCAGCTCTATTGTTTCCATGCTTAGAGAGCTGTCAGCATGCTACCCCAGTCACCTGTTGCTTCACCCACTCTGCAACATAAAAAAACCTGACATAAATAACTAGTACCATTGGAAAAACTCTCTCTCTCTCTCTCTCTCTCCTTCCCTCCCTGCCTCTCTCCTCTCTCTCTCTTACAGCTTCAGTTGGGTGACCGTATCAAAAACTGATTACACACAGAATGATAGAATCCCTGCTGCCGACTGACCATTTTCATAGCACCATCATGCCTTGTAGCATCTGATTGTGCTCCTGCTTGACATGGCTGCTGCTTGTTCAGTGCTCTACAACTGCTATAATTTAAAAAACTGAATTCTTCTCACCACACAGCCACTCATGGAGAGGAGGTTGGAGAGACAGAAAGCAAAACACAACCTGAAATGTTACATGGAATAGACTACCCCAGTAAGTGGTGGGAGCTAGAACAGTGGGATGATTCAAACATGCATGGAATAGGCATAAGGGGACCCTAGAGGTAGGAAAGAGAGGCTAAAGTCAATGACCAAGTAGGGTCAGTGGCAGCTGATGTAGGCAGGGAATACGGGCAGACTGGGTGGGCCTAGCGGCACTTATCTGCCATCAATTACTATGTTACTATATGTGAGTTTGAAACAAAAAAAGCTCTGAGAAACAGCAGCACCCTCTACTGACAATTGTACTAGTAGAAGGACTATTTTACATCAGAATGCTTTCTTTATCCCTTTTATTGATTTTTTACATTGTTTTTAAATGTAACTGCTTCCATCCTCCATGACTCCTTTGCTCTCCTCTCTCCTCACTTCTGCCTCCCCCTTTAACTGCCCTAAGCACTCTCCTTTGCACCTATAACTCTGCCAACATTTACAACAACCCTCCTTTTGTTAACTCTGCTCTAGCAGTTATTCTACATTCTATGCCACTGCTGCTACCACATTGCATGCTCTACAATCTGTTCTGTACGATTTATACCATTCCCCTCTCCCTAACCCTGTCACATAAAATAAAATCTACTTAGCTGCTCATATAGTTTCTGCCCATACATAATCTACTCATATGTAAATATGTAAACTTTTGAATTTTGTATTGGAGTGTGCTCCATTATAGTGTATGGTGGAACATTGTTCTTATTTGTTTTTTATCTGTGCTAAAAAGCTGTTCAACCACAGATAAAAGATTTCATAGAATGCTTTTCAGCCCATACGTGCAGAACAGTGTTCTACTCATTCAAAAGCTTACAGATTTTTAAACCATCTAGAGGTTCCAGTACTAACTACCCGCACGAGCTGCACTCACTGTGCAGGACAAACTGTAGGATCAACCAGATAAGCAGTACTGGTGGCATCGGCAGCACAATAAGAGGAACCACCCCACAAACAAACACTGAACTGGCAGGATCAACCAGATAAGTATACTGGCTTAACCTAGCACATCATTTAAGAAAAAGGAAACAAGAACAGCACAGGATCAGATATTTTTTTTTACTAAGAGCAACAACCACAATTCCGTATCTCTCAATACGGCCGCAGATTTTCTTTTTGGAAGTCCCTCCCTAACAAAACTCACAGCCAATAGATAGACGTGCTAGTGAAGTATGCTGGTTTGGTTCCCTAATGTTTGGTTCCCTAGTAACAACTGGTGAACCTAGCAACCAGTCACTGACTCAGACTAAAATAAAGCACCAAAACTTTCAGTGTAGAAAGAGTTAGTGAGGAACTAGGCAGGTTGAAGGTGGACAAGGCAATGGAGCCAGATGACTTGCACCTGAGGGTACTCCTGGAACTGAGGGAGGAGTTGGCTACCCCACTGAGGAGGCTATTCAACTTGTCTCTGGATTTGGGAAGGGTGTCAGGGGACTAGAGGAGGGTGGACGTGGTGCCACTGCACAAGCAGGACAGTAAGGAGGTGATTGAGAACTATCGCCTTGTCAGCCTCACCTCAGTGGTAGGGAAGGTGATGGAGGCACTGATAAAGGAGAGGGTGGTAGACTAGCTGGAGGATAGTGACTTGCAGGATGACAGGCAGCATGGCTTTTCAAAGGGGAGGTCATGCCACACAAACTTGATTGAGTTCTTTGATTAGGTGACACAGATGGTCGACCAGGAAGGGGCAATGGACATAGCCTATCTGGACTTGTGTAAGGCCTTCAACACTGTCCCTCACAAAAGGCTATGAAGTAAGCTGGAAAGTGTAGAGTTGGGTGGGAAAATATCCAAGTGGATGGAAAACTGGTTGGCAGTCAGAAGCCAGAGAGTGGCAGTAAATGGGGCGCACTCCAGGATGGGGAGTGATGAGTGGGGTGCCCCAAGGGTCAGTACTGGGACCCCTCCTTTTTTTTGATATTTACATCAGTGATATAATGAAAGGGCTAAGGGGGGGTGGGGTGCCTGTTTGCTGATGATAAAAAAATCTGCAATAGGGTGGACATCCCAGGGAGGGGTGGAGGACATGAGGCAGGACATGAAGATTCTTGAGGGATGGTTGGAGACATAGCAACTGAAATTCAATGCCAAAATGTGTGCTGTGATGCACTTTTGGCATAAAAATCTATGAGCAAGATACAGCCTAGGAAGGGAGGATATCCAAGAAATGGAGCATGAGAAGGATCTGGGGATTATAGTATCAAGCAAACTTAAGGTAGGTAACCAATGTAGTAAGGAGGTGGGGAAGGCCACTGGACTGCTGGCATGCATTGGCAGGGGCATTCCTACCAGAAGGAGGGAGGTACTGATGCCTCTCTACAAAGCTATGGTGAGGCCATACCTGGAGTACAAAGTTAATTCTGGATACCACACCTATGAAAGGACATAGAAGAGATAGAGAGAGTTCAGAGAAGGGCAACCAGTATGGTGCAAGGTATACAAGGGAAGACTTACAAGCAGAGGCGTAAGGATTTGAATCTGTATACTTTGGAAACTAGAAGAGAGGAGGGACATGATTGAAACTTTTAACTAGGTGAAGGGGATCAACAAGGTAAAGGAGGGGTGTTTACTTAAAAGGAAGGTGGGGACTATAACTAGAGGGCATAGCCTAAGACTGCAGTGAGGAAGCTACAGAGGAAAAGCGAGGAGGTAAGTCTTCATAGAGAGGGTGGTGGAGGCCTGGAACAAACTGCCAGAGGAGGTGGTGGGGGCTGAAATGGTGGAGGGATTCAAGAGGATATGGGACAGACATATGGAGCTGAGTAGTGGAGGGGCAGTGGGAAGGGGGATGAATAAGGGGGGCTAGGGGCAGACTAGATGAGTCGATGGGGTCCTTTTCTGCTGCCAAGTTTCTGTTATTCTATGACTCTTATTTCTGTCAAAAATATAAAACTTTAAACTATTTTTCCAGGCACCATACACTATAAAAAATATTGGGTGGGCAACCCAAAGCCCAACCAGCGTGTTCTGTCATCTCAGGGCTCTGATTCCCCTTGACTTCCTGAGCTTCGCTCTCAAGGTCACAGGGAATCAGAATCCCTCTGTGGCAGAACACACTGATTCGGCATGGTTACCCATCCAGTATTCTCTACGTTTAGCTATCAGTGCTGTTACTGCCATTATCTAATAAATGTTCTAATGTGAATATGTGTAAATATGCACATTCTTTTGCTATTGAGATTGCATTTTCCATCCTACTTGAACTGTTCTATAACCACCTTGTATTTGATCACTGTTAATGTGTCCAGTATATTGTGTATTTCTTACTGTTTGTTTTGACAATCTGACTTGTACTGTCCCAGGTCATGCCTAAAAATAGGCATTTCTATACATAGAAGACCAAAAACTTCAGTGCAGAAGCACTAAAGCAAGAATTACCCAAAAGGGTGTTGACAATAAAGCCAAGTTTCAAAGAACTACAAAATTACACATACCACCATAATACAAAGCATAATGGGATGTATATCCAAATCAACATGAAATTTTAGGATGGTTCAGGTTTAAGCAAGAATGCATGGTGATGAAAGGCCTCTTACACAATTTGCAAAGAGTGCAAACAGAAAGACAACATGTGTTTCGTCTTACCAGGATTCATCAGTGTGCCATGTTTGTATCATACCCCAGGGAAAATGAACCAGCCCTAATTTGGTTTTATAGGTTAGGGTCATGGTGAACCCCAAAGAAACAAAAAACAAGCTAAAAGACAAAGCACCTCAATGCAGAAGCACTGAGGCAAGGGTTACCTCAAAGGACATTGGCAATAAAGCCAAGTATCAAAGAGCTACAAAAGAAGAACTACATGAAAAACTACAAAGAACTACTATTGGGACAGTGGCAGAATTTAAAAATGCATGGGACAGGCATAAGGCAATTCTAGTGGTGGGTAGGAGGAAGTAAGCTGTTGATTAACTAGAATCTGCAGCTTATCCATCAGGTAGGGAAATGGGCAGACTAGGTGGGCCAAGTGGTCCTTGTCTGCCGTCAAATTCTATGTTTCTATCCTTCTATTTTGTAGTTCTTTGAAACTTGACTTTATTGTCAGTGCCCCTTTGGGGTAATCCTTGCCTCAGTGCTTCCGCACTAAGGCTCTTTGGACCCGATTCCAGGACAGGCTACGCCGGCATAAGGCAAGATATGCCAAACCCATTGGCATATCTCACGAATTACACCATGTGGTACACCAGTTGGAATTCCAAGTGGCGACTTATGCCATGGCAGATGTGTGCTGAGACAACCGCGGATTATGCCACCTGTTAAGCCACATCCCTCAATGCCTGGCGCAAGTGCGGGTTATGACAGCTGGCACTGCCGGATACTGACACAGCACCATGGAAATCGTGCCATACTGTCCCCTAAGCCCGTTCAAGCATACCCCTACCCCCAACTCCTCGATCATCTGGGACCCCCGTGGGTCCATTTCTGGTGCACCCCCTGGACATCTATGCCATCATCTATGATGATAAAGTAGCCAAAACTGTTATGGTGATTTGTATATACATCCATGATGCTTTGCAGCATTATGGTGATATGTGTAATTTGTATTTCTATATCTAGTACACCCACCTGATTATTAAAAACAAATAAATAATTCTTTAGACTTTTTTCAAAAAAAGCAAAACAAAATTAAAGAAAAAAAAATGTTTTCTAAGCACAATAACCCACTCTAGGATGAGCAATATGGGTTATTCCCACCATTCCATGGGTTATAAGACCCTCTACCTGTGGCGGTGGGCCTCTTTATACACTTATGCAGTTCTCTATTACCCAGTATCATCCAGGCTCTCATGTATTATTGCATACCTGTTCTATCAGGGCTAGATTTTCAAAAGTGATGTTGCAGACACAGCTTCTAATTTGTGTCTGCAACTGCATCAAAATAAATGTTCCAAAATGTTTGATTACTGTTTCAAACATTTCGACATATTTGCACCTGTTCAACTGCTTAAAGGTAAACAAATGATGGATGCATACTTTTTGGTTCATGTTTCATGTTTTGTGCAAAAATAGTGACATTTACATCAGAAAGTTCCTTCAATTTTTATTTGTATGGTCTAAATTTCATCAAAAATTGTGCAACTGTAATAAATGGTGCTGCAAATTTCAGATGCCCCTTTAAAATCCAACCTTCTATTTGTACCTGTTAAGAACCTACATCAATAATGGAAATGTGGATGCAGAGACAGTATGAAAGCAATGTCAAATTCAGTTTGGTACACAACACTACCATATTAAATAGTCAAAAGCAGTAGTCCAGATACTGTAACTAGTTTGCATAAATAGTATAATACAGACAAGTACCTGTTATAAATAAGTTTGCTAATTTAGAAAGAGTTTCTGGCTCGGATATTCAAAGCAGTTGTGCCGGCACAAGTGCGGACATGCGCCAAGGAGCGATATTCAGCGGGAGCTAGTGTGCAGCGCAAAGCTCAATGTGCTAATGGCAGCTATAATGAATTCAGACACAAGTGCATGGGGCGTGCCCATGAAAATCTAGTTTACTGTGATATTAAACTGTGAAACCATGGTACAAGTGCGGAGCAAATCAGAGATGCGCAGAGCAGACTTGTTCCTATAAATACAGGGCACAAGCACACAGAAAGCACTTGCGCCAGGTGAGAGGGAGTGAGAGAGAGAGAGAGAGGGAGAAAGAAAGAAAGAAAGAAAGAAAGAAAGAAAGAAAGAAAGAAAGAAAGAAAGAAAGAAAGAAAGAAAGAAAGAAAGAAAGAAAAGACAGACCAAGGCAGACGCAGAGGGAGAGGGACAGAGGTGGCAGTGGAGAGGGAGACAGAGGCAGAGAAAGTGTGACAGACAGGCAAACACACTGCCAAGCAGTGCACCAGGGTGGCATGGCACACAGCCTGCAGCAGCCAACCACCCAGGGGGATATAGGACAGCAAGTGCCATGGATAGTGTGCCCTTCATGATGAAGGTCATATTGAGGGGTGTGAGGGAGCAGCAGGAACAGCGACATGGCCGTGGAAGGGCCTGTCAGCCGGATGCCCAACACAAGTGGTACCGTGCCCGCAACACCTTTGAGCAGTACAGTGACATGGAGATCGCGGGCTGGTACCGCCTGAACAGGGCCATTGTGAGGCAGCTCTGTGAGCTGTGCAGTGAGGAGATGCAGGAACCTACCAGATGGAGCCACGCCATGTCCGTGGAGATGAAGGTGACAGCCGTCATGTGCCTGCTCACCATGGGCACCTTTCAGAGACCAACAGGGGACACCACAGGCATAACTCAGTTGGCGTGTCCTACCTCCTCACACAGTTCCTCAACGCTCTGCTGCCACGTGAGTCGGAATTCATCCATTTCCCTAGCACACAGGAGGAGCATACAGCAACCATGCAGGACTTCCACAGGGTAGCACATACTGTATGCCTGGCATGATTGGGGCCATTGACTGCACCCACATGGGCATCCGCATGCCACCTGGCCCCAAGGGTGTAGCCTACATCAATGGGAAGGGGAGCCCTAGTGTCAACTGCCAAGTGGTGTGTGATGCCACGGGGCACATAACCAATGTCTGCGCCACACACCCTGGAACTGCACATGATGTGTTCATCTGGCACAGCTCTGCACTGGGCCACGGGTATGAACATGGGGATATCCCCATGGGCCACCTAGTGGGTGAATATGGCACGGGGAAGGGGTGATGGGCAGAGCATCTATCTATTTATTTATTTATTTATTTCAGTTCTTGGGTAAACCATTTGAGCTCTGAGCTCTTTACATAGGTTCCACATTTGTACATTTAGAACAAGTCGGTGATTGTGCAGAGGATTGAGACAAACAAGGCAATAGGATTAGAATGAGAATATTTAGGTACATTAGGTCTTTAAACAAAGTAATGCAAAAAATACTTCGAAAACTAAAACTGGGATAAGTAAACACAGTCGGATACATACAGGAACAGACTAAATAGCTGTGCCCAACGCTTCAGCAACATGAGGGTGTTAGAGCATAGAAGTGCTGGAGAGACGTGGTGGAGGGGTGAGCCCCAAGTGCAGGGTGTACAAGAGAGAGGGAGAGAGCAGTTTAGCAGAAGGGCAGATGGTAGGAGATGCCTCTACTGGGTGCTAGCAATGGCAGACACATTGAGATTCTTGTATTAAATGGTTCTTTAGGTTCTTTTTGAAGGTCCACAGAGTAGGCAGGCTAACAATGTTCTCAAGGAGGGAGCTGAATCACAACAGGACCCGATAGGCAAAGGACCTTTGTCCTTGAGATGTCCTATATTTTGGAGTCAGGAAGGACTGCAGTTCTGAATTTCGGGTGGGCTTGGGATTTATGCTTGGAAATAGGAGTTGTTGGACCCCAGTCAGGAGCTGACCAAGGCAGATCTTTCTGGTCAGGAGGCAGGATTGATATTTTAAATGACCAAAGAGCGTAAGCCAGTGAGCCTTTACATAGAGATCACAGGTGTTGGTTAGTTGGTGTGCCCCTAAGGTGAGCCTGCAGGCATTGTTAAGGGCAGTTTTTATACATTGGAGGCTAGTATCTGTGGCAGAGCCATACATCAGCATTCCGTAGTCCACTAGGGAACCCACAGAACTGTGGGCCGCAATACTGAGGGCTTCAGGGATCAGGCTCTGCCTATGATGATAAAGTAGCACTATGCATTTGTTGATTGCTTTAGCTGTGATGTCTATGTGGAGGGCATAGGAGAGCTAGCTGTCAAGAGTGATTCCGAGGTATTTGAAATGATGAACACGTTGAAGAGGAGCAGCACCCCTATCACATATTGATAGCGGGTAGTTTTTGTATTTGTTCTGAGGGCTGGTGAACAACATGGTTTTTGTTTTTTTGTAGTTCATTATCAATTTATGATTTTTGAACCACAACTCTATGCTGGTGAAGTCAGGCTGTAGCTGTTGCTCAAGAGCAATAGGGTCAGAGCCATTAGAAAAGATTACCGCATCATCTGCATAGAGGAAGATACAACACTGACTGGCTAGGGGGAGGCAATTCAGAAATAGGCTAAAAAGGAGAGGCCCAATATTGACCCCTGTGGAATGCCTGAGCACACAGGCTTGGTGTCAGAGAGAATGTTATCTATCCTGACTTGATGTGAACGGCAGTGTAGGTAGCTGTGGAACCATGCAGCTGCATCAGGGCAAGGCCTATGGCAGTGAGTTGGTCAACTAGGACAGCATGGTTGACTGTGTTAAAGGCCTTTGATAGGTCAATATAGATAGTCCGTATGAGTTGTCAAGATCGAGGGATTTGTGGATGAAGCCTGTGTATTAGAGGAGGGCTGTAGTGGTGCTATGCCCAGCCCTAAAGCCATGTTGCTGTGCGCATACTAGCATGTGCTTGTCCAGATATTCGACAAGTTGGTCCACAGCGATTCGTTCAAGGGCCTTCAAGAGTGGTGGTGGTATACAGATGGGTCTATAGTTCCCAGGGAGGGCACGATCCCCACTCTTGTACACAAGGGTGACTATTGCAGTTTCCATTTCTGGGGAAATACTGTGACATGGAATGGAAGGATAAGGGTATGGGTATGAGGGAATACGATTTCTTTGAGTGAGAGTGCGATTAGTTTTAGATCAAGGTTATCCCCACTGAATCTCACCTTCCCAAGCATGTTGCGCAGATATTTCCTGGCTTATCTGAAGGTAATTGTCTTGAAGTGGAAGGGGGGATGCGATGGGAATTGGGTGGGTGCAGCAGGGATGGTAGGGGAGAAGAAGTCAGCTGGGAGAACATGCTGCAGGTTGGTGAAGGCATTGTTAAAGGTGTTGGTGATAGAGTTAAGGTCTAGCATGGGGGAGCTTTCAACACAGAGCATGGTAGGGGCCGTTTTGGGCTCCCACCCGGTGAACTCATTTAGGTTAGCCCAGAATTTGTGCCCGTCATTCCAGTTCTTGGTTAGGGCATCTTTATAGTATATGTTTTTGGCTAAATGGATGGTCCTGGTACAGTTGTTTCTCACATGTCTGTAGTTCAGATATCAGACAGCTTGCCAGTGGCTCTAGCTATATGCCAGAGGTGGTCTCTATTTTTCATTAGTTTAAGGGTGTCAGGGCTTATCCAGGGGTTAAAGTAGCCTTTGATCTTCTGCTTTTTTATGGCAGCATGGGTGTCACAGATTGTATTAAAGAGGAAGATGAAATGGTCGAGTGTATCATCAATGTCGGAAGCCTCAAAAACTGAGGAACGGTCAGCATTGAGGAGATCCATTTTAAAGCGGTAAGCATGATCAGGTTTGTTAACCCTGCAGGTGATTGTTCTAGGAGGGGGTCTGCAGAAATTATTAGCCCAAGTGAACATGACAGGGGAGTGGTCACTGATTTTGTCCAGGAGGACGGAGGCGTTAGAGGCTCAGATCAGGTGCTCAGATCGGTTAGTGAGCACCCAGTCAATCAAGGTACTAGTGAACGTCCTGTAGTTAGTCCTAGTGAGTGTTTCAATGAGCTGGGTAAAGTCAATAGCCTGAACTGCATCCTTGAATTGGTTAGCTTCAGGGGCAAGCCAATTAATATTTAAATCACCTAAGAGTATAACCTCAGAGCTTAGGGTTAGGCTTCCAAGACAGTCTATGATGGCATGGAAATCTTGGGCCGAGTTCTTTGGGGGGATGAAGACTAATAGAATTGTGATAGTTTTGTTGTGGGCCGCAAGAATGACCTTAATGGCAAGGGCATGGGAGAATGACCCAAGGCTGGGTCAATTCAGGACTATGCCCTGAAGGCTGTCCTTAAGGTAGATTGTGCAACTGCCACCTCTTTTAGATTTACGATCTTGCCTAAAGATTGTGCAGCCTGGCAGACTGATGGCTCCATCAGGGATCTTGGGAGTGAGCCATCTCTCTATCACAGACGGTACATCTGGATTATGTAGGGCTACCCAGGCTTGAAGGTTTTCAAACTTTGCTGTCAGGCTGCGGCTGTTTAGTGATGCAAAGGTTAAGGTGCCTGGGTTCAGTGCACTTAACCCCTGATATAGAGGGGGGCCAGGATTAGGGTGGATGTTGCCTGAGAGCAGTAGTAAGATGAGTACCAATCTGACCAGGTAACATTTATAGTGTTTAAGGCTGGCTTTGTGCTGTCTTTGTGGTTCATTTGAGTAGCATGCTTATTAGAGAGAATGGGCAGTTTAGGCAGGACTGTGGGAGGGGGAAACCCTGGCTGAGCTGGATGTATTCTGGGCCAGGTATGCCAGGGTGTGTTGTTAGGCATGCAGTTGGCAAGTGGGCCACAACTATGCATGGACATTATAGTGCTGTAGGTGTTGCCATAGGGGTGCTCAGTGATAAGGGGGGTCAGCTGATTTTGAGTCATTCTGCTGCTGCAAACAGAGAGTGGGCAGGAGTATAAAAATCTGGCATTAGTCTGGTTGTCATGTTCAAGATTGGAAAAGGGTGGTGGCACAGCAAGTAACATTTTGAGAGGGTGAGGAAAGCAAAATAGATCAAACTGTGATGGAGCTAGGAGGGTGTCTTGGCCTTAAAGGCTGCTGTGTACCCTTAAAGTTTGGCAGTGATCTTATTCAGAGCAGTGGATGTCCAATGAAAAGAGAGAGGACAAGTCAGGCCGAGAGATGGGAGTGACTAAGTGTTACTGTGGGGGGAGGAGGGGTATTTAATAGTGGTCGAGATTGGGGTGGGTGGGTGGGAGGAATAATGAAGCATAGGAATACAATGGCACTGCAGATGAGTAGAGAAACAGTCAAATTCCTGGACTGGAAGCACTGACCAATCACGTGATTCCAGTACCTGGTTACAGGCCAATCGAGACTAAGCTGCAGAAGCTTTGCCCAATTGTGTGGCAGCTCTCAGCCACAAAGAAATTGAGAGGAGAGTAGTACCTTGGATTGAACCACAGCAGGCCGGGACATACCTTGGGATGGGGGAGGGCAGGGTGTGCATGTAGGTGTGGGTACCAGGGACAGGCAAGGGGTGCAGCATAGCATAGCAGAGGGCTAATTATGTCATTATCCACCCAGGGGACAGCGCCTATCCACTGTAGCCCTGGCTGCTCACCCTCCACCGGCACCCGTCGTGCCCAGCAGAGGAATGCTACAACGAGGCATACGCCAGCATGCTCAACATCATCGAGTGAGTCTTTGGCATGCAGAAAGCATGATTCCATTACCTAGACAGGTCAGGCGGTGCTCTACAGTACAGCCCCTTGGAAGCCTGTGGCCTGTTCCTGGCCTGCTGCATACTGCACAACATGGCCATTGACTGTGGGAAAGTGGTGAGGCTGATGAGGGAGACAGTAGTGGGGACGATGGAGGCAATGGGCAGGAGGGAGATGGACAGCCACCCCCTGGGCAGAGGGATTCCCGGCTGATTCAGCAGGCAAGAAGGCACAGGGACACTATAGCACAGGAGCACTATGACGCACACAGGTAGGTGGTGCGTTACACATGCATAGGCCACACAAACAGGTACAGCACACATGCAGGAGCATGCATGGCACTGGGCATGCACACACTGAGGCAGGAAGAAGGAGTACGGATGACAGGGGAACACATCCACACACAACCACACACAGCACTCCTCACAGAGCCTCCATCCCCACACACACATGCACATGCACCAACACACACAGGCGTGGGTATGTGGCATGGATCAGATGCATCACAGCAGTGCACAGGTGCAACCACTGCAGGACTGCTGTCATCACGCCCACACCACATAGCCCAGTGGCTGTTAGGGAAGCACACAGGCTGCGTGTGGTGTGACACACAGGTGCCACACCTGCGGTAGGCACACACACTGCCCATGTGTGCACTGGGCAGCAGCTGCAGACCGCAGGCGGGGTGGGCTGCACATCAGGTCCACTGTGTAGAACCATGGCCACCACAGCCATGGGGGCAGCTGCGCCTGGGCTGATTGTTAGCCACAGGTTGCGCATCAACCATGGGAGGTGTGCAACAGCCCCCCAGGGATGGAACCATGGGACCGTGACCGTGTCTGCGCAGGGGTGTCGAGGCACCCAAACAGCCCAGCCCTGGGCGTGCCTGGGATGCTGACATCTGAGCCTGGCGTCGACTGTGCAGGGGTCACCCGATGCCAGATTTGCAGGGTGGACAGCACACTGCAGGGGGTCCTGTGGCAGCCAGCAGCACAAGCCATCTGAGATCACAGTGGCAATGCGATCCAGGGATGCAGTCATGGCCTTCTACATGTGCTGCATCCCCACCAGGATCTGTGCAGTGCCCCTCTCCTGCTGCTCTGCTAACTGGTGCACCTCCTCATGCAGTGCGCGCACCCCAGTGGCAAGACCCTAATGGGGCTAATCAACAAACACGCCCCCTTCGGCTGATTAGGTAAAAAAAAAGGTTCTCCACTAACCTGAAGAAAGCACTCAAAGAAAGAGACTTCTGGTGGAAAAGCGAGAAATCACAAATGGAGCGATTGGCTTTGCTTTTCACATCCCAGAAATGCCTGCACCAAACTAATTAGGTCCGAAAAAGCTAGGTACTTCCAGGCAAAACTTGAAGACAACAAAAACAACACTGCCAAATTCTGGAGCATCCTCAAGGAGATTGAAGGTCAGCATCCTGTCGCCTCTCTTCCAGCCAAAATTGTGGCCAAAGGAGTGACATTTACGGACAGAACTGACATATTAAAGCAGTTCAATGATCACTTTTCCACTGCAGGACTTGCCTTCAACATCTTGCCCTTCAGCAAGCTTAGCCCTGCAGGTGATAGCTCGACTAGCCCAAATGCTAATCTCTATCCTTATCAACCTCACCCTACTTCATTCAGCTTTTCCACAATTATGTTTAAACAAGTAGAGGACCTCCCTTTGTCCCTGGACACAAAAAAAAGTGCCAGCGCGGATAATATTGAACCATTATTGCTAAAGAGCGGCTATTTCTGCTTGACCTCCCCAATCACCCACCTATTTAATACCTCCCTGAAACAGTTGGAACTACCAGTGACGTGGAAAACTGCCTATATCCTACCTCTTTTCAAGTCAGGGGACCCGTGCGATCTGAACAATTATTGGCCAATTTCTATATTTTCCACCCTCTCAACAGTCCTGGAAAAAATTGTTAATACCCAAATCAGAGAACACTTGTCCCTGCACAGCCTCCTAAACCCTGCCCAGTCCATGTTCAGGGCCAAACACAGTACCATTTCTGCTCTTGCAAAAGTAACTACTGACTGGCAAATTGCCCTAGACTCTAAGAAACACGTAGTTGCTCTTTTTTTCAATCTCAGCAAGGCCTTCAACCCGTGGACCACAACATCATGCTTACATCACTGAGACATATTGGCCTCGACAACTCTGCCACTAACTGGTTCATCAGTTACCTGTCCAATAGATTGCAACAAGTTAAATCAGCAGGCAACCTGTCTCCACAGAAATCCTTATTGTGAGCAGTCCCTCAAGGCTCCATTCTGGGCCCTATCCTACTTGCAATCTACATCAATAACCTGGACACTCACCTGCACGCAGCAAATGTGCATCTATTTGTTGATGATACAGCACTCTATGCCTCACTCCTCACGGTGTATGAAGACTTACAACAATACTTATTCACTCTTCAGCATACTCTTATCAACCACAAACTCCTACTCAATGCCAAAAAGACTAAAACCATGATTCTTTCACCAAAAGCAGCCTCCGGATCCACACATATCCCATTGATACTAACGCTCTTAGGTGAACCCCTTGAATTAGTAGATATCTTTAAATATCTAGGGTGCTGACTGGACAACAAACTTAACTATCTATGCCACTTAAACGATGTCTCGAAAAAGCCAAGACAGTGACTCAGCCTATTCTATCATATTGAACACCTGCTTACCATAGAAGCTAGAAAGAGATTAGTACAAACCACTTTCCTACCTTTACTCGATTACGACGACTTCCTCTACAAACACTGCCCTCTTTCAGCACTAAATAAACTTGACACCCTTTAACATCAAGCCCTAAAATTCATCTTTAACCTGCCTTTTTGCACCCATCACTGCTTTCTGTACCAAAAGGCGGGCTGGCCCTCACTCTCAATAAGGAGAAAAAGAAATGTTCTCCTCTGGTTCTTTAGGGCATTCTCTGGCAAGCTTCCAGCATACATCTCTAGCTTTTTGAATGTGCCAATAGCTCCTATGGCCTCAGACGTTATGCTACACTTTGCTTCCAATTGCCTAGAACAAAAACTAACCACAGGTTATCCGCAGTCAACTCCACACTCCCTTCACTATGGAACACTATGCAAAGCTCACTTAAGCTCTCATCTCTACTGAGCCTTCTCACATTGAAAGCCCTGTTATCTGAGTACTTGGGTGATTCCTGCAGCAGTTATAGGTGATTTTGAGGCTTCAGATACTGGTGCCTTCGCATTGATAACCCTTTAAAATGCCACCCATCTCTCATCCCTCTCAGGTTAACCAGCACTTCTAGTCCCTTCTCCGCATTCTGGCATTTACTGCCCCTCTCTCTAGCACTCCATCCTTCCTTCTGCCCCATACATCCTCTTGTGGACACTAGACTTTATATAGTATATTATCTTACCTTTACCTCTTATTTCTCCTATGAGATTTATTTTGAAACTGTACCTGGGAAACTCTATGATAGACTTATGTGTTCTGCATTTGACCTTGTACTACATCTTGCTGATGTTATCAATTCTGCATTGCTATGTCTATGTATTGTACTGTTCTCTGTCCAAGACCACTTTGAAAATGAGCTTGCTCAATGGTGTTGATGCCTGGTTAAATAAAATTTGATTTGATTTGATTTGCTGAACGGACTCCCACAGCAAACGGGGGTGCTCAGCCAGTGGGTCAGCTGGGGTCCCCAGACCAGACGCCGATCCCCATGTACTGACAGGCCATGCTGCACAGCCCCCCTCTCTGCCTCTCTGGTAGATGCTGCACAGTGGGGTCTGCAGGGGGATTGGGCATGGCAGGCACACTGGCTTCGGACCCTGTGTCCGGATGCCCGGTGGCACCCACTGCCTTCTGCTGTTGCCAATCCAGCCACTGCACGCCACCCAGCGCCTGCGTGGCCACACTACCTCCACTGCAGGGTACAGCCTGGGCAGTGCACACTGCTGCACCCGCAGTGGTGGCAGGCAGCTGTTCCACCACTGGCAGAGCGCTGGCATGCTGCCTGTGTCAGTGGCCAGCAGGGTCGTCTCCCCCACAATGGTGGCCATGCTGTCCAGGATGAGCATTACATCATCATTGGTGTTGGACCCCACCCCAATCTGTGTCTTTGCCCACAGGACCCCAAGGCTGGCATCCTGCAGGAACACATCCAGGGCCTCATCTGACACCAGGTCCAGGACATCCACCTGCACAGTGGTAGTGAGATGCAGCCTGTCAGGCCCCTGGATTCCTGTGGAGGTGGGAGGCTGGTCCTCCATGGCCAGTCCAGTGGCCACGGCTGCTGCTGCCTCCAGTGCCCCATCATCTGCACGGAGGTGTGCTGGTGCTGCAAGAGAAAGAGAGGCATGTTAATGATGCATTTCCAGCATGTGTCCCCCTCCACACTGCCACTGCCTTTGTCCTGCAACATGGCATGCATGTGGGTGCACATGACAGGCATGTCAGCTGCATGCACGCCAGCATGGCTGTGTACACACCCTCCATGCCCACAGCTGTGCGTGGCTGACATACATACCATGCAGTGATGAGCTGCCACCCATCTGGAATCTGCCGCCAGGTACACCCTCCACCATGCTGCAGTGCATGGAGGCCACCTCCAACTCCTCCTGCACCATGAGCGGTGGCACAGCTGCAGGCCCCCTTCAGTGGCATTCCAGGAGGCACGGATGGCCGCCATCTTCTCCTTGATGCACCTCTTGTCCGTGCCTACCTTCTTCCTGCAATCTTGCACTGAGCGCTGGTGGCTGCCCTGCGGGTTGACACATTCTGCCATCTCCATCCAGGCCCCAGCCCTGGCCTGTGGTGTGCCCGTGGCATCACTCAACAAGGGCTCCCTATCAAGATAGGCTTTGAACAGGGCCTCTGTTTCCACCTTTGTGTAATTGGCCCTGTGCTTGCGAGCAGGCCCATGCTCCTCACTGTCCTCATGTTCTGACATGTCGCTTCCTGCAGACATACATAGATACATAGACAGTGTCGGCAGATAAGGGCCTATGGCCCACCCAGTCTGCCCATTTAAGTTTGTAAGTTCAGTTTATGTTTTCCAGGAAGTCTGTTACCCCTTACCCCTGACATGGACAGCACAGTGAGTCAGTGGCAGCACCACCCTGTCCCATCCCTCCCAGTGTGCTGCAGCAGAATGCGCAACTGACCTCAAAAATGATGCAATACCGGTCCATGGCCTGTGCTGTCCCATGGTGCTTATACAGTGCATCACATGCATATGAGATTTGGTGCAATGGTAATGACATGCTAATTTCCTCAGTGTGCCACGCATTGGCTGATGAACTCATTTGCATGTGGCGTCTGAATATCACGATTTTGCTGTATGTGAAATGAGTTTGCTCCGGAGCAAGTTGTGGTGCAATACGCACACATGTGAGGTGTGCAGGCCCACAGTGCACATGCACAGAACAGTATCATGTTGTCAGTCATGCACTGTGCACTGACTGTGCGGTGGGGGCCATGGTGCATGGTGCACCAGGCCTGCTATTGTGCATGTGCGCACTGTGCGGAAGCTGGCGACCCCTGACCCCTGCTGTGACCCCTGCCCCTGGGTCACCCCCACACCCATGACCCCACCTAGCCAGGCCCATGCCATGCATCTCTGAGACTGCACTATGGGAGGACACAGTGCATGTTCCCTCACACCGCACATCTGGCCCACGTCATGGCCACGTGCGCCTACTGCCGCCATTTTGCTCACTGCCTTCTTAGCATAGCATGGTGCAGTGGAGAGCACCCTGTGCACAGAACAGGTCACAGGTGGAGCTGATGAACCTGGCAACCTGTGTCCAGCCCCATGCACCCCAACTGTTTGGCCAGGTGCCCCTGCAGCACCCCATGGTGGCAGTATGACAGAAGATTGCTGCCACACTGCAACGGCATACTAGGGTGGCCAGGACAGCAAAGCAGAGCTGCCACAGATATGGTGACCTTGTCAGGAGGGACCCAGAGTTCCTGAGGAGGCTGGAGACATGAGTCAGGCATGGGGCTGTGCCACAGCCAGGTGAGTAGGCCCATATTTCATGTGTGCCTTGGTACTGTACTGTTGTGTTGGCTTGGCTGCCTGGTATGCCCTGCAGAGTGGTGCACTGCCATCGTGCGCATTGCAGGGTGGCATTGCCAGCTGCCACTTGCATTGCAATCCAGCTGTGCAGGATGTGTCAGGCAGGGGCTCACCCTTTGCACAGGGGTGGGGGTGGTGGGCAGCTGCTGTGGATGTTTACTGATGTGTACCTGTCTATACTCCATTCCCAGGGTCTGAAAATTGCAGGAGGGCAGCAGCAGCAGTGGTAGGATGGTAGGCCACTGCGGGCCAGGGAGGTGGTGCAGAGGTGGCTCCGGCACCAGCAGGGCCACAGAGGGCAGGTAGGCACTGTCATGGTCCTTCACACTGTACATGGTGGGTGGCAGGGGCTTGGGTGCGGGCATGGCTGCCTGTGCTGTGTGCAGTGTGCTGCGGCAGCTGTGTCTGTTGCACTGTGCGTGGTGCATGCCACTGTGTCACATTCATTGGATATGTGTGCCAGCTGTTGGTGGGGTGGGTGTGCACCTGGCTGCCACTGACATCGCTGTGGGCTGTTGGTGCACTGTGCCATGTGACTGCCATTGTGCAATCGGGTGGCCACTGTGCAGCAGGGTCCACCACTGTACACTGTCATGGTGTGCCGCATTGCTGGCAGGCGTTGGCCCACTCCTCTGCAGGTGGCCGGTATGGGCCCTCCTGGGGGGTGTATTCCTGCTGCCTATTACACGCTGTTGGTGGGCATGGTTCCTTGGGACATCGTACTGATCACCTGTCCTGTCCCTTGTCATAGGTGTCTGGCAGAGAAGACAGAGGCCCATGTACTGCCGGCTGCTCTGGCAGCTGATTTTGATATGTTCCACCAGCATGGAGGCTGTGCTGCAGGTGTGCCGCATGGTCCTCAGTGATCGGAGGCAGAGAGGGCTCCAAGGGGTGGTGGGCCATGACCGCTGATGGATGGACCCCAGCATTCCCCTGTATTTCCTGCTGTACCTCCCCCTACAGTCCCTCATCCCACTGTACAGTCCCTGTTCCTCGTCCCCTTCCCTCACTATCCTACCCTTTCCCATCCCCTTATTACTATACATCGTGTTTTGAATATATCTCCATTTTGACTTACTTGCATGAGTCAGTGTCTGCTTTGCAGGTGGTGTGAGTAGCCAGGCTGCAGTGGCCCAGTGCCTGTACGTGTGATGTGCTGGTGTCGAGGCATGTGTTGTGCTTCTGTGGTTTACTGCTGTGTGCTGTGGTGTGTCCCACTGTGGTGTTGTCCCTCCCTGTGGTCATTGGCTGTGCCTCGGGGTGCCCATCGGGTGGCTGTCAGGGGTGAGTGGCAGGTGTGTGCGTGGTGATGGCACATGGCCATTGGTCAGGTACTGGTCGCACTAAATGTTGGGGCTCCTGCTTGGCATTGTATGGTCTGTCCCATGTGGTCTGCTGTGCTACATGGCTCCCAGCATGATCCATGCCTCCTCTGTGAGCCATCTGTGTGGTGCGTGTGTGTGTGTGTGCTTCGCTACGTAGTCCTGGGTGTGGCCTGCTCTGGTCTGGGTGTGTGGAGGAGCATGGCCTGCAGCCTGCGGGAGCTCCCTTGGTGGCACTCCATTGGCCATTGACACCTCCTGTTGCCTACTATCTGTGCCACTGTTGTGTGCGGGGGGGTCTGGAAGCCTCTGTGCACCCTAGCGTGCCCTGCTAGTGGTGGCCTCCTGTTGCCTGTGACTGTGCTTCCCTGGGTCTGTCCCTGGGTTTCTTCTCTGTGCCATGTCACTCTCTGTTGCTCTGCTGCTCCACTCCCACAGTTGCACTGGGGCATCTCTTTCTGTGCCATGGCACATCTCTGGATGTGCCATGGTGCATTCCTGGTTGCACCATGGTGCAACTGTGCCATATTCTTTTTTTTTTTTATTAAAGAAAGCTTTATTGGTTTTATGCACCAAAGATGAATACATAGGTAAAACCATCAAATGTGACAACATACGCCAGACTCTAAAACAAAGCTATCCCTCCCCCTAACCCATTTCTCCGGACTACACACAATTATCATACACATAAAAATAAAATAAAATAAGCAAAGGCCCACATCATTTAGACTTCCAGATTGTCAGGATAGCCTCTAGTCCACCCCATAAGGAGGCAAAAGCTTGTACTCTATCTCGCATAAGAGCAATACGTCTTTCCAGCTGTAAGGCCAAGACACTCTCCCTGTACCATTCCAGCAACGTGGGAGGATTCTCATCTACCCAGTGCCTCATAATTACAAGTTTAGCCGTAGCAGCAATGAGTGTCATGTATGCTCTCCTATTTTTAGGGGTGTCATCTGGAAAATGGTTTATTATACAGACTTCTGGTGTAAATAAATCTCTCAGGCCAAGGATAGGGTCCAAAGTGTTACTAATAGACTGCCAAAATGTCTTTATACAGGGGCATTGCCACAGCATGTGATAGAGGGAACCGGCATCACTCTTACATTTATTGCATGTTGCAGTAGCTAATGTCCCATATCTACAGAGTTTAACTGGCATCAAATAGATATTATGCATTATGTTATAATGGACGAACCTAAGTCTGTCTTGCTTAGCAAATTTATACATTGATATCCAAAGTTTTTTTCCATAGGTTAGTATCCTCAGGGATATCAAGCTCTTTTAACCAATAGGGACAAGTCCCCGATGGCAATCTGTGATCCCATTCTTGTAAAGTTTTGTATATATTAGACACTGCGTGTGGTTGGGAGGTGGCCTGCATGAGTCTATTAAGATTTCTGTCCTCTATGTTCATTAATGGAGTCACCAAGGAAAACGAAGTGAGAGCCTTGCAAACTTGGAAATATTTAAAGGCTTCATTATCTGTAGCACCCATTACAAGTTGCAGTTGACCAAAGGGAGCCGGTTTCCCCGCTCATCCACAATTCTGAGACTTTGCGCTGACTCAGCCACGGCCAAAAGGCGGCTGGTATTGGAGTGCCGCCAATCTTAAAATGTGGGTTATTAAGAATTGGCTGGTCAATGGACTGTGACCAGTTTACATCCAAATATTTTTGGGCCTGGTGCGAGGCCATTACTGACCAGCCCATCGGATTATTTCTAAGAGACTTGGGAATGTGTGATGGGGAGACATATAAAAGGGCCAACAACGAGCACTTTACTTGGGTTGCCAAATGTCTTTCTATAGGTAACCAAAGTGGAGAGTATACTACATAATCTGACTCTCCGTGCCAGAAGGAGAGTTTACTAATGTGCTGCGCAACATAATATAGAAAAAAAGAGGGGGCCGCAAGCCCTCCCCTTAATTTCGGAGCTGTCAATTTAAGGTAAGACTTTCGGACACTCTTTTTGTTCCACATAAAGGAGTTTAGCATGCTCTGCAATCTGGAAAACCACATTTTTGGAAGGTATGCCCCCAGCATTCCCAGAGGGTATAATATTCTCAGGAGCAAGTTCATTTTACTTATGTTTAGTCTCCCCCAAAGAGAGATAGGGAGTGACCACCATCTTTCTAGATCCACACCTACTGTTTTAATTATTTTATCAATATTATTTCGTATTATGGTCCTCAGCTCCCTGAAGATCTTGATACCTAGGTAGTCAATGGACTTTGCTTCCCAGGCAAGGCCCACTCTGGATAATTCCGCTTTATTCACTCTATAATTTAGGGGCATTACCTTTGTTTTTGTTAGATTTATCTTATAATAGGATATCCTGGAATATTACTCAATTTCCGCTAGAACAGCAGGAATTGAGACAGCTGACCTCTCTAAATGCAATATGATGTCATCTGCATAAACCGAAAATGCATACCTCCTACCTCCTATTTGAATACCAGCTATGTTGTTGTTACTAGCCATTCTAAGAAGCAGGGGCTCCAAGTATATATTAAATAGTAGGGGAGAGAGGGGGCATCCTTGTCTGGTACCCCGAGCTAGTTTAAAAGGGGGGGGGGACAATAGCCCATTACATTTAACTCTAGCCGATGGGCAAGAGTACAAAACCTTCACCCACTTTATAAACTCCTCTGGAAAACCAAAGGAAGCTGAAGTGGTGAACAAAAAGTCCCAGGAGACTCTATCGAACGCCTTTTCTGCATCCAAAGAGATCAGTGCCATTGGGACCTTGGAGTCTCTGGCAGTCACAATGAGATGCAACAGTTTCCTCATATGGTCCTGAGATGACCTTCCGGCCATGAATCAGACCTGTTCGTGTCCTATCAAGCTGCCTATGATTTTGGTGAGTCTATTAGCCAGGACTTTAGCCAATATTTTTGTATCCGTGTTTAATAAGGATATAGGGCGGTAGCTACTGAGGTTCTGTGGGTCCTTCCCGGGCTTTAGAATTAAGGATATCATGGCCTCTTGAAAGCTAGGGTCTGATATCCCATTGTTATACCAATATGTAAAAAGATCCTTTAATATGGGCACTATCTCAATTTGGCAAGCCTTATAGAAATTACTTGGTAGGCCATCAGGTCCGGGGGATTTATCTGTTGGCATCTGCTGAATAGCCACCTGAATTTCACCTAGGGTAATTGGGGTGCTTAATATTGTTGCTTCTGAGGTGGTAAACTTGGGCATATTCAGAGAACTGAGATATGAAATTATATCCAGTTCCCTGGGCCGAGAGGATGGGGTCTCTGCGTAGAGATCCCTGTAATATGATCCAAACATTTCCGTTATTTTTAAGGGATCGGTGCAGATTTGTCCGTTTTCTTTAGAGCAAATGCCGGCAATAAACTGTGAGGTATCCAATTGGCGAATACGCATTGCCAGCATCTTACTCGCCCTCTCACCCGTATCTAAATACTTCATTTTGGTTTTATGTAGGGATAACTCTGCTCTCTCAGATATTAACCCTGCATACTGGGCTTGCAGCTGATATAATCTAGTCCACATCTCTACTGGGGCAGTACGTGATAAGCTATGTTCTAAGTTTTTGATAGATACTAGAAGCGCATCTAACTGGGCTCTTTGGTTCTTAACCCTTTTGGTGCTGTGCCATATTCTGCCGGGTTGTGCTGGCAAACAGTGCGGCCAGAGCAACCTCTGAATATGGCTCCTGTTGCACGGTGGCACATCGGATTTGTGCCTTGCCAGACTTGCACTGGCCTTTGGCGCATTTCTGAATATCTGGGACAGCTCTGGAATTATATGAGCCATGTGGAAATTGTTATTTTTGGTCAAACCAGAGCTTAAATACAGTATTTCAACATTTCTTCCTCTGATGTGCTGCCCATCCAATGTGCTGTAGTTCATAAATCAACAGCACTGTACCATACAGGCACATTTTTTGGTTTTGAATTAAACACTGTCTAAGGTTTCTTTCTTTAAATATCAAGCTATTGTCAAGTCATGGACATTATTGAGAAGTAGCTATTTCAGACTGCAAGACAGATGATATCAGCTTTAGGGATTGCTAACTGTATCAGCATACTGTTAAGGCCAGCTTTCTCTACTGTCTGTAGTTCATTTATAACACAGAAAACTAAATAAAGATGTCCCCAGGATGTGGTACCTCCATGCAACATTGGCCTGGGGTTCGACATAGTAAAAATACAAGACTGGTTCCAGTGAACTGTTGAATAAGGCTGTCAACAGAGCACAGCCAGCATCTTCCTGAGTTCTTTCTTGACTGGAATGTTACTATGATTTACTCTGTCTGCTTTTTGTTTGAAAAAAGTCAGGAAGTGTATTTTCCATGGTGGAAACACAGTCGGGGTTGTATTCCCCTGCACCCCACAGTTCCAGCAGCTATGCGAATCAAATTCCCTGACATTTGAGATCCTTTTAAATGTGTTCAGGCTTTCTGTTTTCTCCATAGCTCTGACAGAGATGAGTTATTAGAAAATCTGGGAAGTGGAGGAGAAAATTAGCAAATTATCTATTTAAGTCCATATTGTGCAATTCATAGTCCAGAACAGTATGTACAGAAAGAAACTTGCTTTCAGGGCTCCTAGATCAGTCTGACAATTTTCCTATCATCCCATGGTAATTTTCTTGAGCTTTCCTATGAATTGTATAATCTGATATGTATAGCAACCTGAGTTTCCCTGTGTACCTGTATAAGCAATACAGGTCTATATAGTAATTATTTCTTGCACACTGCCTCATTTTCCTGGAAAATACTAAAATCCCTTTAGGTCTAGAAGGCCTGTGGTAGCTTCTCTAAGTGTATCATATGCTATTCATTCTGACTGTATGAATTAATGGTGAAGTGCTTTTTTGACTTGCTTTTAAATGAATATCTGCACTGGAAAGCACTATGGGCCCTATGCAGAAATACATACTTACCACAAATGGGCAACACATAGGCATAGCTACATCTGAATGCCATGCAGCGGTGATCTTTACACTACCAGTGGAATTCTCCATGGGTGCGCTAGCACCTTGCATGCTAGATCCCCCAGCCAGCTGTGCAGCGCCATGCCAGGGGGTGTGCCTTGCACTGCATGCTATGCATGTAGGTTCAGAGCCCCAGCCAGGGCTGTGCAAGGGGGGACCCTGCTGTAAATATGTACCCTCGCATGTTACAGGTGGGGCGCAGTGGCAGCTGGATCTCCCTGAACACAGCTATAGCAGCACACTGAGCTTTCCGGGATGACTGGGGGTGTCTGTTTGGGCAAAAGCCCATTGTTTAAGCATGGTAGGGTATGCTCCTTCCCATGCACAGAGGGGATCCACTATGGGAACCATGGTGGGCATCAAATAGGATGTCCACAAGCATCCCATGCACCTCCCCCGGACAACCACATTCCTCCACCATGTGGCTATACATTGGGGGAACAGTTCAGTGGCTGTAGTTAGTTAATGCCAGTCTGCACACACCCATCTACAGGGCAGTGGGGCACATTCTTCATGTAAATTGTGCACAGGGCCCTATAGGAATATTGAAACTTGATGGGGGGGGGGCATATCAGATGGGAAACCACTTCAAAGCCCCATGTTGAAAAAAATCTATGATCAAGCAGCCTTTTGATTCCATTTCCCTCAGCTATGCAACCATTAAGCTGTGAATGTTACCTTTATCAGTCTCGATATGCAAAAACCTAATCTCTGTTTCCACTAATTCTGCATAACCTCATGCCCTGGACTGAGTTAAACTTATTGCACTTGTATAATCATTCTAATGGTTAAAAATTAAAAGAAATGTGTGGTAATGTGAAATTAATGCATGGTGTAGTGACTAATTATAAACAATCAGAAAAATGCTAATTTAATCCTAGGCATTTTTAAGAATCAATGAGTCACTGTAAATAACAAGCTGTTCTTAGTTTGCTGCCTTAACTCATGCTAATCCAGAGTTCCCAGGATGTGCATGCCTAATTTCAGGTAATGCTGTAGGTTATGTGAGATAAGTAAGTAATAAGAAATTACAGGGTGTACATTAAACAGTTCTAACACATGGCTAGGGGGCACAGTGAGGCACAAGGCTGCAGGCAGAGTGCATCCATCACCTAAGTGTGTGTTAGAACTGTCTAACTCACTCTCTGGAGTGGCTTAATGCACTTATAAAATGGCAGTTTCTATATTATATATATGTAGCAAATTAAAAGTTTTATGCCTTATTGGAAAAAAAATGGAAGCTTTCATGTATTTTCATGTAAAATAGTTTCTGCACCTGTAATTGATTGGTGTATTTACTTTCTTGCCCACTAGAACTTTTTTCCCACTGTGGCCACTGTAGTTTACGATGGTTCCCATTGTTGCTATGTGTCTTCCACCACACACTGTTGACTTCTCCCACTGACATGGACATCCTCATTTCCAGAAACACAAGAGTATGCCAGTGTATTTTTTTATTTTGATGTTATTTATGTAGTTTTTTATATGTACTTGCTAAACTGTTAGCTCCAATGAGGAGCAGGTCCCAATTTTAAAAGTATGTGTTCTTATTTAAAATATATATATTTTTTTAAATAACGTCATACTGTAGTTGCAGTTTTATAAATGAAGCCATGTTTTTTTAAATTGCCTTCCCTGAGTATCTGGTGATATGGGTGACTCAAATTGAGCTATTCAATTTGAACGCCTAAATGTGAGCGCCTGTGGATAGATTGAGTGTGAAACAGTAGTGATCCTGTCAATAGCAAGGGAAGGTTGACAACAATAGTGAGAGACTAGAAAAAATGAGGGTAGGTGGGATCTATGATGCAGAAGTCATAGCAAGTAGTGTGGGCTGTCAGTTTCGAGCTGGCCGTGAGGTCTGGTGGAGGCAGTATATGCCTCCGATGCTGCAGGACCCAGGTTCTAACCTGGACAGGAGCGTTGTATTTTTTTTGTTTCATCCATTCATGCACTTTAGTTTTTCTTCTGTGTTCCTCCCTGTGAGCACTTATTTTCTTGCATGTTCTGCTCCCTGTTCCCATGCCCTCCTGGTGGGTTGCTCCTCACCTCGTGTATATCTCCTTCCCAAACATTCCCTGTACCCCAGTGTCAGGCTTCCCCTCAGAGTTAGTTATAATTATTAGGCGGGGTGTGGAGTTGCCTGAGGCATAGCCCCCTGCATTAAACTGTGTGTTTAATTAGGTTTTCTTTGTGGTCCGGACAATCGCTGTTTATGGTCCTGCTATTGTGCACATTACCACAGCTGTATTTCAGTGATGTGCACTTGCTCAAATGGCGATCACTATTTTGTGTTCGCTCATATGATGTGGTACCCCTTCACTAGCATGTCTCATTAAATACAAAATATTCAATTTAAATATTTTGAGAGTTCAGATCACAGTAATTTAAAGTCAGAATGGAACATAGGATGTCCAAGTCTACCCCAATCTGGAACTGTTGCTGTCAAGAGTTCTAGCATAATTTTGTTTATTGGTTTAAAACTGATAGCCAGAAAAGGCGCAGAAAGCTGAGATGCCCTTCCTGGTGTGATCTGACAAAGGGTGCAAGTAAGTAATAAGGCCCAACAGGGTGTGATGTGTTGGGGGATACCCATCCATTAAGTGCAGTATGATTAAGGTGTAGTGTGCAAAATGACCCATTTACATGCTGCAAACAGTGGTTAGTGGAGTGTGGATGTTTGCGTAAGCATAAGCTGTGAGTACAGAAGTGTGAGCTGCATACCATTTTCATGGATGCAAAGCAAAGCTATGCATGATGTCTTGCTACTATAGAGAGACAGAAAGGAGCTCTGGAAGCACATCACCAGATTCCAAAGGAAGCATAACATTTTGTAGTTGAAGTACTGTCACTCCACTACTACAATGCTTTTCCTTTGTGTCCCCTGTCCCGCTACTGCACCATTTTGTGACTGCCCATCACTTCTGGTTCACTTCTGGTTCCCCACTGTGGCCAAAAAGTTTACAAAAAGAAAGACTAATGTGTATCCCATTGTCTGACCACTGCTCCCCTATTTATATAACATTTCCCTAGTGTCTAGTGGCCCCCCTACCCTCCAGTCCCCTTTCGCTTCTGGTTCCCCATTATGCATGAAAATATTTATGAAAAATAAATAAATAAAAAAAAGGAGAGCCTTGCATGCTCTGCTGTTTGATCACTGGACCCCTGCTTATGTAATGTTTCCTTGGTGTCTAGTGGCACCTGCACCCTTTGATTACTGCAACATTTTCACTGGAGTCTAGTGGCACCCCCCCTTATAATTACTATTCCCTATAATATTTTCCATGGTGTCTAGTGGCAGCCCCCCACCATCCAATCCAGATTCCCAATAATGTTTTCCCTGGTGTCTATTGGCATCCCCGCCCTCGATTGCCATCCCCTATAATGTTTTCCCTGGTGTCCAGTGGCACCCCCACCCTCCAATCCCCATTCCCTATAATGTTTGCCCTGGTGTCTAGTGTCAGCCCCCACCCTCCAATCCCCATTCCCTATGATGTTCTCTCTGGTGTCTAGAGGCACCCCCCACTCTCTGATCCCTGTTCCTGGTAATATTTTCCCTGGTGTGTAGTAACACTCCCCACCCTCCAATCCCCATTCCTATGATGTTTCTCTGGTGTCTAGTGGCACCCCCATCCCACCCTCCGATTGCTGTCCCCATATAGGATCTGTAATAAAGAAAACTATCCCTTGGTATTTTTTTTTCATAAACCTGTACAAAAAAAATGGTCACTTGCTGGTCTGGCCCCTCCCATCCTGACCTCCCACTCAGCAGTCAGCACCTCCACCCCCCTCCGTACAACCCCATACATCCTCACTCACCTGAACAGGTTGCATGGCAAAGATCCACTCAGTGATCAGACACATCTTGCTGCTCAAACTGGAAACTCCAATCTGAGAAACTAAGGTAAGTGTGGTTCAATGTATTTCGGTGGGTTTTGAACTTTGATGCATAACTTTGGCAGTTTTTAATACTTTCACCCAACATTTTCAACATGGCCTTTGTGGGATCCCACCTCATGACTAATGGTGATGGAATTATAAAAATCAGGCCCAAAACACATTTTCACAGTCACTTGGAAAAATCTCCTTCTGGGCAGCATTTGAAAATTTTTAATGACCTTGTTCATCAGGTGGAAGCATAAGAGTGTTATTTTGAACATTTGGGGTGAAAATATTAAAAAATTGTCAAAGTTATGATCGTACATTGAAATGTTCCAACACACACTCATAACTTTCATAATTTTCATTATTTTGGCCCCAAATTTTTAACATAGCCATTTCTGCACATCACCTCATGAAAATGAGAACTGACATTTTTCAAATCTTGGCCAAAAAGTGTTTTTGCACCTGTGGCATGGAATTATATTGTCACTGCATGAAATAACCTTTTGGGCAGGTTTTGAAACTTTTTCCACCCTTGTTCTTGAGGTGGGCTCATAAGAAGGCTATGTTGAATAATTGAGGTCAAAATGTTTAAAAATGTCAGTTATAAGCATATGTTAAAATTTTCCAACACACTCATATCTTTGGTAATTTTCACTGTTTTGACCCCACATTTTAACTTAGCCACTTTTTCACATCACCTCAAGAACATGAGAACTGACATTTTTCACATCCTGACCAACATGTGTTTTTACACCTGTGGTGTAGAATGAAACTGTCACTGCACAAAATAACCTTTTGGTCAGGTTTTGACATTTTTCTCCACTCTTGTTCATGAGGTGTGATAATAAGAAAGCCATGTTAAAAAAATTGGGATAAAAATATTACAAAACAACAAAGTTATGAGCGCACATTGCAATTTTCCAATGGGCATTCATAACTTTGATCAGCAGCACAGTAGCCGTGTTGGCTCTGACCAGAATTTGTTTATTAGGGAGTGGTGTTACCTCATAAACATATGGATAGGAAATCCATCAGCCAATCACAGGCCAGCATTTCGCTTACCTTTTTTCTAAGGGGTAATAATACAGATGGCAAAAAATAGTTCAGGCAACAATATAGTTCAAAGAACACTATACAGTGCAGGTTGCAAACAGTGCGAGTTTGGTAATCGAAAGTTGGTGACCTGCAGAGCAGAGAAAGTAATCCTCCCATTTTAAATAGCCTTCACTATGCCCCACCTTGAGAATTAAGTGCACTTTTGGTATTTCCAATGCAAAAAAGACATTGAGGCAGTTGAAGAGGATGCAACACAGAGCCACTAAAATGATCTGTGGAACAGTGGCTAAGGCTTTGAGAAGAGATAATAGGCCACTAACATGTTTACTGTGGAGAAAAGGAGGCTAAGAGGGGATATGATCTCAGTCTTTTGCATAATAAAGGGTATCAACAATACTGAACAGTCAGATATGCTTGATCTGGTGTCCTGCAGCAGGAAGCGAAGACCAATGCTGGACAAAATTGTGAAAATCAAACTTCTGTGCCATGTTCATGGAATTTTGCAGTTTTGTGAATTGAGTACACTATATTTAAATGAGGAATTTTCACACCTATTGGGATGAATTCTCAAAGGTGTCAGAATGCATGAGCCTCAGGTGCAATAAACAGATGGCACATGGGCTTGCAGCATTCTCTCTGGCTGGTAATCAGGATTCTGAATCTTCATGAACACATAAACAAGTTCACCAGCTGTTTGGTTGGTCTAACTTTGTGTCAGTCATGGGACTTTTTGAGGGCTTGTGCCAAAAATTGGCACAAGCTGCTGTAAAGGGGGTAAAGTGTCACAAATGCATGAAACATATGAGAATCGGGCACAAGGTGAATCAATGTGTTTGGTGCAGTGCTGTGTTTGACATGGGGTTTGTTGCAACCCTGCCTCAACCTTTGAGAATCTAGTCTATTTTGTTTATATATAAAATAATGTATTTTCTCATTAAATGTGTGCAAGGTGAATGGCACTGAAACTGTCCTATGACTCACCTAGATGTAATCGCATTACATGGAAGACATTTTAGGAACATCTCGTGGTGTTTTCAACAAAAAAACAAAACTGTGCAGTTTTACAGATGTCAGCTTCTAAATATGCACACTTTTGAAAGTGTGCAACATTCATATAGGAAAACTAGTACAATGGTATCAAATAGTGCCTTTGTGTGTGGGGGGGGGCATTATTCCTGGTTGCCTTACACTTGGCATGTTCCTGTGTTGTTCAGCTATCTTTATACTTTTGAGAGAGACAGATCACTGCTAGAAAAGTTAAACCTGCAGAGCTGTAGTTTAGAGAAATCCTCAGTAAAATAAACTTTTTTTTTCTTATTTTGTAACCTGCCAGAAATTACTTGGCAATCCAGTTTTTAATGTCATTTTTGCAGCACCTTTAGTTAACAAGTTGTATTGAGGAAGTTTCAATGTTGCCATTGCAAAGTAGTAAGGGATGGAACAATTTTTTTCCCCCTTAGCTTCTAAATTTAGCGTAGGTCAATAAGAAGGTCCTGTTTCATGTGTTATAGATTGGCACACATGGAACTGTTGCTCTGAAATTTGTCATATTGCAGTAGTACCATCAGAAATTAAACAAAGAAATTGTGCTAGTGGCTGTATATTAAAAGAAAAACAGTGTTTGCAGTACAATTGCCCTATGTATATGGTGGTCCTGCCACAGCCCAGTATGCAAGCAGTGTACCACAGTGCGGTATGCATACAGTGCTGTAATGCCTTGTGCAGCAGCACTGAAATTTGTCATATAGCAGTAGCACCATTGGAAATTGTACAGGGAAATTGTGTTTTCCGCTGTATATTAAAAAGAAAACAGTGTTTTTTTTTTTTTGTGATCAGCCAGTAGCAATACAATTGCCCTTCTTACACAAACATATGAACATGCCAACAGATAAAGGCCTTATGGTCCATGTTGTCTGCTTCAATGTGCAGTTCTCACCTGTGTCTACAGTGGGACCTGTCCCCCCGCCACAATTCCCCCCTGACAGCCCTCAAATTCCCCCTTCCTCCACCAGCAAATTTCTCTTTCATGCTGTCCCATTTTCTCTTTAATCTATTCATCATTTTCAGACAGACCACCTCCTCTGGCAACTTGTTCAACATAGTCACCACGCTTTCAGTGAACAAGTGCCTCCTCATCACTCTCTTGAATCTTTCCCAGCCTACTGTAGTTTCTGATAATTCTCCCCTGACCACCACCTTTTGGCTTCTGTCCTGCAACCAGTTTTTGACCCAACTAGCAAGCTTTGGCCCCACCCTCAGGTCTTCCAGCTTCCTGACAAGTCACCTTTGAGGCACACAGTCAAGTGTCTTGCTGAAGTACAGATATACGATATCAATTACTTGTCCCCTGTCCACTGTCCTGGTCACTCAGGTGATAAAATCAATCAGATTAGTCTGGCAGGTCATCCCCAAATGCAAACCCATTTCTGCCTGTCATCCTGCAGACCATTTTCATTGAGAAAGCCCACCAGTCTTTCCTTCATGATACCTTCCATCAGTTCCCCCACTATTGTGATCAGACTGACCAGCCTGTCATTTGCTAACTCAGATCTTGGACCAGTTTTATGGAGAGACCCCACATATGCAGTTCTCCAGACCTAGGGTTATCTCTCTGACTCCAGAGAGGAGTTAAACAGGTCTGTCAGGGGGCCAGTCAGCACCTCCGCCAGTTCCCTTCGAATCCTTAAATACACTCCATCTGGCCTGGGAATCTGTGTACCTTCAGGGCCTTTAGGCCCTTTTGCACCTTGTCTACTTCCATTACACTGTCCATGACTCCCTTCTTCCCCATCCCCAACCCCATGCTCCCTTGTGGCACAAGTCGGTCTTTATCTCTAGTGAAGATGGAGCTGAAGTACTTGTTTAGAAAGTCCACTTTTTCATCACTTCCTTCTTCCCAACCCACCCCCCACCTTTTTTAATGTGGCAATCTAATTTTTTTTTTTTTATAAGACCTTCTTTATTAATTTTCGGATTTCCAGACAAACATACACACATTAATCCCGGACAAGCCCAAGATCCACAAACCCAAAACTGGTTGTGTAACCTATGTACAAAGATAACTATGTACACACGCAGCTAATGGGGTTGACCCTCCATTGCAAATAACAAAGTCTAACCAACTCTTTGTGTTGGGAAATCAGTTCCATAATAAAACCTTGTACCCAAAAGTGAGGTCTCTAAACTTGAAGGTCTCACTACCGGATACGTATAATACCAAGAAGCTAGTTACTTAGTAGCATTATTCCCTGGAGGGAATGCCCCACTGTGTCCCCTGGAAAGAGAGAGAGAGACCCACCCATTTTTACACCCCAGCAGAGCAAGGCCCTAAGCCTACTATCAGTTCCTTAAAACTACGTGAGCCAGACACAATCATATATATATTGTTGTCTCTTGGCACTATAAAGAGATCATGTAAACCATCTAAGTTCACTAAACATTAATCTTGTTGCTAATCACAACCCAACAGACAGAACTATGTTTGAGCATTGTCTACCTGTAATAAGTAGATAGTCTCTAGAGTCGACCATCTTTTGTCATACAAGCCCTTTTTACCCTCTAAATACATAAGTCTCCTTATTCTTCCCAAGGCTCATATGAGAGCCTTCACCCAATGTTTATAAACATAGCTATGATCATCTTTCCAATGTTTCAAAATAAAAGATTTGACTATTGCTGTCATCAATGATAGGTGATATTTGGGTGTGGACCCTGACATTTGCGACATATCACCTAATATGCATACTTCAGGAAGTATGAGCTCAGAATATTCTAGCATAGGATCCATTCGTCATTTCATTTCTGCCCAGAGCGACAGTATTTTACTACAGTCCCACGTGACATGTAGGATGTCGCCTGACTCGACTCCACATCTGAAGCATCTTAAGGGTAAAATACACATTAGAGGCAATAAAAAACTGCATAATTCTGTACTTAGGTATAGGTATGTATTTGATACCTCCCCAGATAACATCCCAAGGCAGCTGTTGAGGGGCCACTGCACCATCCCTATATAGTACTCATGTTGGGGACTTCGGGCTGAGAAAGTCCAATAGCACCTTATGCACTTTTGACAGAGAGTTAGATGAGAGATCTAACACGGACAAATTTTCCCACCAAGTAAACGGATTTGTTGGTGGCCCCCCCAGGTCCTTCCCTACCCTCTCCACCATTTTAACAAGCTGTATTCTTCTGAAGAAGTGCATAGACTCACACCTCACCGGAAGGACCACCCTATTGTCTTTTATAACCTCCCTTAATGTGAGGCCTACTAACTGGTCTGCCCAATGTTTAGTGATGACTTTACCCCCAATCAGTAGGTTGGGATTTCCCAACACAGGCTGAGCTCCTGTTCTTATCTGCTCCCTTCTCTGGGAGGGGGTGAGAAACATCCATCAGGCCATTACTGTTTTATCAGTTGGGGTCCCGGATGCTTTCTTGAAGCATCTTCCTGGACTAGCAAAGAACAGCGCGTCCGGTGATATGCCCATATCTTTTAATAACTGCCTCTCTATCTGGAGCCATATAGGAGTGTAAGGCTCCCCCTCAATGCTTATACCCCAATGACTCATGATAACCAGTTGATCCGCCACATAGTATAAGTGGAGATCGGGCAGTTTAATCCCCCCCCCATTTCATGCGGTAAACACAGCACCTTATATAACAATCTAATTTTTAATATACCTCTTATCCCTTATATAATTGAAGGGGGCTTCTCACCTGATTTTACTCCATGTGCAAGACACACTTCGCATACAGCCTTTGACTCTCTAACTGCTCTGCTCACAACCTTTGATTTAGCACTGTAGACCTCCCTATCCTCTTCATTCTGGGTGCATTTGTACTTCCAGAACACTGCTTTCTATTTCTTAATTGCATTTGCTACTTTTCTTCCAAACCAGTTAGGCTTTTTGGCCTTAGAGTTCTTGATTTTGACTTTGGCACACTCACTAGTGGCCTCCATCTGTCCCTCCTTTATTATGGCCCATTTATGTTCCACCTTCCTCTCTCTTCTGATACCAGCAAGGTGTACTAACAGAATTTCTTCCGTCTCCTGGTACCACTACAAAACTCCTATGCCACTCTGGTGGGGTGAGACTGCCAGGAGGAGGCACCCATGGTAGAGACCAGGAAGGATAAGGGTGTCCTCTATAGTACAGACATCAAGGAGAGGGGGAGAGGATCCCAGAGGAGGAGAAAGTAACTTCTGTAGGGGTACTCGATTGTTGGGGGATAGATTAAGGAATAGGAATGGAGGAAGAGAGGGAAGTCAGGTGCCTACATGGCACCATGGCCTGTAAGGATCAGAAGCAGATCCTTGGGATTGCTAGGACAGCAGAATGGAAGGGGGAGGTGGATGTCATTTTTCACCTGAGGACCTATGGAATGGTTACGGACAAGACTAAGATAGTGTAGTGGAAGTTTAGGAAACTGGGAAGTGGTCTCAGACAGGTAAACATAGAAACATAGAATTTGATGGCAGATAAGGACCGCTTGGCCCACCCAGTCTGCCCATTTTCCTACCTACTGGATAAGCTGCAGATCCTAGTTAACCAGCAGCCTACTTCTTCCTACCCACACCCCCTAGAATGGCCTTATGACTGTCCCATGCATGCTTGAATTCCACCACTGTTTTGACTCCACAACCTCCTCCGGAGGCGTTCCATGCATCCACAACCTCTCTGGAAAAAATACTTCTAAATTACCTCTGAGCCACCTCTATCTTCAAATTGTGCCCCCTGTTCTTGCACACCTCTTTTTTTGAAAGATGCTACCCTCTTGGACTTTGTTGATTCCCTTGAGGTACTTGAATGTTTCTATCATGTCTCCCTCTCCATCCTTTCCTCGAGGCTATACATATTAAGCTCCTTTTGTCTCTCTTCATATGTCTTCCAGTGCAGACCCTGCACCATTTTAGTTGCCCTCCTCCAGACAGCTTCCATCCTGTCTATGCCTTTGTGGAGATTGGGTCTCCAGAACTGCACGCAGTACTCCAGATGGGGTCTCACCAGCTGTCTGTACAGAGGGATAATAACTTCCTGTTTTCTACTGGTGATGCCTCTCCCTATGCATCCCAGTATCCCCAGCCTCCTTGCTGCTCCTCTCACATTGCTTGCCCACCTTTAGGTCATCTGATATGACTACCCCCAGGTCCCTTTCCATTTTTGTTGTTGTTAGCATCTCACCCCCCATTGTGTACTCTTCCCCTGGGTTTTTGTTTCCCAGGTGCATTACTTTGTACTTCTTAGCATTGAATCTAAGCTGCTATACATTTGGCCGTTCCTCTAACCTTGCCAAGTCCCTTCTTATCCTTTCCACCCCACCTTGTGCATCAACTCTGTGGCACATCTTTGTGTCATCTGCAAAGAGACATGCTTTTCCTTCCAGTCCCTCTGCAATGTCACTTATAAAGACATTGAAGAGGACCGGTCATAATACTGAACCCTGCTGTACCCCACTAGTAACCCCCCTTTCTTCAGAGTGGACTGCATTTACTATTACTCTCTGTGTCCTATTCTCCAGCCAATTCTTTACCCAGGCTGTTATCTTGGGACCCACTCCCAGGCTGGCTAACTTGTATATTAATCTTTTGTGTGGGACTGTGTCAAATGCCTTGCTAAAGTCTAGGTAGGCCATGTCCACAGCCCCTCCCTGATCTATTACGTTGGTCACCCTGTCAAAGAAATCTATCATATTTGTCTGGCATGACCTTCCCACTGTGAATCCATGCTGCCTTGGGTCCTGTGCCCCTCTGGCCTCTAGATATTCGACAATTCTTTCCTTCAGAAGTGATTCCATCATTTTCCCTATCACTGAGGTAGCATGCTAGGTGGCTTTCTCTGGGGTGCTGCCACAGGGGGAGGAGTGAGACCTCAGTAATGGGATCTTCATCTCATGGTTGAAGGAATAGTGCAGAGAGAAGGGACTTGCCTACACTGTAGACTGGGGATCCACCTTTGATGGATTAGGGCCCATACAGGGCTTACTGCCTACATTCATCCAGGAAGGGATTTGCAGTCCTTTGTGGATGGTTTAAATATTACTTTCAACACTTAAACCACCTGTGGGAAGAGGGAAAAGTAATCAGGGAGGCAGAACCTGCCCCCCATAGGCTGAGGTAGAGATTAGGGAGAATTGGGAGAATTGGAGGGGGAAGTGCTAAAAAAAAGTGCTAATAAGCAAAGTGCTAACAAAATCTGGAAAGCCACGTGTGCAAATGGTAGAAGTCTTGGAAATTAGATTCCAGACCTAGGGGCCATCCATGGCAGAGGCTGACCTGCATACTGTGACCATTACCATGTCATGATTCACTGAAAATCATAACTGGGACATGGTCATTTATTTATTTTTATTTTATTTAGTTTTTGTTGACCGGGTAAGTGCACTAGACAAAGTCTGCCTATTTTCAGGCACGACCCGGGGAAGGGGATACAGATAGATGCCAACTGACCTTGAACCAGATTTAGCTGATGGTAGTATTTTTGGTGAATTAGAGAAATTTGGCCAGGACACCGGGGAATTTCCCCTACTCTTTTCGATAAGTGCCATGGGATCTTTAACATCCACCTGAACTACCACCAATCCAGGCAGATGGGACCTTGGTTTAACGTGTCATCCAAAAGACAGCACCTCAGAAGTGCAGCACCCCTCTCATGCTGTACTACAGTGTCAGTACTGGGATATTAACCCAAGTACCAAATGTGGGAACTGAACCCACAGCCCTCTGATCTCCCGGCCTCAGAGGCGAGTGTGCTACCTACTGAGCCACTGACACTGACACTGTCATACCAGGCTATACTTTGTTTAGGAAAGACAGGGTGGGAAGGAAAGGAAAGGACAGTGTGTGGTGCCTTATGTGAGGGAAAGCATACACATGACAGAGATACAGGGAATCACAGGGTGGAAGAGGTACTGTGGGTCACCCTAAAGATAAGGAACATAACCACTATTGACGCTGGTGTGCTGTATAGGTCTCCAGCCCAGGGTGAGGAGTTAGATAAGGTACTGGTGAAAGACATTGGAAAAATGGCAGAAAAAGGGGAGATGATGCTGGTGGGAAACTTCAGTCTGCCAGATGTAGATTGGGACCTCCCAGCTACAGCTTCAGCTAAGAGCAGGGACATCTTGGACACCTTGCAGGGAGTGTTCCTCAGGCAACTAGTCAGTTAACCCACATGTGATGGGGCAATACTGGACCTGGTACTCAGTAACAGGGACAATGCTGCAGACATCAAGGTTGGAGGCCACTGGGGAACCAGCAATCACTGTACAGTGTGATTCAATATAATGGACTGTTGCAGAATCAAACCACACACGAGTGAGGGTACTGGACTTTAGGATGGCAGACTTTATAAAGATGGGTGAATCAAATGCCTCAGGGATAACCTTGGTGGGGAGGAGGAACAGTGGGCAAAAATTAAAGAGCCATAGCAAGGGCAAAAAACCTCTGCATTATGCAGATGGGCAAACGCAAGAGGAAAAAGAAACTGCTATGATTCTTGAAAGAGGTGTTAAAAAGGTAAAAACTAAGATGGTAGCATTCAGAAGGTATAAGGAGACCCAGAGGGATGAGTATAGCAAAGTGTACCAGGGAAAACAAAGGGAA
This sequence comes from Neoceratodus forsteri, assembly GCA_016271365.2. Classification (NCBI taxonomy): domain Eukaryota; kingdom Metazoa; phylum Chordata; order Ceratodontiformes; family Ceratodontidae; genus Neoceratodus; species Neoceratodus forsteri. The sequence goes on along the minus strand of CM057455.1, from coordinate 529,119,071 downwards.
GAAGAGAGGGGTGGAACACAAAGATGAAAAAGGAAGAGGGAATAGCCTAAGCAGTAATGAATTGGGACAAGACATTTTTAGGTATGTAAGCAAAATGAGGATGACACAGGGTGGGATTGTAAGGCTAAAAGGGGAAGGGGGGTGTGCAGAGAAGGATCAGGAAAAGTCAGGCATCCTTCATATATATTTTTGCTCAGTGTTCACTAAGAAAGGAGAATGGGAGGGGGCCACAAAAAAGAAATAGCATTGAAGGGAGGAAGGTGCCTACTAGTCCGTTCTTGGAATAGAGAGTCCTGAATGGACTTGCTGATCTGAAAGTGGACAAAGTGATGGGGCCAGACGTGGTATATCCAAGGGTATTGAGTGAGCTCATGGGGGTATTCGTTACACCTGTGACAGTCCTATTTAACAACTCATTGGAAATAAGAGTGGTTCTAGAGGACTGCAGGAGGGTGGATGTAGTCCCACTCCACAAAAGTAATACAAGGAAGAGGATGACAGTTGTAGGCCTGTCAGCCTAACATCAGTGGCAGGAAAGTTAATGAAACCACTGCTGAAGGAAAAGATTATGGAATATCTTAAATCCAGTGCGTTGCTGGACCCAAGGTGACACGGATTAATGGGGGAGGGCCTCATGTCAAATAAATATGATAGATTTATTTTTCTGGGTCACCAAGGAGCTAGATCAGGGTGGAGTGGTGGACATGGCCTGCCTAGATTTCAGTAAGACTTTCAACACTGTTCCACATAGGATACTCATTAGAAAACTGGGTAGCTTAGGGATGGGTCTTAAGGTGGTTAACTGGGTAAGAAATTGGTTAGAGGATAGGTGGCATAAGGTGGTGATAAGCAGAGTTCAGTGCAAGGGAGGCAGTGTGACCAGTGGGGTGCCTCAGTGATCAGTGCTGGTACTGGCCCTTTTCAATGTCTTTATAAGTGACATTGCAGAGGAGCTGGAAGGAAAGCTGTGCCTCTTTGTGAATGACAACAAAATCCACAATAAGCTGGACACTCTGGTGATGGAAAGAATGAGATGTGACATGAGAAAACTTGAGGAGTAGTCAAGGGTATGGCAGCTGGATTTCTATGTGAAAAAATGCAAAATAATGCACTTGCAACAGAGAAATCCTATGGCAGAGTACAACAAGCAGTTGTCAATGCTGAATGTTGTCTCGCTGGCATTGGCATTGGTAGTGCTGGAGTTAGGGATGCATAATAGGAATGTCAGTGAAGTATTGAAGTGACAACAACCCCACCCCCACCCTGTAGAGACTGACAGGCATTGGGGTGTGTCTTTGGGTTATCAGCTATAATGCTCATGCCATTGTACCTCACCCTACCCTGTAGACACTGACAAGTGTCGAGATGTGCTTTGGTGTATTTGGGCATTATACTTACCCCATTCCATAAGGAAATACGCTGAGGTGGGCACAGTATTGGAGAATGGGGTGAATTTTGTGGCCGAACAGTGCAAGGCTCACCACGATGCCTGTCACTGGCTGCAGGGTGGGGGTAGAGGTGGAATGGCATGAGCATTACCACTGATGATCCCAAGTCACATCCCTGAGGCCTGTCAGTCTCTACAGGGAAGGGTGCTAAAGTTGGAAACCCTAACTCCATAGGCGTGTGTTGGTATTTTCACTCCAAATTTTGAACATGGGCTTTTTGTGAGCCCACCTCATGAAAAGCAGCACAATCAGTTTGTTAGCTGAAAGGTGGTTTTGCACAGTGGCTGTGCCATTTTTCGACACAGGGATGAAAACACATTTTGGGTAGGATGTGGAAAATGACAACTGTATTGTTCATGAGGAGGTGTAAAAAAATGGCAACGTTGGAAATCTGGAGTGAAAATATGAATAATTAGTGAAGTCATGAGCATGCATAGAAACTGCGCAACACACATCTGTAACCCAATTATTTTTGGGAGTTTGTTAGCCACATTTTTAACATAGGCATTTTGGGACCTCCCCTCATGAACAGTGGCACTGTCATTTCATTACTCGGTCCTGAAAGGTGATTCTACGCAGTGACCAAAAAATCACCTTTCGGGACTGAATAACACCATGACAGTGACTGAATTCATGAAGAGGGGTCCCAATAACCCCATGTTGAAAATTGCTGCAAAAATTCCCCCAAAATGCCCAAGATATGCACCAAAGTTGAACAAACCCTATTTGTGCCATTATACAGCTTACCGGAATTTCTTCAGTTCACGGTCAGCTTTGAAGAGTGCAGATGTGTTCACAATCCACAGAAGATCATTGCGCTGGACTCCAGAAGTAAGTATGGGGTGAGGGGGGTGTGGGGAGGCAGGGTGCACAGAGGGTGGGCGCGGGTTGCGGGAGGGGGCAGGGAGATGGTGAGGGACCATTTTCTTTTTTCACAGGGTTAAATGAAAAAAAGAAAAAAGTCACAGGGCGTTTTATTATTATGGGGATTAGGCATGCTGGGGTGGGCTCCCAGCATGCCACCTAAGTGTTTTGGGGGGATGCTGTAGCTGACGGGGGATTGGGCACCCCCTTGGCACATAACAAATGGGGGGGTGCATTATGCCGATGGGGAGTGGACTCCCCCACCAGCACATACACTGGGTCAGGGCATGCCGATAGGGGGATTGGGTACCCCTGAAGTCGGCATTATGGCAGGCAGTGTGTTACCATGTTAATTTTTTTTTGTCACCAGGGAAAGCACGTCAGGAGGTCGACTGCGTATGACGAGCTTTACTCACATTGCAACGGACCTTTCCTTAGATGTGTTCACCACATTATGCATGCATGGTGTGGTGCCAGCATGCAGGTTTATTGGGGAATGAAGGACGCACCTACTGATGCGTGCCCTGCATTCGCCCAATAGTGGCCGCGCTTCCAAATCTGATACTACTGCAATATGTTGGCTGCGCATGCGTGAGCCAACATTAAAAGGATGGTGGAGGTACTCCTGACCACCAAACTGTCAAGAAACCTCAGGGGGTAATTAAATCAGATCACCTAAATGTTGCCAGGCAGTGCAACAAGGCAGGTGGGAGGACTAGTGGGATGCTGAGGTGCATGGGGGTAGCATAGCAGAAAGAGGGAGGTGGCACTGCCAATGTATATATAAGACCCCAGCTGAGTACTCTGTCCAGTTATAGAAACCACATCTCTGGAAGGACATCGATAGAGTGGAGGTGGGCCATAGGAGGGCAACTAAGATAATGTGCAGTCTCAAGAGTGTAGCCAGAAATTTCCATTTTGTACCTACATTCTCCAGCTGCTGCCCCCCCTTTAAAAAAAGGTACACATCCTCTCCAACTGCTGCCCCCATTACAGATTGTTGTCAGATGATTTCTCTAATCTCTAAACAGGCTGTACACATGTGCTGTATCCATCTCTCCCACATAATAGAAGTGTATACAGAGACATCACTCAGTGGTCTACACTGACTCAAATACTCTAGAGCAGAATGATTATGGTAACAAAAAGGCATATTGTTTGAGACAGGCACTCAACAATGCAGTACACAAATGTGTACAGTCAGTATACCTGCCTACACCCTTGGGTGTCTGCATCAGAAGCTCTACTACGAGAGACATAAGGACCCGAATATGTACACACTGGAAGAGAGCAGGGAAAGGGGGGATATGATAGAAACATTTGAAAACTGCCATTATTAAACTGATTTATAAATCTGGTAATAGTCAGGTGGTTTCAAATTTTCATCCTACTTCATTACTGGCCCCAATTTCTAAAATTTTAGAGGATTCTTTACGATCAAATTGCTTTATTTTTAAACAATAATAGTCTGTATTGAACTTATTCTCAACAGGGATTTTGAGGACCATTTAACATCAAGACTGACTTGGTGAGGGTCACAGGTGGTGTGCACGGTGCCATTGATAGGAGGCACCATGTTGTTGCCATTTTTGTGAATCTCAATAAGGCCTTTGATTTAGTGGATCATGAATTATTGGTTTTATTTTTGTTTATTTTTTTTTCTAAAGAAGTTATTTTCTTGGTTTTCAAATTATTTACCAGGCAGATGTCAAAAAGTGTCAATCCGAGATTGTCTGCCTGAATCATTTCCATTAAATGTGGAGTTCCCCATTACTGATCTAGTTATTTTTTCCCTTGTTGGCTCTTAAATTGAGAAAAGGGGCCCACAACATGTTATAAGTTGATAATTTATAGTCAGCCCAGTGGTGCTGAGGGTTGAGGGCTGGATGCCACACCTAGTGTCATGCCAGTGACCCGGGTTCGGGAGCGAGCTAACATGCTGGGGATTGGCTGGGGAGGGATTGGATTGAGTGCCTGCAGGGCTGCTCTCCTCTCCTGGGGTAGGGAACTGGGGATGTCTGGCACTCCGGCAGCCCCTGGTGGAGACCAGGGGTGCTGCAGAGCATTGGACTGCATGTTCTCAGTGTGGCCCGATGCTGGCAGGGTTGCCATGCACCGAGAAATTTGGGGGCATGCACCATGCATGGAGGGAGGGGGTAAGAGAGCACATAACAAAAAAGGGGAAAAAGACCCCACCTACCGGATAGGCGACAGCTCCTCCAGTGTGGGCACCACAAGCCCAAAGCTGGCTCCCTGTCACTGCCCCTTCAATCTCCCCAGGACTGTAGGACCCCCATATCTGGGGAGTCATAATGTGTCTGAAGATGACAGGGAACACAGCAGGTGGTAGAGCGGTTAGGCGAGTGGGGTAGCTAGAGAGAGTTCCAGTTGGGTGGGAGAGAAACAGAATCTACAAAAAAAGAAAAGTTGATAATTTGTTCATATCAAGGAAAGAAAGCCATTCAAGTGAAGCCATTTGGCTCAAAGTTTGGAGCCACTTGTTAATGGTGTGTACCTCAGATTACTTCCATATTGAGAATTAGTCATTTAGCTGCAATAGTAGCAGTTAAGGCCTTATACAAAGAAGATAATGACCTAATACCTTCACAGTATACTGTATCTCATATGTTGCCACAAAATTCCTAATACAACTTTTAACTCAAAAAAAAGGTGGGGTTTCCTAGGGTTCCATCCTGGGACATCTTCTTTTTTAATTATTTCGAAATTCAGTTCTTAAATCCTGCAATTCATCTCAGGTATTACTTTACGCAGATGATGCAGTCATTTTTAGTTCAAACTCAGATGCTCACATAGCAGTTGCTTTGGTTCAGAAAGATTTAAATCAACTTCAGTATTGGCTTTTTTTCTCATAAAATAGTGCTGAATTCCAGAAATTCCAGAAAAACTAAGTGCATGGTGTTTCTGGTTTTAAGATGGAAAGGGATTCTGACCTATCTGCCATTGATTTGAAAGGCAGTACTATTGAAAATGGTTACAGTTTTAGATATTTGGAATTAATTTTAGACAGTTCCTTATCCTTTGAACCACATTTTAAAAGCAGTATTAAAATCATTCATTAAAGACTTATGTTGTTTATGGTTAAGAATGTCCTTATTCCAGAGACATGTAGATTGCTGGTTCATAGTTTGCAACTTTAAGTCCTGGACTATGGGCTTCCAATGTACTGTATGCTGTAGCAAATGCTGGAAACACGACATAAGTTTGGACTGTATGCAATATTATTTGTAGCTTTATTACAAATCTTTCTAGAACTGCTCATCTTTGTTTGTTGTACACAGGTGCTGGTTGCCTCTCCTTAGAAGATTGGTGTAAACTTCATTATGGTATTTTCTTGCACAAGGCTATTTTGGACATCTATCCTGATTCTGTCTTTTACATGTTTTGCATGTCTAGTGATTGCCATGGAATTAGAACCATGAATGCTAGTTTTTTTTTATAATTCCAGTCTTAAAAAAATCTACCTCTCAGAGATCACTTTTATTCAGGGCCTCAAAATTTTATAATACACTGTCTAATGATCTTATTAGCTGTTCTACTATATGTTTAAAGTTAATTTGAAATTGTGCTTACTTCTTCGTAGTACCTGTACTTGTCTCTGATGAAGATATTAACTTATTTTTTGAACCTCATTAATTTTGTCCTCTTTTGTTTATGTCCTGTTTGTACTAATGTGTCTTGTTGCAAAGGAAAATGGGAAGTTACGATCATTAGCTTACAAGTATGAAAAAATAAATGAAATGAATGAAATACTTAAAGGGGGTAGATAAAGTATGGGAGGGAAGTATAGCTCAGAAAAGAAGGCGCTCAAAACAAGGGTGCATGATATAAAGCAGAAGGGTGGTAAATTCAGGAGTGATGTGAGGAAGTACTCTTTCACAGAAAGAGTGGTGGATTCCTGGAACACCCTTCCAGCAGAGGTGCTGGGGGTGAAAACAGTGGTGGGGTTCAAAATGCATGGGATATGCACAAGGGAATCTTAGAGGAAAGGAAGAGTGGGAGGGATAATGAACTGGAGAGCAAGTAGGATCTGGACTTCTGTTGTGATACAGTAGGCAGTGGGAGGGGGCTGGGCAGACTGTGTGGGCCAGGCAGTCCTTGTCTGCCAATGGGTTCTATGTTTCTACCTTATTAAAGTCAGCTTTCCTGAAATCCAAAACCCTTGTCTTGGTATTGACCCAGGGCCATTGCCAGGATTTTCACAAGGGGGGTTCTTTTTATGCAGTCTGCAACTTTTAAAAAAAAGCTGTGGGTCTTGGGGCCGCTAGTACCCCAGAAGACATGGAATCCTAGAATTGCTCTGTGGTGCATTTTGTGGCTGCTTTTGAAGCTAAAGAAGTCATATCTGAGATCTCCTACACTCCTTGCTCTAAATAAAATTATTATCTGGCTGGCTGCAGGGTGAATACATATATATTCAGTACCGGAGGGCAGCAAGACGCTGTTAATGTAGTATACCTAAGACGTTGTCTCAGATATATTATGTTATGAGTTTTAATATATGCAGCTGTATCTACTGGTGTGTAGGAAAGGGGTCTGGGGGCTGCTTGGCCCCAGAAGCTTTGGGGTACTAGATACTCTGTGGCTAATTTTGTAGATTATTTTAAACCGGAATAACTCATCTGTGAGCTCCCTTCCACCTCCTGCTCTAAGGACAATTATTACTATCTGTGTGTGCGTGTGTGTGTGTGTGTGTGTGTGTGTTTGTGTGTATGTGTGTGTATATTTATAAAATGGGAAGCAAAATAAATAACAAATCCAGCATTCTGATTGTATAAAACACATCACATGACCATGGATCTATCAGAGCGCGACCGCACACCTGTACTTTTACCCCACTGCAAAACAATTTTGCCATTTTATAAGCTAGATAACCCACTCTAGGATGTGTGGCATGCTCTGATATACACACGCCTTGGGTGGTTGATGCAGTCGGCCTGCGGACTCATGCTTAACAACGCACACCAAGGCATGCATATATCAGAGCACGACTGCACACCTTAGAGTAAGTTATCTACTACATATGTAGATATATATAGAGAGAGCAAATGCTAATGCACTGAACCTCAATACAGAGTCTGCAGCTGGTTTTGGCTGGGTATTGTACACTACTAACTTACTGCAGTGCTGGCTTGCTACTAGGGCAGGGGTCTGGGTCTAATAGGCCCCATGAAACCATGGGCTATGGTATGCTCAGTGATGCACTTTTGTGGCTTATTTTAAGTCTAGATAACTCATATCTGAACACTCTCTCTACCCCTTTTTGTTACCCCCACCATCCACAACTCAATATACCATTTAAGTAATTGAGTCAGTGCAACATGGCCTATAGCAAGGCTAGCAGGATGCTGGGATGTATTGGTAGGGGTATTGATAGGAGAAGAAAGGAGGTAATACTTCCCATCTACAGATCCCTGGTGAGGACTCACATAGAGTACTGTGCCTAGTTCTGGAGTCCTCACTTCAGAATGGATAAGGATAGGCTGGAGACAGTGCAGTGCAGAGTAACTAAAATGATTCAGGGACAGCAGGGCAAATCCTATGAGGGGTGCCTCAAGGCACTAAATATGTACTCATTGGAGACCAGAAGGGAGAGAGGAGATATGATGGAGATCTTCAAGTTCCTGACATGAATTAAAATGAATTACGCGGTACTATTTAGCCTGAGTACCAATTCATGGTCACATGGACACTAATGGAAATTAATAGAAGGTAGGTTCAGGAGAGGTGTGAGGAAGTACTACTTTATGGAAAAGGTGGTGGAACTTTGGAACAGTCTGTCAGCTGAAATGGTGGGTGTAAAAACAGTCAGAGGATTCAAGCAGGGCAGGGACATAATGAAGAGAACAGTGGTTACCGGAGGCAACAGGACCAAGGAGGTGACTAGAAAGAGGACAGGGAGGGTTAGTACCCTGGAGAAATTGTAGGTTCCAGGAATTATAGGGAACTTGGGCAGAATGGATGGACCTCTGGTCTTTTTCTGCCGTCATTGTCTATATTTCTATTCCAGGCACCCTGCTTGGAAAAAAATCTGTAACATAAGTCTTAGTTCAGTATTGAGTACTACAGTTGTTGCCCCCACTCCATTCTCCAATGTGGTAGGTATGACAAAGGGAGTGAGGGGAAAGGTAATTTGACAGTGGTGGGGATTTTCAGTGCAAAGTTACCATCTCCTAATTGCCTGCCCCCCCACCCCCAACCCCACCCACCATGCTTCCAAAAGTACAGTGGGTATGTTCAAAACAGTGAACTGTAGCAACAAATGTCATTCTACTGGCACGTGGTCATCTGGAGAAAACACATCACAACTTATTTGATTTAATGGCATCTGGCACAGATGACACAGACCAAAGTGGTACTGAATGTCCATGAAAATGGGACCACAGTAAAGATCTCTCTGAACAGCACAATTAATGAGGTGGCAGTGCAGATCCCAGCCAGACCCTTCCAAACACTTGCATTGCCTTTCCGCTATGGTACCTCTTTTGTTTTACTTATGAAAAGTTAAAACAGGCATATGAAACATGACAACTTTGCTTTTTGTATAGAAGGGGATTTAAATAATTTATTTCTACATTTTCAGCCGCCACCTGAAAAGCTCTCTTGCCCAGCTGCACAGCTTATCCCTTAAATGTACGGTTATTAAGGGGCACATCTTCGGTAATAGTGGCCAACAAAATATACCTACCTGTGACTGATAATATTGTAAGTAGAGGTCCTCTACTTCTTTTTTGCTCTCCTGGTGATGTCATCTCTGAGCCTGTCACCATGCTCCATCTTCCTCCAGTGCTAGCTGACAGTGTGAATTGTAGGCAGTGGCCGTGCTGTACTGAGGTCACATTCACAGTGCTGATGTGAGCTCCAATTGGCCAGCCAGTCATAAGGGAAGGGTGCAGAGAAAGACTCACAAAGCAGCTCCAGTCATCTTACTGGTACTGAGCGAGCTGATTGGCAGAAGAAGAAGGGAAGGAGTACATGCAGAGAGAAAGTGCTGGGGTTCATCATGTGTGCATTAGCACTCTGTAACAGTAAAAAACTAAACAGAAATGATGAAACTTTTTTTTACAAATAATGAAAAACAAAGGGGGAGTTTCAAAAGGGGGGGTGCTTTCGAACCAGATGAACCCCCCCCGGCAATGGCTATGTGACCATCCCTCTGCCCATGTCCAGGTGGAACCACACCATGTGAAGGTCACCCTCCACAAGTGGGGCTTCCATCGTTACGTCCTGGACCTGCTCACAGTTGGACCAGAGCAGGTCCAGTATGGACCTCTCCCAAGTGGGTTCCATGATACCTGTCAGGAATCCACTCTAAAAAGTGTCCAGCAGTATGGGTTGCAAGACAAGCTTCTAGCTATACCCTGGGCTAAAGAGAAACTAGTGAGGGAGTAGTCTGTCCCCTTGCTCAAGTACAAACTGCAAAATTCATAGGACTGAATGACTGCTGACCAAATTCCATATTAGAACATAGAAGTTTATTTATGGTGCAGGCCATAAAAACACCCATGTCTCACTAACATTTTGGGGTGTCCACAGTACCCTTTCCTCAGGGAGGATCGTGTTTCTAGACATAAACCAAACAAACTTTTCCTATATCACCAATCCACTGCATTTCAGTCTGGCTGAAAGGAACTACACAGAACTTAAGTGGATTGTAAGTAGCAAAAATAATGTAAGGGTTTTTTTTTTCCTAGTTTTTCACTGTTTCTGTTGTCTTTTAAGAAAAAAAGATTATTTTAAAATAAGCATACTTGCATTGAGAAATGATACATATATATGTTTCATACAGTTCAGTGAGTTAGCCTAAAAAGGAAACACAAGAAATCTTTATAGCCATAAGGTATGCAACTGGTTTGTTGTTTAACATAATGGGTGTACATAACAGGTTTTAATAATGCTGTAGATTTGTGATATAAGAAAACTTTATTTGATTTATGTCTAAAAACACCTTTCACCCTGAGAAAGGGGTACTGTGGATACCCCAAAATGTTGATGGGACATGGGGTGTTTTTATGGCCTGCACCATAAATAAGCTTGTATGTTCTAGTATAGAATTTGGTGATTGGTTATTTGTTGCTATGCATTTTGTAGTAATACATGCTACCTGGTGCTGGATGAAGCCAGTATTATCCAATACCACATCAGGCAAATTGAAGTCCGCCATTATTACTACCTACCCCTTGCTTGCTATTTCTGTAATTTGGGACCCCAGTACCTTGTCTAGCTCCTTATCCTGTGGAGGAGGTCTGTAAACTGCCCCCATCCTTAGTCTTTTCCCCTTAGTGGATAGTGCATGCACCCTTAATGCTTCTGTCTTTCCATCCACCCCTTTCTTTCTAGTACAGATTATCCTCTCCTTCACATACAGAGCCACTCCCCTTCTCATCTCCCTATCCGTCATATACATTTTATAGCCAGGAACTGTGAGGTCCCAGTCATGGTTTGTTGTTACCCATGTATCTCTAATTGCCACTATCTCTATGTCTTCATCAGTCATTAGTGCATGCATCTCAGCCATATTGTTTCCCAGGCTTCTGGCATTCAGCGACACTACCCACCACTATGATTCAGGCTCCCTTTTACCCCTTTCCCAACCCCTCCTCTACCCTTCTCCCATCACTACTTCCCTCTCCCCACTCCCCACTGGTTCCTCCATATTCTTTCTTGACTGGGGGTGTCAGGCCTATTGGCCTCCTCCATCAGGTGACTGAAGGTATCCAGCATCATGTGTTGCAGCATGGTACACATGTAATACTGCAGTTCCCATGGATTAGCACTGGAATTCACAATATAGCACTAGCACTGTATGAAAGTGTACAGTGGAACTATGCTAGCCTTTGTATATTAAAATGAAAAGAGTGTTGTTGTTTTTTTGTGATTAGCCAGTAGCAGTACAAGTGTTCTATTCATATATGAGGCCTATGTCAAGTGCAACAACATGACTGGCATGCAGTTCTGTAATTCCTATATAGAAGTAGCAACAACCAAAATTATATTAGGAAACTGTACTAGCAGCTCTATATTAAAAACAAAACATTATTTTATTTTTTTCATGATCATCCAGTTGCATTATAAGTGTTGTATCCTTAGGGATGTCCTGCATCATGTGCATCAGTGCAGTGCACATGCAGTGCTGTCATTCCCAGGCATCAGCTCGGAAATTTGTCACACAGCACTAACTCCAACATAAATTGCACAGGAAAATTGCTCTATTAGCTGTATTTTATAAAGAACCCATTTTTTTGTGCTCAACCTGAGGCATTATTTTCTAAAATGGCACATTTTTTAAGAATTTCCATTTTTTTTAAAATGTGCAGTTTGGGTAGCAACAGTGATCTTTGCTGACCATGTATGGGTAGTGGTGGGAAGGATGTTAGTGAAGCTGGTGATGGAGAAAGGGGGGAGCAGGCAAATTTGTTTGGGCGGGTTGAGTGACACGTTACACTTCAGACAGAGAAACGGGAGAGCTCATGAAACTCTGCACAATGGAGTTAATACTAGCGAAGGGGAAGGTAATTGAGTGAGCAGGCAAAGCTTGTGGAAAGCAAGTCAATTGATGGTGTGTCAGGGTGCTGAATGGCAAAGGTGGGAGCAGGGGTGCTGGGGATGGGATGATAATGAGAGTGGGGGCAGGAGATGCGTGGGAATTCTAAGGTTATGGTATGTACAAGTGGGGGCAGACAGACAGCTGGCTATAGAAGTAAGGGCATGGGGAATGTATGTATTTTTCACCTAAAGTGTAGCCCTTGCAAGGTTAATGCATTAGAAGCTGTTTTGTCTCTAACCAGAGTTTTTTTTGTTTGTTTTTTTGAACTTTGGACATGTGTAGGGATGCATCCTATGGCTGTTAGTCAATCAAGTTTGATTACTTTTTAGCCATTGTAGAAATCTGCTTATTTAATGGCATAATTAGTATTTTTTTATTTGACAAACTAAAACAATGTGGGAGAATGGATCTGGAGAAAATAAATGAAAACGTGTATTTATTTGCATTCTAGTACGAATGGGTGGTATGGCATGGCATACTGAGTATTTTATGGAACTTCACAAGCCATGACTTTGTCTGAGGAAACTGTTTATTTTAATACCTCGTTGTTGTTGTTGTTTTCTAATAGATTTGCAGACTTCTTTATTTATTTCCCATAGGCAATGGATCAGAAAGAATTTCTACTGAGTAGTCATGTTTATATATTTACTGTAAATTTCAAATTGTATTTTGTCTTGTAACTCAAATTAGGTAATAAACCACAATAGTGTATGTGCTATGCTGGGATAACATCAAGCCATGGGCATTTGGGAGGCATAAAAAGGCACAATCCATCACTACCCAAAAAGTGACGCTAACTAACATAATTCACAACCTGGATTGCATTATTTCCATTATAAAACTGATCCTATAGTATTAAGAAAGACTTTTATATCTTCAGACCATTATGTTGCAATGGGATAGCATGAGCTAGAATTGCCCTAGATGAAAAAGCTTTCAGGATTTGTTCTATCCTTCTTATAAGGTTTATTAATAAATTGCATATTATATATTTCTATGCTATGAAAGATAAAATATAGTGGGGCAGGGGGCAGTTTCTCTTGACTATATAAAGTATTAACATAAATCTCCAATTCTTATGTTTTCAGTGTGAGATCAATGCAAATTAAACAATTGGTGTAAATGAAACACAGCCTGAGTCACTATGTTAATAGCAACATAACACATGAGCAACTTTTATTCAGCTTATAATTAACATAACTTAGCTTGAGGTAACTAACACCAAAATAATGATTACCTTAATTTTATTCTTGAAACATTCCACTTGTGTAGAAACAGTTGCAATTTATTATGGTATGTTGTACATTATTGGATTTTGCTCAACAGCTTTCTTTGCATAAACTTTACTAATGCTACACAATGGAGGTAACAGCATTATTGCAATCCCGTAATGAAATATAACTGGAATACATTTTTCAGTCATACCTTTAGTAACCACAGTCAAATTTAAGATGACTGAAAATGGAGTAAAAGTGGATCCATGCTGTGTAATAGATTTGTCTTATATCACTAACTCTGGCAGAACAGCTTGCCTGGGTCTAATCATGAACAGCTCTGTGTTATTTTGCCGGTAATTTCCTGTTTGTATGTTATATGACTACTTTGGATTTGTTTATGTAATAATAGAGCTTTTTCAACTTCAAGAATCAAGTAACAAGATTAATTTTACAGTTATCTGTTGAGTAACAACTTGAATGCTTTGTATAGTAAGATTATTAATCCCCAGTGGTGAGCCTCTATGCTCAGTGTATAAATCAATGGACTGATAGATGTAGACTCCATATTCTAATGCTCAGTGGAGTGCTAACCATGAATAGTGCTAGTGGTTAGGGTGGGGACCATATTTAGAGGCCCCTGCTCCAACCCCACAGCTTGGACACTAGTCAGAAGTTACTAAATGATGGTGACTGGCACAGTTCTCTTCTAATCTTCTCAGTAGTCCACCATCTGACTGCCAGTGAGGGATCATGAGCCTGTCCCGGGGATCACTCACTGACAGTCAGACAGCAGGCAACTGAGGAGATGGACAGACAGCTGTGCCAGTCACCATAATTTGAAAGCCAATAAACATTGTCTGGGGTAAAGGGGGTACAGGGAAGTGTGTCCTGAGTGGGTGGGTTGGGTGGCATTGGAGGGGTTGGGGATCCACTAGACTAAAATGGGGAAGATGTTCTGCAGCACTGCAACATATGGTCAGTTGGGGATGGGGCATCTGCTAGACACTAGGGAACCTAAGAAAGTATATCAGCATGGCTGATCTGGACTGTGGGTCCACAAGACACTATTACAACTTACAAAGTATACTAACAAGGGTGATCAAGGTGGTGAAACCACTAGATGCCTGGGATATGTAAAATGCTGACAGCATGGGTAATCCAAAGTGGGGTAACAAATAGGCTCCAAGGATATGGAATTTAATGATGACAGGGGTAACCAAGGGGTGGGAGAACCAGTAGACTTTGGGTCTATGAAATCTAATGACAGCATAGCTGGGCAGGAGTGCGGGAACCACTAGACACAAGGGAATCAGATGTCAGATGTTCTAAGGCCCATCATAGTTGCTAAGGAGTTGCATGGCATGCTAATGAGCCCATAATGGTAGGCAAGTGGCCCCTTAGCACCTTGCATGCCCAAAGGGTTAATTAGCATGATATGGCTAAATAGAGCCCACAGGAGCCCAGGCACTATCTCATTTGAGCAGGATTATCTTCAGTGGGCTTCCTTGTGGATCATATACAGCCTTATGCTGTGCCAGTGAAAAGAATTGTCAGTATGTGCTACACTGGCACAGCCCCATATTCAGACAGTTAGCATACTCCATTAGAACACACTAACTGCCTGAATATTGCTCAGGGCAGACAGCTGCACAGTGCTAATGGCCCTCTCTGAATATCAGGGCGATAGATAGATAGATAAACAGACAGACAGATAGACAGACAGACAGAGATGTAAACAGATAACCTTACACAGAATGCACAGTAATGTTAGTCAATGGAATCAATAAACACTGTTACAAACTGCAATACCTCTATGATGCCGGTTTGACAACTAAGTTGTCGACTACCATCACAGCGACGGATTTATGTCTACCACAACTTGTGGTCATCATAAATCAGACTGGAGACCCTTGCTGTTTTTTCATCAGGGGGCTTTCTCCCCCAAAACCCCCCATGCAGGGAGCTCTGGCACCCACACTCCCTGATCTCTAGGATTCTATCTTCAGCCGGGAGACAGAGTGCTGGGGTCTCGTGCGGTCTATTGCAGCAAAAATGTCGATGTTGTCAATATTGACATTTTTGCTGTAATAGTGTTGCCGTACAGGGGGCATACCAACTGCAATGCAATAGAACTTACTGTACTTATGTCAGACACTCCCTTAAGCAAGACAATTGGTTTGTATAGAAAAAATAGAAAACCAAAAATCTCCCACATATAGCCCTGTTTAAAAATGCAAGTTACAGTGAATTACTGTACAGTACTGGTCCCATCTATGCTGGATATTTTCTGACAGATCTGAAGTGATTTAGCCTAACTTACCACTTGTCCCTTGGTCAGCCACATAAATAAAAGGAACATAAACCTTGTTTATTTACATTTTTTAAACACAGTAATTAGACGTTTGGGTATGTCTGAAATCTGTTTAGCAACCCCAGAGAATGTTTTTGTGTGTTTGTTTTGAAATAATCTTAGTTTTTCCTCATTGTGGGTTCTTTCTAATACTGTCTTTTTCCTGCCCAATATTCATTTTTCTATTAACTTATTTCTTCCAGAGCCTAGTGATATCAGTTGAGCACAAGCCTGCATTGATACTTTCTATGCAGGACTTCCACTCAACTGAAGCTACTGGGTTCTGGAAGTGATATGTATTTTAAAATGATTATTTGGAGACCGCACAATTGGCACAGTAGTAGCATTACCACTTGTGACTTTGGCAACCCAGGTTCAGGGGGAGGACTGAGCATCCACGAGGATGCCCTCCTCCTCCTCAATGTAGGGATGGTTGCTGTCTTCACACAATGCTGCCACCTAGGTGACCATGGGTGGCAGCACAGCAGAGGAAGGCAGGTTAGGGCAGCAATCAGTTGGGCTCACATACAGCATGCCACTGTGCATGTTAATTGCTAAAACTCCATGTATGCCAATGGAGGGAGTAGACAATAGGAAGCAAAAATGTCCATGGCCCCCCATGTGATGGACCCTGGTATATCTGGGCCCCATGTGTCTACCAAGCATGGCCACCTGACAAACCAGAGAATTTGTGAGTATATCTTCCTCATCTCTGACCCCACCTGGGTAGCATGACCAAGGCTCCATGGAGGAAGGCTTGCTAAACCTAGAAACATTGGCCAGCCAGGGCGGCTCATAAGCATCGAAATAAAGTGAGTGCCAGAGATGCAGGGAAGCAGAAAATGTAAGTTAAAAGAATGGAATATTTGACAGGTGTAATTCAGCATTATCAAGGGAAAATAATTAAGGAAAAATGATATTTCAAAACAACACCTGAAATATTACACTGGATAGTAATCAGACTTCAATCATGTCCAGATTAAAAAAAAAAGTAAAATAAAAAAAAAAAAACAGGCTTATGCTCTCTTTAATTGCCCTCCCTGAGTCTGAGACTGCATGGGGCTATGCTGGGAGGGATGATTAAAGGAACATAAGACATCAAGGGAAGATGCACTGGATAGGAAACTGTGTAAGGGAGCAAGTGTGTGCCTCAAAAGCAGTGTTATTAGTCAGTGCCAGTTAATGTATTTGTTACTATACGGGGTGAGAGCATGTGAGAACATGCTGATACTTTCACTGCTGCAAGTAAAAGAAAAATGTTACATGTCAGATCAAGTCTGATTATAGATAACAAAGAGTACAAGAATAAAAAAAAAATGGACATCTGCCTATGGTACCAACACCATTCTTCTTTCAAGCCAGTGCTGTAACAAGAGTGAGAGTGTATACTTTCAGTTTAGTGCACGGGGTAGAGCAGGTGCAAGTGCTTGAGATGCAAACTTTAGGTTTTAGGATACAGCAGATACCTCTTATAATGGACAAAAGAACATTCATACTGATGAGTCCATTGTAAGTGATTTGAACTGTAATGTATCTGGTTGCCAGACGGTAGATGCTAGATGTGTGGGGGCAGTACCAACCAAATATATATTATCAGGGGTGATTAGAGTGGTTGTGTGCTACAGACATTTGGCAGGAAAGCGAATGCCTTCTTTTTCGTTGGGCAGCAGAGTCTGCCAGATAACTTGAGACAGTGTGGTGATGTGCAGTGCTTAAGGAACAGATTTGTGGACTGGAAGATGCGACTTCAAATACCACAGCAGCAACTTGCAAAAAGTTTGACTCTGAGCAAATCATTTTACCTCCATCTGCTTCAAGCATCTCCACTGCAAAAATCAAGCAGTAGCAGGACCCCACTGTAAATAGTATGCACTCAGTGAATGCCAGCAGCTGCCATTCACTAAGTGCGTACTTTTTACAGTATCCAATCATGCAGTGCTCAGTCAGTGGCTGGCTGTGGTGACAAGAGGTGAGCTGTGCCAGTTGCTGGCTAGGTACAAGTTGGGGGTTGTGGGGTGGTAGGGCACCCCTAGGTGTGGGTGTATCCACTAGACCACCAGGGCTACATTGGGACAATTGTCATATATGTAACTGTGTAATACCAAATACCATTCCCTCAACTGATGAAGCTTTTCAAGGCCAGAAACAAAACTTGTAAAGTATTTAAAGCCTCCTCCAACACCTCTGACCTTCAAACCTACAGAACATTGAGGAATGCATGTACTCAAGCTATGCACTCCACTAAAGCTGGATTCTTTAAGTCACAGCTTGAGGACTGCCGCCACACTCCAGCTGCTTCTGGAAATCTTTCCACTCCCTGCTCAGCTTCGCTCAACAAGCTCTGTCCCCTTGCTCTGACCTCACCGACAATGGCCCTGGTGCAGTAGCATCTTCCATAAACCCCTTCTTCACTACCTATACCTTACCCCAAGGGCAACACCCCACATCATTCTCCCCTCCATGTAGATACCTGTAGGGCCCCTCCCTGGGACTAGTCAGTTATCAAATCCCCCAACCCCCCTTCCACCATCACAGGTGCAAACCCTTCCTCTCATCTACCCAACCACACCTTCCCCCTATCACCCCTTTAGAGGTACTTTGTGCGCTCAAATCCCTGAATTCCTCCAAAGAAAGCATGGATGGAATAAATTCCATACTCTTGAAAATCTCTGCTTCCACCATAGTCTCTCCAATTACTTATATGTTCAATCTCTCCATCTCCACCTGCTACCTGCCTAAGGTCTGGAAATTAGCCAATGTCATCCCACGTCACAAATGGGGTGACCCATCAATTGCAGGCAACTGCAGGCCCATCTTTCTCCTTCCTTCCCTCTCCAAAATCTTGGAATCCCTCATCTCTAAAAGACTAAACTCCTTCCTTGCCTCTAAGGACATTCTGACACAATACCAGTCGGGTTTCCACCACCTCCATTTCACCTCCTCCTCCCTTCTCCACCTCGCCAACTTCATCCACTCAGCCATAGATAAGGGCCATCTGACACTTGACATCTTTATAGACTTTGCCAAACCCTTTGATTTTGTGGCCCATAATCTACTCCTTAAGGATCTTTCAGCCATAGGACTATCCACAACACCTACTGAATGATTCAAGGCATACCTCACAGAAAGGTTTCAATTCGTCCAGCATGGCGAAATCAAATCAGCCCCACTCCCCATTCTGGAAGGTGTTCCCCAGGGGTCAATCCTTGGACCTTCCCTATTCTCCATTTTTGTAAACAACCTCCCCTACACCTGCTCAGTATCCCAGGTTTAAATGTATGCTGATGATATCGTTATCTTCACTTCTGGTCCCTCTCTAGCCCAGGTGGAACCCATCCTCCAAATCAACTCTGTGAACACCCTAACGTGGCTTGAAGATAAATTGCTCAAATGCAACACCAGAAAAACAGTTGCCATGGTTTTTGGTTCTGCCCAGAAATTAGCTAAAATGTCATCTCCTCCATCCCTTTATGTCCTAGATAGCTCCAAAATCACAGCAGTTGACTCGTACAAATACCTGGGAGTGTGGCTGGATCCCAAGCTGGACATTTCTCTACATGTAGACACCATCCACAACAAACTGCATCCAAAATTAGGAATGCTTTACAGGCACAAGGACAGTCTGTCCCTCCCTAGCAGGGAAATAATTTCTAAGCTTATCATTCCCTCATTCAACTATGCAGATGTGGTCTATAGTTCAGTGCATCAATTCTCCCTGGCCAAACTAGACCCTCTAGTCCATGCTTTTTGCAGAGTCAGCTCAAATATCCCATACCGCACTCTTAACTGCCTCCTCTACCAATCTGTCTCCATGCCTTCTCTCACTAATCGCTGCCTGGCACATTGTACAACCCTTATCACTAAGTTCTGATTCAACACCCTTCCCTCCTACCTCTCCTCTGTATTATCCACAGCTCCCAGTACTGGCTACTCCCTACGCTCATGTGACCACCATTCCTTCACCCAGGCCACACCTGTGTACTCACTGGTAAAAAAGCTTTCATCCATCATCTCCCTACCCTCTGGAACTCCCTTCCCCTCTCTGTACGTAACTTGCCTACAGTGCTGTCCATCAAGAATTACTTCAAGTGCCCCCCACCCACTCCATGCCAATGTTTCAACCCTCCCTGATGCCAGCTACTGTGCCACCAGCAACTCTGAGCATTCCCTCCTATTATCCTGCCAATTCAAACTCCTACTCCTATCCTGTTGTCCACTATGTATTATTGTGTCCTCCACCTTGGCTGCACTTACTTGTGCACTCTCAACTGTTGCAAAGCACCTTATCATGATTTCTAGCCAATGTGCAACTAGCTCCTCTTATTTACATATATATATTATTAGGTAAGCTGCTATGCCCTACTACATGTATATTATGTAACTGCTGTAACTGTATGTACTGTAATTGTTAACAATTCTCATGTATGCCTGTGTATCACCTACTGTTCTTCCTATTTGTATTATTTAATTGTTTATTGATTTTGTTTACTTGTACTAGTTCCGCTACCACCTGCCCCAGGTCACACCTAGAAATGAACTTTGGCTCATAGTGCCTTTCCTGGTTATCAATTTTTAAATAAATAAATAAAATTATTTTGGGGATCAGGACTAGGGGTAGGGCGTGGCTACTGAATAATATTATTGGGGATCAGGGCTGGTTGGGGGGACTACTATATGCCACTTGTTGGGATCGTGACTTGGGGGGCTATGCATTTATAATATGAAGGTCATGACTTGGGGGCTATGTATGTTCACTGCAGGGGATCGAGGTTTAGGGGACTATTTATGTACATTGTGGAGGATCAGGACATGGCATCCGATAGCCCACTGGGGATATACATATATCAAATGTGGGGTGCAGGGCTGAGAGGGCACATGTTCCAGGGCATTCCAATGGGGACACTTTGGTGCAACCCCTAGTGGGTGGCAAGGTACACTTACATCAGTCCATAGCTGGTGTTACTGTACTTTGATGGGTGTCCTGCAGGGTTGCTTAAGAATATCAATTTAGGGTATGCATCAGCCTCTCTTTGAGAATAGGGTGCTGCTGCTGCTATAAACCCCTTTATGCCATGTTGCAGCCATGTTTGTGGCAACATGTGGGGGCAAGTCCACTTTGGCACATGTAGCCTGCATGTTGGCACAGGCAGCTTTACAGAATCCCACCTGGTTCACCTCTTGGCACAAGGTGCCACTTGCGTCAGTCATGTTGAACGCAAGTCACCTTGTGCCATGCAGAACACCTTCAGTATGAGGCCCTTTGTGTTTAGTCATCGAACCTGTGTTCAAGAAAAGATGTTCTAAAGTATAGAAAAATACGTAACTGGTTTACAGTTTAGCAGTTTTATTCCACATTATATATAAACAAATGTTTTGAGATGTATTATGTGTCCTAACCCCTGGGGTCTTGGTACTCATTTTTCTTTTGTTGTTTCTGTACCCTGCTTCTAAATATGTAATTATTGATCTAATTATGAATTCACTCCTCACATTTAACAATATTGGGGCATTTATAAATTTGTTTATTTACAAATTAGTTGATTTTTTCTTATCTCAGTTGTCAGTTACATAGTAAGGGGATGTAGTAATATTATTATTTAAAAGTGGGTGTGTTGAGGGTGATATCTTCAAACATGCTCAAAAGTGATACAGTTGCATCAAGACATGAACATTTGTGACATATAATTGTGATATAAAATTGCACTGTATTTTCATGCTGCATCAAAACCAACACTTATTCTTGTATCATAACTGGATCATATTTGCACGATGGAGAATGCCTGAGTCATAGTTGCATTGTATTTGCACAATGAAATATACTGGAGTCATAGTTATATCATATTGGCAACATGAATTATGCCTAAGACATGGTTGTGTCTTATTAACACCACAACCTATGCTTGAGTCATAGCTGTATCATTGCTGTGTCATTTTTGTGTCACTAATCTGGATGTAAGAACTGGCACAACAGATTGTGGCACATAGAAACATAGACATAGAAACATAGAATTTGATGGCAGATAAGGACCGCTTGGCCCACCCAGTCTGCCCATTTCCCTACCTACTGGATAAGCTGTAGATCCTAGTTAACCAGCAGCCTACTTCTTCCTACCCCCACCCCCTAGAATGGCATTATGACTGTCCCATGCATGCTTGAATTACACCACTGTTTTTGACTCCACAACCTCCTCCGGAAGGCTGTTCCATGCATCCACAACCCTCTCTGTGAAAAAATACTTCCTTAAATAACCTCTGAGCCGCCCCTCTATCTTCAAATTGTGCCCTCTTGTTCTTGCACACCTCTTTTTTTGAAAGATGCTACCCGCTTGGACTTTGTTGATTCCCTAGAGGTACTTGAACGTTTCTATCATGTCTCCCCTCTCCATCCTTTCCTCGAGGCTATACATATTAAGCTCTTTGTCTCTCTTCATATGTCTTCCAGTGCAGACCCTGCACCATTTTAGTTGCCCTCCTCCAGACAGCTTCCATCCTGTCTATGTCTTTGTGGAGACTGGGTCTCCAGAACTGCATGCAGTACTCCAGATGGGGTCTCACCAGCCGTCTGTACAGAGGGATAATAACTTCCTGTTTTCTACTGGTGATGCCTCTCCCTGCATCCCAGTATCCTTCCAACCCTCATTGCTGCCCTCTCACATTGCTTGCCCACCTTTAGGTCATCTGATATGACTACCCCCAGGTCCCTTTCCATTTTTATTGTTGTTAGTATCTCACTCCCCGTTGTGTACTCTTCCCCTGGGTTTTTATTTCCCAGGTGCATTACCTTGCACTTCTTAGCATTGAATCTAAGCTGCCATACATTTGACCATTCCTCTAACCTTGCCAAGTCCCTTCTCATCCTTTCCACCCCACCCTGTGCATCAACTCTGTTGCAAATCTTTGAGTCATCTGCAAAGAGACATACTTCCAGTCCCTCTGCAATGTCGCTTATAAAGACATTGAAGAGGACCGGTCCTAATACTGAACCCTGTGGTACCCCACTAGTAACGCCCCTTTCTTCTGAGTGGATTCCATTTACTATTACTCTCTGTGTCCTATTCTCCAGCCAATTCTTTACCCAGGCTGTCATCTTGGGACCCACTCCCAGGCTGGCTAACTTGTATATTAATCTTTTGTGTGGGACTGTGTCAAATGCCTTGCTAAAGTCTAGGTAGGCCATGTCCACAGCCCCTCCCTGATCTACTACTTTGGTCACCCTGTCAAAGAAATCTATCAGATTTGTCTGGCATGACCTTCCCACTGTGAATCCATGCTGCCTTGGGTCCTGTGCCCCTCTGGCCTCTAGGTACTCCACAATTCTTTCCTTCAGAAGTGATTCCATCATTTTCCCTATCACTGAGGTTAATCTAACAGTTCTGTAGTTTCTTGCTTCTGCCTTGCTCCCACTTTTGTGAAGGGGAATCACATCTGCCCTCCTCCAGTCCTCGGGTACCACCCCATCCTCCCATGATTTGTTAAAAAGGGTAGTCAGTGGTGTCACTAGTTCTACCCTTAGTTTTTTTACAATTCTGGGATGCATCCCATCGGGCCCCATTGCTTAGTCCACATCCAGTTTTAAGAGTTCTTTCAGAACCCTTTCTTCTATAAATGGCCTGGTATCAACTTCTGTATCCAGAGTGTTTCTACTGTTTGGTTTAGGTACCTCCCCCTCTTCATTTGTAAATACTGAGCAAAAATATTTGTTTAGTATCTCTGCCTTTCACAGTCTCACTCTGCCCACCTCCCCTCCCTTTATTAAGCCTCACTATCCCTCCTTGGTCTTCCTTCGCTCCCTGATGTACTTATAAAGGTTTATCCCCTTCTTAACTGAGTTGGCTATCTTTTCCTCGGTTTGGACCTTTGCTGTTCTGACTGCCTTCCCAGCCTCCTTTTGCTTTAACTGATACAGTTCTTTGTCCTGCTCCTTCTGGATTCCTTGTACTTCCTGAATGCTTTTCTTTCTTGAACCTTCACTGACACTTCCTTGAGAACCATAGTGGTTTCTTACATCGTTTTGTTTATTTGCTTCACACAAAGGCTCGTTACCTCTGTGATGGCAGTTTTATTATTCCCATTGTTCTTCCACCCTCCTTCCTGCCCATTTGCTAGTGCATTCCTTAGGCACTCACCCATTTTAGCAAAGTCAGCCCTCCTAAAGTCCAGTACTTTTGCCTTTGTATGTCTTGACTCTATTGCTGTGTTTATTATGAACCATCACTGTTCGATGGTGCTAGTTCCCAGATGGCTACCCACTCTACATCTGTGATCCTCTCTCCATCTCCATTTGAGAGAATCAGGTCTAAGATTGCTCCCTCTCAGTGGGCTCCAATACTAGTTGTCTAAGGCATGCCCCTGAGGGCATCTAGAATAACTCCACTCTTCGAAGTGGCTGCTGCAACTGCACTCCAGTTAACATCTGGCATATTCAGATCACCCATCAGCAATATCTCCCCTTTTTCTGCCATTCTAAGTATACTTTCTATCATTTCCTTGTCCATTTCCTCCCCCTGAGAAGGGGGTCTGTATACAACCCCATGTGTGGATTGTGGTGCCATTGCCTGTCTCCAAATTTACCTTCTCCTTCCTGTTTACCCTTTTGTTCTGTTGCTTTTATTCCTTCCCTTATGTAAAGAGCTACTCCTCCTCCTCTTTTACCCTCCCTGTCCCTCCTGTAGATAGTGTATCCTGGTATGTTTACGTCCCAATCATGGTTTTGTGCGTACCATGTTTCTGTGACTGCCATGAGATCCAGATGTTCCTCCTCCATCAAGGCCACTAATTCAGGAAGCTTGTTACCCAGACTGTGGGCATTTGTATTCATTGCTCTCCATTTTTTGATGGCTTTACCTTCTGTTGCAGCATCCCCCACTGACCTTTCTACCTCGGTCTTTTTCTCATTTAGTACCCTATTTTGTAGGGAGAGGCTGGGATTTTCCTTCTGCTTATCAGTGCCTCCCTTTGACTAGTTTAAAAGCTTGCCAATGAAGCATTTAAACCGATTGCTCAAAGACTTGTTCCTTCCTGGACAGATGCAGACCATCCTGCCAGTATAGGCTGATGTCCCTCCAGGTGGAACCCAGTCCCCAATGAAGCCAAACCCTGTGCTCCACACCATTTTTTCAACCATTCATTAAACTGCATGGTGCTAATTACCCTCGCCTCCCCATGCCATTGACAGGGCAGCACCTCTAAGAAGGATACTGTGTGTGCTACTTGTCTTAGAGCCCCACCCAACTCTACAATGTCCTCCTGCACTGCTCTGATCTCATGATGAGCCAAGTCATTTGTCCCTAGGTGGACAATGGCGTCCAGCTCAGACTCCTTGCAGCTGTTCTCGTGATCCTGAGGATGCACTTCCTGTCCCTCCAAGCCATTGCACCAGGCAGGCACCTTACTTCAGTTTTCCCTGCTCCCTGCAGTTCTATCCCCCTAATAATTGAGTCCCCCACCAGGAGCTGCTTCCTTTCCCTGTGGTGTCCTCTGCCTCCTTCCTATTGGCCTCCCTTGTGACAGTTGTCATCAGTCTTCTCTGCGGGTGCATCCATAGGGAAGCTATGCTCCCCCAGAATGGTGTATGGATTGTGGAGTGGAACAATTGCCTGGGCGTACCTCTGTTCCACCATCCTCACCCTCCCTGAGCCCACTGTGGTCCAACTGCTGTGCTTTCTTCGCGACCTCTGAGGTAGTGGTGGTGGCTCTAGTGCTCCCTGGATGGGGGAGGTTCCCTTCCTACTGTCCAGTGTGTCCTGGGGGAAGGTTCCCTTACTACTGTCCAGTGTGGCCTGAAGATTGGCAACTTCCTTCCTCAGGGCAGAGAGTTGTCTGCAAATAGGGCAGCATCTCAGCCTCCAGAAAGACTCCCGGAAGACTGCTGGTCCACAGCCATTACATTGCACTTCTCCCCACATGTTTATCTACTTTTTTTTTGTTTGTTAGTTTTTGTGTGTGTGTGTGTGTGTGTGTGTGTGCACATGTGTGTGATTGGTTTGTTATATAGAAATATATATATTATACAATGTGTATGCTTATATTGTCAGTGCAGTGTGCTAGAGAGGATATGACAGTGATACGCACCTTGCACTCTTGAGGAAATGATGTCAGAACCTCAGGTATAAAGGAACTATTTCCAGGGGTGGGTGGGGTGAGGGATGGGAAGGGGTTGGGCCTAAACTGTGCCCTCACAAAACAATCAGCTAAAAGCTGTCACCCACCGCTGAGATGAGTGCCTTCCTGTCAGCAAGATGCCCTACATAACAATTTGACAGAGAAAATACCCTGCTAATCAAACAGAGAAAAATCCAGACATCCAAGTCAGACACAGGTAAACATCCCCAGCCCCAAAACAGCCTGGTGGTTTGTTAGCCACAAAGGAAAATCAAATATGCAGTTATTTCAGCCCTTCTGAAGATGCTGACAAGATAAGCAGTTTTGAAAACCCCCTTCCTGAATTAAAAACTAAAATAATTAAACACAAAGCAATACCAATGTAAAAGTAAGGAAAACTTCCCTCAGATGTAAGCAAGAGAGAGAGAGAGATTCGTTGCAGATATCTAGTCCAATATAGTATATCCCATGTAGCTTCTCAGTTGTTTCAAAGCACACCCAGTTACACAACTTGGAAGAACTATTTTTTGATAGTAGCGCACCCTTCTGATGCAGACACTGTTATGATTTGCAGCACAAAAGTGATGCCAACTGCTGTTGTGTCAGTCACAGCTCTTGGAAAATACAAGGCCATGTCTTTATCCCAGCAATACATAACTGAGGTTTTCTGACTTGTCCCTATACTTAGAGGATGAAACTGTTGTTTTGTAGCACCATGTTTTTTTGTCAGCTCTTGCTAAACTTTTCTTTAAAATAAAAAAGTGGCACACACTCAGCTCTTCAATGCAAAAATAACATTTATTTCACTATGAGTATCCAACAAGCCAATATCCTGGCACTTCATGGTGCACTTCCACTTCGCCAGAAGAGAGGTGGCTAAAGACAAAGACCACCCATTTAAATAGTCACAAAGTACCATGATTACAACAGAGACAGCAAACCTGCAGCAATAAACTATTACAATTTGTAAAGAGATTGCACATTTAAAGTTCAGATATGAGATGTTAACAATACTGGCTTATCTGCTCAACCTAACAAAATAACATAAAATGTGCCAAATAGGTTGATGTGCCTTATAATGGCAATCTACACTCACTGAATACTAGTAACACATAAGAATTTTATTAGTATTAAATGGAGCTAACCGGGATAGTAAGATAAATGTTAACGTGCAGAAGTGAAAACTGTACACATGAAAAATCTATAATACAGTAACACCATGGAAACACTACAAAAAATGTGGTAACGGAATACAGTCCCACTGTTATGCTACATTCTTTGATTTGAGGGTATTTCAATCAAAAACTCAGATATCACAGTTGATTTAAAGGCTGAAAGTGCTAAACATAACAGAGAAAAAGAAATAAAGGTATGATGGAAAGAAAGCTGTATAAAGACACAAAATGAATTACGGTAGAATGGGTGAAGAACTTAAAAGGCTGGAAGAGCACAGTACTAGGAAGAAACAGCACAGTAGTCAACATCATTTAGTTAGTCAGTTATTATGATTTGGGATTTGTAATGCATTCGTAAGTGCAGCTTTTGAATATCAGAAGCAGTAGCATATAGAGGAAACATAGAAAAGAAATCACATTTGCTACAGTCAGGAAATGGGATCCAACCTGTATTTGCTGTCGACTAGGGTATTCAAATGCAAAGAAGCAGATACAGCAACCTAAATCTGGAATAAAACAATGAGGAGTTGGCAAGAGAATTTTGTTAGCAGTATGCAGAACAATGAACTGAATCAGAAATGCACACCAAAATTTGATTGCATTATGATCGACTTCTTGTATCTTGCATTGACAGCAATACCGGGTGCTGGCACTGAAATCAAATGCTACCATAAAGTCACACCGGGAAACACTGTATTATAAGCCACTGGTGCCACCCCCTTCCCATCTCATCAATTCCTATAGGCTATTTTTGCAGCTTCATAGAAATTGTTTCAACATGCCCATGTTTGAAATTCAGTTGGTGAAATGTAATATATATTTCTGAGAAGGGGTTATAGGGTACACTTCCTAGACAGGGTTCTAGAACATGCAAGACTGCTAGACAGGAAGGAAGCACTTCAACTGAAGCCCAAATACACAGATAGCCAATGCTCCATGGCGTTTGTCTTGGAATTCAGTACAGTAGCACCTAAGATTAGAAGTACATTACTGAACACAACTTGGATATTTTAAGCCACTGCAGGCCATGGCATGGTTTTCAAAACAGCCTAGAGCTAGCTACAATAGGACTCCTAATTTAAAAGATCAATTAACACACTGCAATCCTAGGTGTGAGACCTGACAACTTTCCTGGCTTCCATAAAAACATAATTGATTTGTTTTTCAAAACAGCCACTGCACAGTGTGTTGTTTTGTTAGGAAAACAAATAATGTATTCCGCCCGAATATAATTATATTGTTGAGGTTCACCAACTCCAGTCCCATCCTGTTACAGATCATATGTTACATTTGTTATTGTGTTTCCTTGTAAGAAAATATACACTGGCAGGACAATTTGACTTCTGAGGAAAATAGGTGTGTAGCAATTCAGCAAAAAGGGCCATGTTTTTGGAGTTTAATGTACCCACCCTACACACATACACATACACACACACATCACACATCATGTGAAAGCTTATTTTCTGCACTTTTAGATGAGTTATGATCTGAAGCTGTCAAGTGGAGCCATAAGCTTGTAGTCAGGAAATTATTTCAAATTGGTAGCTATTTATAATGTTCCAGTTTACAAAAATGATATCCATAAGCCAAAATGATCCACATGTAACTACCTGAATAACAAGCATTTGTCAATGCTGAATGTTGATTGCTTTGGTCCATTGAGCTCGCTCTCTCCCCCTGGCTCATTGTGTTTCTCCTGGCGCTGCTGGCTGCCCTTTTATACTGGGCTTCTGCCTGCGTTGGCACCTTTTTCTGCCACAAATAAATCTGCAGCTGCCCCAACAGAGCTCCGTTGAGGTTGCTCTCTCTCCACCTGTCTCACTCACTCATTCTGTTTCTGCTGGCGCTGCAGGCTGCCCTTTTGTACTGGGCTCCTGCCTCCATTGGCAGCTTTTTCTGCCCACAAAGAAATCTGCAGCAGTTCTGACACAGGTCCGTTGAGGTAGCTCACTCCCCCTCTCATTCATTCGTTCTGTTTCTCCAGCAGCTGCAGGCTACCCTTTTGTACTGGGCCCCTGCGTTCATTGCTGCCTTTTTCTGCCCTCAAAGAAATCTGCAGCAATCCCAACAGAGCTCCGTTGAGCTCACTCACTCCCCCTCCCTCACTCGCTCATTCTGTGTCTCCCACGTCTGCAGGCTGCCCTTTTATACTGGGTTCCTGCCTGCATTGTCGGCTTTGTCTGCCCACAAAGACATGTGCAGCAGTCCCGACACAGCTCTGTTGAGGTTGCACACTCCCCTCTCTCACTCGCTCATTCCATTTCTGCCGGAGCTGCAGGCTGGCTTTTTGTACTGGGCCCCTGCCTGCCTGCACTGCCATCTTTTCTTGCTCACAAAGAAATCCACAGCAGTCACAGTAGACCTCCATTGAGTTCGCTCGCTCCCCTTTTCTCACTCATTTGTTCTGTTTCTCCCGGTGCTGCAGGCTGCCCTTTTGTACTGGGCTCCTGCCTGCATTGGCACTTTTTCCTGTCCACAAAGAAATCCGCAACTGTTCTGACAGAGTTCCATTGAGGTCGTTAACTCCCCCTGTCTCACTCGCTAATTCTGTTTCTCCTGGCACTGCAGGCTGCCCTTTTGTACTGGGCTTCTGCCTCTGTTTGACATTTTTTTCTGCCCATAAAGAAATCTGCAGCAGTCCCATAGTGCTCCATTGGCCTCACTTATTCCCCCTGTCTCACTCGCTCATTCCGTTTCTGCCAGCGCTGCAGGCTGCCCTTTTGTACTGGGCTCCTGCCTGTGTTGCTGCCCTTTTCTGCCCACAAAGAAATCTGCAGCAGTCATGATAGAGCTCCATTGAGCTCGCTCACTCACTCCCCCTCTCTCACTTGTTTGTTCTGTTTCTTCCGGTGCTGCAGACTGCCCTTTTGTACTTGGCTCCTGCCTGCATTGGCACCTTTTCCTGCCCACAAAGAAATCTACAGCTGTCCTGACAGAGCTCCATTGAGGTCGCTCACTCCCCCGTCTCACTCACTCATTCTGTTTCTCCTGGCACTGCAGGCTGTTCTTTTGTACTGGGATTCTGCCTCTGTTGACATCTTTTTCTGTCCACAAAGAAATCTGCAGCAGTCCTGACAGAGCTTATTGGCCTCACCCATTTCCCCGTCTCACTCGCTTGTTCTTTTTCTGCCGGCGCTGCAGGCTGCCCTTCTATACTGGGCTCCTGCCTGCATTGCCACCTTTTTCTGCCCACAAAGAAATCTGCAGCAGTCATGACAGAGCTCCGTTGAGCTCGCTCACTCCCCCCCCAGTCGCTCAATCCTAATCTGTCCTAAACACTGATTTCCGACAGCGACTGTGGTATTCTGCGCCGGAAGCGTGGAAACACATTTCGGCCAGGATGTGAAAAATGACAGCTGTACTGTCCATAAGGAGGTGTGAACAAATGCCAGTGTTGAAAATCTGGCATGAAAATATTACTAATTTGCAAACTTACAAGGGTGCGTGGAACCTGCACAACACACGCTCATAACACAGTCATTTTATGGAGTTTCATCACAAAATTTTCAACATAGGCTGATGAACATCCCCATATCGGGGAAACATCTGAGTGGCCGGGGCTACCTGGGCCAGCCGTTCACACCACCACTGCTCACTGCCAAGGAACCCTCCTCTTGCTGATCTCTCAGTCCCTGATCGGGGAAACATCTGAGTGGCCGGGGCTACCTGGGCCAGCCATCTACACCACCACTGCTCCCCACCAAGGAACCCTCCTCTTGCTGATCTCTCAGCCCCTGATAGGAGAAACATCTGAGCAGCTGGGGGTACCTGGGCCAGCCATCCACACCACCACTGCTCACCACCAAGGAACCCTCCTCTTGCTGATCTCTCAGCCCCTGATCGGGGAAACATCTGAGAGGCCGGGGCTACCTGGGCCAGCTGTCCACACCACCACTGCTCACTGCCAAGGAACCCTCTTCTTGCTGGTAAGCTCCTAGGCCGAACTGGGAAGTGCTGAAAGGCTCCCATTGGACACTGCCTGTTGCTTCCATCTCCTGTTGGACTGTTGTGCTCCGCGCAGCCATTGATTAGCCCTGCAATATTGACTGATTCAAACTGTTCTGCTGGGCTCTGCGCCCATAGACTTCAGTGGGTTTCGGAAGCAAATTTTGGTTAAATTGCTAGACAGCTTGCTTATTTTGCTGTTAAAGTCTCAATTAATATGTAAACCAGTCTTGATGTTCTTAGCACTCGACTTCTAAAAATTCCATGTCTCAGCCGATAATCTAGGCTAAATTACTAGGCTGCTTGCTATTTTTTTGTCAAAGTCAAAATTAATTTTGTAGACCTGCCTAAATGTTTTGGCACTGAACTGTAAAGTGTAGTTGGAAACTGCTGTAATTTAGAGCTGTGAAGTAATTCCTGCCCCTCTGCATTCACACTTTCTCTCCACCCTCCCCCCTGCTGCTAAACCCTGCATCTCTCTTTTCCTCCAATTGTGAATTTCATATTCTACTAAATCTCCCCTCTGTCCTCCCCCGGTGCCAGTTCAAGCTTATTTCTCTTGTCTGTGGCAGCATCCCCCCCAACCCTCTGCCAAATTCCCCTCTCTCTCTCTCCACTGCACACGCCCCTGATTTACTCTCCAGTGTCACCTTTTGTTATTACTGTGACTCACAATCTGTTGCTGTGTTCCTTCCCTCAGATCTCTCAGCCCCTGATTGTGGAAACATCTGAGCGGCCAGGGCTACCTGGGCCAGCCGTCCACACCACCACTGCTCACCACCAAGGAACCCCCTCTTGCTGGTAAGCTCCCAGGCTGAACTGGGAAGTGCTGAAAGGCTCCCATTGGCCACCACCTGTTGCTTCCATCTCCTGTTGGACTGTTGTGCTCCGAGCAGCCACTGATTGGCCCTGCAATATTGACTGATTCAAACTGTTCTGCTGGGCTCTGCACCCATAGACTTCAATGGGTTTCGGAAGAAAATTTTTGCCCACCCCCACCTCCACCTTAATTAAATAGGCCTTAGCTCAGCCCACTTCTGCCTAGGGGAACCGCCCTTTCATTTCCTATTGGATACTCTCTCTCCTGTACCTCCTCTCTTTACTGCCCACTCTCCCTCCTCCCTGCTTCTCCCCCCTCTGCTAATCAACTCAGTCCCCTCACTGCCCCTGCATCCTTTCCGTGCCTGACACCCTCCTTATATCTCCTACTGCCAGTCACTCTGTCACTCTGTGACTGGTCAACCCCCCCCTATGGAATTCTGTAGCTCCCATGCACCCTTTCACTCCTGAACTCTATTCTAGACCTGCTACCTCCTGTCTCCCTGTCTTGTTACACTCTTTAATGCACCCACTACCTCTCTGCTACATCCTCCTCTTTTGCTACTGCCCTTGTCTCCTCACTGCCCCACCCTCTGCCCATTCTCCCTCAGCCACCTGCTTACCTAGTTCTCCCTGCCCCCGAGCCTCCACCTCATTGCCTACCTCCTGCCACTTTCACTAGCTGCCTCCCACCTACCCAGCACCATGTGCCCGGTCTCTCCCTCATTCATATTGAATCATGTATGACACTGGTACTCTGTACGCCTTTCTCCTCACCTTGTTTGCCCTCCTTCTGCTCCTACATCCCCCCTGCTCATGTTTCCCCACTGTCCAGAACATCTACCAACTCACGCTCTCTCACCCCCTCCATTGTACCCTCCCTCTCGATCTCACGTACCCACCTTGGGCATCTCCAAGCACTACAAAATGGCCCTCTCCCCCAAATGGCCATCTGGTTCTCCCCCGTCCACCGCTACTACTGCCATGCTTTACCCATGGCTCCACCCGGTTACTTGCCTTCGTGAATCTCAGAGTTCTCTGGCCCAAAAAAATAGGTGCCAGTCATGGGTATCTCACACCAGTACTCTAAAATGTATACTTCTTCTCCTGCTATTGTCAGGAAACGTTCATCTCAATCCCGGACCAGCCCCTACAATAATAACAACTCAGACCAATCAACCAGGATCCCTCTTAATAATCTTACTTAACATATGCAGTCTTCTTCACAAAATTGATGCCCTTCAGACTTTTCCTGCCAGCATAACCCAGACATACTAGAAGTCATAGAAACCTGGCTTTCACCTTCGGTTCCCAACCAGGCTATGACCCTCCCTGGGTATAATGTCTACCGGCTTGATCGAACATCAAAAAGAAGAGGTGGCTGCGCCTTGTACCTTAAGGACACGGTCCGGGGGCACCTTATCAACTTAACCCCCCAAACCACCACTGCACAGATTCTTCCTGTAAAGATCCTTCTCAGTGCACACAATAAAACCATCACGGTTGTCACAGTCTACATTCCACCGAGAGAGCAAGGTAATGGGCTTAACACAGTCCTGGAGTTTACCAAATCTCTCTCACCTGATTCAGAAACCATCCTCCTCGGTGACTTTAATATTAACTGGCCTGCTGCAGAGGCAGGGGCATACAGGGACTTGATAGCGGCAGCAAACCTTTCTCAGATGGTTAGCTCCCCAACCAGGACAAACTATAAAACGGGTACCAGCACCCTTCTGGATTGGATCATAACAAGCCATCCCACCAGGATCACAAACACCACTGTCCTCCCTGACACACTTAGTGACCACTCTTCCATCATCTGCTACTGGTCCAATAAATTCATCAAGCCCCTCCCAAAACCATTACTAGCTGGGTTCTACCTAGAGGCAAGCTTCCTCATCTCAAAACCTTCCTTCGGCAACAGGATTGGTCCCCAATTCTCACTGCAACCAATGTGAACACTGCACTGGAACACTTCATCAGGATCTTCAACCAAGCATGCAACATATTTGCACCCTTCAAGAAGCGCAAGGCCTAAGCCCTATGTAACCCCTGGCTCACCGGAGACCTACTTAGATGACTAAAAGCTCGAGACCACCTTTGAGAGATTGCCAGAAACACCGGGAGACAAGTTGATATTGCTGACTATAAACGCGCATGAAATGACTGCACCAAATATATCCGGGATACGAAGACCACCTATTTCCATAGTGCTCTCACTAACTCATGGGGCAATGGTAGGGACTTCTGGAATAACATTAAAGAAGTCACCAGGAAGCAATCTAAATCACCCCTGTCAGTGCTCAGCATAAATGGTGAAACTACACTTAACCAGAAACTCCTTGCTGATATATTCAATGACACCTTCACGGACCTCAGCGCTGTACTCCCACAGGGTTTTTTCGATAAGGTGGTTTCCCTTCCCCCCCCAGCCACCTCCAGCCACCCTCCCTTCTACTTTAAAGCAGTAAAAATGCATCAAGCCTGCAGCTACGTTACCAAAGCCATTTGCAACTCCAGAGCCAGCAGTGACTCCCTTGACCTCATACTGCTATCACTCACACTTGAAGAAGTCCTCCGACCACTGACCAGGATTTTCAACCTCTCCCTCAGCCTCAGCCAGTTCTCTGACTTATGGAAATCTGCCAAGGTAACCCCAATTCATAAATGTGGTGACAAAACTGCTACTGAGAATTATTGTCCAATTTCCATCCTACCTCCACTCTCCAAGGCCCTAGAGTGGATTGTGTCAGACTAGCTCACCGACTTCCTAGACAATCACGACATCCTGTGCAAGGAGCAACATGGCTTTAGAAAAGGTCATAGCACCTCCACGGCACTACTTGAATTCGCTGGTGCAATCCATCACTCACTCGATAACAGTCTTCTTACTGGATCCACCTTCATCGACTTAACTAAAGCCTTTGATACTGTCAACCACAATCTCCTACTTGCCCAGCTTCGACTAGCAGGGCTCTCACCTAACTCGGTAAACTGGTTCAAAAGCTATTTAGACAACCGCTTCCAAAGAGTGAGAATTGCTGGCACACTCTCAGACCAAAGACCAGTCCGGTCCGGTGTCCCACAGGGCTCAATCTTGGGCCCCCTCCTTTTCAGCCTTTTTCTGAAATCAATGCCAGAATTCTGACCTGAACAGATCCTACTCTACGTGGATGATGCTGTCATCCTGGCATCCCACCATGATCCAGTCCATCTACAAGGTAACCTCCAACAGGCCTTCTCTGCAGTCGAAAACTGGTTCACAAAACACAGACTTAACCTTAACCAGAAAAAAACGAAGACCTTGATATTCTGCAGCTCCCAAAACAAACACAAACAATATCAGCTCTCCATTAAAACCAAGCAAGGAATCACCCTCGAACAATTTCATACCTTCAAATACCTCGGCCTCACCCTCGACTGTAATCTCTCCTATGTCCCACACATCAATAATGTGGCAAAAGTAGCCAACACAAGGATGGGCCTACTATTCTGACATAGGAAACATCTAACCCCAGAAGCTCTGTCCATAGCTGTCTAGAGCTCCATCATCAGCATCATTGACTACGGCTTCATTATCTATGGATCCGACACAACCTCATCTCTCAGGCGTGTTTTGACTTCCCTCAATCAAGCCTGCCGACTCGTCACTGGTTCCCACCATCTCACCCACACCTGCAACCTCTACTCCAAAATAGGCTGGCTGCAACTGAACAACCGAATCAAATACCAAACCTGCATCACTGCTAAGAAAATTATGATGGGAAAGGCACCACCAGGAGTCAGCACCCTCCTCAAACCCAAAATCACCAACTGCAACACCAGGAGCTCTAAGCCCCAAATCCTTCTAATCCTCTGCTGCTGCATGTCCCAAGGTCAAAAGTCATATACATATAGGGCTCCGAGTTGGCTGAATGAGCTCTCTAGTGACACCTCATCCATAGCAATGCTTGGAGTGTTCAAAAAAAAGCTCCACCACTCCATAACTGGCACCTCCACCTGTGCTTGCACCCCATAACATCTTCATTCCCTACGCTGCTTCTGACCTTATAGGTGTCCATTTCTGCCCTCTCTTCTTGCACTTACCTGTCCAATGCAACTTCTAATGCACTTGCCCTGTGTCTGTTCTGACAAGGCCCCTCGGCTGCCTCACCTGACCCTCTATGCCTATGCCTTCCCATACCCTGAGCCCTCTCCCCTTCTTGCCCTCTTCCTCCTATTGTTTCTTAAGTTAATCATCGCTAAGTCTGATTTTGTCAAGCAAAGTTACTGTCTAAAACCATGTACCTCCAACTGTTTTTTGTTTTAGCGTCTGTTACTCTGTAACCAGCATGACGTGGAACCTTTGTAAAAGAGCCTTGGCTCAAAGGTACTTTGTAATCCTAGACACAAATAAATAAATAAACAGTGTCAGTGTGATTTTCTTAATATGTCCCTACACTAATTTCCAACAGTGACCGTGCAATTATGCGCTGGAAGAGCAAAAACACATTTCGGCCAGGATGTGAAAAATGACAGCTGCACTATTCATAAGGAGGTGTGGCAAAATGGCAATGCTGAAAATCTGGAGTGAAAATATTGCAAAATTGCTAAGGTACAAGCGTGCATGGAAACTGCACAATGCACATTCGTAACACACTCATTTTATGGACTTTCATCACCAAATTTTCAACATAGGCATTTTAGGACCTCTGCTAATGAACAGTGTCTTTGTCATTTTCATAATGTGTCCCAAACATGGATTTCCCACAGCGACCATGCAACTCTGCGCCGGAACTGCAAAAACACATTTCTGCCAGGATGTGAAAAATGACAGCTGTACTGTTCATAAGGAGGTGCAGAAGAATGGCAATGTTGAAAATCTGGAGTGAAAATATTATTAATTTGTGAAGTTACGAGCATGCGTGCAAACTGCTCAATGCACGCTCGTAACACAGTCATTTTATGGAGTATCATCAACAAATTTTCAACATAGGCATTTTAGGACCTCTGCTCATGAACAGTGCCACTGTCATTTTCTTAATCTGTCCTTATGAGCGTGCATAGCAACTGCGCAACGCATGCTCATAAAACAATGATTTTGGGGATTTTTCCCACCAGGTTTCCAGTATAGGCTTTTTGACAGCCCACCTCATGAACACTGGCACTGTCATTTCATTAATTGGTCCCGAAAAAGGATTCTGTGCAGTGACCGAGAAATCACCTTTTGGGGCCGAATAACACCATGACAGTGCCAGAATTCATGAAGAGGGGTCCCAAAAACTCCATGTTGAAAATTTGGTGCCAAAATTCAAAAAAATGCCTGAGAAATGCATCTAAGTTGTAAAAACCCTATTTATTCCATTATACAGCTTACCTGCATTTCCTCAGTTCGAGGTCGGCTTTGAAGAGTGCAGACGTGTTCTCGGTCCACCGAAGATCGTTGCGCTGGACTCTGGAGGTAAGTATGGGGTGAGGGGGTGTAGGGAGGCAGAATGTGCAGTGGGTGGGTGCGGGTTGTGGGAGGGCAGGACCATCAAGGACCGTTTCCTTTACAGGTTAAAAAGAAAAAATACATCGTGGGACTGTTTTTTGATTAAACAAGGGCACTGGGGTGGGCTCCCAGTGTGCCAATGGAGTCATTTTGGGGGCAGCTGTAGTCAACGAAGTTCAGGCACCTCCATTGGCACACAACAAAAGGGGGGTGACATTATGCCAACAGGGACTGGGCACCCCAACAGCAGGCAACAAAAGCGGGGGGTTACATAATGCCAATAATGGGGATTGGGGCCCCCGTTGGCAAACAAACATGGGGGGGCACATGCTGCCGATGGGGATTGGGCACCCCCTTGGTGGAGGGGGTTAATATTATTTGTGAACATAGCAGCAAGCCGCCGCCATGTTCACAAACAACATCAGTGTTTCAAGGTTCCGCCCTACAATGACAGGTCACTCCCTCATTGCAGCGAATCACTGACGTTGCAAAGATGAGTAAGCCCCTGATTGCAGTGGCTAAAATTTTACTAGTTGGTGGCACGCTGGCTGAACTAGTGTCAGCAGCAGCATTCCATGGCATTGGGGATGTGGGCCAAGCCTTGAAAGGCTGTGGGGGCATTGGCCACAACAGTGCCATGCCACCACAACCTGCTTCTGGAGAAAGCTGCCACAATATGTTTCTTGTGCATGTGTGCAATCAACATAAAAAGTCATGTGAAAAACTGTATTTTGCATTGTTTTGTTTTTATGAGCAGCATTCTGTTCCCGTTCTCTTCTCGGAACAAGTGATCTGGAGTTTTAACTATGTCACGGTTTGAGGAAAGAGCTCTAAGCATGGTTCTGATAGGACACTAGCTCATGTTTAACATTCTGTACTCAAACCGTGACATAGTAAACACTCCAAATTACTGGTTCCAGGAAAATAACTGTTCAGAATGGTGTTCATAAAAGAAAACAATTGAAAACACAGTTTTTCACATCAATGTTTATTAAGGTACAGTTAACTATGGTCCATTTGGAGGCATGTTTATCATTTCTCTTACTAGGAACATTACCAACTGCTGCCAGTTAGCACAGATTTCCTGTCCCCTTTAAACAATGGTACCCAAAATGAGAAAGTGTAATTTTTTTGCACAGTTCCAGAAACACTGCAACATGATTATGACTCCGGTTTTTACTGTTTAAGTTAATTTCAACACTTTAATGTGGAGTTTATTGGTCAAAACTACCAAATGACAATGTCTTAAAAGATTTTTATTGGTTTGCATTGGCTAGTATTTTTTTTTTCAGAAATGATGACTCTGATTAGCTTGTCCACCTTGGGACAAGTGACATAGCAAATATAACCATGGAAGAAACCAAGGCAGACATGAAGACCCTGGGGGAAAGCCTAAAGGAGTACACAACATATCTGGACTTCTCAGAGATTTTGCCAGTTATGAGGAAGGGCGGAAGTGAGAACAAGATCAGGAATGAAGAGATCAGGGAATTCAATTGGTGGCTCCATGGTTGGTACACAGGTAATGGGATGCTCTATATTTGAGACTGGGGGACCTTCTAGGACAGGAAGCTCTTCAAGCATGATGGTCTACATTTCACCTGATAAGGAGCAAGAGTGCTAAGGCAGAAGTTGGAGGTTTTTCTTAGGGGATTTAAACTGGGAGATCTCCAGCACTGAGAAGAAGACCTGAATGAGGATGCAGCAGAAAGATACAAATGTAAGTGGATCGGCAAATGGAAGGGAACCCCCCCCGACATCAGAATGAAGGAAACAGGCACAGCCACAAGCATGGAGGGGCCATAGGTAAAAAATGAATGATCTCAGGTAAAGTACACTAGGGACAGACACAGAACAGGGGGGATGGCACTGGGGTTACAGCAGAGAGGAGGGTCCATAATTGGAAGGCTATGTGCACAAAGGCCCACAGCCTGGGTAACAAAATCCTAGAACTTGTGGAATTAATGGCCTCCGAGGACCTGGATATCATGGTAGTCACAGAAACATGGTGCAACAGCAAGGAGTAAGGGATCCTTGCAATCTTTGCAAGGGGCAGATCTCACACAGCTAGTGAGGGAGACTACAAGGGAGAATGCAATTCTGGATCTTGTCCTCAGCAATGGGGACAGGATAAAGGAAGTCACAGTGGGAGACAACCTAGGGACTAGTGACCATTGAGCTGTGGGGTTCACTATAAAGATGTCATAGGAGGCTAGCCACACAAGTACTAGAATCCTGGGTTTCAGAAGAACAAACTTCTGAAAGATGAAAGACAAATTCAGGAAGGCTATGCAATGATATGATGACATAAGGGGAGTGGTGGAACAGTGTGATAAATTAAGGGAAGCCCTGCACATAGTAGCAAACCATTGTGCCAGGCCCTGCAGCAAGATCAAAAGAAAGAGGAAACTGCTGTGGTTCTCAGGGGGCATACCAGAGCTAGCAAGAGGAAAAAAGATGGCATTTCTGAGGTACAAGGCAACACAAAGCAAGGAAGAAAGGCAAGAATACTTGGAAAAATGAAAGGAAGCGAACAAGGCAGGAAGGGCAGCAAAGGCCGAAACAGAGGAAAGACCAGCTAAATCAGTGAAGGAGGAGGGAAGGCATTCTTTTGGTATATTAGTGAAAAGAAGAGGACGGGGGTGATTGTGAGACCTAGGGAAGGGGGAGGCAGGGTAGTGGAGAAAGACATTGACAAGGCAACCATCCTCAACAAATACTTCTGCTCTGTATTCACGGAGGAAGGCAATGGGGATGGTCCCCCCATAATGGAGAAGGGCAAACAGGGAGAATGGGGTGGACATTAGACCTTTTTTAGACGACAGAGTAAAAAGAGCACTAAAATTGCTTAGAGTGGATAAAGCTATGGGGCCAGATGGGATACACCCAAAGATCCTAAAGAAGCTCCTGGAGGAACTGGCTAAACCGCTGGATAACCTGTTCAGTGGATCACTGGAAATAGGCATGGTTCCGGCAGAGTGGAGGAGGGCACAAGTGGTACCCCTGCACAAAAGTGGTAGCAAGGAGGAGGCAGGACACTACTACCCTGTCAGTCTGACCTCGATAGTAGGCAGAATGATGGAAACTCTGCTTAAGGAAAGGCTGGTGGACAATCTAGACACAAGGGATCTGCTGGATCCAAGACAACATGGATTCACGGCAGGGAGATCATGCCAAACCAACTTGATTGATTTCTTCGGGTGGGTGACAAAGGAAATATATCAGGGAAGAGCAGTAAATGTGGCCTATCTGGACTTCTGGAAGGCCTTCAACACAGTCCCATGCAGGAGACTAATCCATAAGCTGGCAAATCTGGGAATGGAGACATAGGTACTCATGTGGGTTAGAAACTGGCTGAGTAACAGAACACAAAGAATGGTGGTAAATGTGGTTAGCTTACAGGAGGGGCAGATAACAAGTGGTGTACCCCAGGGATCAGTGATGGGACCAGTGCTCTTCAATATCGTCATAAGCAATATTTCAGAGGGTCTAGAAGGGAGAGTTAGCCTGTTCATGGATGATACAAAGCTATGTAACAGGGTACATACACAGGACGGTACAGCAAAAATGAAGAGAGATCTGAAGAGGCTAGAAATCTGGTCCAATGAATGGCGGCTGTGTTTCAATGCAACAAAGTACAGGATTATGCACCTGGGGAGAGGGAATCCTAGGGTCGAGTGTGAACTAGAACGGGTAACACTGGAGGCCACCAAAGAGGAAAGGGATTGAGGTGTAGTCATAGAAGACAATCTCAAGGTGGCTAAACAGTGTGACAAAGCAGTCAGAAAGGCTAACAGAATACTAGGGTGCATAAGGAGGGGTATAACAAGTAGAAGGAAGGAACTGGTGTTACCATTGTATAACTCCCTAGTAAGGTCCCATCTAGAGTATAGTGTTCAGTTCTGGAGGCCCCATCTCCAGAAAGACATAGACTGGATGGAGACGGTACAGAGGAGAGCAACAAAAATGGTGTCTGGGATGCAGCATAAGTCATATGAGGAGAGACTCAGAGCACTCAGTATGTACTCACTGGAGGAAAGGAAAGAGAGGGGGGACATGATAGAGACCTTCAAGTATCTGAAAGAGATCAATAGGGTACCAAAGGGGAACATTTTTCACATGAAGGGAAATAGTAGAACAAGGGGGCACAGTATGAGACTAACATGGGGAAAACTTAGGGGGAACTTGAGGAAGTTCTACTTTTCTGAAAGGGTGGTGGACAGATGAAACAGTCTCCTCCAGGAAGTGGTGGGGGTGGTCACAGTTTAGGAATTCAAGAATGGGTGGGATAGATACATGGGAATTATCAAGCTAGGGCAAGGAGGGGGGAGTTTTTTGCAGTATCTACGGTACCTGAAGCATCAGAAAGAGGAATAGGGCAGACAGGATGGACCACAAGGCCCATATCTGCCGACAACATCTATGTATCTACTGTATGTGGCAAAAATGATGAATATCAACATTTTGCAATATACTAAAATGAAATCTTTTCATATCGCAGATTCTTAATTGTCAAAATGTCTCACAAGTGATTTTAATAGTTTTCTATATTTTCAGTTGAAATGTGCTGCCCAAATCCATCTCATGCTGAAGGTTATGCACCAGTAGCAGTAGATTGCATGCCCATAGTTTGTACTGCATAGTGGGTAGATACAAATGTAAGTGAATTCCAAATGTAAGCTTTTATACATACAATGTAGCATCTAGTCTGCCTGGTAGAAGGTTTTAATGTGTAATTGTCTATGCATGCAGTGCTAGCCTTAGAAATATTCTAGAAATTAGCTTTTTAATTCAGTGGCACTTGTGCACAAGTCAGTATTAGTGTTAGAGATGAAAACAGAGTATACAGATTCATACTGGGCTTCAATCAAAGGGATCACTAAACAAAAATGGCAGTTTTGATATTAACATATAGATGTCATTTAAATCTAATTTAGCACAAGTCTGCATGA
The DNA here is from genome assembly GCA_016271365.2 of Neoceratodus forsteri. Classification (NCBI taxonomy): domain Eukaryota; kingdom Metazoa; phylum Chordata; order Ceratodontiformes; family Ceratodontidae; genus Neoceratodus; species Neoceratodus forsteri. The sequence goes on along the minus strand of CM057455.1, from coordinate 529,077,162 downwards.
AGCATGGGAAAGAAGTCACTTACTCTGCCCCCGGGCAATCAAAGTGTCTTATGCAGTGTGCAGCATTTCAAAAACCTAGAACACATCCAGAACCAACTCACCATGAACAAGTACTCGAGAAAATAAACTCCTGTCACCTACAAGTGAAAGCTGTCCAATATCTCTCCTGGTGTCTTTTAAGAATACTAGCTCATGATGTCCTCCCAATACCAAATGACACTGATATTGTTCACTCAGGTGATTCCATTTTGGACTGGTTTCAACCACAAGCTTGCCAGAAAGAAGAGAGCCTACACAGCAGTTGCATATGCTCCAATTGTGAATGCCAAACCAGCTGACATGGCCACAGTCTATACTACAATGCTAAAATGTAAGGAAATGTCAGCAGCTCTAGGCCAGCAACATGCCATTCAGACTATGTATCAGCAGCTGTATGTTGCTGCTTATTAAGTAAAATGGACTCTCCCAAATGAACTTAATACCAATGTAATTCACTGGGATGGTTTTCATACCCTGTGTTGTTTTACAGTAGCAGCCACAGACTCTGCCAGCTATTTCCCCAAAATTTCTGTGACATTTCCAGAAATATCTCATGCTTTCTCCATTTCCACAGTAGGAGCATATTGCATGTATTGGGAAATTTTGAGGAGAAGCAGGATTGCTAGACCTTCTTGTTTATTTATTTATTTATGAGTTTTACCAGGTTGGCATACTGAGCAACATGCTCGATTCCAGATGCGACCTGGGGGCCGAGACCCAAATTACAAACATTTTCGATTACAAGAAAAAGTATTTACATAGTCAAGTTAGGACAACAAGCATCATATTTCAGTTAGTGAAGATGATTTACAGACAGAGGTAATACATGTAAAGTGTAGAGAAAATTGCAGGGTAGTCAGCTTGGGAGCAGTTAATTTCACAAATAGATGTAGGGTTACATTAATTGAAACAGGTTCAGCTGTAGGAGAAATGCCTCCATGCCTCAAATGGGTTGGAGGCATGTCTTATGGGGGCAGGGAGGATGTTCCAGAGTTGAGGGATTCGGTAGCTAAAAGCGGCCTGGCCATTTTTTGTGCGCATAGGGTCAGTGCTCCTGAGGGAGTATGTGGGTGGAGGTTGTTGGCAGAGGGTGGGAGACAGGTAGGGTGGGAGGGAGAGGGACCAGTATTTGGCTGTGAACCTGGCACTGTTTATTAGTCTACGGTCGTGGAGGGCTGGCAGGGTTAGGAAAGTGTAAAGGTTGCAGTGGTGTGTAGAGTGTCGGCAATTGAGGATAAATCGACAGAAAGAGTGGAACAGGGTGTCGAGGCTAGCCAGGGTGGACACAGAGGCAGTGGTGTATACAATATCACCATAGACTAGAACGGGCAGAATCATTTTTTGGACAATATCTTTCCTAGTCTGTGTGGGGAGGCAGCTTTTGTTTCAGTGTAGCGCGACGAGCTTTGGGAGGAGCTTCTTGTGCAAGGATTCGATGTGGAAAGAGAAATCTAGGTGTTGGACAAGCCAAATGCCTAAATACCTGTAGCAAGTGCAATTTTCCAGGGGGTCCCGTCCAGTGTTTTAAAAGGGGTGCAGGGGGATTGATGGGAGAGTTTTTGTTGTGAGACAAAAGTTTGGGATACATTTTTTTTTGAGTTTAGGAATAACTGATTTGACCTAAACCAGTGTTGGATGGCGTTGAAATCTTCTTGGAGGAGGGTAGCTACGCTAGGTGTTGTAGGGCCAGAAGCATAGAGGACAGTGTCATCCACATACATCTGGATAGCTGAATGTTTGCATATAAGTGGGAGGTCATTTAGAAAAACAGAGAAAAGTAGGGGACCTAGGACGGATCCTTGGGGGACGCCGGATGAGACTGGTTTGGGTTCGAGGTGCAGGAGACGAGTTTGACAGATTGCGTCCTGCCCACTAGGTAGTCTTGGAACCAATTTGTGGCAGGTTTAGAAAGCCCTGCAACAGTGAGTTTGGTGAGGAGTAGTGGGTGGTAAACAGTATCAAAAGCCTTTGCTAGGTCGATAAAGATGGCCGTGGTGATGTGTCCTTTGTCCATACTCATGAGAATGTCGCTGGTGACGCGTAACAGGGATGTGATGGTGGAGTGAGTTTTACGGAAGCCCGGTTGGAAAGGAGTGAAGACAGAGGATCCTTCCAGGTAAGGGGTGAGTTGGGACATGACCAATCTTTCCTGTAGTTTGGCCAGTATAGGGAGTAGGGAGATGGGTCTGTAGTTTCCTGGGGAGGACAGATCGCCCCCTTTCGGCAGTGGGATAACAGTGGCCTGCTTCCAGGCAGTAGGGAGCTTGCTCAGAGAGAAAAAGAGGTTAAAGAGGGCAGTTATAGGAGCAGCTATGACTGGGGCAGATAGGAAGAGCATCTTGGCGTCCAAGGACAACGGACATTTCCCTTTGTTGGGGTTTAAAGCCAGTAAGGATTGGAGGACTTCTGATTCAGTTACTGGATGGAAAGAGAACAGCAGTCCATTGCGGGCAGGTTTAGTGGGACATGAGTGAAGAAGGGGGGGGTTGAGGAGGGAGTATTGCGGAGGGAAGATAGGAGTTTTTCTGCGCAGCTGGAGAAGTGGGAGTTTAAAGTTTCAGCTACGTCGATGGGATCAGAGATGAGGGAACCCTGGACAGATAGTGTGGGGGGTGGGGGTTTAGTGGGGGAGGATATAAGGGATTTTAGTGATTTCCAGAAGTCAGTTGGATGATTTAAATTTTTTCTAAAAACCGAGAGGAAGTAGTTTGTTTTGGCTAGGCGGATGGAGTTGGTGCAGGTATTTCATAGGGATATGTATATGGTGAGGTGCTGCTGGGTGCCCAGCTTCTTGAAAGCTTTCCAGGTGTGGTCCCTAGCATGGCATAATTTGATTATATCTGCCGAGATCCATGGGAGGTGTGCACGTCTAACTCATTTCTTGCGTAGGGGGCATGATTATCCCAGACTTTTAGGAAGTGGGATTTGAAACCTTCAAAGGCGGTGTCAATGGAGGATGCTTTTGGGATAAAAGACCAGTTTGTGCGTCCTAGGTCCAGCAAGAGATGCTAGGTTGAGGAAGTTGTAGGACCTGGTGTATAGTGTTTTAAGGGGGCAGGCAGTGGGGCCGTGCACTTTCCTGATCAAGTAAATCATGTGATGATCACTTATAGAGTCAGGTAATAGGCCTGCACTTAGGATCCTGTGGGAGTGGGAGGTAAGAGCCCAATCCAGTAAAGAGTGATTTTGGGACTTGTGGTTTAGTCTGGTGGGATCGACAATGAGTTGGGTTAGATTTAGGGTCTTAATTTTGGTCTTTAGGTGGGCTTTGCCTGGCCCTAGCCAGTTTGTGTTAAAATCGGCGGTGACGTGGAGTTCACCCCCCGCCGCTAGGGTCTGCAAGGAGATGAGGTGGGAGAGGATGTCCTCGGGGAGTGTACAGGGGGGCAGTACGAGCGTGCCATGTAAATAGGGGTGGAGCATGGGAGTGTGAGTTTTATAAGTAATGAATCTATGTGTCCCGGAAATGAAGGGATGTCCACTTTAGTGAACAGGCGACTGTTTGTGATATACATAGCCGTGCCTCCACCTCTCTTTCTGCCAGACCGGTCATGCCTAATTATTGTGTACCCTAGTATGGATACTTTGGCATCCATGTGGTGAGGTTTTTCGGATAAGACAAATATGTCAGGGCACATAGTTAGAGCAGTTTGTTGCAGCAGCGAGAATTTTGATAGCAGGCTGCAAGTGTTTAGGTGGAGGATATGGAGGCCTTTTGGAAAAGAGAAAGGGGGGTGGGAATTTGTGTTTGGGGTGGTTGGGCCAGGGTTCACCTCTATGTCCCCAGCCAGGAGCAAAAGTAGGCATATAATGTGTTTGTGCTTTGCCCTCAGGAGTTTTGGACTGCTTTGGGTGGGACGAACAGAGGGGGGAGTGAGGGAGTAGCAGCTGGTAGGGGTGTGTAAGGCCAGTAGTCCTAGGTGGAAAGAGGGAGGAAGGATAGTGGCAGTGATGTGTCCATTATAGCTGGAACCCGAGTCCTGAGCGGGCGAGTATGAGTTTGGGGTGACGTATGGGTGGGGGGTTAGCCTTGGGGGCAGAGACGGTGGTGGTTCACGACTTGGGAGGTTGGCAGGGGGCAATGAGGATAAGAGAGGCCAGGGAAAGGAGAATTAGAGCAGTGGGCAGCAGCATTTTGGGCAGAAACAAAGAGCACGGGGGCTGGGAAAATTTTTTTTTTTTTTTTTTTACTTTGTTGTGTTTGAGCCCTCTGGTGGCAGCAGCTGATAAGCTGCAAATGGGAAAATAGGCTGATAGGTTTTTGCAGTCATGTGACTACAACCTATAAAAGGAGGAGCTCACCAAGGGCTGTGGTGGGGGTGGTGGGGAGCCTGTACACAGCGCCAGTGGGGCAGAAGCACACAGGTAGTGTGGGATGCAGACTGGCTTTAGCAGTGGTCTAGGAGATTCAAAAATGGTGCCACAACCGCGCCCTGCTGCTGACAAGTCTTTCTTCAAATTACTGCGTACCTGGAGTTCCTCGTGGGGGGGTCCGCAAGGGAGGGCAGGATTCGATACTGGGCCCTCGCGACCCTAGAATTCCTGGAGTCTGCAGAAAGAGAGAGAGGTTTATATAGTCAAAATTCAGTGGGAGGAGAACAGCTTAAGGTAGTTGAAAGCAACAATTGGTCAGGAAAAATTTACTCGAGTTACACTTGTACCATTTACATGGACTTTTACTTACTTATTTATTTTTTTGGAAGCTGTTTGCTGTGGGGGCTGGGGACAGTGGAGCGAGAGACCGATTAAAAACTCGGCTCAGGTGACTACCCTTTGTGGAGTAGCTGCAGAGGCAGGGATTTGAGCAAGCGGCAGCAGTTAGCAAGTGAAGTTGGGACTCTTACGGGTAGGTCTGGGGCTTGGAGCAGGCTCAGGAATCTGCAACACTATGTAACTTAACATGCGGAGCACAGTGAGAGACTGAAAGCAGTTCCTGTGCAGTTTTGGCCGGGGAGAGAAGAGTGCTAGAGGTGTAAAAACCACTCCAGGCTCTGTTACTGCCCTCCTCCAATTTTTTTTTCCAGTTTGCAACAGTTTCTTTCGGAAATCAGACACGCAATGCTATTAGCTGTAACAGTGCTGCAGTACTTATAAAATATAACAAAATCCGAATGTGGCAGTACCGTAGCTACAGCTAGTAAAACAGCTTTAAAGGTAACGTTCTGACAGACCCCTAGGCAATCGGAGCAGTGATTACATTTAAGTACAGTGGGTGGCTTGAAACTTAGAGGAAACAGCCGGGAAACATCACAGGAGAAAAATAAATAAGCTCCTCTTAAAGTTACTAGTAAAAACAGCCCCAGAGGAGGTCAAATTCCATAGATAACAGTGAAATAAAAACTATCAGCACTCGTGTGCCGACCACAATGAAGCACACAGGTAGTGTGGGACACAGGCTGGCTTTAGCAGTGGTCTAGGAGATTAAAAAATGGTGCCACAACCGTGCCCTGCTGCCGACAAGTCTTTCCTCAAATTACTGCGTACCTGGAAATCCTCGTGGGGGGGTACGCAGGGGAGGGCAGGATTCGATACTGGGCCCTCGCGACCCTAGAATTCCCGGAGTCTGGAGTTCCTCGTGGGGGTGGGGTCTGCAGGGGAGGGCATGATTCAATACTGGGCCCTCAAGACCCTAGAATTCCCAGAGTCTGGAGTTCCTCTTGGGGGTGGCCGCAGGGGAGGGCAAGATTCGATACTGGGCCCTCGCAACCCTAGAATTGTTGATTCTGATGTGTATGCTGCTTGTACTGCAGATCAAATGCTTGCTAGTAAGCAATTCAACCATGTTCTATGTGGTTTGACTCTAGCATTAGAGTCCGCTTTCTTGTCCTACATCCTGTCTGATGCCCTGCTTACTCACTTCACTTGCCGCCCTGTGCTATTCTCAGTTGGCATAGTGCAGGCCATTGGTTCACACTTGCTATTACATTACTCTTCCTCTGTCTCACCATAAGCTAACTGTGACTGGCTTTCACTTCTCTACCCTTGTAATTATTTGCTTTTCATGCTAATGTGTAATTCAATTGTAACCTGTTTTTGTATGGTATTGTGTATTTTGTTTGTAATCATTGTTACTATGTAACTCCCACCACCCTCTCCCCCAGGTCGTACTGGGAGACAAGCAACTTGTTGTTCAATGTACCTTACCTGGTGAAACTTTTCAATAAATAAATAAATTAGAGGCCCTGAGTGCTCTGAAACTTTCTTCAATTGTTAAATGGTGTGAGCAGGGAGGAGGTACTCATGGAGTTCCAGCATTTGTCTGGCAAATGTTGATTGACACTTAAAAGGTGTTTGTGTTTGAAGACATTGAGTCCTTACAACATGTCATTAAAGAGCTTGATGATGCTCAGACTTAGCATATGCTACCACTAGTGGAAGAATTGCAGACATGGGGGTAAGTACAGTCTTCTATGTTCATGTTCTAGGATCATTTTCTCTAGGTTATGCAGATACTACTTCTAAATGTCCATGCAGAGTGAGAGGGTGATTGTAAACTTCACCTACACACACAGCCTGCCATGTGTTCATACTTCTTTGTTGCAAACAGGCTCAACTATGCCAGGAGAATTCCAATCTACATTCTTGTTATGCTAATTCTCTCTGAAGAAGTACAGAGTGCCTTTGCATCTGGGGAATTTGCTGCATGTCTCCTGGTTCTTTTGATGGAATTTGGAGTGACATGGGAACAGAGAAAACTGTCATCAAAGACTCAAAGGACAGCAGTGGGATTGTAGGACTGACAAGAAAGAAGCCCGCCCTTGCCAGATGGACGTTCTCAAGACATGCCCTGAGTAAATATGCAAAAGCTATGAGATAAAGAAGTGGCCTATCAACAAGTAGTGAACACAAAGTCCACAAACAAGTCCTTGCCTCAGCACTGAAGAGGGATGAAGAGCATGTTACAACCCTTACCAACCATGTCATCAACAATATGACAAACCCATTTGATCTGGAACACATCTAGAGGTGCTTATCAACATTTCTACTGGACTGAAGGTAACATCAGATGTATGAGAGCCTCTACTGAAAATAGGAGATGTTGGTGAAGAACAAACAGAGATTTATGAGAGGTGCACTTGATTCTGATGGAACACGTAGCTTCTTCAGCCCCATCAACTCTCAACTCAACTAAATTCATTCTTTATTTATAAAAAGCACCTTTCCAAAACCAAGGCACTTATACAGAAATAAATAATTAAAATACAGCAAAGATAAAACAAATAAAACCAATCAGCATAATGGTATTAAAAATCTGGGTACTCTCGGCTATATAAATATGTTTTCAAGGCTGATGGTCAGGTAGTTTCGCACCCGATGAGGTAGAGAATTCCACAGGGTCGAGGCCATAAAACTAAATGACCTGGCTCAGATGTCTTCAAACAAACCCTGGTAATCTCTAGCAATCCCTCATCGGTGGATTGGAGAGGGTGGAGGGGACAATAGGGGTGAAGAGGATCTTGCAGGTAACTGGGTCCCTGGTCATGTATGGGCCTTATAGGTCAGCAAACTGACCTTGAAGGTGATCTACCACTGTACTGGCAGCCAGTGCAGTCCGCAGAGGACAGGCATTATATGACTGGTCCTAGAAGTACCAGTCAAAAGCCTGGTAGCTGCATTCTGCACTAGCTGCAAGCAGCAGATATCAACCCCCTGTAGCCCTAGGTAAAGGGTGTTGCAGTAGTCAAGGCGGGAGGTAACGAAGGCGTGGACCAAAGTTGGAAGATCTTCGGAAGGAACCAAGTGCTTCACCCGGACGATATTCTTCAGATGGAAAAAAAGAGGTTTTGACAATTGCAGACTCCTGTGATTTAAGGGTCAGGCAGTCATCAAACATAATGCCCAGGTTCCACACCCAGTCTGAGGTAGTTAGCTGAGCACCCCAAGCCAAAGACCTGAAGGTGATCCTGCCAACAAACCTGTCTCCTGATGACCAGGGTCCACAACCAACACCTCAGTTTTTTCATGGTTTAACTGCAGCCAGCTCACATTCATCCAATCCTGGATCTCAGTGAGACAGTTTTTAAAGACCAAGACAGCATGAACCTGGCCAGGCACAAAGGACATGTACAGTTGAGTATCATCTGCATAGCAATAAAAACTCAAACTGTACCACCTAATAATCACTCCCAATGGCAGCATATGCACAGCAAACAACATGGGCACCAAGAAGGAGCCCTGTGGCACCCCACAGGATAGGGGGAGTGGTGCTGAGGAAAAAATTCCTGACACCACCCTCTGAGTCCTACCCTTGAGGAGAGATTGACACCATCAGAGGACCATACCAGACAGTCCACAGATGAACCGCAGGTGCTCCAACAGCGCACCATAGTTCACGGTGTCAAATGTCACAGAGAGATCTAAAAGGACCAAGATGGAACGGGTCTTTCGATCTCTCGCTATTAGGAGGTCATTTAGTACCCGGACAAGGGCCGTCTCAGTATATGTCTCTTCCTAAATCTGGACTGGAGAGAATCATAGACATTGTGGCTGGTCAAATGATCATCCAGGTGTGATGCAACCACCTTCTCAATAACCTTGCCCAAAAAGGGCAGGTTAGAGACAGGCCTGTAGTTAGCCAGACAGTCTGGGTCCAAGGAGGACTTCTTAAGAAGGGGCCATACCATGGCTTCCTTTAGGGGATCAGGAAAAATCCCCCTCTCCAAGGACAACCAAACTATCTTGGCAAGGACTAGGACAATTTTATCCACAAAGCCTACTAAAAGGCGTGTAGGGCCCGGGTCCAAACTACAGTTGGTCAGTCGCAGCGACTGGACAACCATCACAATGTCATTGATTGTGGGCAGGTCAAAGTCAAACTATACAAAACTGGGTGTCCAACATCTCCTGCTGACCACCACAGCTCCCATGTGAGAATCAGAAGGAGATCAGATCTGAGTGAGGCAACCTTATCCATGAAGAATCGAACAAACTCCTCACACCATTCTTCTGAGAAAACACTTCTGGGCTGAATACAGATTGGATTGCTCAATCTGTCCTTGGTCTGGAAGAGCTGATCTGGTCAATTCTGAGCAGCAGTAATTTCACTGGACAGGAATTCTGCCTTCTTATGGGTAATTTCTGATTGATAGACCTGATAGTGGTCCATCAAACAAAGTTTGTCACACTCTAAGCCTGACTTCCACCAACATCTCTCAAGCCTTCATCCCACTCTTCTCAACTCCCTCAAGATCTCATCAAACCAGGGAGACCTGCAGCGAAGAGTGAGGGGGTGAACACAAACAGGAGCAATGGAATCCAGGGCCCCTATCACTGCCTTATTATAGGCAAGTACTAGGTCCAAGGGATCCATGCATTCACTCGGTAGACCCGATAGGTCAAGCACCACCATCAGACCCTCTGGGGAAACACCCCTCAAAGGGCAGTACCAAACCATCTCCATAGGGGCCGGCCTACTGGGAGGCCAAGAAACAGACCCCAATGGTATGATGGTCAGATGAACCAACTGGTTTCACCATCTGGTTGGATATCTCCATCCCCAGGAGAAACACCAAGTCCCATGAATGACCACCTATATGGGTTGAGGAGGAAATAACCTGTGTGAAGCCCAGCAAAATCATTAGTTGGAGTAAGTCCTGACCAAACTGTGAGAGTTCATCCTCGAATTAGGCATTGAAATCCCCCAGGATCAGCCATCTGGAAGATCCCAATGTCAGGTTGACAAAGAAGTCCGTGACTTCCCACAGGAAAACATTCCCATCACTTGGTGGATGGTAGATGAGAAGAATCCTGCTCCCCACAACCTCGCCCATGATACATTCAAAAGAGTTGGTGGTCCCCACTGGTACCACCATCAGGTTCAGTTCCAATCTAAAACAGATGGCAACTCCCCTGCCCCTACAATCCAACCTCAGACAGTGTATCACCAAGAACCCGGCTGATATAGCTGAAGCCAAAGCAGGGCTAGCATTTTCATCCAGCCAGGTCTCAGTGATGCACACCAGGTCCAAAGACCCAACAAGATCAGCTATTCTAGCAGTCTTGTTTTTAATGGACCTGGCATTACATAACACCGTATGGGTAGGATGAGTCACTGGTGAAGACCAAGCTACCTTCCTGCTACAAGCAGAACCCTTGGGTATGGGAATCAGGCAGGGAGGACCCCTCTCCTGAACTCATTTTGCTCAGGGTGTCTTCTTCTCCCCACTGTCCCAATCCGCCCATTCCTTTCCATACCTCCACCAGGCCCAGCCCCCGGCCTCCTCTTCCTGACAATCCCCAGAGCCCGGCATCATCTATATACCTCTGGAGGGGGACATCGAAAAGGGTGAAGGTCCCTAAGCCTGGAGGGGGAATAATGCCTGAGTATCCCAGCACTTTCCCAGCAAATCTTCACACACTCAATGAGCACTCAAAATAAACTACCACACCAACACCACTGATCTACACCATGCATATACACCCAAACACTCAACTTTCCAATCATACACCCACACACCATACAAACTCAAAGAATATTCAATACTTAATGGATAAAATTAACTACAATACAACAAATAAACATAAGATATAAAATAAACAGAGCAGGTAATGAAAACAGTAAGTTAATTAAAAAAGAGATTGCCACAGTTCTCTCCAACAAGTGATTTGCAGCCTCTGGGAGCTCTCACCCCACCAGAGAAATAAAAGAAAAAGAAAATTGTCTACCCAAACCTATCTCTCACATAGGTCGGTGATACATCAAATCCATTTTTAAATTATTTGCAGCAATACAGGGCACTCTCACTGCCAACCAGGCAAAGAACAGTAGAAAGGATAGTCTGACCGTGCGTCTAGCAACACTCTCCTGGGCTGTAGAAGCCAAAAAAGACCTCTGGACTTCCAAACAAGTTTTAATCCATTCCAAGCTGTTAAGTTCTTAGAGTTCATCAGGGTATCTTGCTCCACTCCGAGTCACCAGACCATCCTCCAAGAAGAATGCCACCAGAGGATCAGAGTGCAAATATATCTCAGCATGGGACAGGCTCACCAGTCCCCACCCCACCCCAGAAACCACTGAGGACCATGCACTGCATGCTCATCCTCTGATAGCCACAGGCCAGGCCCTTTACACCACCAATCACCCCATCAGCTCTCCCTGGGTTCAGGCCACGGCAGCTCAGGAAACAAAAAGTCCCCTTGCAATCCCTTCACAGGGCAAATGACAGGACTCTCCAACTGGTAAAATGACCCACAGCAGCAGTCTCACTGAAGATAACAAGAAAACTACCCAGATCCAAACAGCCTGATCTCGACAACAACACCTCCACTCCATTCATAATCCACTGCTTTGGCTCAAATCCAGCGGTTGCGGGCAGCCTGAAATGGCCACAACTCCTCTTCCTTGTCCCAACAAGAGCTCCACAGACTTGGCAGCATGGATGGATGCTCCCAAAACCTCCTTATCCTCAAACCTGGCCCAAGGTCAGAATAGCCAAGTAATAAAATCAAACAGCTAATACAATGCAATGTAAAATAAAAACCCCAGCAAAAATGAATAATGCAGGGGAAGGAGGACTAGCAAACTAACCAGGCAGTTTAACCACACTGTCCTCACAATATATGGCAACAGGTATTTACTGCGTCAAACAGTACCCGGAAAAAAAGATGCTCCTATCACTGCAACACTCACTTCTTCACCCCTAACTGATCTATAATGAAACAAAGAAAGTATGAAATAAAATAAAATTACACAAAACAAATAAACTAATGTGCTCACTTTGCAGGGTGTGCTAACAGCTATCACAGCATGGCTGCCATCTTCTGTCTATCAGCAGAGTCCCTCAAGAAATCTGTCATCAAAACATTTGCTGACATGGCCCACAAGACCAAATTTAAGTCTGGCAAGGGAGGGACAATTACAGCAGCTATCAGTCCAGAAATTGTTTTCCACAGAGCCCTGTCCTTAGCAAGATGCAGAGATGATGTTTCAATGGTAACTGTTCTTAGTCACCCAATAGGACCTGTGCCCATGTCCCTCTTCCATGCTGATGGAACAATGAGAAAAACAGAAACAGAGAAACATAGAATTTGACAGCAGATAAGGACCACTTGGCCCACCCAGTCTGCCCATTTCCCTACCTAATGGACAAGCTGCACATCCTAGCTAACCAACAGCCTACTTCTTCCAACCTCCACCCCCGAGAATTGCCTTATGTCTGTCCAATGCATTCTTGAACTCCACCACTGTTTTTGACTCCACAACCTCCTCAGGAAGGCTGTTCCATGCATCCACAACCCTTTCCATGAAAAAATACTTTCCTTACATTACCTCTAAGCCATCCCCCCCAGCTTCATATTGTGCCCCCTTGTTCTTGCACACCTCTTTTTCTGAAAGATGCTACCCTCTTGGACTGTGTTGATTCCCTTGAGGTATTCAAATGTTTCAATCATGTCCCCCCTCTCCCTCCTCTCCTTGAGGCTATACATATTAAGATCCTTAAGTCTCTCTTGATATGTCTTCTGGTGCAGACCCTGCAGCATTTCAGTTGCCCTCCTCTGGACTGCCTCCATCCTGTCTATGTCTTTGCGGAGATTGGGTCTCCTTAACTGCACGCAATACTTCAGGTTGGGTCTCACCAGCTGTTTGTACAGAGGGATAACAACTTCCTGTTTTCTACTGGTGATGACTCTCCCTATGCATCCCAGTATCCCACCAGCCCTACTTACTGCCCTCTCACATTACTTGCTCACCTTTAGGTCATCTGATATGACTAACCCCAGGTCCCTTTCCATTTTTGTTGTTGTTAGTATCTCACCCTCCATTGTGTACTCTTCCCCTGGGTTTTTGTTTCCCAGGTGCATTACTTTGCACTTCATAGCATTGAATCTAACCTGCCATACATTTGACCATTCCTCCAACCTTGACAAGTCCCTCCTCATCCTTTCTATCCCAACTTGTGTATCAACTCTGCTGCAGATCTTTGTGTTGTCTGCAAAGAGACATACTTTTCCTTCCAGTCCCTCTGCAATGTTGCTTATAAAGACATTAAAGAGGACCAGTCCTAGTACTGAATCCTATGGTACTCCAGTAGTAACCCCCCTTTCTTCAGAGTGGACTCCACTTACTATTACTCTTTGTGTCCTGTTCTCCAGCCAATTTTTTACCCAGACTACCATCTTGGGATACACTCCCAGGCTGGACAGCTTGTATATTAATCTTTTGTGAGGGACTGTGTCAAATGCCTTGCTAAAGTCTAGGTAGACCATGACCACAGCCCCTCCCTGATATACTACTTTGGTCACCCAGTCAAATAAATCTATTAGATTCATCTGACATGACCTTCCCACTGTGAATCCATGCTGCCTTGGGTCTTGTCCTCCTCTGGCCTCTAGGTACTCAGCAATTCTTTCCTTCAGAAGTGATTCCATCATTTTCCCTATCACTGCAGTTAAACTAACAGGTCTGTAGTTTCCTGCTTCTGCCCTACTCCCAGTTTGTGAAGTAGAATCACATCTGCTCTCATCCAGTCTTCCGGTACCACCCCATCCTCCCAAGATTTCTTAAAGAGAATAGTCAGTGGTGTCATTAGTTCTACCATTAGTTCTTTTAGAATTCTGGGATGAATCCCATTGTGCCCCATTGCTTTGTCCACCTTCAGTTTAAAGAGTTCATTCAGAACCCTTTCTTCTGTGAAAGGGCTGGTATCAACCCCTGTATACAGCATGTTTCTATTGTTTGGTTTAGGTATCTTCCCCTCTTCATTCGTGAATACTGAGCAAAAGTATTTGTTTAGTATCTCTGCCTTTTCACAGTCACCCTCTGCCCACCCCCTCTCTCCTTTATTAAGCCTCACTATCCCTCCCTTGGTCTTCTTTCGCTCCTTGATGTACCTATAAAATGTTTTATCCCCCTTCTTAACTGAGTTGGCTATCTTTTCCTTGGTTTGGGCATTTGCTGTTCTGACTGCCTTTCCTGTTTCCTTTTGCTTTAACCGATACAATTCTCTGTCCTGCTCCTTCTGTGACTCCTTGTACTTCCTGAATGCTCTCTTTTTCTCCTTAACCTTCCCTTCCACCTCCTTTGAGAACTATTGTGGTTTCTTATATCGTTTTGTTTTGTTTATTTGCTTCACACAAAGGCTTGTTGCCTCTGTGATAGCAATTTTGATTATTCCCCATTGTTCTTCCACCCCTCCTTCCTGCCCATTTGCTAGTGCATTCCTTAGGCACTCACCCATTTTGGCAAAGTCTGCCCTCCTGAAGTCCAGTACTTTTTCCTTTGTATGGCTTGACTCTACTGCTGTGTTTATCATAAACCATACTGTTCGATGGTCACTAGTTTCCAGATGGCTACACACTTCTAAATCTGTGATGGTCTTGCCATCTCCATTTGAGAGTACCAGGTCTAAAATTGCTCCCTCTCGAGTGGGTTCTGATAGTAGTTGTCTAAGACATGCCCCCTGTAGGGCATCTAAAATGACCCCACTCTTAGAAGTGGCTGCTGCAAATGTACTCCAGTTAACATCTGAACATCTGACATACTTAGATCCCCCATTAGCAATATCTCTCCTTTTTCTGCCATTCTAAGGATACTTTCTATCATTTCCTTGTCCATTTCCTCCCCATGAGATGGGGGTCTGTATACAACCCCTGTGCGTATTGTGGTGCCATTGCCTGTCTCCAAATTGACCCACAGTGCTTCCTCTCCTCCCTGTTTACCCTTTTGTTCTGTTGCTTTGATGTCTTCCCTTATGTAGAGAGCTACTCCACCTCCTCTTTTACCCTCCCTGTCCCTCCTGTAGATGGTGTATCCTGGTATGATTATGTCCCAGTCATGGTTCTGTGTGTACCATGTTTCTATGACTGCCACAATATCCAGATGTTCCTCCTCCATCAAGGCCACTAATTCAGGAAGCTTGTTACCCAGACTATGGGCATTGGTACTCATTGTTCTCCATTTTTTGTTGACTTTACCTCTTGTAGCACCATCCCTGTCCTCATTGACTTTGCCTTCTCCAATTACCCCTGCTCTGCTCCCTACTGATCTTTTTATCATGGTCTTTACCTCATTTAGCACCCGGTTTTGTAGGAGGAGTCTGGGAATCTCCTGCTGCTCATCAGTGCCTCCCCCTTGACTAGTTTAAAAGCTTGCCAATGAAGCATTTAAACCGATCGCCTAGTAGACTTGTTCCCTTCCTGGACAGATGCAGACCATCCTGCCAGTGTAGGCTGGTATCCCTCCAGGTGGAACCCCAGTCTCCAATGAAGCCAAACCCCTGTGC
Source organism: Neoceratodus forsteri (assembly GCA_016271365.2). Taxonomy (NCBI): domain Eukaryota; kingdom Metazoa; phylum Chordata; order Ceratodontiformes; family Ceratodontidae; genus Neoceratodus; species Neoceratodus forsteri. Next base: position 529,061,902 of record CM057455.1, on the reverse strand, counting down.
TCTGCATCATCTTTTCAACCATTCATTGAATTGCATTGTGCAAAGTACCCTTGTCTCACCCTTGCCATAGACAGGCAGCACCTCTGAGATGGATACTGTGTGTGCTACTTGCCTTAGGCCCCTCCCCAATTCCACAAACTCCTCCTGCACTGCTATAATCTCATGTTGTGCCAAGTCATTCATCCTTAGGTGGACAATGATATCCAGCTCAGTCTCCCGGTCAGCTGTTCTCGTGATCCTGAGGATGCGCTTCCTGTCCCTCCAATCCATGGTGCCAGGCAGGCACCTTACATCAGTTTTCCCTGATCCCTCCAGTTCTATTCCCCTAACAATTGAGTCCACCACCAGGAGCTGCTTCCTTTTCCTGTGTTGTCCTCTGCCTCCTTCCTGTGGGGCTCCCTTGTGACAGTTGTCCAGAACCTCCTTAGTCTCCTCTGTGGGTGCATCCATAGGGGAACTATGCTCCATCAGAATGGTGTATGGATTGTGGAGTGGTACAAGTGACTGGGTGTGCCTCTGTTCCACCACCCTCACCCTCCCTGAGCCCACTGTGGTTCAACTGCTGTGCTTTCTTGGCTGTCTCTGAGGTAGTGATGGTGGCTGTGGTTCTCCCTGGTTGAGGGATGTTCCCTTACTACTGTCCAGTGTGGCCTGAAGATGGACAACCTCCTCCCTCAGGGCAGAGAGTTGCCTGCAAATAGGGCAGCATCTCAGCCTCCAGAAAGACTCCCAGAAGACTGCTGCCCCACAGCCAGTACATTGCATTACTCCCCAGATGTTAGTCTACCTTCCAGTTCATCCTGTTGTTTTTTTTGGTTTGTCCCTTAGTTATTGTTTTGTACGTATGTATGAGTTGTATATAATGTGTATGCTTATATTGTTAGTGCAGTATGCTGGAAGGGATATGACAGTGGTATGCACCTTGCCCTCTTGAGGAAATAATGTCAGAACCCCTGGTATAAAGGAAATGGAACCAGGGGTGTTTGGGGTGAGGGGGGATTAGGGCCCAAACTGTCCCCTCTTGAAACAATCAGCTAAAATCTCTGACCCACCAATATGATGAGTGTTGACCTTAAACAAACAGAAACACAAACAGTTGAGTCAAACACAGGTAAACCTCCCCAGCCCGGTGACTAAGCTGAATTAGGGCATCTACTGGAAGCTCAAGCTGAATGCATCCATGAGCTACTAGGATGCAACAAAGAAACCATAGTGTACATCACAGATGCCATGGCTGTCATTCAAAGTTGGCTGTAGAGAAATTCCACACATTCGATGAATTGGCTGTTGAGTACTTGAAGCAAGTCCTAAAAGGATTTGACAAAGCTAATTCTGTAATTGAAATCTTTGACAGATATGACAACAGTAAGTCTGTGAAAAATGCAGAGAGACAGCACCGGACAAGACCTAGTTGGATGCAAGCAATAGCAAGTGATTGATGGATGCCATGTGCCTCCATGATGAAATTTTCTAAACATGGCATCCAACAAGCAGTCACTTGCAAAATTCCTCTTTGAATATATGGTTCAAAATGCACCTGAGAGTGTAGGAGCACACCCAACACAAACACTCCTTCTTGCTGGAAGTTTTTCCATTGGAGATGTAACAAAGTCCATCACCAGCAGAGGTTTTAAAGAAGCCCAAGACTTGTACAGTACTCAAGAGGAAGCAGACACAGGGATGCTTCTGCATGCTGTATATACCCATATGGACTTTGGGTCTCTTGGTGTCAAAGGAACCACAGTAATTAGGTCACCTGATATAGATGTTTTGGTCATTGCTGTTCACTGCTTTCCAAAAGTGGAATACATAGATAACATGTGTATAGAAACAGGCACCATTACCAGCACAACCGATAAGCGTTTCTTCATACCTGTGTGTGTGCAATTTGTGATGCACTCACTCTTGACTTCTGCAACATACTTCCTGCAGTACACACATTAACAGGATGTGACTCTGTGTCATCCCTATTTGATGTTGAGAAATAATATGTTTAATGTTGTCAAAACAAATGGAGCTTACTGCTTCACAGATCTTCCCAATTTGGGAGGGAATGATGAAAAAGCCACAGTTTCTGCAGCAGGGAAGTTAGTAGCAATGCTGTATGACCAGAGCGAGAAAGAAAAAGAGACCCAAAGAGACCTGAATTTCTTGTGTCTCAATCTAGCCATCAAAAAGGACAAGTCACTGGCCAAACTCCCACCAGGTGAAGAGAGTTTTGAAGAGCATGTCAAAAAAGCATCTTGGCAAACAAAGATTTGGATGTCTTTGAATGTAGGTGAACCAGATATTGGATCACCATTGGAACATGGATGGAAAATGTAGATGATGAACTACTTCCTGTATTCTTCAAGGGCCCAGTGACATCTGAGCTTCTACAAGACCTTATTTGTGCCTGTACTAGTAAGGGTCTCTGTACATTCAACTGTCTTTGTAGTCAGAACAATCTTGCCTGCATAGAACTGTGTACATGCCATGGCAATGAAGACTGAGGTAACCCACGCACTCTTGACAGAGATCATGATGATGAACAAGATGATGAAAATGATGTTGATTAGAAATGTCACCAGCGCTATTACATTTCAATGATACCTGTACAAATTTATTATTAGATTTTGTTTTACCCTTTAGATTGGTGCTGTGATGCTTTGAGGTCACAAAGAAATCCTATTTTATGTCCTAAAATAATACATAGCATCACTAAACTAACAGAAACAAATGCAAATATTTCAAAGTGGTCATTCTAATGTGTTGAGGTTGTCACTGTTTAGCCCCATTTCTATGGTAACGGCACCACTTGACAGCTCCACATCATACCTCACCTTAAAGTAGACATAATAAGCTTTCAAATTATGTATGATGTGCATGTATGTAGACAGGGTACATTATGTCAACCAAATTGGTGGTGTCTGCCACTCGCATAAAAGAATTGGAAAACATTTCTGATATTCGATCAAGAAACATTGACATTTCTGTTGGTTCCTATTTCAAGGGAGTGCCATTCCAGGTTTGTCTTTTTGTGTGATTGAACATAAACTGTACCTGTTATGCAGAGAAGTGGAGAAAGAGTATAGGTCCTCTTACAAAAAAAGATAAGATGAATGTTCTTTCTTTATGCAAATTATTGACCTAATTGCAGAAAGTAATTATTCTGTCTTTCTCTAAATGAATTGTATTTACTAACATTGCATTTTTGTGTTTCATCCAGATTTGGGATGGAGTATCTGCTTGTTTATTTTTGGATGCTCCTCTAATGAGGCATCAGTGTTCAAGGCAAAGCACCAGATTGTACCTTGTGTTTCATGTGTTGCCTCTGTCCTTATCTAATGTGTCCTGCTTTTTTTCCACGCAAGTTACCTTATATTTTTGTAATGTAAATTCATGTACTTTATCACTTTTCGTAAACAATTTTGTTTGCCTCTTTTCTTGTAGTTACAAACTTTACTACAAGTGCCCACTGTTTGTAATTTTTTTCAAATTTTATTTTTATTATCTTTTGTAAAGTGACGTAAGAAAAGAGCATTACAACATACAATACAAAAACTTGACCCTTTTTAAGCATATAATTCCATATTGTCTTCTGTGCTTGTCATTGACAGACCTATCAAATACAACATATTAAAAGAAGGCTCTGTTCATTGCACAAAATGTGGATTTCTTACAGAGATATACATCACCCATTAGTGCCACTGTGATAGTTAGAAATAGCATGAATCATTAACTTTCAACTGGCAGTATTCTCCAAACTATCCTTTTCTTTTTCTACTCTTTCTGTTCTCCAGTCCATTGCACAACAGCATCTATTCTCTAACCTGTCTTGTTAAGTTTATATAGCAGTGAGTTGGCCACCCTCTGCTACTACTGTCTTCTTAATTGTTTTCTAACTTTCTCCTCCTCAGAGGAAATGTTCCAGTTTATCAAACTCCCTGTGTCCTGGTAAATTCTTGATGCCCTTGTAGCCTTGGAAACACTGCTCCCAGAAAGAAAGGCTGTCTGCCTTCTGTATTGGAGCTAAATATGTCTTATGTGCTGACCATATAGAACTTAGTGTATTAAACTTGGTCCCTTGATTTCAAATATGTATGTTGACACATGAGAGATGGACGGGTCTTAAATACCTGCACCTTTGAGTTACAACTATTGCAGTAAAGCCGTCAGTTCTCTACAGTTACATTTGGTGCAGAGCATTCATGCACTGAGTCAACTAAATTGTTCAGCTCAGAATGGCTGCTCTCTGAATTGCACTACAATTTGGCTTTCTGTAAGCAGCCTGTAAACAGAACTGGAAGCTGCAAGAATTTGCAGCTTCTACACTTTGTAAGTGCTCTGTGAACCCTCTCGCATGTTCGAGAGGAGCTCCACGTTAGTTTCCTATGCTTCCATCGCAAGACGCTCAGTAAATATTGAAACTGTCCCCCGCTTGCCTCCGCTTCGAGGTTGGTGGAGTGCCAGCTTGTTTATTAAATTCCCGGTGGCTGTCCAGGGATTTGCGCTTCTCCCTTATTGTTCAAGAGGATGAGCGGTGCAACAGCCACCAAATGAAACAGCCAATGGGCTGCAGAGGTTTTAAAAATAATGTAAAAGTTTTTCTTTTCTCTCTCTTGTTGACTCACTGAGTGGCAAGGATATTTCAGTGCACAGTTGGTTTGCTGGACTGAAGCCTAGTAATGCTGTCCATGGGGAAAAACAGACTTTGCCAAAGAATGTATAGTTTCCTTGTTTTCCTGGTTTGGTAATAAGACAGTCATTGGTATAAAATGTATACTTGCAAATTTGTGAAAATATATTATCATGTGCACTTATTCTTTATTAATCTCCCCAACCGGGGAAAAAGGTATACAATAGCAGTAACACAACATTTTAAGAAAGGGTTGTTTTACCTTGGTGTTACTGGGTTACTGTGTAAGCTGGTTGATAGAGGTCCTTGTGTCCCAATCAGAAGAGCTCTACTAGCAGGGTGTGGGTGCAGTTTCCTATAGGGAGACCGTGACACCCTTTCTGATATACTTATGGAACCTGAAATGTCAATTACCCCAAAATGGGTGGAGTCAAGGTTCATTAAGAGCCCATTTTTGTGTAAAGGATAGTTATTTGTAATGAAAAAGGTGTTAAAATATAGAAACCTTCAGTCATGATTGATTATTGTAGTATTGCGAGGCGTAAGTGCAGATATCTTGTGTCTAGCTAGACAATAAAAAGAAAATAAATGTAATAAAGATTATTAGGGTGGGTTCTGTTCTTTAGCAGAGGAGTTTGGATGCTATAAAACTCAAGTTCCAGCACCTAAACAGCAGATGTAGTTTGGAGTGGGAACTGTGTACATCTCCAGAGTGAGTTCTCTGAAGGGAGACCCAGCACAGACTTTGATTAGGGATCTAGAGACTTGTAGACCCTGAGCTGTGCCTTTTTCTTTATTTTCTGTATTTTGCAAACAGCTTTTTATTTGTATTGTGTTTTTTTGTTTGTTCTTCTGTTATTTTTTAATAAATCTAATCACATCTGTTTAGGTGTGGTGTAATGTATTTGTCTGTGTCTTGCCTGATCATTGCTACCCATCACAGCCACCTTTATTCAAATCTGGGGCATTGATTATTAAGTTGGACAATGATTTTTTTTTCATATCATATTGTAAATAACTATAATCTGTTCCCTCCAGAGTGACAAGGTGGGAAGGTATGGCATTAGCTATAGATTAGTAACAGCTATCTTTGCTGTGACAGTTGCAATATTAAATCATTTCCTCACATCTGGGTCCCTATATTCAGTAGGACATCTAAAAATAGCAGTGCAAATCTAGTAAGTTGCAGACTATCCCCAAACAACTCCTGCAGTTCTTGTTGCAAAGCTGCAAAAAGGGCTAGAGTACTGGGCAGGACAATAGGATGTGTCCATGAGTGGTTTCTGTTCAACATATCCACAGCAACAAATGGCACCCCAAACCATCTGGTATCTAGTTCACCTGTCTGGCATAGTAAAGAAATTAATTACTTAACCCCAGATCTTAAAATTATTATCCCATCATACAACATTTATAGGACTGATAGGCCATCAGGGGGGGGGGTTGCAATATATGTCTTAAATAAATTCATGGAATCTGTTATTAACTCATCTGCTGTACCAAATAGTTTGAAAATCTCACTCTAAAAGTCTCCTTGTCACCTGATGAATCCATACTCATTACAGGATGTTATAGACCCCCATCAGGGGGACTCAGGTTGTCACCACATCTCCACAAACTGCTGGAGGAACCTTATGTAGAATCTTTTATTATGGGAGACTTTAACCTTGACTGGAACTCCCCAAGCTCCAAACCTTTAAAAGAATTATAAGACACTCATGGGGTTATGAGGCAGATGGGATGGGAGAGATGAGTTAAGATATGTATGAGACATTTCTTAAAACCAGTATTTAGAGATGAAGGAAGCACAGTGAAGCAGGTGATGGAATGGAAGAGGGAAGATGGATAGAGAACAGTATAATGTGCAATTATGGGTATGAGGAGGTGAGTTAGTGGTAAGATGACAGAAGGCATTACAGAGGGTGGCAAGTGTGGCAAGGGAAAAGGATGTAGCAGTACAGTTTACCACATCCTCATAATCAAAGACTGGTAGCACCATTTTGGTAACCAGTTCCTGGTGCACATGTGGGGAGATGTAGTCTTTATTATGGTACAGGGCTCCAAGTTTGGAGTGAAGTTTAACATGAATGGCATTAATGTGGGTAGAAATGTCAAGCCTACTATCAAGCCTCACACCAAGGTACTTATGAGAGTGGACCACATTGAGGGAAGAACCAGTCAGGGTGGTTAGAGAAGAGAGGGAGGCAAGCCTGTACAGTTTCTGGTTGGAACCACATGTCACAGACACTGTTTTCTTGGTGTTGACTCAAAGATGAGATGAGGTCTTGGGTATTAGACCGGCTCTAAAGAACTGCAATTACCAATTGTATTAGTCAGAGAATCTGTCCCTCAGAGAGCCTGGACTCATCTGTGTTTCAATAAAGACTTGGGCATGTAGGTATCAAAAAAATGAGACCTATGCAGATTAAAAACAGACTTGAGATCGTCAAAGATCAGAAACTCCCACCCCTTTAAAAATTGAAAAATATAGCACAATCCTAGTCTTGCCTATTGTCAGAATACTGTATCATAAGTGGTCAGGAGAAATGCCACAATATTTGGTAAAGAGTAAAGCAGGAATCTACTAAGGGCCATACATTTCATATTAATCACTTGAAACCACTGGGTAAGAGTAGATTTAGTGTATGGATTGTCTTCTTATCTTGGATCAGTGTGATAATAATCAAATGATGCTTTAGGCAGATCCAGCTTATGTCCTTCAATAAGTTCCAGTGCATGGTGTGCTGGGAACAGCTAGTAAAATACTGTCCTGAGATCTGGGCTGCTTCATGATAGAACTTCAAGTTAGATAAGAACAGGCTCCCCCCTGCAACTTGGGAAGGTGGAATACTTTCTCTGAATCCTAGGACACCTGCTCTGCCAAAGGTATTGAGATATTTGTTTATTCTAGTACTGAAAGTAACTGACTGGCGGGGTTACTGGGAGAGTTTGTGCCAATTATAATATTCTAGGAAGTAAATTCATTCTAATGCTAGCCACCCTCTATATAAGGTGAAGGGGAAAATACATCCAAAACTCTATGTCCTTGGCTAATGCCATTGAAATCTGGTCATAATTAAGAGAAATTACCATCTTGTGTTCTTTAACCGAGAAGACACCAAAGAAGGGAGGCAGTATAGCTCAGTGGTTTAAGGATCTGAACTGCAAATATGGAGACCTGGGTTTGAATCCCACAGCCCCCACTTGCATACTGTGTGACCCTGAGCAAGTCACTTAACTTACCTGTGCTCCCAGGCTGATCCTGTAAACAAGCTCTCAGCTTAGTGTGTCTCACCTGGTTAAACAATTGGGGAAAAAAACTCAGAGGTGGGGAGATCCCATTTAAACTAAAAGCACTCTGTAATGTCCTCAGAGGGGGCATAGTTAATCTGAAGCACCTTGGTTTTATTGCATTTACCCTATAACTCATTAACTCCCCAAAGTGTTATAAGGTGTTCTATGGGGTAGAAGGGCCATCTCTGGGTCAGTTAAATAGATTAGAAGATTGTCACATAAAGGGCAAGTGTCTGCTCCTTATCCCCAGTTGTATCCCTGTGATAGCAGTATTCTAACGAATAATCTGGGCTAAAGGTCTTGAATAAAGGACAAATAATAAAGGAGATAGGGGGCAACCCTGAAGAGTTCCCCACAGCCAATGGGAACAAGAAATGCAACTTTCCATTAACTTTTACACATATGGTGGGTGACTGATAAATGGCTTGTACCATATACACAAATTCTGAAGGAATACCCATGCACTTTAAATACTGAAAGAGAAATGTCCGTGTTACCTAATCAGAAGCCTTCTCTGCATCCAAACTTAAAAGAAAAGAAATAGGACCCCTGATCGGGCCTCATGCTATTATTGTATGTAAATTGTAAAGTTCTCTTTTTACTATCCTGTGATGGCAAAGCTGACATAAACCCTTATTAGTCATTATCAATAAACAGGGGCAGGAGAGGTTCCAGGCATTTTGCAGGTTCATATTTTTAAGATTTTCGCTTTTTGATATCCCTGTACTATAGCAATGGAATAACCAAAAGATGACTTTAATTCTGCTGTTTTCTCCTAGCATTGTGCTTTTCTCAACTTTTAACTGTTCACACATTTTAATTTATTTATTATTTTTATACGTAATTCTTTTAATCACCACTGTCGTTTCTTTTTTCCCATTATGTTTAACACTTTCAGCCTTTATTTCTTTTCTATAAAGTTTTTTCCCTTGCTGGTTGCCGCTGGCAGGCTGTCAGCCCTCTCACCACCTCCTATTGCAAGACACTGACCTCTCCCTACTACCAAGCCTGAGACCCCTCACAGATTGTCCTCTCTGGCAGGGCCAGGAAGAGGAGAGCCATCCCCCCCACCCAGTGATTCTTAGCCAGATTGAGCTGGTGGCCATGTAATGACATGGGACAGAGGTAGGTTGGCAGAGCTTCATGTTGCCTGCACTCACCAATTTTCTGTTAGTCTCCATGGGTCCTGTGCCATGGCAGCACATAACTATGTGTGCATAGAGTCACACACATGCTATGGAACCATGGCCCATCCCTTCATGTAACTCAAGCTGCCAGCACTGCTTTCAGGACTCTACCTGGGGGCTGCCAAAGACTGAGTCAGCAAGCCTCTCCACCACAGGACAGGAGAGCTGTCCACTGAATATTCAATGCTCTCCCTCTGGTGACCCAAGCTCATTCCCGAACTCAAGTTGCCGGCATAGTGAGAGGTAGGGCACAGAGTGCGTAAACCCTCTACGTAAAGGGGCTGATTCACTTTCAGACTTTTAATCAACTGTGATATCTGAGTTTTTGACTGAAATACATGCAAATCAAATGGTGTAGGACAAAAGTGGGAAGCTATTCCTTTACCACATTTTTGTGATATTCCAGTGATGTTACTGTATTATAGATGTTTCATTAGTACAGATTTTAGCTTCTCCAATGTAATATTTGTGTCACTATTCCTATTAGCTCCATTTAACACTAATAGAATTCTAATTCCCCTTCCCCAGGCCCCCTGCACTACACTCCATGTAGTTAAAACTACAACCACTGTAACCTCATCACGTACGCTCTCTCCACCTCCCAAACATTGGTATCTCCAACGGACCTTCTCTTCTCTCCTGTGCCCACCTCCACTCCTCTTTATCCTCTGTCCTCTGTCCACTGTCTTTGCCACTATCTTTTTATCTGTTTCATCCCTATAGCTTCTGTTGTTAAGGCCCAACATCCCTCAAGACGTATCGCATTAATGATATACTAATATGCAGCACTTACGACAAGAACTGTATAACAGGTTCACATTATCTATTCATTTTGTCTGTAACTACCCAAGGCTTTATATTCATCATCAGCCTGCTTCCTTGAATTATATATGACTGCTTATGTATATCCTTAACTTTGTACATTTTTGTTATTCTATACCAACATGGAACCATTGTAAATGAGCTTTTAGTTCAAAGGTACTTGAAATCTGAAAATCAATAAATACCCCCCCCAGCTTATCTTTCCTTCTTCCTCCTCTTTCCCCTGCCCTCTCCCCTCTCTTTCTCACTTAATTCATGTCCGGGTTCATACCCCCTTGCAGGGTTCTCTGCATCCTGAAGATGTGTAACCCCCGGCTTGCCTTGTCCTCTCTCCCTTCCTCTTCCCCCCTTCCCTATCCCGTCTCTTTCTCATTTTCTTCCTATCTGGGTTCATATCCCCTTGGAGGGTTTTCAGCATTCTAAAGGGAAATAATCCCCCCTGACTTGCCTTACCCCCTCCACTGCCCTTCCCATCTGGGTCCTATTATACTCTTGTGCCTTTGGTATTGTAACCCTGTGTGTTTTTGTTTTAATAATACTGTGGTTTGGTTCATTGTCCAAGCAAATAATGTATTGTTCATATGCTATGCTGTTTTATACTATCTTTTCTTTTTCCTCCCCACTTATTTAATGGCACTGGGTCAGGTAAGTGTACACAATAATAGCGCCACCAACAATACTGCCACAATTTATGCGCCAATTCTTTTTTGGGTGGGCTCTGCCCCTGCACTCTCCAACATGGGAGGGCTCTCCCCCCGCACCCTCATCACTAGGATTCTCACTCCAGTGAGAGTGGATCCCAGGGAAAGTTAAATATTTTGGGGCCATTATGGCCCCTTGTGAAAAGAATAAAAGTCCCATAGTATGCTAAACCAGTTGAAGACCAGGATTAGAACCCTGGCCTCCACTGCAGCTGCTTAATGCCTCAGTCCTCCACACCATGGGAGCAGCTTGGCCAGCCTCATCGCTCCTGGAGTATTTTTCCTTTCTATAGGACCACAGACAGTGACCAGGGAAGTGCTTATAGCATGTGCAGTAAATCCCTAGTTGCTGTCCATGTGAGCACTTACCAGACTAGTATCATATAGTGGGGCACTATTCTGGTAGTGCTCAAATGATGAGGTACCTATTTAACCCCTTCCCCCAGGACGCTTCTGGAAATGAGGTGTTTATAGCTCATGTTTTCTTTCCTGGTAAAACATTTTCAAATAAATAAATAAAATAAAAAAAATAAAAAATAAATAAATATTTTGTGCCTCATAAAATTCAATTAGTGTAGATCACCATTAAATGGCAGATCCACCTATGTGACACATTTGATGTTATTTTGTTAGCTTGAGCTGGTTTGAAATAAATCAATATTGTTACTAGCTCATATTTTTATTTTAAATGTGAAAACTTTATGAATTGTAATAATTTATTGCAGATTTGCCATCTCTATTGTGAATCATTTTACTTTCTGAGACTATGTAAATAGGAGGTCTTTGTCTTTAGCTACACCTCCCTGATGAACCGGGTTTCTGAGCTGCAGTAGACCTGAGTTAGCTATGAACCAAGTGTTCCTTGTTTAGCTTATCTTCCCTCTCCTGTTCCTCCAGTAAGAGTTTAAAGAACTCAATCTGCATGTGGCACAGTGTCAAGAGCAGAACATTTTTTTTTTATATAAAATGTCTGGGCAAGGAGGAAGAGGGTGGTAAATGATTGGAGTTGATTAAAAGGTGCTCATTGGGAAAGCCCTGGAAACCACCTGGGAAGGGCTAACGTGTTTCTTTTAATAAAGTTTCTAAAGTTTGAAGTGATTCTGAAGTGGTCAACATGTCTAAATTGGTTGAATCAAAGGTAAAAGTGCCATATTTTGGCACATTCACCAAATGCAAATTTGGCATTGGCTCAGTCTTACTTAAGACTACAGTAAGTAAAACTAATGTGGCTGGATTTTCAAAGAATGATACAGAGTTTGAGTTGAGCCCTGTGCCACAGCACTTTGAATCTGGTGGTGGACCAAACACTGTTGCCACAACTGCATCTGATTTTAGTAGGTTGGGTGCAGTGGTAGGTTATCCAATTTAAGGCAGCTTGCACCAAATTTCTGGCACAAGCACTATTAAAAGGGTCCCCTGGATTAATGCAAGCTAGACCACAAAACAATGGTCTAACTTGTGTCAATTGCCACATAGGACAGAAAATCCTATTACAGTGCCTCATGCTCAGTGCACTATGTTTGTGGCATACCCAGGGCTTGTGATGATCTGGCTCCTTTGGAAATATGGCCCATGGGTTTTACCACAAAAGAGAATTTGACAGAATCAATTACCTTCAAATGTATACTTCAAAATGGTATCCTGTTGTTAGGATGCCATCATTAGGGCACCATAATGTACATGACAACAGTGGAGCATCATTTATTATGGTGTGTTGGTTTTTAGGGTAGTGTGAGACTTTGATGTGGGGACAGCTGGACATTGTAACAGCTGCTGTAAGTTAGAGCACTGCATGTGTCAGGTGTTGTAGATGCCTCTAATGGTGCTTGTTAGTAGTAGTGTCAAGTTCTCATGGGCATATGTGTGTGGAGTGTTCAGTTGTGTGTTGTTAGTTTAAGAGCAGCTGACACCTTCATGAGAACTTTAACAAAACATAATATTTATTTTTATTTAATTTCATCTTTGTTGACCAGGTAAGTGTACTAGACAAATCCTGCCTATTTTCAGGCATGACCCAAGGGATGGGGATACAGATGAATGCCAACTGACCTTGAACCAGATTAAGCTGTTGTTGGTATTTTAAGTGAATGAGGGAAATTTGGCCAGGACATCAGGGAAATTCCCCCACTCTTTTCGATAAGTGCCATGGGATCTTTAACATCCACCTGAACTACCACCAATTCAGGCAGATGGGACCTCAGTTCAATGTCTCATCTGAAAGACAGCACCTCAGAAGTGCAGCGTCCCTCTCATGCTGCACTACAGTGTCAGTACTGGGATATTAACCCAAGTGTCAGATGTAGGAACTGAACTCACAGCCCTCTGATCTCCCAGCCTCAGAGGCAAGTGTGCTACCTACTGAGCCACTAACACTAAAGTAGGGAGTAAGTTACAGAGGCAGATGAACTCTAAGGGATAAATATAATGTCTTCATGCAAATTTCCTCTGTAATAAATAATGGAGAGGAGATATCTATAGAATATATATGGCATGCAAGCTGAATTGTACTACACTAGCATTTTTTTAAAAGTTTTCTTTGAGGCATCAGCAGCTCTTTAAGTGGTTTGTGTATTTAATGGTTGTTTCTTGTAGGTTGTGGGTTGTGTGTCACTTGTTCATGGGTGATCATTTCCTGTGTTTGTCCCAGTGTTCCTGCCCCACTGTTTTTCCCATGTAATAACAGTATGCCATTGGAATTTGTGGATAGCCGTAGAGGGAATCGGTTGCTGTTGCATGATGGCTATATTTATCAGAAAGAGCATGAGCAGGTGGGCCACCATGAGTGTCACTTCACTTGCTTCACAATTCACCATGGGCAGGGACACTGGTTTACCGGGACTGAGAAGGGCAAATTCCAATTTGCACATTGTAAAAAATGGTATTGTCACCGGTGTCTGCTAAGCCAAAATCTGGTTTTACTGGTGTTTGGCTTTGTGTACTTTATTTAGCAATTTTTAACTCTGCTAACATGCATTTTAGCAATTTTGACCTCCACTATTGCACATCCTTCCATTCTTGTACCAACTGAAAGTTATTTTAGGTACAAGATGTGATGGCAGCAGCAACACTTTAGCCACCATCCCTAAGGTGTGATGCAAGAAGTACTATGAACTCCATCCCTCAGGTGTGGTGGCAGCACCAAAAGCACTACAGCTCCATCCCTCTGGTGTGAAGGCAGCAGAAACAGCAATATCGCCCCCTTCCTCAGGTGTGATGGAAGCAGCAGCACTGAGATCCCCATCCCTTAGATGTGATGGCAGCAGTACTGTGTTCCCCATTCCTCATGTGTGATGGCAGTATCAGCACTATGGGCCCCATCCCTCAGGTGGGACAGCAGCAGTACTACATTCCCCTTCCCCCAGTGGTGATGGCAGAAGCCCTATGGCCCCTGCCCCTCAGGTGTGATGGCAGTAGCAACAATGCAGTCCACATCCCTTAGGGGTGATGGCAGTAGTGACAGAGCTATGATCCCCTTTCTTCAACACCCACACCTCACATGCACAAGTTACAAATTGCTTGGTCTCTTTGCTTGTTAGAACTCAGATGTGAATTAATCTGAACCAGCACACTAAGGTGGACCACATTTTTTTTCCTATCTATCATGTAACTGCCTGAAATGGATTTCTGCCTGTGACACTGCTGACCAGGGTTTGGGAACATACTTGGGTGTTGGAGGACAGGGCGGTTGAAGGCTTGAGTGTCCAATGACAACTCGCCTTCTCCTGGGAGGGAGGGTGGGCTCACAGCTCAGCATTTGCCGGTCCCTGATGGAGGCCAGAGGCATGGCAACATGTTGGCCCTCACTGTGGGGGGAGCACGACAATTCGCTCCTGACTACTCGCGCCCTACAGACTCGCTCCTGCGCATACACTCCCATGACAATTCGCCCTAGTAGCAATTTGCCCCCTACCAATTTGATTCCTCATCACATTTTTCACTCCCTGGAACAATTCCAATTATCAGTAGAGGCCTTTTGTTTGTGCTTGCTCACCCCAGCACTTATACAAAAAAAAATCAGAGCGCGGTTCTGATTGAATGAGAGGAGTGATGACGGTAAGTAGAGGGAGGAGGTGGGATCCATGTCTCCCCTTTAATATGCAAGGGTGCAAGGGGGGCCTTGCGAGGAGGGTGGATCTAGCAAACAGCCCTGTTCACAGCATCATTATTGACTGCCAGGGTCTGGCATCCCCCCTTCCTACATATGTACGAGCTGGTGAAAGCAGCCCTGAAATAATAGGTGCTCATCTGGGACTCCTAAAAGACTGTATCATCCCCTCTATAGCCATGTGCACAGGCACTTATCTGTACATCTTCAGACATGTTCCTCAGCTGTGGTGGCAGTGACCTCCTCTTCAGTGGCTGTTGGTGGAGTTGTGGTAAGTGGGAGTGCTTAAGTCAGGTCAGATTCCTTCACTTTGCCGTTCCTGTCAGGAGATGCTGCCATCATGTGGTCCCTTTTGTCATGCTGCCTGGAGGCATCTCATTTTCTGCTACAGGGTGAGACCAAGTCCCTTCTGCTTTGGCCTGGTTCCCTCCTCTCCCCTCCTGCACTGCTGTGGATCAGGTATACAGATTAGCTCCTCTTTGGTCTGGTCACTTGGCAGTTGGGTTATGGGGCACCTCATCTCCTGAGGCCATGTTCTATAAAGAAATTCCCATTCTGCATTACCTCTGTGATGGTCAGGTTTCTTAGAGAGAAGTGGTTGGGCGGGGGAGTGAATTGGTCAGGAGCGTGTTAGGATGGGGACAAATTGACTACAGAGTGTATCCATGGGAGAGAGTTTGTAGGGATCGAGCAGTCGGGAGTGAATTGTCATAGACCCCACTGTGGGAGGGAGCATGATGGATGTTGGTTTGTGCCTTGACATCATGTAGCCTGTCAGGCTCCCAAGAAAATGGAAAAACACCCACTGGCCAACTGGAGGATGGCTGCTGGTCCCTCCATAAGCCCAAAGCCCCAGACACATGTATCTGTTCTGACCCCTGCTGTGCCTGATATACACAGGAAGCTCTTTGGGGTGATTCCCCTCCCCTAGTAGCCCCCCACAGGGGTAGGGAATCACCTGATGAAGAGTTACTTCTGGTTTTGCCCTGGTAGCACGGCAGTAAGGGGCAGTAGGTGGTGGTCGGGAGTCGACAGCAGTGGTATGGGGCCTTGGCAGGCCTGAAGGAGTGGATGGCCAGGGGGTAGAAGGAGCAAAACAAAAAACTGCCTGAATTTGTTTCTTTGAAATAAAGTGTCTTCACCTAAAAAATCCACAAGTGATTAGTGGTGGCCCTTCAAATGAAAAATCATGCATCTCCCAAAAATGTGGATGCTTTTTTTTACTTGGTCTCCATGAAAAGGGTGTCTCTCAGTTTTCATGTCTGAGCTCAGATGTGAATTGAGCACCAATCTGCCCACCAGCATCATATAGCCCCTTGGGTCTTACTTTCTGTGTGTCATTGAATGTGCTTTCAAAATCTACTGGCCAAGCATAAGTACACTTAAAAAATTAACATTTGCCTTTTGTTGAAGCAGTCTATCAGAAAGCATTTTGTTGTCATAGAGACTGAAACAGCAGGTGGGAGAAAAGGTGCAAATGATCCCATTCACCTAAATGGGATGCTAACTGTGAAATCTTTTTGTAAGTAGTACTTCAGTTTCTTCCTTGTGAACATACTTTCATTCAGACTAGTTTTCATTCAAACAAATGAGGATTTTGGATGGCCCTGCTGATTATCAACTTGAATAAGCTACTGTAGTTGGTAACAGTGATGCTGTGTTTAGCAATCTACAACCTAGATGCTCACATGCAAATAATACAATAAAAACCTGACTAAAGTCTAAAAACAAGCTTACAAAACACATAAAATGTATCTGGACATATATCTTTACCTATACAAAATCATTGCAGCCCAAGTAAAACTCAGGTAAATTACATGGCATGTTGACTGTTGTATGATGTAGTAAACATATATTGGTGTTTTTTTTAATATATATTTCTTTGTAAGCCAAGTAAGACCCATGAGGTAGAACTGCCTGCTTTCAGGGGTGACCCAGGAGCACTGGGGAGGTTAAGTGACTTGTTCAGAGTCACACAGTATGCACGTGGAGGTTGTGGGAATCAAACCCAAGCCTGCTGGATATACCCAGTTAAATCACTGTTTGTTACTCTAAACATTAGGCTATACTGCCAGCCATAATAACACCCATATATAATGTTTTAATATAAGATTTCAATAATAGTGCACAGTACCTACAGTGCAAATTATGAATATTAAACACTTTACAACATTTTACTAAAACTGAATTATTTGGCACTCCATCTGCTTATTTTTTCTTACACCAAAATGGGTGAATAACTGACATAGCACTGTGAATAGCTTTTGATCAGGTTTCATTATTCTACATCCAGAAACAGATAAAATGTGTTTATTCTGGATTAATTTAGTATTGAATTGCTGTGGCTCACTAAATAGAATCTATTTAGCACTGCATGAGGCAGATGTTTTTACATTTTGGAAGAGAGGCAACATATCTTATCCATTTAGGACTCATGTTAGGAAGATAAGTTTTTCCCCATATTTAAAACATATTCAAGTGTCAGAGTATTCATTTAGTAGTTTATGCTGACTAATATATGCTGCAGAAAACAGTAAAGGGTTTATTGTGATGCACTCGGGGGTCTATAGTAGAACTCCTGCAATTTCCCAGTAAATTTTGCAAAAAATCTCTGCAATTTCAGCTTACTTTTCCCACAATTTTTCAGTGGCCATGCTCATGTGTGCTGATACTTGTATTTTTTTTGTATCATCCAGTGTAATATAAATAGTTAAAGACATTTAGGCACATACTAAATGAAAAGTGCGGTTTCAGGAAGGAAAGCAGTCCTCAGCTGATGGAGAGGTTGGTGGGAAGCATGGGTGGTTAAACTGAATGGCTGGATACAATCAAGCAGTGCAGGTTGTTACCATACTGATTCTATATGCAGTAAAGCAGAAAGAATGCGAAGCACATCAGCATTCATTTTAAGATGCTGAATTCTGGGCTGGCTCGCCAGTGCTGCAGTAGTGCTACTGCTTGCAATGGCAGTGACCTGGGGTCAGAAGAGAACTTGGGTTGTTGAAGGTCTGGCCATGGGAATAGGATTAAGCACCTGGGAGCTGCTCTCCTCCTCTGAGGAGGGTGGATTGCAGGTCCAGCTGCTTTATCGCCACCTGGGTGACCATGTGTGGTGGTGCAATGGGGCTGCAGAGTGATCAGGAGGGGAGGACAGCAGCCAGGATCTAGAGTGGTGGCATGTCTCTATGTGCTCTACCTCCTTGGATCCCCTTGAGTGCCAGTGCCCTCAGGGACACAGACCAGAAAACCAGGAACAATCACCCCACATCAACCACTTGTAGAAGGGACCTAGCTGCCCCAGACTTCATAACCAAGCTCTATGAGTGAACCACTGGGCTGCCTGATGCACACTGAGGGACTGTGGATGGGTGATCTGGGGTCCCCTGCCTTCCCACCTGGTGGTACACCCCAGACAGGATGGGGCAGACCCACAGGAGCTCCCGAGCATTACCTGGGGTGAAGCTAGGGGATACCCAGCCATGGGATCTCTGAAAAGTGGAGACTGATGCTGTGAGAAGGGGGCATAGAAAGAGAAAATAAAAAAAAATTTAAAAGATGCTGAAATCTTAGGGATTCTGTGCAGTGACATGCAATTTCCGACAGGCACTGGTACAAAAATTCAAAATCCGCAAATCGAGCAGGATTCAGTGATTTTTACTGGCGTTACCAGTAAAAACAGAAAACCTAGGTACTTGACCATGGGTCCACTACAAGCCAGGCTTGGAGCTTGTTATAATAATATTTGGGTGGTGTGGGTGCCAAAGACTCACATGTCTGGGGGTGCGGGGGTTGAGCCCCCTGTAACATGAACGTTTGACTTCTGTGTGCTTTTGTGTTCTGTGGGGTGTTTTGTTTTTGTTTTTGGGAGGGATGCAGTTCTCCAGGTAGGATGGTGTAATTTCCTTGTGATCCTGTTGTATGTCTGTATATTGGTTTGTGCCCTTGTTCCATGCAGCATAATGCCGGCACCCTAAAGAACGTCGCCCTTGTCAACCATGCACTGACATGGGTGAACTCTTCAAAACATAGGCAAAGCACAGCAACTGTAAGCCAGTTTAAAAAAAAATAACACACTGCTGGAAAGTTTTAAAATCTATAAAAAAAGTTAAAATCAAGTTTTTTTATCTCTGTTTCTATTAACAAATGCAATTATATATATAAAAAAAGATAATTTTAATTTACTTGAAAAGTATTGTACAGTCACAGCCAAATGCATGGTCAGATATTTCCTGAAATTTCTGTGATATTTCTAGAGAAATCTTTCTCCATTTCCACAGTACGGCTAGCAGAGAGAAACTCTTTAGAAATTTCACGAACTATCTGGAAATATCAGACCACGTCTGTGGCTACTACTGTATACTGAAAAACAATGCCATCCCAGGGGACAATGAGGTAATAAATCCACTTGTCCATCCAACCTGTATTTTATTAGTTAACTATGACATTGTCCATAGCAATAAAATTTTCATGTATGCAAAACTTTTCTGTCATATATTATAGAGCATGGTAGCACATCTATCATTAGGGTTAAGCAGGCCTTCTATGAAAAATCTAGACTTTTGCACCTTAAAAATGCAGCCTCCCATGACTGTCACTTTAATTAAAGCAAAATATGGGGTGGCCTTTATACTAATATTGCCAATAATAAACTACATCTCATACAGTTTTAAATATTGAATAATTTTTATTGTACAATCCATGAATTAGCCAAAATGGGCCTGTTAACCTTGTCTATGTGTACCAGATGTGGGCATTTGGAGGTCATCCTATTCCGTATTTTCTTGGATTGTGAAGCAATCAAACATCTATTGGGAACCCTTAAATGCATGTTGAACCCTCTGCTAGGTTTGGATGATGTTTGTACCCCTGGAATTTGTATTGTTTGGGATTATTGAGGGTTATCTGTGAAAGAGAGAAAATATAATATTGCACTGATATCATACATAAATACATAGACAGTGTCGGCAGATAAGGGCCTATGGCCCACCCAGTCTGCCCATTTAAGTCTGTAAGTTCAGTTTATGTTTTCCAAGAAGTCTGTTGCCCCTTACCCCTGACCTCCAGAATTCCTTTATGTCTATCCCATGCATTCTTAAATCCTGTGATTGTTTCAGCCCCCACCACTTCCTCTGGCAGGGTGTTCCACTTGTCCACCACCCGTTCTGTGAAGAAATTCTTCCTCACGTTTCCTCTGAATCATCCTCCCTCCAACTTCATCCCATGCCCTCTAGTCCTGGAACATCTTTTTCGCTTAAAAATAGTGCATTCCTGCACCCTGTTCCTCCCTGTAAGATACTTGTATGTCTCTATCATATCCCCTCTCTCCCTCCTCTCCTCCAGGGAGTACATGTTCAGTGCCTTCAACCTGTCCTCATAGGACGTGTGATGCAATCCATGCACCATCTTTGTTGCCCTCCTCTGAACCTTCTCTACCCTGTCTATGTCCTTACGTAGGTAAGGTCTCCAGAACTGCACAGTGTATCGCTGTAAATTAAATTTGTTGTCCTTCATAATTGGTTAGATGAGGAATCTCTTTCATACAAAGAATTGCTGCAGGAATTGTTGTTTAATCTTCACTTGGAAAAGATGATAATGAGGGTCCACAATAAGCCTTAGTCATATATTCATCAAACTCTGGTCAGAGCCACTACGGCTGTTGAGTCATTTCCCAGCTGCCTGTGTTCACATGTCTACGTGATGCCAGAGCGCCAGTATGATTGTTCATGACAGAGTTCTGTTTTTTTGCCTGTGTTTACATGTCTGTATGGCTTGTTCATGAGCGAGTTCTGTGTTTTGCAAAACACTGAAATTTTATAGGAAATATACTTATGTGCTCACCATTGTCCTTGGCAATATAGCTTTTAATGCAAAACAATTGCTACATGTCAAAGAGATACACCCCCTGAGGAAGACCCCACTATAGAGTTGAAACAGAGAGGCTAATTTTGTCCAGACATCTTGCCAAAAATAAATCTGCACTTGTGTGCTTTCTAGTTCAACTTGAGTACTGAGCTTTCATTTGTCATGTCAAAGAAATTGCACTTTGAAAAGTCGAGCCATGACCCCAGGCATATGCTCCACTGTCACAGCTCAACTATTCAAAGTGCACTTTCTTTTACAGGTAGCAATCATTTTGCATTGAATGTCATTGCAGCAAACAGTGAATTTGCCTGGCAGCAGAGATGTAATGCCCTTGAAAATAATCTGAAGGAGTGGGGCATCCCAAGCAAAGGTAAATAAACAGAATGAATGATTTTCAGTATACGATAGGATGACAAATTAAGAAATCAGCAGAAGAAAGAGTTTTGGTATACTAGTGAAAAATGACAAGAAATGAGATTCACAAACCACAACAGCTGTTAACTAGCCCTTCCCTCTGATAATTCACAAGCACTGCTCTATGTGGATGATGCAG
Source organism: Neoceratodus forsteri (assembly GCA_016271365.2). Lineage (NCBI taxonomy): Eukaryota > Metazoa > Chordata > Ceratodontiformes > Ceratodontidae > Neoceratodus > Neoceratodus forsteri. Next base: position 529,040,760 of record CM057455.1, on the reverse strand, counting down.
TCATTAACAGGAGCTCCAACAATACTGCTGACAATAATCTTAGTCTAAATAATGACCCTGCATCATTGCAAAATTGGTTTATTCTGAATAAGCCTATTATAAATGAAAAGAAAACCAAAGGCATGCCTTTCGGATCAACAGCCAGGTTAACCTTTGACATACTGTGTGTACATCTGATGGTTCTGAACTGGAGGTTGCTAATAGCTCGAAATATTTAGGGATCAACCTTAAAGGAACACAATCAACTCCCTTAGGCTTCAAAGTGTCCCTTGTTTAAAAATCATGTGTTATGATTGTTCCCATTCTGTAGAGACCTTTGATGTAGCTGGTTGATTCTGATTCTTTTTTCTTTTAAAAAGTGAAAAAAACAGACTGCCCACAATACTGGTGCTACTGCACAAAAACATTTTTGGTTACCTTCCTTCATCAGCTCCCATTGTATCTTTCCTGTATTTGGGAACACCCCTAACACAGTCTAGCCACTCATTATGCAGTGGTAGTAGAGGTGACTTGCATCATGAATGGCTGCCTGTTTGTGGCTATTTCCAATGTTCAGAAAGCATGCAATAAGAAAAGATCCAGGATTTGAAATAAAAAATTAGTTACAGCTATACATTAGCATGCATTTCAGTTCTACTAAGCAAGGAGCCAGATAAATCAACCAGCAACATCAATCAAGTTTAGAGAAGGTAAGCCATCGTAAAATGTATGTTTTTAACTAGAAATAATTTGATACAAAAAAAGGTTGACAGTGTCCCTTTAATCCCCATTTGTCATTTAAAAATCACTTGGATGACCTTACTAGCCAAATATTTTTTTAAAAACTGGGCTCAATTACACAGCTAAGAGCTGCCTTAATAAGGAAGATCTCAGTTCTGATTGGGATTGAGGGGTCGTGCCACAAGTAAATCCTAGACCTGGCCTGGATAAAGGTCAGTTAGAACAGACTGTAAGAAAGGGAGGCACTCCCAATGCCAATATACAGTAGCCGTCTGAAATATTTTTAATTCAATTCAGTGATAAATTCTTTGCAGCAGCTAGTGTATGATACTGGAACCAGGAGAAAAATCCTGAAATGAACCATTTGAACAGTTGCACAGATTCACCCTAAATACATACACTCCCATGTTCTTCAAATACACAGCACCACTTTAAAAGTAACCTATCACCATGACACACCCCAAACATTGAAGGCACCAACAGCATAGAAACATAGAAGTTGATGGCAGATAAGGACCACAAGGCCCATCCAGTCTCCCATGCCCAACTAGTCACACTGGTATATATCTATACCATTATATTTATTTGATTATATCCCCATCTCCCTTCCCGGTCGTATCTGGAAACCAGTGTTGGCACAGTGTGCCTTTCCTAGTTGCCAATTTTCAAATAAACTAAATAAAAAAATACTCACAACCCTAGAGAACAGTCATAAGACAGTAGCGAAGTGGAACCTCAGCAACAATAAAAAATTAAAACCCTGCAAAACAAACACATGGTGCCATTAAACATAACCACCAGCCACACTCTAAGCACATTCTGTCCACTGTGGAAGAGTACTGGTGCCCCTTTAATTATCTGCTTTTCTGAAGTCTACTGCAGTAGCACCTCTACCTCTATTTACTGTCCTTTCTCATGTTGTTTTATCTTTTTATTCCCCTTTTTCAAGGCAGGTCACCTGGAGAATAGGTCCTTACTATCCCCTTTTAGTATTTTCTCCTGTCTGCAGATACAGAGCCTCAGAACTCGACCCCCCCCAAGATTAGGACCTGGCATGTTTTAAATAAAGAATCAGGGTACATACGTAAGAGTAATTTATGCATTTCTCAATGCCCTGAGTTGCTTATGCTGGTTTATATTTGCACTATTAGAGTACAGGAGAACCAACAGAAACACACTTATGGAAGTGGTATTCAGGCTGTCTGTGGTTTAAATGCCTATAATACGTTCCATACTGCGAGCACTTTTTAAGCATTAGTGCATACTGCGGAAATTCCCCCTTGCACTACCGAGAGGTAGAAAACCCTCACAGTGCACACCTAAACATTTGTTCATTTCAGTAGTGTTTTACTAATCTACAGCAAGTAAAGAAAATGACAATAAAGAAAGTAGAAACACTACAGAAGCGCTGGCACAATCCTGGACTGTTTTATTCAGAGGCTAGGATTTGAAAACTCTCCCAGTTATTGTGTTTGGAAACCAATTTCATTTCTTATTAAAAAAGCCCAGAATTATGTGGCATTTTGTGTTTTGGTTTTTTAGTATGTCCTTGCAGTAGCACAGATGATTTGTATGCAGTAGTTTGTGTGTTCACTGCATCTGTGCTATACAGTGGCTGGTTATGGGTAGTACCTGCAGCAAACACTCATTTAAACTTTTTTAAAGAACTTCTGGACATAGTGTTCACAATTTTAATAAATTACTACAAGTCACAGACATTCCATATAGCATGTGTTACTGTTATGGGGTTTTAGTTAAAATGTAAGCCTGTAAGGTTTTGAGGAAAGAAGGTTTACTCTACCTGTTCCCTAGTCATGCAATTGCTCTGCAGTGCTTAGTGTTCCTCCTGCTCCATCTTTGTTCTTAGGAGGAAGCCGGCCCACTGTTCACCATAGAAGTACTGTAGACAGGTAGAGGCAGGGGCTAACTCAAGCATTGTCCTGTTATGTGTATAAATAGCTAGAAATGTTTCATTGCAGGGAATTTTTTGTGCATTAATAAAGATTGGTAAACGTTCTCTGAGTTTAAAATAAAATAAATATGTAAATTAAAAATAGTTCTATCATAAAGTGTCTGTGGGCAGAGCCTGAAGTGGTCACCTGATGATATCCAAGGATAAAAGGAGACTCATCCTGTAATACCTTCAGATTCATTTTGGGATCAGCTAGGTACTGGTCCACAGTAAGGTCTGCACCTTTTCAGACTGAAGGCAATTTTGGTTCTCTGGCAACTTATTGCTGTTATTGCTTACTGCTGTTGTAGCCCTGGAGAACAAACAAAATAAGTATTTTTGTGCATTTTGCTTTACTTTGTTTTGTGTTTGCAAAGTTCACTTTAAAAAGTTTGTTTCTATCTTAAAATAAAGTATTTGGCTTGGTAGCATTTAAGCCTTGCCTCATCAAGCGTTGTGTCAGTGTCCATCATTACACCTACATCCTATGACATACACGCTGATCATTGGCATGTCGCAAGCTTAGCAAGGCATAAAATGCCCATAATAAATGCTTGTTCTTTTCCTCAAATGCTGTATCCAACCACATTACTATACTGAAACAATAAATATCTAATTTAATTTTGAATTCTTTGATGTTCTTACTTCCCATCACATCCTCCTGCAGGCCATTCCAGAAGGACACCACCCTCTGGACCATTAGGTGTTGCTAGGGAACCTGTGATTACTCTGTGGACTGTCTGGTACAGTCCTCAGATGGTTTAAATCTTTTCTCAATGGCAGGATGCAAAAAGTGAAGTCCAGGGTTTTTTTCTCATCCCCTAATACCCTGCCATGTGGAGTACCGCAGGGTTCTGTGCTTTCACCTATGTTGTTTGCAGTGTATATGCTGCCATTGGGAGACATAATAAGGTGATATGGGCCGAGTTTTCACTGCTATGCAGATGATACTCAGCTGTACACGTCCTTTGTACCCGAACAAAATGACGCTGTCTCGGTCTTTAATAACTGCCTCTCTGAGATTCAACAGTGAATGAGTGTCAATTGGCTCAGGTTAAATCCAGATAAGACTGAGATTTTGGTTGTGGACCCAGGTTGTCGGGTAGAGGGGTCATTGGCTGGGCAACCCTCTGGCCTTTGGCTTAGAGGCAACCAGCTGTTGACCTCTGACTGGGTGCAGAATCTAGGCATTGTCCTTGATGATGAACTGACGCTTAAGTCTCAGGTGTTGGCCTTATCAAGACATCTTTTCACTATCTGAGGAACATTGCTCAGATAGAGCCCCTAATAATGCCTGATAATCTTCCAACTTTGGTCCATGCCTTTGTGACCTTACGCCTTGATTACTGCAAAGCCCTATACCTCAAGTTGTCAGAAGTGAAACTTTGCTGCCTGCAGCTGGTGCGGAACGTGGCTGTCAGGTTGTTGACGGACTTGTCAAGATCTTGCCATGTCACACCTGTGCTTCGCGGACTGCACTGGCTGCCAGAGTGGTGGAGGATCACCTTCAAGGGCAGTTTGCTGCCCTATAATGCCCTACATGGACAGGGACCATGCTATTTGCAAGACCTCCTATGCCCCTAGTGCCCCCTTTGTCCACTCCACATCTCTGATAAGGGATTGCTAGAGATTCTCAGGGTACACCTGACTATGTTTGGAGCTAGATCTTTTGCTTTTGCAGCACCGACCCTGTGGAATTCTCTACCTTGTCGGATTAGAGAATGCCCGTCCACTGGGGCCTTTAAATCTGCCTTGAAGACCTAACTTTTTTTAATTTTGCCTTCCCTGAGGTTTAATTCCTACTGATTTTATAACTAATTTTAAGTATATGTTTTTATAACTGTGTTCTTTTAGATATGTTTATGTACAATGTCATGGTCTTTTGGAATGGCATTTTATGAATAAAATTTGCTTTGCTTTGAGAAAACCAGCCTTTTTTCACTTTACAAAAACTCCCGTACACAATCTAACAGATCACTTGGATGACCAATCCTGTTGCCTGTTGCTCCCTTCCTGCTTGATCCATCTCTAACAGAATCACTGACAGCAGGTGCTCAATCCCATCAGTGTGGTCTCTCTGACCCTGCTGTAGCTATCCTGTCCCGCTGCCATTGTCACCCCTCCCATGTGTCCCATTTGCATTAGAATCTCTGGTAGTGTGTGCCCAACCCTGCTGCCAGTGTCCACCTTTCCCATTAAAAAAAGAAAAGGGTTAATTCCTCATTGTAAGAAATCAATTTATGGATGTTATTTGTCTCTTATTGTCTGTCTGTGTGTGGGGTATTGGGTGCTTGTATGTTCTATTGCTGTCCTGAATATCACCGATGTGAAATACCCTTCTATTAGCTTGATTATCTGTTTGGTGTGAACTTTTCAAAATAGAGCTGGAGGTACATCAATAAGTGTTAGATGTGTTGTGGTGATACAATGTTGCATTGTTGTGCTTTTTTTATGGAAAAAGTGTTAATCAGATTTTACAAAACAAAATGAAAGAAACAAACAAATAACACTCTCACCCACCATCCACCCCCACCAGTACTTCTGTTCCTTTGGCCCCTCATTGTGGATTTTCATGCTCCTTGCCACAATTCCTTAATGTCCCTAAATGAACTCATATACATGCAATAAGAAGAAAAATACTGTACTATATTAAAAAAAAAATCCCAAAATGCACACACTGTGCATGTGGCTAGACTTAATTTGTTTTACTAGTACTTTTTTGTTTTGCTCATAACTTGGTCATTTAAGACACAAGCGTATAGTGTGGCCAAGCTGTCCTTCTCCCTCAGGACCTCGTAAGTCACATTCTGTAAAAAGGACATGAAGGTGTTTTGGAGGTCAACCGCCCCCCAAAACACAATTTGTGTTGGATTTACAAAGTGCCACTAAGGTTGTTTAGAGCAAATGTGACAACTTGTACACCTAGAAAATAGAGGCCCAAAATGGCCAGAAATGACCAAAGTTATAAAAAACAGAAAAAAACTGGAAAACTTAAGGGCCACTCAAGAAGTAAGCTACAGGTCTGGTGCAGTGTGTGTCCCCCTTCAGCTGCTTCACAAGTGGCCCACAGGGCCACTTGTGAAGCAAGTTTTAGGTCTAGCACAGTTTCTCCAAACATGCTTTTAGATATGTTTTTTCAACAAGTAATAAAATTAATTGCAAAAAAATATGTTAATGCATCTATTAGGGTTGAAAAACGCAAAACAAACAAGTTAAAAAAAATAAAACATTTGGGGCCAGATATTCAAAACTTTACCCCGGAGCTAAATTAGCACTGCCCGGCGGGCAAACTTAGCCTGGAGAACAAAACAAGCCATATTCAAAAGGAATAGCACAGGGCAAACAGCCTCTGAATATAGCATGGGAATGAGGCTGGGCAAACTGGGATGGGAGTGCAGGGCAAACTTAGCCCTGAAATAAGACAGCTCTGAATATGGCAACCAGGAAGTGCAAACCACAACAGCAACACAGTGCACAGCGATGTGAAGGTAGCTAGAGTTGAACTATGTGGCCAATATGTGTGACAGAAAATGCATGGACCCAGTACAGCTGCAGCAGCAGCATATGTGAAAGTACAGTGTGCAAAACTGTAAAATATTCCCTGAACTGTTTGAGCAGTACTGACATGTTAGCGCGGGTTTAGCGCAGGGCTAAACCGATAGCCCTGTGCAAACATGTTTGCCTGGTGCTAAACTTTGCCATATTCAAAAGTGACATGCAAATGAATCTACTTAGGTAGTCTGTGGGCAAACTTCCAGATTAGCATCTCATTATGCCCTGATTTGCATGCAGTTTGCCCTGGGCTAACTGTTTAGCCCTGCGCTAAACCCGCAACGTGTTAGCGCTGTGAAAACAGCTTGGGGAATATTATACAGTTCTGAACACTACTTCCACATGCACTGCTGCCTGCAGCTGTACTGGGACAACACAGCATAGGCACAGATGGTGGTGGTGCTGCATGCAACTGTCACACTGTAGGTCATGCTACAGTGCACAGCAGACACTACAGTAGCAAGGGGGCCAGTAGTGTGTGAACACAGCAATGCCTATGGTGTGTAGGTCAGTGATGATGACTGCACTATACACAGTGAGAGGCACAACCTGTAGGTGTTTACTGACAGTGGACATTACTGTTACACTGTTGTGTAACCACAGATGCTGCACCTCTGGCATGGGATGCTCACAGTGACATATATATGTCTGGTTTTGTGTGCTGTGGCAGTTGTACAGCTGTGAGGTATGTGGCCGGGGGGGCATATATCATCCCAAAGACACACTGGTGTTGGGGTATTCCCAATACTGGCCCATGTGCACTGCATGATGTGTCCCAGTCTTGTAGCTACACCTGGTCTGTGGCACAGCCTGACCACCCATACCCTTTCCCATCAACATCCTCTATGCCCACCGTGCTGCATGTGTGTGCTGGCATCTGCTGGTGTCCATAGAAGTGTGGTCTGCAGGCGTGTGCTGTATGACCACACTGCCATGCTGTCCACTGGCGGCAGGGTCACCACCTACTGCCTGTCATGGCTGGGACTGGTGGCAGATGATGGCAGTATTGTGATGCCACCAGTTAGCAGCATGCTTCCTCTATGTTTGGCTTTGTCTAGGTGTCATATTTATTAGCTAGGGTCATAAAAACCCATGTAAAACCCGCGTAAACACCACGCAAAGCCATAGTGTCATATAAAGCCGATTGCCCAGGGTTAAGACAAGCTTTTCATGGGTGGTAATGTGCACCACGCTAAGTGTCACGCTATGTCATGCAAAACCACTTTGCGCAGCACTAGTCGCTGAATATAGCACTGCGCCTGTATTTATGTCAGTTTGCCTCTTGCATACATTATGATTTTGCCTGGCGCTAATGCAGTTTGCCCATGCTATTTGGCCTTTTGAATATAGCAGACCCATGCTAATCACGTGCTAAACCTGTGCAAACAGCTTTTGCCTGGCGCAAAGTTTTGAATATCTGGCCCTTCGTGTTCAAAGTCTCATGAGTCTTGGCAAATCAATGGTGTGGTGATCCTTAAGGTTTTCCACACTAATCCCCCGCCAACCTCCTGGCTGTGTTTATTATTGTGCCTTACAATACGGAGCTGGACGGGAGAACACTCTTCCACCAGAGAATGTGATCATCATAGGGGTGGTCATGGCCACGCAATATAGTTACCTGATGGACTGCACATTTGACACACAATGCTATGAATTACACATTACAGGATGTCAGCAGCATTTGTTCACAGAATGGACTGCTAGACCAGACAACCACTGTGATGCCTGAGCCTCAAGCCAGCCCTACAGCTGAGCTGTGTGGTGGCAAAAAATCAAAGAAAGCATTGTACTGGGTTGGTGGAGGTTTTATGATGCAGAATCAGAATCCAATTCTGCATCTAATGGTTTTTGGGAATTCTGATTTTTTTGGGCTGTAAATACAGAAACTCTGAATAACATCTGGAATCTGATTCCTAGCAACCCGAGATGCAACATAGATGTGCTGTATAAAATCAATTATTACACTTTCCCTGTCTGCATAATTAGATTAATTTTTATTAGTACCTCCAAGCCTAATTACGCACTCATGACTATGCCACCTGTGAGCTTCAAGGTACTCGTGAAAATAAATCTGATTATACAATCAAGGCAAATGTAATAATTACTACTTATATCACTGGAGGGATAACAGAGCTGAGAAAAAAAGTGTTATTCTGCCCTATTAGTAAGCTGCAGTGGAAACAACATGCTGTTTTTACCACAGCTCATGTTATTTCGACTACATCCTTGACAAAATGGCAAAATGGAATGCATGTAGGAATTCCACAAAGCATCCAAAAATAAGATTTTCATTTTGTCTGAAATGTTACCAACAATGCAGCCCAGCTGTCTTGGCTTCACTTTGCTCAGCACATGCTGCTAGGAAGCATTTTAAGAAACATTCCAGATTATTATATAGAACAGTGTATTGGTGGACATACACAGAAAGGCTATGTTTCCACAGAAGGAAGTAAAGACATCACAGAGACCTCAAGAGGTCTCTATGATGTCATTACTTTCTGAGATGGAAACACAGCCTTAGTTGTGTGTGGTCGACCATACACTTATTTGGGCTGCAGTGGGCATAGCCTTGCAAACCTTTTACAAACACTTAAGAAAAAAGATTTCTGCATTCTTTCTGAATAAACAACAGGTTGGATTGTGTCACAGTCGCCTAGGTGTCTGCGACAACAGTCTGCTCATGTTGTCCATGCCGCTCACAGCACTGCACTATTTCACAGTGCTGGCAGTCACGAAGTCTGAGTTGCTTTGCCCAGGTCACTGTTTGCCCTTTCAGGAAACACTTTGCTGAACTGCTGGAGAACCATTGGAAAAGTGAGCAGGACAATCATGATCCTTAATGCAATGGAATGGGAGGAGGCAAGCGGGGCTGTGAGACCAGAGCACGTTTTGAATGTAGTTATGAGCTCCACAGAAAGCTGGCACTTTTTTTTCTGACTTCTCCTCCCCACCCCAGCCCCACCCTGCTGCATCATTTTAGCTCTTAATCAAGGGATATTTGTACACCCATGCACCCACTAATATCCTTCGACTGCTGTTGTCATCAGCCACTGCTCCATCCTCCACTTCAACTAACACTGCAGTTGCCGGAAGCCACTGCCCCTCCCTCTGCTCCCACTAACATGTACACCAGCTTGGAGAGGAGCAACAGAAGATTGTAATATCAGACCAGCAGCCCACTGATTCATGTCTATGAAGTTTCAGCTAGCATGAAAGGGGCTGTTTTCAGTGTTTTTGGTAGGTTTTCACCAGTGTGCCACAGTCTGCCAAGACTCTGTTTTAACAAGAAGCTCTTTAAATAATGTTCTTGGCAGGCTTTCACCAGTATGCCACAGTCTGTCCAAGACTCTGTTGTAACAAGCGGTTCTTTAAATCTTTTGAACCAGTAACACGGAAGCCAATAGCTGTGATGACTAAATCCAAATACTGATCTATCAAGGTTTGTACAATCCAAGCACATCTGTTACAGGACACAATTTCAAGGAGCGCAATAGGGCTGTTTCTGTTTTTAACGAAGGCTGCAGTACAAAAAAAACTATTTTATACTTCCCCAGTGATTGTGTTCTGAAAAGAGTCAGTACAACTTTCCTGCATCTGCATATCTGCCAAATTAAAAGACTTTCAGAGATACAGAACAATCCAGTCTTTGTATTAGAGGTAGAAATTGGAAAATTTATTTTCCACTGCTACCAAAAAGTTTTGCAAGCTGCCTGCTGCTTATTACTTGAAGTTTGGGGATGAATGCATATGAAAGACTATACATATTAAGCATTTTATAAGCTACATGTTACAGTATTGTTTTATACACAGTACTGTTACTTGCGTCAGTTATCCTGAATGTTGTGGTACATGGTAATACAACTTTGATTCTTCATAGCGTATACACATTCTTAAGCCAATTTAATTTAAACATAAAGAGAAGAGAGGTAATTATAGTTCTCAGCACTAGTGGGAGAAAAGGGCAATCAAAAGACACACCATTATAAATAGAAAATAAGGACTTTCAAGTAAAATGAACAGATATAATGCATGCTAAAATGCAGCAATCTAATTTCTGTCCACCACAGTTACTTAAGAATGAATTAAAGAAAACTAAGCAAGCCTTCATAAAAAAAAGTCCTGTTTGCCTCTGCCACCATCAGCAAAAAATGATGGCAAAGATGGGGAAATGTATGTGCCCAATCATGATTAAGTTGGAAGCAATTATTTAGAAATTATGTGCAGTGGGGAAACACAAAGATCGCCACTCAATCTTATACTTTATAATCAAGATGCAAATTAGGATGTAGCAGACTTAACAGAACCCATGACAAATGGAACTGCAAAGGCTGACACTAACTTTTAGACCCCACCCCCACAGAATTTGAGTGGAAGCCTTTTCCTTAATCATCACCTACATTAGAGCATTCTATAGATTCCTTGGAAAAATCAATAAAAATGGATAATGTACATTCCAATAATGATGATCCGAAGGACCAACCCCTAGAGGAAGTTTGCCCACAAGGGAGGGATAATATATATTCTGAGCTAGTCTCAAATTATACTATCTCCTTTACACCAAGGCTGATAGAAGCACTTAAGGACCACCATATGGCTAACATATTGTTTTTAGAACAGCTCTATATATTGAGAGATTAAATTAATACATACTATTAAATCAACCTTATCTCATGAAGGATTAATTTGAAATACTTTCAGGGAGTTAGTTACAGGAGAACTGGGATCAGAGTTGGACTCAAAGAAAATTACCTCTCTCAATGACTCTCACTGTGATCCAAATGCCTCAAACAAAACTTATGTACTACATCAAATTCCATCTGTACCCAAGTGGTTCAATTTCTTAAGAAATAAAAACAGAACTAAGAAAAACAGAAAATAAAATAGAAAGACAGAGATAATAAGGATTGCTCTAAACATAACTCAGAAAATACTGACTCAGTTAACCCTGAGTTGGCATTAGATATATCACAAATAATAAAAATAAAAATATAAAAAGATGATTACTGGATCAGACTCCCCAATCCTTTTTAGAAGTAAGAAGAAAGGGAAAACAAAGAGGAAAAACCTGTTATAAAATCCAGTAGGAAGTACAGCAGGAGAAGAGAAAACCTCTACCAGAAGTGGCCTTCCCTCTGAAGCTCATGAAACATCAGTAATTAAAACAATCAACTTGACAGGAACTATGCCCCTGGTTACCCAGGAAATCTCTTACAAACAAATAGGCAGGACTGCTTCTTTAGCTAAAAGTGATGCCCCAAGAGAATCTTCCTCAAAAATGGCAGACATAACTCAGTTGTGGCCCTCAGGTAATGAGGCTGTTATATCTATTAAAGGCATTGATACAAAATAAAGATGAAAGTAGAGCTAGTCTGGGAATCCTGATTAACCAGTTGCTTGAATAGGAGTTAGTCTATTCCTAATGAAAAAAAAACACAATAATTTACTACATTACATGACTGATGCCATAGGTAAAACTTCATCAGTTTATTTGGTTCTGACCAGTATGGAGGTCACTAAGTGACTCTGGAGACAGCTTATTTCTCTTACCCACCTAGGATTAAATGTAGGTCCTTCCATTTCTGTATTGTCATACTTGAAAGAAACTGAAGAAAATTATGCACAAGGCAAACTAATCTCAAATGCAGACTCAGAAAATTGCATCCATAAGAATAACCAAGGTTCTATACATCCAGAGGCTAGATAAGAACAGCTCCTACTCACAATACATGGGCTAGAATCTTTTCAAAATTAAGTTACACTCATGCAGTCTGCTACTATATTTAACAGAGAAAATCATATGAAACAAACTTTGCTAAATGGTCATCCAGTGGGTGTGGAGGGAGAATGGGGTTAATAACCAGAGACAAGTAACAAAGCCCTATCCGAGAGGGAGTTAGCCCATTAGACCACCAGAGCATAATTTTACACAGTGCCCCCACCCTGGGTATTTCCTAGCCCACACAACCACAAATGTCACTCCTTATTTAGACAAACAGGGCTGCTAGCCCTCCACTAGCCATCTCTAGCCACCTAGGCTACTAAATAAATTACTGGCCACATGGCCACCATTTTGGGTAAAGGGGTATTTAGCTCAGCCCCCTTCCCAAAACCACACTCCCTTTACTTTGCTTTTGCTCATCTTACATCTTTTTCCTTCTTAACTAACCTATTTTTTTCTTCTGTCTCTACAAGTCTGGCAGGACATAGACTCCGACCCCATCAGATAAGTATAATTTTATTTATCTCCTGTCCTTTCCACTCTATTTAACCCCCCTAAGAACTGTGGATCCTTTGTGACCCCTTGTCTCTTCTTTTACAGGTGTGGCAGATGACATCTCCCCAGGACTACCTTGTGGCACCCTGCACTCAGGTAAGTTCCTCTCTTCTACAAATATTTTGGTGGGTTTACTGTAACAGGATGGCTGCACCCATTACAGACTTTTCTTTTGTAAAATTACCTGCTCTTTTAAGTTGGATATGGGCAGGATGATGTTCCTTTTAAATGGCAAATGCATCTGTATTACTTAATGTTATGCCTCTTGTGTGCTCTGTATCATCGCCTTTTCTTCATGATATGGTGGCAGTGGCACAACAGTTTTGCTTAAATAAAGTATTTGACCAGAACAGACCAACTTCTCTTTTTACAGTAAGAAAGGTGCTCTTTCTCTTAACAATAGTTAGCATTGGGCAGTTAAAGCAGCAGTATTTGTTAGTTAGTAACAAAATTCATCATATGTATTTTTTTAGCAAAAATGTATTTCTGATAACCTAAGATTCATGCTCAGTGTGTTTTTTGCTTTCTCAGATGTTAAAACATTTTTTTACAGCTGATTTTGTAATTAATTATTCATGTAATTGAAGATGGCTGCCATTCGCCATGTTTTAAAATCTCTACCCCTGGTGGTACCTGTTGAATGTAAATGCGAGATTCATGCTGTAGTTGTATTAGAATGGTTCTTCTGCATGTTTCTGATAGTAAACAGCACATAATATTTATTTTTTTTTCATGGTGGGTGTGGCATGGGTGCAACATTGTCATGGCATATGCATGGGAACATTTAAAACTTCAAGACCTTATATCTTGGTTCAGGAATGAAAGAGAAGGAAAACAAAACAAAAAATTGTATCTTGATATTTTGCCAGCCAAACCTTATTACTGAGAAGTGTGTATGGTTACTAACAAATACTGCTACTGTACTTTAAATAACTTGGTTAGGGCCACACAGTAAGTGACACATAGGATTTGAACTTCGACCTCTTGATTAACTGCTGTGTGGTATATCCCAAGGCTACATGGCCTGCCCATTTACTGTATAGAGTATATTACTTCCATAAGCTGTTAATAAATAAGAACCTTGTATGGTCAGCAAGAAATGCTGCTGGTCAAGCGCATGTAAATAAGCCAGCAGCCGAGGATGCTGGGAACTGTAGTCCTGCCCCATTGGTACAATAGCAATATCAATGGTGAACTTTTAGCATTGACAAATTCTTGTTTTTTTGCAGTGGATAACTCAGTGGTCACACAGTTGCTGCCTGTAGGTAAGGTGAATGGTTGTTGTGCTTAACAGTTGCAGGAAAACTGTTGTGAAACCCAAACTTTGAAGCAAATAAAATGTTAACTTGCAAAAAATTGGTATTTTTTGACATCTAAATGGCTGTCTAGTTGGCCTTCTCATGTCATCTGCATGTGCCTGTCTAGTTTACACCAAGGAATAAATAGTTTTTAAAACTTGATTAGCACTCTTTGCTAATCAACAGCATTTTGATTAACAGCTAGCCAGGTTTGAGGAGCAGTTTCACTGTCTGATTATTTTTTTTTATACAATACAGAAGACTACAGTTGCAGGGAAGTGTCAAATTGTAAAACCAATTTCTGCAATTCTTTGCTTTTTACCAGAACTGCCAGACAACATTACCACAGTGTAGAAATATTTATTCAATATGACAGATCAGTTGATTAGTAATTCCTGTTAATCAAAGCTGCACTTGACTAGCAAATAATGTTTTTTGGGTAGCAAATTGTTGTACAAACCAGCTTTTTTTATGCCTTGTACACAGTCCTGCCTAGGACTTTCCCTCAGTCATAGCACACAGTACAGTCATCCCAGCTGCAAGGCCAAGGCCCCAGTGTTTTTTTTTTTTTTTTTCTTTTTTTTTTTGTAGATTCTCTAATACATCTGTTTGTCTGGTAGCTGGTCAAGTGGTATGCTAGATCTGGCTCCTGGCTGAAGGGCAGGCTTCCTCAGGATCATCTGGCCAATCTATTTATATACTAGGCACTTGGGGTAATATCCATAACTGACATCATAGTGCAGTACAAGAGGAGGTGCTGCACTGGTGAGACATTAAACCACGGTGCTCATTTCTGTTCATTGAAGAGGTAGAAGTAAAATATCCCATGGCACTTATCCAAGAAGAGGAGGCAAGTTTCTCCAGTGGTATGGCCAACATTTCCCCTGTTCATAAAACAGGTCCTTGCAACCCACCCCACCAGGAGGAAACTGGAAACAAGCTATAATAGCTCACAGTGCCTTGACTGCTCCAAAATTATAAATAAATAAGAATAAATAAATCTCACTGGTCTCCTCTCTCTCCTTCTCATTGTTTTTATGGCTGCAATAGGTGGACCCTGCAGCGGTCTTGTGATCACCTAAAAATAAATGAGCAACTGGATCTGACCCAACAACAATGCTGGAGTTGCATCATTATTGCTCTGCATGTTAGAGCACTCCATTCCCTGAATGGATGTTTAGCACCCCCTACCCCCCGTGAGCGAACTACTTTATATTTTTCATCATCTGAAGAAGAAGAAGCTTCGTTGGACCCGGACATTTTTGCTAACTATAGATATATCTCGAACCTTCCCTTTTTAGGCAAGGTTATCAAGAAAGTAGTGGCAATCCAGCTGGAGAACCATTTGACCATCCATAATGTCTATGAACCTCTCCAGTCAGGTTTTTGTAAGAGGCATAGTACTGAGACTGCTCTGGTTCAGGTGCTCCATGATCTCCTGGTGGCGAGAGGATGGAGGTACCATTCCATTCTCGAACTCCTTAATCTCTCTTCAGCTTTTGACACTGTAGACCATGGGGTGCTGCTCGAGCACCTGAGGTCAATCTGTGGCCTGTCAAGTACAGTGCTCAGATGATTTTCTTCTTTCCTAGCTAGTAGAACACAGAGAGTAGTGTCTTTTTTTTTCTTATAACTCTTTTTCTCTGTCTTGCGGAGTTCCTCATGGCTTGGTGCTGTCACCCATGTAGTTTGCAGTGTATATGCTACCCCTTGGAGAAATTGTAAGATGGTATGGGCTGTGGTTTCACTGCTATGCTGATGACACCCAGATCTACCTGTCTTTTGCCTCCGACCAGGATAGTGCACTCTCAGTATTTAGTAACTGCCTAGCTGAAATCCAAGACTGGGTGAATTCGAGCTGATTAAAGTTGAACACTGGAAATACTGAGGTCATGGTAGTGGACCTGGGTCACAGGATAGAGGGGTTGAGGACTGATCGGCCCTCTGGAATATTTCTGGAAGGTACTCTGATCCTTACCTCTGAATGGGTGCGTGACCTTGGAGTTGTGCTTGACGATGGGCTGACCCTTCATCATCAGGTGTCGGCAGTAGTCAAGTCAGCCTTTTACCAACTTAGAAATATTGCCAGGGTCAAACACCTTGTTCCATCCAGTGATCTGCCTGTATTGGTCTATGCCTTTGTGACCTCTCATCTTGACTACTGCAGCTCCCTTTATCTAGGGCTCCCTGGGGTTGATATCCACCACTTGCAGCTGGTGCAGAACGCTGCTACTCGTTTACTGAGAGGGGTATCTAGGAGTTCTCACATTGCCCCTATGTTGCATGATCTGCACTGGCTGCTAGTTCAGTGGTGGAACACCTTTAAGATAGGTTTGTTGACCTACAAAGCCCTACACAGTCTTGGTCCTGACTACTTGAAAGAGCTTTTGATTCCTTACACCCCTGTGCGACAGCTCCGCTCGGCTGACGAGGGGTTGCTGGAGATTCTGAAGGTTACTTTGAAATCTTCCAGGGCCCGTGCTTTTGCGTTTGTGTCCTCTACACTCTGGAATTCTCTGCCCCTTCGGCATTGAGAGTTCATGACCATTGGGAGCTTTTAGCAGGCACTTAAAACATTTTTGTGGACACAGGCATTTCAAGAACTTTTATGATTTTATTAATGCATATTTATTTGTAATATCTGATGATTATGTTTTAATACTGTAAGGTGCCTTGATACTTGAATGGCACCTAATAAATAAAGATTATTATTATTATTATCATCATTTATTTATAAAATAGCACTATTCCAAAACCATAGTGCAAATACACAACAATAAAAATTTCACATAAAAACAACTGCAGCAGCTCAGATAAAATCAGGAAACACCAAAGTAAATAAGTGAGTTTTTAACACAGATTTAAAGCTCTCCACCATTAGGCACTGTCAAATCCAACAAGGTAGAGAACTCCACAGGGATAGGGCCACAAATTCAAATGCATGGGCCCCAGATGACTTTAAATGAACCCTGCCTTCTGAAATAATCTGCTGTGCCCAAAATAATTTAGTGAGTGGGCTAGCTATACAAGCTGCATGAAAAAACTCCCCTACATTGAGGAAGAATTTCTCTGGTCCAAATCTCCAGTGCTGGGGTATTTTTTCACTCCATTTGTACAGCTAGCCCATTTACTGTGCAAAATCATCTGTCAGCCAGGGGCTGAAAATTTTCTCTGCCCTTGTTCATGAGGTGGGGTCATAAAAAGGCTTTGTTGGAAATTTGGTGTAAAAATATTAAAAAACAACAAAGTTATGAGCCTAGATTACATTTCACTAACACAGACTCATAACTTCGGTAATTATCAATATTTTTCCCTGAATGCCTCGCCTGTAGCCCTATCAGCTCTGGCCAGGGTTTGTTTACATAGTGTAAGGTTTCAGAAACAAGGTGCAGTTTTTTAAAAAGTCCTGATGTTCTCTAGTTCATTAGTAAACTGTTGTCTGTCACCGATGTGGTAATAGGAAACCATGACTGCCATGTTTTTTTTTTTTTCTGAATTGAAGCGCTGTTGCCGAAACTGTAGTAGCACTAACAGAATCTTTGATGCAGTTGAAGTGTGTGGAGACAGTGCAGATGTGCAGTTCAAAGGCAAAAATGTGTTGTGACATTCATGAGATGTCAGAATAATATCACAACAGCTGTTCAGGACCTCTAAATTGTACCACAACAAGAATACTGTCTGTATGGAAATCCATACACAGTAGGAGCTAACCATACACTATAAAAGCTTATTCTCAGATGTTCTATGAAATATCTCCAATGCTCGTAATGACTGAGAAAGCAATTGTCAAATTAAAGCATTTATTTTAACCTTTAACATTTTATTTTAACACTGAACCTTGTTGTAGATCGTCTCACATCTGCAATTTTTTATAGTATATAATCAGCGCCTGTTAGGAAATGATGGCGAATAATTCAAATGCACAGCACTTACTAAACTTGCAATTTCTGTCAGCTGTATCATTTTGACAGCTCATGTGGTACAGTTTCCAAATAGTGATCGCTTTTTGAATCAGACAGAATTTCTATTGGTATGCACTTCTGCTGTCAGTTTGTTGATGTACCATCGATATGACATCACATAGATGGTACAACAACTAACTGATGTCAGAAGGATGGTACAACAAGTTTTTGTCAGTTTCCGATTTCAATGAACAACAGATGATGATCATATACTACAACAAGAATATTGTCTATATGGAAATCCATACACAAAAGGAGCTAACCATACACTATAAAAGCTTATTCTTGGATGCCGTATGAAATATCTCCAATGCACATAATGACTGTGAGAACAATTGTAAAATTAAAGCATTTTTTTTAACTGACAAAGCTTCTACAGTAGACATGAATCATTTATTTCCATTTTAAGAGCATCGTTATGTATATTTCTACAGTGGCATCATCAGATTCCAGAATACCTGTCAGAATGCCAAAATTATTTACACTGTTACAATGATTATTGTGAATGATAAATTTATTTATTAGAGTGTGTTCTGTGAATATACATGGAAACCAAGACTTGATCCATGGAAAGTGGAAAAAAATCAACACAAGCATTTAAAAGTTACCTTCTTAATTAAATTCTGGAATTTTATCGACGGAACCTAGTTTGCTAGGGAGGTGTTGTCACTGTAGACATGGTATATACCACAAACTAGTTGCAAATATCACATTTAATGGTATCTCTTGAGTTTGACTTCTATAGACATTACTAACAGCTCTGCCACTCACAAGGTCATTAGAGTTCAAACCTTACAGATTAAAAGAAACGTGATATTTTTAACCAGCCCATGGCCAGGGGACTAGCCTGGCATAACGTAAAAGCAAAGGCCTTGATTTGGATTCAACACAGTTGACCAAATCTGTTTCATCTCAGCTGAGCATAAACACTAACCTCGGTTAATCAGCATGTAAAAATGTCAGGCCCTTCAGTTTCAAAAATCCTGCTGACTTCCCTGAATGCCATATACTACATGGTGTATTTTATGCTGTGTTACATTTTCAAGTTTTTCCTGAAATCAGAGTTTCTGACAACAGGATTTGATGGATTCTTATTTGAATCAGTAACTGATTCCAGGCTTCTTAGAGTCCCTCCCAGTGCAAAGTGTTTCAAGTACCAATGATTAATCTGAGGGCTCACATTTAAACCAAACAATTTGTGAACAGCAGAACAAGAACCCCATAGGTAGCCACCAGCTACAGGACAAGCAAGCAATGACAGTCCTACCACTTCTGCTGAAAAAGGTTGCTGCGTAAATTTAAAAAATCCTGGCTATGGATACTAGGACAAGCAAAATATAGGGCATAAAAAGAATCTATAAAATAAAACTTTTGGACAAAAATCTGTTAATACCCAGAGTGACAGATGACAACTGGGGGCAACAGAAAATGCAGGCAAAAACTGACAAAGATCTTTAGAAAGTGAAGACATTTGTGCAATTTCTATATAAGCAAGGACCTATTACGTGAACCTGTTCTTGGAAGCCAAGCATGTTCAATTACTGCAACAATGATTATAATGAGCTTTTGTATCTGGGAGGCAAGGTTCTGTCAGTGTGCAGCAGTCTTAATGAAAGGAACTAATTGTCAGTTTTACTGAAGCTATTCCCACATTATTACATTCACAAAAAATGAACGTTTCCATGTTTCTAAAAACAGTCATTCCTATATTTCTAAAACCAGTTGGGGAGGGATGATATCAACAGATAACAAGAAAGCATCAAAGGGCATTTTTCTGTTCCCTTTGATGCATTAATGACACAGTGAATTTCACACAGTCAACAAATCTAAGATCTCGTTAAGTGAAAAGAATGTTCCACCTCCTTAACACACACACACACACACACACACACTTCTAGCTCTACCCCTCGGCTGAGCATGGGCCCTCACTTATCAGTACTGACACTGGCTGCTGGCACAGAGACAGGGATAGAATGTGGAAAGAAGCACAGTCAGCAGGTAGAGTATCCAGTGATCTACACGTGGAACAGGCTTGGTTTCGACAAACAGGAAAAAGATTGCAGCAGCACAATAGCAGTGAGTCAGTGCCGAAGGATAGAGTGTGACCGTTAGATTTGGTTCCATTCATGTTTGTCACCCCCCTCCCCCCGAAAAAAGCTAAAAAGTACAGACTGGATGGGTTTCTCTCAATCCAGATTAAACACGGATAAATAAGGTCAAAGCACCAGGAACCTGCTCACAGACTCTAACCCCTTTTCAATCCATAACTCCACCCCTAACAGCTACTTTTACAATTGATTCCAATGAAACACATAAGATTGTTTTCTCATTATAACCTATCTCCTCAAATGAAAAATGATATGTTGTGCCATGCAAAATAAAAGGACAAAGCAAATGCATCGCATCCTACCCATCCTCGCCAACTTTCAACAGGTTCTTTTTAGGATGGTCCCTCTCCTGATTTCTACCAAGGATGATTTGCTGTGGCATAATGGGCCCAGATGATGATCTTGTTTGAGAGAATTGCTACTGCCCCAATCATGCTATGACACACACATACACAAGGCAAATCCACTGAAATCTCGCCTGCCTCTCCTCTGCACCACTGCTACCTCACTCTCTGTCTACCACTGTGGCAGAGCATGGCTCTCACTTATCAGCACTGACACTGGCTGCTGGTGCAGAGACAGGGACAGAATGCAGAAGGAAGCATGATCAGCAGGCAGAGGGTCCATTGAGCTACATGTTGAATGGGCTCAGTTTAGTCAGCCAGGCAAGAGAGGTTCAGCAGCAGCAGAATAGCAGTGAGTCAGAGAAGAAGGAAAGAGTGAGACAATCAGATTTGGCTGCCATCAAGTGTGTCACTCCACGCCCCCCCCCCCCAGACAAATGCTAAAAAATACAGATCGGATGGGTTTTCTGGAATTCCAGATTAAACAAGGCTAAATAACATCAAAGCACCCAGAACCTGCTCATAGATTCTCACCCCTTTCGATCCATAACCCCACCCCTAACAGCTACTTTTACAATTGATTCCAACAAAATACATACATATGATTTTCTCATTACAGCCCATCTTCTCAAATTAAAAAATAGTATATGATGCCAAGCCAGGAAACTAAAAGGATAAGGCAGATGCACTGCATCTGATCCGTCTTTGCCAGCTCCCAACAGGCTCCTTATAGGGTGGTCCCTCTCCTGATTTTTACCAAGGATGCTTTGCTGTGGCAACACAAAACCAGCTTATGATATTTTTTGAAATAATTACTACTGCTCAAAACATGCTCTGACAGAGCAATAGCCTGGCACATTGTGTATTGCAATTGACGTAGAATCATCTGGGAGTGGCTCTCAGGCACCATCACAACAATGGTGGCAGCAGCCGCCATGTCCAAGATGGCCACTGGGGTTCAGTGCACATGTGCTCTAGTGGCCATCTTGGACATGGTGAACTGTGCTATGTTCTGCCCACCAATGAAATAAATAGTGTGCCCATAGCGGACTGTTTTGGAATTGCAGAACGATCATTCTGCAATTCCAAAATGGAAGCATTCTATGGTATCAATCTGGTAGCTCGTTTTTAGAGCTATCACAGAAAGGCTGCAGGCTCTGCCCACTGCAGCCATAAAAAATGGAACAGGCTGCACACCCTTTACATGCTTTAAACCTACTAGGAGCAACACCTGTGTGGGTATAAACCTTTATTTCAATTCTCTTGGGAAGTATTTTCTTATTATCTGTTGTTTGAGTTAGACAACCTCTTTGTGTTCTGTATGAAATTCTCTGTATATCTCTTTTTCTGATTAAAGTTCATTCCACCCTGCTGGGGTGGGAAAGTAGATTGTATTTCTCTGTCATGCTTTTTGTTATATATTGTCTTTGTTTTTATCTTTGTTTTAATCAAAAATTAAACCTAATTTAAAAAAGAAATGTAGCCTTCCTTAGAAAAAATACCTGAAATTTGACATGTCCTTAGTCAGTGCAAGGATCGCTAAATCGTGTAGATTTAGTAATGGTTGGATCAGCAGTTTAAATGTTTTAGAAGGTTGAAAATACATAAACATATGGTTTTCGATTCTTGTTCACACCTGATAGCATAAGTGTCTGTGGAGTTAAAACCTGAAATTCTCTAAGTTTGTTTGAGTTTAGGCCAAGTATGATTCTACAATAAGTGGCTTTACTGAGAAAGTTGCAGTTTTTTAAATTTAGAAAACATAATGCCATTTTGGCAAATGCAAAATTAATTTTTCCAGCACTTCTTTTCGGAACTGAAATTCTGCAAAATGGATGCACATCAGTTTCGTAAGTATGCACCCACTTTCATGAGATAAAAGCCCTACTTGTGAGAGTCTTAGCCGTCACAAAAGTGGAATAAAAGAAACCTTTGGGGATGAAGAAAATGAGTTGAAAAGTAAGTTTGAAATGTATGTTGTGGACAGAGTGGGATGTAAGTTTAATTCTTCAAGTGCCAATTTTTGAAAAGAAGATTTTACATTGTAGATGAAATTAAGCTGTTAAAAAATCATGAATGGATGTTCTGCATTCATCACCACAGAACCTGTTTTCATTACTTATAAAGCCATGTTTGTGGAGTTTGTATCCAAGCTGCATGACACAGAAAGATCAAGATGCAGCTTGTGTGAAAACAGTGACCCAGATATTTAAACAATAAGATTAACCTCCCTAACCGGGTCCCTCTAAGCATTTATTAAAAATTCCTGGGTTGTCTAATGAACTCAATTTCCTCACCCAATTAGAAGTATTTATTAAACATTCCCCAGTTTTCTACTGGATGCCTTTTGCTTACATGAACCCCACAGGCAACTACTAAAAATTATCTGGCTGTCTAGTGGACTCCCCTTTTTCACTCAGCCTTGTAGGAATTTATTAAATATTCACTGGTTGTCTTGTGGATCCCTTCCATCAACTGTTCTCTATAGGCATTTATTACATTTTCCCTGCTTCTCTATAGGGCCCACTGCCTCACCTGAACCCCAAAGATATTCCTGAAATATTACCTGGTGTCCAGTGTGCCCTTCCCCTCCTGATAACCTACTGCTTCCTTAATGCCAACCACCTTGTTGGGCAGCCATCACTTAACCACTGCTCATCTCCCCAGTGAGTCACTCCACCACACATGTCCTTCATAAATATACACCACTGTATAGTGATACAGGGCATGCAGTCTGAAAAAAAGTCCACATGATACCATATTGTACATGTGCATGGAGTTAGTTTTTTTATTTTTATTTCTATTTCTGCTCCTCCGGTCTGCCACCCCATTCTGACCGGCTCCTCCAGCCCCATCCCCCAGAATAGCCTGCGCCTACCCTGTACCTGGCCCAGGAGTGGGGCCTGCAGGAAGTCGGTCATCATGCTGCTGCCACAGGCATTTTCTACCTCCGGTTATCACCCAGAAGCCCCAGGAGTAGGAGCGCATGCACCCTACGGCCCTGGTTATGATTCCTTTCCCCCAGCCCATGGCCTAAAGCCCAGCCCCCTCTAAGTCTGTGCCACTCCTAGCCTCCATTAGGGGTCACCATCTGCTGAGGGGTGTTGCATCTTCTCCCCGGAGAGGAGAGCCTGCCTGTCAACAGCTCAATCCAGCTCTGCCCTCCCCCCCGCTGCTGACTTCTGACAACCCGAGCTTGTTCCCGAACCTGGGTCGCCGGCATGCCACAAGGTAAGGTGCCCAGCGCCTCAGCCCTCAGCACCACAGGGCCAGCCCATGGAGTTAGTTTTTAGTTAATTCTAACTTTACTAATTTAAGCAATAATGCATTCCAGGGTGTGTGTCATGATTGGAAAATGACATAGCTCGGGAGGTTTGACACAAGGCCAAAGGCTGAGTGTGTCCAGCACCCAAGAAGTGATATTATCCAAGCTTGGCACACATCATGGACTCCATTATTGCTCTTATACAATGGATATTTGTAAAAACAGAAAGAAAAGTAGTATATATATATATATATATATATATATATATATATATATATATATATATATTATTGTGGCATGGTAGTGCCACTATAGTTAGGGTTGATTACCCCATGTAAGGTTAAACTATGAAATTTGGCAGCTTAATACCTTTGCCACCATATGACAGATTTGCCTGAATTATGGCATGCACAGAGCAATACCATAGATCTCTTGATCTGCCATGGTTCGTAACAGTCGGATATACAGTTGCAGAGCTACATAGCATGGGAGAATGTGGTAATTACGCATTTGTGGGCATCCTTTGCTCGCACCTAGAGGTTGTGCGGTCTGCGTGACTGGTCCAAAATATTCAGGGAACATGCAGCCAGGGTCCCCAATGTGTCTTTTGAAGATTTTGTGAAACCATATTAAATGGTTCAAAAGTTATTCAAAAAACAAGTTTCCCATTATAGTCAATGGGAAAAGTTAACAAAAAGTTCAACAGTGCCGCAAATGCAGTTTTTGGTGTCACAAATGACCCCGGTCGTGTCACAAATCTGCCATCTTGTTTTCAGTTCGTGGTCACAGAAATTATTGGTGTTTAAATTTGGGACCCTCTAAGGACACAATTCTTGCTGCGTTCACCTAGTCGAGTTCTGAGGATGCTAGCCATGTCTTATTGGGGGGGGGGGGGTTAAACACCCCAGAAATATTTTTTTAAATGTTTGTAAACAGTACAGTTGCAAAGTAGTGTCGTACATTCAATACTTTCATGATTTATTTTGCGAAAGTGTCTCAAATCATGACACTACTTTGCGGCACTATGCCCAAAAGAATAGGAAATCTTTGCCACCCTGCTGCAAAAGAACGGTTTGGTCTTGTGGGCTGAATTTGGAGGGAAGACAGCCAAAATCCCACAGATGTGCCTTGTGGTGGTTTGGTGACAAAATATTAGAGGGCTGCAAAGTTACGTCACTCCGAAGTTGACAATTTTTCCCACAGGCTAACATCACGGCGTTCGCAGCGCTTATCAGTGCCTATATCTCAAAACACTTCCAGATACGGACTTTTCATCAGAAAAATGCTTAGCCTCCTACTAAAGGGCTAAGTGCAAAACTAGCCAGGCAAGTCATAAATAATATGAAATGTAAATTTTTTTTTCTATGTCGTATGGTTCCTGAGATATAAGCAATTTAGTATTCCAACTGTTCATTTTCTGCTCCGAGGGCCATTATTATGCATACATGCTTTGTATTCACTATGCTTCTGAATGTACCTTTTGGGGGAAAAAAGGTTGTGCTTTTCTGTTACTGTTACAGTTAGCGTTTCCTCTTGCATTTCCATAACCGTTAGCGTTAGCGTTCCCGTTTATGTCACGGTGTGCATTACCCTTTGTGTTTGCATTTGTACTTGCTTTTGCGTTACTGTTAACATTTGCATTTCCATTACTGGTTTTGTTTGCATTTCCTTTTGCGTCACCATGTGAATTGCCACTTGCGTTTGTGTACATGCAACTGTTTGCATTCCCATTTCTGTTTGAGTTTCCTTTGGCATCATCATTCGTGTTACCATAAGCGTTTGCATTTCCAATTGCATTTTTGTGACCATGCATGTTACGATTTGTGTTTACATATGCACTTGCATTTGCATTTCAATTTGTGTTACTGTTCCCTTTGGCATCACTGTTGATGTTACTGTAACTGTTTGCGTTTCCAAGTGTGTTACCGTTACCATTTCCGTGTTCGTCACCGTTTGTGTTTCTGTTGGCCTTAGCATTTGCATTTTCAGTAGCAATTCCATTGTCAGTTTCACTACTGTTTCCTTCTGCATCACTGTTGCCTTTACCGTTTGCATTTCTGCACATTTCAGTGCCAATAACACACCTATTTAACCTCTCACTACAACTAGGATCTATTCCATCGATCTGGAAAACAGCCCAAGTTATCCTGCTACTGAAAGCAGGGGACCCCATGAACCTCAACAACTATAGGCCAATCTCTATCCTCCCTGTGCTATACAAGCTGCTAGAAAAAATCGTAGGCACCCAACTAAGAGGATACCTTGAAGAGGCTAATCTTTTAAATCCAGCACATTCTGGGTTTAGAACCAACCACAGCACTATCACTGCCCTGGCTAAAGTAACCAATGATTGGCAACTCGAACTGGACAAAAAAAATTGTGTCTGTGCTGTACTTTTAGACCTGAGTAAGGCATTCGATATGGTCGACCATGAACTGCTCCTCTCCTCCCTGAAATCCATAGGACTTGACTCAACCTCCATTAGATGGTTTAATAACTATCTCACGGGAAGGACCCAGCAGGTGAAGGCTGAAGGAGAACTATCACCACTCAAATATCTCCAAAGAGGAGTTCCCAAGGATCCATCCTCCCTCAATCCTATTTGCCATCTATATCAATAGCATCGACAAAACTCACCAAAGCCACTGTACACCTGTTTGCAGATGATACAGTATTGTATGTCAGTCACCCTCTCCGTAACAGCATGCATAGAGCTACAAGCAGAATTCAACCTATTACAACACCAACTACTGGAAAAAACTCCTGCTAAATGCAAAAAAGCAAAGGCAATGTTTTTCTCCCCCAAACACAAGCCGGACACTCCTTCCCAAACAATCTCCCACATATCCACTGTCCTTGGTGAAAATCTTGAATATGTTACAAAATTCAAATATCTGGGGGTCTGGGACAGCAGACTCGACTACTTAGATCATCTGGAAGATCTGCTAAAAAAACTCCGTCAGAGGCTTGGGCTCTATTACAGAATAAAGCACTTTCTCACAAGTGATTCTAAAAAGAAGCTGGTCAGGCCACATTTCTATCAGTATTAGATTATGCAGATTTCCTATATGGTCATTGCCCCAACTCATATCTGAGCAAACTGGTCACACTTTACCATAGAGCCTTGAGATTTATTACAGATCTTCTTCTCAGCACTCACCACTGCTCACTTTATGCTGCAGTTGGATGGACCTCGCTCCAATTTAGAAGAGACAGTAATGCCACACTATGGACTTATAGAGTGATATCAAAGATGCTACCAAATTACGTCTCAGACTGCTTCACATAAATCACATCAAGTAAATATGCCCTAATAAGTCTAAACTTCATCATGCTTAAAGTGCCCAAATTCAGTTCTCGATATGGTAGATCTGCTATCAGCTATGTCTTATCTGCCTTATGGAATACGATGCAGATGACCCTGAAAGCGAACAGATAAATCTCATTTACATCCTTTAAATATCTGTATTCGAGGCTTATCAAAGAAAAATGTAATTGTTTACACAAACAGTACAGTATTCCTAATCTTATCTATCTCCCTCCCCAGATAGCCAACTCACGGAAGGTATCCATCTTTACTAAGAGTCACCACCCCTCACACTCCTTGCACCCCTCCTTTCCATCCGCCTTCCCTTAATCCCATGTCATATATCACAGCCCTATACCCCTGTTATACAAACCCCCCAGTGCCGCCCTCCTGCCCTCTTCATAGACCCACAGTTTATCCGTTCCACAGTATAGACCCCCACCATCTTCCTCCTCCCCCACCAGCCAGGCACACCACTTCCCACTCCCCTTCCCCTCACCCCTTATTACCACTACACCTGAATTTAATGTATAGTTTGATTAGAATGTATCCTTAGACTGTGTGTATACTGAATATTCTATGTAGTATTCTAGAGTGTGTGTATATTGAATATTTTGTATGTATCTATGTAAATTTAACCTTGACCTTACCAGGTCCATCTTGCAAATGAGCTGTGCTGAACAATGTTCGCCTGGATAAATAAAGATTTGATTGATTGATTGATTGATTTCTGTTACCATTTGCATTCAGTTACAGTTTGCATTTCTGTTAACATTTGCATTAGTGTTTTAATTATTGTTTGTGTTTTTGTTGCCGTGAGTGTTTGCATTACTGTTTGCGTTACCATTTCTGTCTTCAATAACATTTGCATTTGTCTGACCATTTGTGTTACTGTTTATGTTTGTGTAGCCATGTGCGTTACCATTTGTGCTTGCATTTGCGTTACAGTTAGCGTTACTATTGTATTTTACCTCACTGTTTCCATCACCATTTGCGAAGTGACAAAAAAATCACATGGTGGGCTAGGCGCTCCCACCACCACATTCCATTCAGTATTCATAGTGTACATTCTCAAAAAGAAGGGAAATTCATGGCAAAAAACTGTGTTTAATGCATCAGTTAGGGCTGTTCCACAACGACAAAAGTGAGGAAATTCGGTGTTAGGATTGGAAACCCTAACTGCGTATCCCCCCCACCCCCACCACCACGCACACACATACACACACATACATGCAAGTAGGGGAAGGACCAAGGCAACACAACCAATCACACACAACCAGCAGCAGGTAACAGGAATAACATACAACTATGTAAACCACAAAACCACACACCCATGCTCCTATTGGGTTGTGGCGTGGGGTCATCACTGCTAACTCTCATCACGGCCATTCCACACATCGTTAAACACATATCACTACAGACAACTGGACATCTTGGGCCACACGCTGCCACCAACACATAACACACACTACACATATGATATTTTGGGGTTCCCAAGATCAAAAACAGGATTTTGCAGATTCACTGAAATACTTTCGAAAATCACTTTTGCAACTGTGAAAGTGTGGACCCACTCCCAGGCTGCCCAACTTGTTTACTAGTCTCCTATGTGGAAAGTTGTCAAAGGCCTTACATGCCTTACTGAAAACTAAGTGGGCCACATCCACTGCTCCACCCTGATCTACTTTCCTGGCCACCCAGTCAAAGAAATCTATCTATTGACATGACCTTCTAGTAAATCAATGCTGTCTCCTTTGTTGTTTTTTACCAGACACACTAAGCAAGCTGGAAGCTTGTTTACAGGTGCAACCTGGGAGCACAAGGAAGTTAAGTGACTTGCTCAGGGTCACACAGTATGCAATTGGGGGGCTGGATTCAAACCCCAAAACAGGTCTCCAGCTCAGAGTCTTAAACCACTGCACTATACTGCCCCCTTGGCCTCATCCTGTAAGCTGCTGGTTTCAAGATATAACCCCTGAGGAGCAAGGCTAAGCACTCACTGCAGCAGAGGTGTGTGGGCCACCAGTATACCCTGGCAGTGCTGCCCCAGCGGAGGAGCTTGTTAGAGGGGACTGCAGAGAGCCTTACAAGGTAAAGACTCCTTCCAGCCTGCAGAGAGTTCTTACTTGTCCACAGACTGGCCCACCCATTTATTTGGGCTTATAGTCACATGAACTACCCCATATATATTTATTTTTTAAATGAGTGCCCACTTTCCCCATTTGCAGCTTATACACCTGCACTAAGGGGATGGCTGCACTATCATCTCTGGCACCACTCCCCTTAACAACTAATCCAACCCCTGTCCACTGGAAGTCACTAGAGCTAGTTTCTAACCCTTTTTCGTTTTCTCTAATTTCTACTCCTTTCTTTCCATCTCCCCACCCATTGTCCCAACATAGTCTCCTTGCAAGGTTCAAACCCCATACCCCTCACTCCAACTTCTGTAGCCTACCCACTAAGCCAACAAGCCAGGCCAACAGCTACCTCTATTTTCAAAGCCTTTAACCCTTCCTTTCTCCCTACTTAGAAAAAATACTTATTTTCTGTTCCATTACAGGTCTTAAACCCTGTACTCTTGCTGTTAGAGTCAACAGCTCTGCCACTTAACCATCATATCCAGCTATCTTCTCCTTACTTTCTAAGGCTTTCATAGTTTCTGATCTCCATAGTCTGCTAAAATAATATTCTCAGTACCACTGCAGGCTTCAAAACCTGCACCCTTGCTACCAGAGTCAGCAGCTCTACCACTCAATCATCACCTCAGACTATTGCTAATTATAGTTTTTAAGGCTGTCAAAGCTTCTAACCCCCATAGTCTGCTAAAACAATATTCATGTTACTATTGCAGGCTTAAAACCCTGTATTCTAGCTGCGAGAGTCAGCAACCTTGCCACATTACCATCTTGCATGGCTATTTTTTCCCCCCAGTTTCAAGGCTTTCAAAGCCTCTGCCCCCAATAGTCTGCTCAAATAAAATTTACAGCATTCAATGCAGGTTACAAACACTGTACCTCTCACACCAGTATCCTCAACACTACCACTGAGAGAGCCAAAGCAGGCTAGCTCATGCTTAGTTTCTAAAGCCTCTATCATTATAGTCTGAATGAAATAATTCTTGTTTTTGTCCAACCGCAGGTCTCAAACCCTGTGCCTTTACCACCATAGTCAGCAACACTGCCACTGAGCCTACAAGTCAAGCTACTGTATTGTGGCATATCTCAAAGCTCTTACAGCTTTTCTGGCTCCCCCCACAACCTCTTTGTTCTACCCCCAAAGCTATCTAGGCACCACGTCTGCTCACTTCCACCTTATGTGCCTCATCCTCATAACCACCCTGGGGTTCACCTCCCACCAGCCAAACCTCACCCAATGCCCTTAGTGGACTGCACCTTTGCACCTCTCCAGAATTGGCCATCCCCCCCACATTGTCATCGCACACTGGACCCCTGCATACACCTCCAACCGGCAGCCCCAACCCCAGCACCCACCTGGGTCCCCCCTGGCTCCCCCCTTTCAGCATCCTCCCATCCCTCCATCCCCTGCCCATCCCCTGCTCCAGTACATCTGCCCCCCTCTATACATGATCCCAAAAATATAACAACCTGCCACCCTATGGTTAGAGCCTTAGTCATCCTACTACTCCTCTCTGGTAATATCCACCCTAATCCAGGCCCTGCCCCCACCACTACACCTACCAGACCCTCTGGACTCCGCATTACCTCCCTGAATATACACAGCCTGCCAAAGAAATCTGCAGCGATTCAATGCTGGGCCACATTTCACCAACCAGACATCATCGCCCTAGTGGAGACCTGGCTCTCCAAATCTACTGCTGATGCCTTTTTCTCAATCCCTGGATACACCCTGTATCAGGAAGACAGGGTAGAAAAGCATCAAGGCGGCTGTGCATGCTACATCAAAAATAACATTATTGGTCACATGCTTCCACCCCCAAAACTCACAAATGGAGCACAAGCCCTCACCCTAAAAATCACCCGACCCCTCCAGGGGCCCACTATACCTCACAGTTGCCTACATACCCCCTAAGAACCAAAAGCCTGCTGTCTCATCCCTCACCAAATACCTCTCTACCCTACCACACAATGTAGAGCATACACTAGTAGGGGACCTCAATATCAACTGGATTGGCCCCTCGGCCACATCAACAAAGGACTCATTCTCAGCCCTTGACATGGTCCAATTAGTTACCCAACCCACTAGACTTCACCCATCTGCTGGTACCCACGCCCTCCTGGATATCATTATCTCTAACCATCCCAAAAAAATCCAGGATATAAAAGTACTTCCCAACTCCCTAAGTGACCACTCGCCCATCCTATTCCAATGGACCACTTCTACACCCAAACCAATAACCCAAACAACTTTCCGAAGGTGTCTCCACCCAGAAGGGTTAATAAAACTTAAACAGCTGCTCACCAAAATAGCTTGGTCCCCCATTAATATAGTCCCTGGTGTCAACATTGCACTCAAACTGTTTAAACAGACCTTCACCAAGGCCTGTGACTTCTATGTTCCACTCACCAAACGCCTCACCAAAAGGCAACATGCTCCTTGGATAATCCCCTTCCTGCTCCAAATATTGAGAGACAGGGATAATATCTGGCACAAAGCCACAGAATCTTGCAGGATGGCAGACAGACAATCCTATAATGCCACAAGCAATAGATGCACTCGAGCCATCCGTAAGGCCAAAGCAGACCACTACCAATCCACTCTCACAACCACGTGGTGGTCTGTGAAAGCCTTCTGGAGTAATATCAAAGAACTCACAGGGAAATCACGCTCCCCACCTCCCTCCCAGATCACCATAAATGGCACTACAGCCACAAACACACTCACCATAGCAGACTGTCTAAACACCACCTTTTCAGATTGCAACAGTGTTCTCCCTAGTTGTTTCTTTGACCCTGTGCCCCAATCCCAACCCCCAACCCTGCAGCATCCTTGTTTCCTTCTGTGCAAAACATCCACCCATGAAGCTCGTCCTTACCTACAAAAAGCGCTATGCGGCAATAACCCTATAAATGACCCCCTAGATGCCTGGCTCCTTTGATTAGTCCTCGATGAGGTCCTAGTGCCCCTAGCGGACCTGCTCAACAAATCCCTATGCCTAGGGCAATTCCCTAGTGCCTGGAAAACAGCTGTCATTACCTCCATCCATAAAAGTGGTGACAAAGCCCACCCAAATAACTATCAGCCCATCTCCGTTCTTCCCCCCTCTCTAAAGCATTAGAAAAAGTGGTTGCCACCCCACTTATGGAATACCTAGCCAAGTATGACATTCTATGCTCAGAGCAGCATGGTTTCTGTTCGGCCCATAGCACCACCACAGCCCTCCTAGAATTCACCAACTTCCTGCACACCTCCCTACATGCCAGTAACATTACAGGAGCTGTGTTCATAGACCTATCCAAGGCCTTTGACACGGTCTGCCACCCTCTCCTTCTTGACTCTCTCCACCAACTTGGTTTCTCAACAGGCCCCCTAGCCTAGTGCTCCAGTTACCTTTCTGCCCAGTCCCAATGTGTCAAAATTAATGGAACCCTATCTGACACACTACCCATCTGCTCCGGGGTGCCCCAGGGCTTTATCCTGAGGCCACTTCTTTTCTCCCTCTACCTAAACTCCTTACCAAAGGCCTGCTCCACAAAAATATTACTATATGCAGATAATGCAGTGCTCTTTGCTTCACATCATAAACCTATGCTCCTTCAGGACTCCCACCAACATGCCGTCTC
This sequence comes from Neoceratodus forsteri, assembly GCA_016271365.2. NCBI lineage: Eukaryota > Metazoa > Chordata > Ceratodontiformes > Ceratodontidae > Neoceratodus > Neoceratodus forsteri. The sequence goes on along the minus strand of CM057455.1, from coordinate 529,008,217 downwards.
CCAGGCCGAAACATGGTTTAAGGACCATAGACTGGTCATAAATCTAAAAAAGACTAAATCAATGATCTTCTCTCACAACCAAAACAAAGCAAAAAGTGCACCTCTCCGCATCCTCCCCAGCACCCAGCACTCCCTTGTACAGGTATCCAACTACAAATATTTTGGACTTACCCTCAACTCAGCCCTTACTTTCCATGACCACATAAACACCCTTGCTGCCACAACAAACACCCGGATTGGACTCCTTTATTGACCCAGGGACTGCCTCCCCCCCACTCCCTTAGGCTGGCCATCACCTCATCAATACTGTCCCTAGTGGACTATGGGCTCCCTGTATAAGGGGCAGCAGATAACTCCGCACTCCAGAAAATCCAGGTCTCCCTAAACAAGGCCTGCAGGCTTCTAACTGGCACACCGAGGCTCACTCACTCCTGCTCCCTCTATACCTCTGCCAATCTTCTCAACCTCGATGAAAGGCTCTACTACCAGACCTGCATACTGTTCAAGAAAATACTGCTTTCACTCTCTCCCCCTGGGGTCTCCGCCTCTCTTCATCCTGCCACCCCCACTATCTCCACCTGCAACTCAGAGAAAGCACCTCTGGTTGTGCCCAGGGTTAAAACCTCCCTTGCCCAGAGATCTTTCCACTCCAGGGCCCCCACATGGTTTAAAGCACTCCCAAGCACCATCACTAGTGCACCCAAGATCACCCACTTCAAAACCGCTCTTTGCAACCACCTCTTCAATATCTGCTCCTGTAACTCTAACTAACATTTGCAACTCTCTCACCATCTCTGATCCTAATTTTCTGACAAAGTCCATTATGGATTGCAACCTACATCAATAATACCAAACCCATGAATAGGACTGACTACTCTGTTTAGATGCTTTCTCAAGCTAATAATGTCTCTCTGCTGTGATGATGTAAATATCATCATCCAAATATTGTAAATAAAGTCTGAAAATATCTACATCCTGTACTTACTGTAAATACTGCCAGTGACAAATGTCTGTAGCACATGCTCTATGTAACTGTTGTTATACCCTGTCTGTATTAGCTTCTGTCTTACATGTGACGAGGTACCTTTGGAAATGAACCCCTGGTTCAAAGGTTGTAAACCGATATATCAAATAAATAAATAAATAAAATACCTCATGATGCAAGCACACAAATGTCTCTCCCCTTCTTTGACAAACTCACAACAGTGGGTGCAGCTGGAAGCAGAGGCCATAAAGGTGTCTTGTCTCATCATCCAATTCAGTTATAAATCCTCAGGAGCATCCTTCACTAAACCCATCATACTAACCACCACAGGAGCCTGGTACAAATGTATGACCCTCACCTATATCACCAAAATCCTCCAGAGCCCCTGCCCCCAGGCCATGCACATATATTAGTGAAAACCCAATCGTACAAACTAGAATCTAACCCATCCTTTGGAAAGGCTGGAGGAGAAGGTGTTAGACTACTAGTGGACATCTCCATCCCTGGCACTGCTACATAGCTGTCCTTTCAACAAATTCAGGCCAAGTCAAGTCAAGGATCCCATACACTGACCTGTGGATGTTCCTGCAGATATGGATGGCCATACAGGCCTTTAACAATAATTTAGGCCCTCACACAGCCTGACACTGGCTATGAAGGTTAGACCGGCCCACCACATCCAAGGGCCTGGCAGGGAGAACACATGCCATGGTCTGGGAGCTCAGAAATCCTTTATTGATGCAAGCAGGCTGAAGTGGCAGCAGGAGCTGAGACATCCCATATCATGAAAGGGAGACACTCAAAGCAGATCACATGGGGCCATGGCATACAGCAAAAATCTCAACAGTCAATGGAGCCAGGCTACAGACACATTAGTGATTGGATTTAAAGTAAAATAACCACCATAGGCTTTGAAAATGTTCCCATCCTTTTGGCTCAGTGAGAGTCTCATCAACACATTAGGCATACAAAGACACCAAAAGCAAGCTGATCCAGTTCTTCCACAGATGCTACAGACCTCCAAAAGCCCTGAAATCTATGGGTCTCTTATCTCACCCATTATGCCTGTGATGCTCACAACCAAATGCAGACCTCTTACATATCATGTGGGAAAGTCCATGACTCTCCTGTCTGTGACAGAGAATCCTTGGTGACTGCTACAAAATCCTTCTTACACCTATTCCACATTCATCAGACCTGACATTCCTCAGGATTACTTCAAAAATAGCAGATCTACTAACACCCCATGAATGCTGGCTCCTAACAGCCTTAATTGAAGCTCAATTCTTGTTCTTAATGAACTAGAGATGGGTGAGTAGCCCCTCTCTGCTTACATGATATTCTGCACTCTTGAAGTTAGCTATCTTCAAGAGATTCTCATTGAAAGCAATAAGCACTATGGGGCTTTGCCACCAAAAATGGGATCCTTTTTCATCATCACACTTCTACTCTTACTTTAGCCCACCAACCCCGCAGGATCATTCATCCAGAGGAGTAATCCTCATTCTCTTTCAAAAGCCCTTTTTTCAGCTTCTACATCAAGGCTTCAGTTTGGTTTGGTTTGATTATACATTCAACTCAACAGTTTGTACTCTGGCATTGATATTCTTTCAGTACCATTTAATTCATTGCTAACCTGTTTCTTGTTTTCAGCCATATACTGTTCCTAATTCTGTATTGCACATTCACAGTCACTACAAAGTTTGCTGCTATTATGTACTTTTCATCTTCCACCCAAATGCTGCACTGTTTGCTGCACTTTGCAGGTAGATGTATTTTTAAATTCTTTTGAATAAAAAGATTCATGACAAAAAAAAAGGCAAATTATGTTTTTCTGTTACTGTATGTGGCATTGTTTCTCCGGACCACTATACAGTGTGTGCAGCTGCATGTTTTGGGGGAAGGTTTACTAGAGCAAAGAAACAGATGGATAACTCTGGCATTACTAAAAATACAACTTAGAAGTAAAGTGAAATACTGTAGGATGAAAGACATTGCGCTAGATTCATGAAGGGTGATGTACGACTTGTGGTAAGCTCTGCTTCAAACACGGGTCAGAGTTGCTGTGCTGAAAAGTCTGCCACAGCATGCACTCAATTCAAAAAGACTGAGTGCATTTATGACAGTTTTGCTGATTTACGGCAGCTTGCAGTGAATATTTGGTGCAAGCCCCCTAAATGGGTACCTCAGCTTGCCACAAGTTAGACCAGAAAATGCTGGTCTTACCTGAAGTGATCAGTGTATGGGATCAAGAATCCTGATTGATGGCTGCAGATTGCTGCAAGCCCCATGCGCCATATGCTTGGCGCACCTGGGGCTTGCAGCATTATCTGGACCTTTGAGAATTGGGCCCATCATGTTTTAATGCTGTGATCCAATAAAGGCTCAGATCCTAAGATGTGTCAATTTATTCAAAGAATGTCCTATACCCCTCCTTCCTTTCTGGAGTTGTTAGTAACAAAATTGACATTACCACCCTGAAAGATTTACCTGTCCTGATATGCCAACAGTTCAAGCCAAATAATTAATTAATTTATTTAGTTAGTTTTTGTTGACCAAGTAAGTGCACTAGACAAATTTTTGTCTATTTTGAGGCAAGACCAGGGGGGAGGGAGATACACATGAATACCAACTGACCTTGAACCAGAGTAAGTTGTTGGTGATAATTTTAGTGAATGGAGGAAAGTTTGGCCAGGGCACCAGGCAAACTCCCCTACTGACCTGTAGGGGGAACCTCTGACCATGGCAGTGTCAGTATCAGTGTAGACTGTGATGGAGGAGAACGTGTGCACGGCTATGGAGTTGGCCTCCATCCCAGTTGTGGGAGGCATGGAGACCGAAATTTATTAGGGTGCAGCGGGACTCACAGAGCAAACTTTGGTACAAACTGAGGAAGTGGTTATCCAAGGAATGTAGTATGAATTGCCGACTTTAGTTTCAGGTACCAAAGAAAATTTACAACTTGAAGAAAGTATTGCTGCTTTACTTAAATTTGAGGAAGAAAAATTCCTAAAGAAAAAACAAGAACTAAGCTTTGCTTTGGAAGAAGTGAAATCCACAGTTGTAGAGGCTGAGCATCATGGCAACCAGCCTGCAGCTGGTGGGAGTTACTTGGAGACAACCCATAAACAAAAAAACAATATGGAGACTGTCGCTGGTCCTATTAGCCCGAGAATGAATTTTCAGCAAGACTTGGGGAAATCAAGAGTCAGCTACAGTTTTCTCTTTCATTGCCCAAAAGAAACAGTAATGTACTGTATGTGGAAAACAGTGATCCCTCCCAAAACATCTTGAGCAGATCTGTGAGAAGACAGTAACAAACTTTGGTCTGTAGATGGACCCACTCTCCAAATTCAGGGCAGTGGATACCAGGATTTGCACCTATAAGGATTCCAGAGGTAAGCTTACACCAGACTGCAACAAATATTATCAAACCTTTTAAACCTCCTGTAAAATCAATTACTGAACCTAATATAATAAAAGAATTGATAGATAAATATCTGGACCCCCTGACAATCCCACAAGAACTTTCTCTTACACAAAACCTTACCTTAACTTTTAAAGATCTGGGAAAGGAGTATGGGCCTAAAGACAAACCAAGTGAACTTTCAGAAATTCCTGATTCATCTTCAGTGCATGCAGAAGGAAACAGAAGTTGGCCAGGCCGGCCAAGGGATAGGCAACAATCGCGACCTTATGCCTCTTTCTTCTGGCAAGCAGTGTACCCAGCCAAAAGGCTTAACACCATGAGGCTGGTTTATAAAGGAGGTTTAGAGGTATTCCCAGATAGGGTATATGTAGATCGAGTGTTGTTAAAAGAAAATTTGAAATTTAAGGCTTCAGAATTATATGCAGTAATTCATGTGTCTGGGGAATTTTCCTTCTATGTCACTTTTACACCAAACAGTGGGTTAGAGCATTTTTTGACAAGGTACAACAATGTTAAACACTCCCCACTATGGTCCCCTTTCTAAGTAATTCATCTTACCAGACCTGCTCAAAAAACAGTTATGATTTTATTTAGGAATGAGGGTGTAAGGGTAACCAAACTTTTATTTTGAATGAAACAAAGATGTAAAGTGGTAGGTCACCCGGAGGCTATATTTGACTCCGAGAATATACGGATGGGAGGATGGAAGGTACGAGTCATACTGCGTACACAAGAGGGAGAATTACAACACCTTCCAAACTCTTTGATTTTACGGGGGGACAGAGGAGTATTGTTTTTCCTGGGGCAGCCAAAAACCTGTTATAAATGCGGCTCCTCAGGTCATATCAGCAATGCGTGTGACAGACTGTGGTGTACTCTGTGTGGAAATTTAGATCACATGAACAATCAATATAAAAGTGAAGTAATATGCAACTTATGTTGGAAAAAAGGGCATTCATATGCCAAATGCTCTCAAGCTGCTCATAGTGCAGCAGGGCCTGGAGATCTGGAAGAGCAGCATCTCATGGTGGCTACAGCACAAAGAGAGAGTGCTAAAAGTAGTCTTCCAAGACCATACTTATATTTAGCTCAAAATATCATATGGGGAAGGGACTTTAATTGTGGACTTTCTAAGAGAGATAGGGGTAGTGCAACCACTGCACATAAGGTTTTCTGTGACATACACTTTTTACAGAATACCATTCAAATGGCGTCCTTAGTAGATGCCTGTTTCAAAAAACTTCTAAAGCAGATCCCACATTTCAGAAGGGCAATCTTACCACACAAATATATATTTTTTTTCTTAATAAACACTCTTAATACATGCAATACATACCGCAGCTGTTGAGTACTCAGACCATAAGGAGCTATATGTGAAAATGGGTCCACCTCTTAACAGTCAAGGTCCAGACATATGGATATTCAATTCATCATTTCTAAAATTAGATTTTATTAAGCAAAAAATTCTATATTTGGTCATTTGTAAAAAAAAAAAAAAAAAACTTGTTGGAATTATATGACACTCCTCTACAATGTTAAGAGCATTTCAAAATAGATCCTCACACATTGCTCATTTCACTTAGTAAAGGACATAGAGACAGTGAAAAAATATAATATCAAAAGCTACAACACTTAATGTGTCTAGTCTAGTGTACCAAACATAATTACACAACACAACTTCAGCTTACACAACACAAGATGAAAGAATTCCATAATAAAACATTTTCTTTAACAATACAACAAAAATATGGGTCTCAAGGGAAATCAGATATCATATGTCCATTTTTAAGTTGTACGGAAAGAGTTAAACAAAAACAGATGGATGCAGTATATGATGAAGAAAATAGGCTTCAAACATACTTAAAATAGAAATGTTAAGAACAGTTTCAACCTACATGGAGAGTCTATATAGTAAAGAGACAGAGAATTTGGATGACTTTTCATCATTATATAAATTAATCTCAGTTCCGGAACAACCAGCTGAAATCTTATGCTCACTCACATGCCCTATTAAGCCAGAGGAAGAGGAACAGGATATTGCTGCACTTCATATGGGTAAGGCACCATGAAAAGATGGGCTCACTGCAGAAATATTACAATTCATAGATCCTGAACTCCTCAAAGAACTAGTGGAAGTATTTAAGTATATGTTTGAGGAAGAAAATATCCCACTTGATATGCCTGCAGGAATAGTGACTTTTTTGCACAAAAAAGGAGACAAGACTTGCTTAGCCAGTTGGAGGCCTATAAGCCTGCTTAATGTGGAGTTTGAATTATTGATTAAAATATTAAATAATAGATTATTGTTAGTAGCTCCCTATATAATCTCTCCTGTACAATCTTGTGCCATACAAAGGAGGTCTATGACTGATCAGTTGCTTTTGCTTAGAGAAATTGTAGAAGCAGATAATATGAAAGGACTAAAAGGTTACATGTTCTCGCTAGACCAAAAATGAGCGTTTGACTCAGTGAATCATAATTTTCTGTGGCATACCTTACTTTATTATGGAATACCTGCTACTTTTGTGCCCTGGATTAAAACTCTATATAACACTGTTGTAGTTATCCCACTAGTTAATGGGTTTTTGAGGACAATGGTTCCAGTGCATAGGGGAGTACGGCAGGGTTGTTCACTAAGCCCACTCCTATATGTGTTTAGTCTAGACCTATTATTAAGATTGTTAAATGATGTTCATTTTTTTTACTCCCGTAAGTATGGCTCTGCAGGGACTTTCTTCTACTGCTATCACATATGCAGACAATCGGTGTTTTTTAGTTACAGACACACATGCTGCAGAACAGCTATTCATTTCTGCAGTTGTTATGATAAGGCTTCTGGAGTGATTCTGAATACACTGAAAGGTAAGGGTAGGAGGTTAGGTGAGTCTTCAGACTTTCATACACAAGTAGCTAAGATTTTCATAAATAGTGGACCCATTGGAATCCTGGAAATAGAATATGGTACAGGTAGGATGGACCTGTTGAACTGGGATAAAAAAATCCAGCAAGGGAGACAAATGGTTTCCAGATGGAACACGCAGTCTATGAGCAAGCTTAAAAGAGTATATTTAGTTAAAACATATCTACTCCCCCTTTTTTTGTTCATCAGCTCAGTGTTTCCTCCACCTAAGGAACAGGAAACTAGTATTTTAAATATTTTTTTCAGGCAATCTGGACTAGTAGGTTAAGTCCAATTAAGAGAAACATACTTTATTTACCGGTTCAAAAGGGTGGGCTAAATATGGTAAATCCTATTTTGTTTTTGTTTTGCAATTTCTTATTGATTAATTTTAGACCAGTGTGTACACAGGAAAAACTACAGTATACTAGACAAGCTTTTTGAAACACACAATTTTGGCTTGGTACCCAAAAGGATAGCTGGTACACAAAAGGTTTTCAAGAAAGTAGAACATGCCCCACAATATTTCAGAGAAGTTTTTGTTAGGTTAAAACAGTGGCACATCGCCATTGTAGATCTCACTACTAAAACAAAAAAAAATCTATCAACAAGTACAGGATTCCTTTTTTACAAAGTAAGAAACATTCCAGGCATATCCAAGAGAATATGTTCAAAATCTACAGTCTTTAATTGCTGAGAAAAGAGTGCCAAAGAAAGTTAAGGATATGTTATGGTTATGCTGCCATGAGCGGTTGAATGTAAAAGCAAACCAAAAGCACAAAAAGACAGAGGAGATAACCTGTTCCAGACCACTCTGCAAAACAGAATTGGAAACAATGAATCATTTGTTCTTTACATGTTTATATATTAAGGGGTATTTTCTCAGGTCATGCATGATAATTTGATTTATAGTGTGTATAGTTTTGGGTGGGGTAGATGAGACAAGAGTACATTAAATATAATATTTTCTGTTTTCAAGTGGCATACTTAGAATGCCCACTGCCTTTTCACTTTACAGCAGAAACAGACTTCACATATTGAGTTATTGAATGAAATCAGTAAAGAATTGCAAAATTTTTATTATGCTGAGAAAGCAGCATGGACTGCACAGTATGTAACAAAAACGTGGAAGAACTTACTATGGATCATAGATTCTGATGTGCCAGTTACTTAAAATGTTTCTTCTGTTACATATAAGGTTAAAATGAAATCATAATTGTGAAGTGATATTATTTGGATTATGTTTGTAAGTGCCTTTTGATGATTTTCAATAAAAACAAATTCCCCTACTATTTTCTAGAAGTACCATGGGATCTTTAACATCTGCCTGAACAGGCAGATGGGACCTCGGTTTAATGTCTCATCTGAAACATGGCACCTCAGGAGTGCAGCAACCCCCTCATGCTGCACTGAAGTGTCAGTATTGGGATAGTAACCCAAGTGCCAGGTGTGCGGATAAAAATCCAAACCCTTCTGATCTCCCAATCTCAGAGGCATGTGTGCTACCTTCTGAGCCATTGACACTAACTAATTAAAAGGCTGCTGTCCTTGCTGTATTAATACAGTCTGAATTTAACATCCTCTCATGAAATCTCTTCATCATTTCCTCATCCATACATTTATAATTTGACATCTCAATTTAGTTTCTTCTAAATCTGTGACATTGGGATTTTTCTTATAATGTGGCATGTGTGGCAGCTCATGGCATACAAATGTGTGTTCATATTGGTTGATTTCTAAAAAAAATCAGCAGTAACACCACCATCCTCAGGTTTGCTGAACTTCAGATCAAAAAATGTTGTTTTGCAAAGATAATGCTTTACTGTACATTTGAGATTATTGTTGGACCACTCTTGAATGCCAGAAAATCATGTAGCTCTGATGCACTTCCATGCCACACCATCATGACATTATCAATGTATCTGCCAAAGGTCAGTCCTGGCAAAGAAAAAGACTGGTTTCCAAGTCAAAAATGACCTTCCTTCCTTACCCAAACTCCCACTATACAAATTTGCATAATTGAGGGCAAAAGTTTCCTTATTGCAGTGTCTCTGATTGAGAGATAGAACTACCCCTAAAACAGAAAAGTATTATATCTCAGTAAAAAAATTAAAACCAAATAAGTTATTTAAACGCTCCTTTTACTTATCATTATATATAATATTACTTACTGAGGTTAAACCATTTTAATAGTATATTTGTAAGGAGCACAGGTTATCTGAGTAATACTGTTCATGTCTACAGTTTTCAATTGCCAATGTATGATTCTAGTGCAGTTGCTTTAACAATAAGCTGTTTGTAAAACTGTATTTAACCAACAGCCCAGAACATTGTTTAGAAATGGTTTTGCAGCTGAAGGTCCATATTTAAACAACATCATGCCACAAGGCTTTAATAATGTAATAATACACTACCTACTCCAAGGAAGGATATTTAATATACTGTAAATTAGTCACTTTTTTGATGTGTGTTGATCAACTTGGGTAAATAGCATACTGTACAGTATATCACTTTACATCCTTTGCAAAATCACTAGTTTACACAGTAAAAGAGCATTAATTTAGGCTACTAAGCATTCACAGGCCATTCATGGTTAAACAATCCAGCAGCATTCAGGCACTTAACGAAATTCAAAGTCTATCAATTATGAATGAGGAGGAGAGGGCAGCACAGAGTCTCTGTATAAGATCTATCATGCCCATTTCCTAGTAAATGTGGAGGTTCTACAGGTTAAAGGTTAACCTTATAAGTAAACTCCTTCATATTTTGTATCTCATGTACTATATCAAGCCATTGTTGAAATTGTGGGGGAGCTTCCTGCAGCCATTTCTGCATAATAGCTTTGTGAACTGCAGTAAATTAGTCATTTTTGAGAAAGCTGTGAAAAACATAACACTTAGGCATAATTCAGCTTACTGTATACAGTATTTGAGAGATCATTTGAATTTGTATTCCATTTATTTTTTTTTTATCACATGGCTCATTTACATGGAAACATGCTCTTGTTCCCTATAGTTAGTCCGTGTCTGATATTTAATCCATTGCATGACTCACAGTGATCTGATTGTGACATTATAAGTATTTCCTGAGAAACAAACACTGAGAATTATGACTTTGGCAAGGGATTAAGATGCAAAGACTAAAGAACTCAAGGATACAAGTCTTCTGCTACTATACAAGTTAACCTAGTATTAATGGTTAAAGAGGAGAGAAATGCATGCAATATACTGTACATCATTTACACATAATATTGTGTAAATATTATGTTTTTCAAAGTTTTCTCAAAGCCGTAAAACTCACTTTAAGCAACATACTATATGCAGTATTATTGTTCACAATATAGTAGTGGATGGGCACAATATAAAGTTGATTATGTTTTGTACGTATCTGTATTCATGTTTAGACAACTTGTTCTTTACCTGATTTATCTGATTGATTCCCTATACATATCTGATTTACTTCCTCTAAAAGTGTGCCTTGATGTACAGTAGCACTTGAGAAGCCAAACATGTAATTCGTGTGTGTCATGTCAGCATTTTGGTTGCCTAGTTTTTTGTTTGTGTGTTTTATTTTTTTCTATACACATGTTTATGACGTAGTACTGTTCTCAGAGGAAAAGATGATGGGCACAGCATAGTGCTGTCAAGACATGTTATTTTCTGTATTGTGTAGCTATTGCAACAGTGGACTACAGAACTGAGGCAATGGATGTCCAAACTAGAAACAATCACTAGGACATTTAAAATACGAACTGTTGCACAGTGGGCTTTTTTGGACAGATTGAAATTCTTGATCCAGACTGTCCATAAGATCTGGACCACATGCTTACTCCATCCTGGCATAATGTGATGAGAAATTGCAGACAGCAAGCCAAAAACAGCCAGGCAATTTGCTGGCAAAGAAAAGAGAGCAAATACAGTTTTGGAATATATTACAGCAGTAGGAGGTAACTCTGATATTGTTTGTCTATTGCTATTTTTAAATGTTTAATTTTGGATGTGCTGACTTGGACAGGGGGCTTTGAACTTTATTTATTTATTTATTTATTTATTCATTCATTTCAAATGTTTTACTAGGAAATGCATACTGAACTGCTAACTGCTCATTTCCAGATGCATCCTAGGGGGAAGGGATGAGAAAGCAAACAGAACAAACAGCAAACATTAATTAAGCAATAAGGCTCAAAAGGGGGTGCATTATGGTGGAATTATGGCCACCACAGGTGGGTTGAGGCACAAGGTAAGGCTGAGTTCTTCCACTACCCTTGAAGAACTGTTAGTCTACTATAATGCACCACCTGCAGTTCCTTATTATGATTATGAAACAGGTCCATAAGTAACAGGAAATAACAATGTGTTTAGGTTCTTACTTTTCAATTTAAATTAGCAAAAAAGAAAAAAGGTAAAATAAACTGCATTATGGAAAAAAAAAACAGCCCTATTTTGGGAGTGCAGTTTTAATGTTTGTCCCATAGTTGGCAGAAAACCTGCAGGTAAGCTGATGTTTCTATCCCCATTTTTATGTAATAGCTGTGATGGGCCAATTAAGAGGAGCCTTGTTCAGCAGCAATCTCTCACACCACAGTGTATAGCATTTGTAAGGTTCATTGGGGCTTTTGAAGAAGATTCACACTGGGTAGCAGTTTCAAATACCACAGTTGGTGACATGCAACAGAAGCAGCAGGGTGAGAGGTCAGAAAAAAAAACAAGGTAATTTTTTAAAACAAGTTGAAGGCAGGATTCACAATGCTCTTGAAATTTCCACAGCTGTGGGAAAAAACAGGTGCAAGTGAATTGCCACTTGTGGAACCGCAGTTTTCCTGCAGCTGCAGCTATCCACAAAGGTGGAGCTGGATTACAACTGGCTCCACTATTTACAGCAGCTTGCAGGTAATGTTGCCAGGGAAATCCCTGCAGCTGTGGAAAATTGTTATGATCAGTGGGACCAGCTGCAACATTTTCTGCAACTGCTGTGGTTGTGAAAAACAATCTCTGCAGCTGTAGGATTTTGGTCCGCAACTGGAGTTGTGATGTGGGACTTAGTCCACAAAATGTTTCTGAATCCAGACTTGAGTGGGGAAATTATAATTTGGTGGCTGGTTAGGCAATCCCTGTTGGTTATTATGTGTGCTGAACAGTTGGGGGCAGTAACAAGGCAATGTCTAGTTTTGAAGAAAAAAAAGTCAACCAGAGCGAATGAGAGGACCAGTGGGTGATGTTTGCTGCTGGCACCAATTAATGTAAGGAGGCTAAGAGTGTGTATGGCAGGCACAGGGTTTTGATGATTCGTGGACATCAAGAATGGGCTCTTTTTTTGTTGTTGTTTTTTAAAGGCACATACTACTGTGTGTGTGGTGGGCAGTGCGCGATGATTGCTTGAGATGGATTGCTACATAGGTGAGTGCTGAACCTGTTGGTCTTGGAGTACTGTCAGTCAAGCAGTTGTGCTGGGATAACAATCCAGTTGAAAGTATCTCTTGACCAATCAGGAGGTGGTATTCTTTCAACTCATTTCATAATAAGGTTTATATATTACTAAAACTTAGCATGGTATCTTACAGAGGTATGGGAACAAGTATATATGAAAACATAATAATCAGTACAACTGGCTAGGATGACAGTAATATTTAAAATTAGTGAAATGTTGCAGTACAATTATTGTACAGCTGGTTATTTTTGCTGTATTTTATTTTTGCTATAAATGCAGGACTCCCTCTCCTGCAAAATTAAAACTACAGCAAAACTTTTCTTCTGCTTGCATCTATTTACAACATGATGTCTCCTGACCCCAACCTACTATGTCTTGATTTATTCTGTTACTGGAAATGACATGTTAATTCACACACTACTGTGTTTACCCAAGTGTCATATTATACAGTATTTTATTTATTTCTCTGTAATAAAGTTGCTGAAGCTGAAGTTGAAAAAGCAAAATGCCAAGGGCTGACTACTGACTTCCTGCTGCTTGCTTGTTGTCAGTGTTTATTTCCCATTAAAAAACACACTCTCTTACCTAGCTCATTCTTTTTATATCATTTAATATACTTTATTGAATTATAACAATACATCAACCAACAATAACAACAGAAAAAAATACAAGAAGAAAGCAGAAGTCAAATGGCATACAATAATACAAAGAAAAATGCAGATTATTCCAAAACCAGACCTTAGCTCCCACTCACTCTCAAAAGGGCTGCACATACTGTATCACACAAACAAAAACTACTAGAAAGAGAGAAATTGCCTGGAATGGGTTCACTCACAGTCCCACGCAGAAAAGACAAGAAAATAAATAAAAAAACATTCAGCTATGCCAGTAACAATAAAGCAAGGACTGAGTACACACTTGAATCTAGAATAGCCAATAAAATGAAAAAAAAACTAGTATAAAAAATTCCCCTACTATGATAAAGTGAACACTAGGACCTATAAGGGTTCCCATTGCCTTTGAAAAGTCGAATATCACCCTGTCACATTTCCAATCTTATTTTCACAATTCAAAGCTAACAATACCTCCCTATGCCCTTCCTCCCTAGATAGGGCTTGAGGATCCAGCCAGTGCTGTAGAATGGTGTACAGTGATGGTCATGTGAGTGAGTATTATTGAGTGGCTCAATTTGAGCGACTCAGTATTACAGCTCATACTGAGGGCGAGTAGGAAAGAACACCGATCAGGAGGTTACAGCGAGTGTAGCAGTAAGCTACACTCACTGGAAAAGGATATGGGCATTTGTTTGGACAAGCCCTGCTGAGCTAGTTATTTGGCATAGTGACTAAAGACACCGCTGCTTGAGCTGGTGGACCTAGGTTCAGGTCTTGGGTCTGACTGCAGGAGATATTTTTGTCTTTTTTTTTTCATCATTCCCCTAAGTCCGCTCCCCCGGAGTTGATAATCTGTATATTGGGGGTGTGGGGGGCTTGCCCCTCACATGAAAAGCATTTTGTTTTTGCGCCAGAAGGAAAAGTAAGCAACTATTGCTGTTTGTAACTGTCACTGTTATCCTGCTCGCCCTTTTGATGTCGGATGCTTTTTGTTTCACAGCTTGTGGTTGGCGAAATTGAAGAATTCCCCTTATGACATGAAACCCTGTAGAATCACCAGTTTAGCAAATTCTGCAATTAAAGCCATATAACCTCTCCAGGGCCCAAATACCTGATCAAGATAAATTTGAACCGGCCAAATCTCTAGAGTAAGACTAACTTGTAAACTTAGGAAAGGATCCACACAGTTTTGGATATCTTCCCAAAAAATGTTGAATCTTAGGATATTGCCAAACATTATGAAATAGTGTGCCATGAGATTCACCACATTTAACACATAAGTTCTAATCCTGGTGACCTATCTTGCATAATTTACCAAGAGTATAGTATAAAGTATGTAGAATATTAAATTGTTATATTTGAAACCTATCTTGTTTTAAATACAAGTATAAATCCTTCAAACCCTGCACCAGCTCAGCTTGTCCAGAGATAGGTTTAGAGTTGACTCACAGTATGGACATCTCCCAGTAAGGGACCAAGGTTCCAGTAGTTGTAATCTGAAGTATAATTGTGAAATTGGGTGAAAAGACCTTGCCAGCAGAGCTAACCATGAAACAGCTCGCCATTCACTGTTGACTAAGGAGGGGGACCCAAAAACCATGAAATACAAAGCTGTCGAAATGTATATCTATCCTGATCTGGTATATGATACAATTGTTGCAAAAATACTAAAGGAAAAAAAAAGAATCCCCCTCTGTCAAATCTCATAAAGAGGACACTGGTGAATCTGGCCAAAACATGCAGACAGTAATTAACTTGAGATTTGAATACTGGGATTACCCAACACTGGCCGAGAGAAGTATTTATAAGGCCTGGAACCCAAAAAATGACACAACTGTCTATGAGCCTTTAAAAAACAAAAAAGTGAGGTAGTGTGCATCCATTTAGGCACACCAGATAGTGGAAGAAAAAAGTCTCAGACTGAATATCCAAGCCTTCACATAGCTTCCTTTCATTCTGTAGCCAAGGTGGAACATATCCATCTAGTGCACATATTCATCTGGTGGTATTTGCCAGCCTGAGATGTAAAACAGTATAATTGAAAATTATGTAACCTGAGGCCACCCCTATCCTTCAGAAAAGTTAATCTGAAATAAGCACAGTGAGGGATCTTACCTTTTCACACACACAAAAAAAAAAACAGAAAGTGTGGACTGGAGGGCCTTAAACTAGGACTGTGGCAAGTAGATCCTAAGCAGCTCAGAGGATTCAGCAAATGGGGTAACACATTCATCTTAATGGGAGATTTTTAAGTCCGAGGTTCAATGGGTGGAGCAACTACATCACTCCCCCATCAGGCTTTATAAGGTCACTCATCCTGGGCCTCCCCAGAATAAGTTTTTTGTTGTGGCCGGAGGTGCCGCTCCTCATTCCTCTCTACTGTCTCCTGCCTTTTCTTCATGTCTTGACAGCACCTCCGGCTGCCTGTTCTGCCATTCCCTGCTTTCTGCCTCCTCCCTCACTCCTTCATGCACAGCTGTTCAGCAGCTGTACTCTGTACCCCCTCTCTCTCTCCCATCACTCTCCCTATTTGGTGCTTCATGCCTCCTTCCTGCCTCTTCCTCAGCTGTGTCTGACCTCCACCCCTCTTCGGTACCTTCCGTATCTTCTTTGCTGTCTTCCCCAGGGCTTTCCCACATTCTCATACCGGCTCCTCGGGGTACCTTTGGGGCTCTGTCGTGCACCGCTCTGCTCTCTCTCATTGCTTCTGGCCTTCCCAGCAGCAGCCTTGCTGTTTCAGCTGCTACACGGGTCCTAGGGCTTCCTCATTGCATTGGTCCTGGACTCTAGCCATGGCTCAGCAGGCCTCTGTGGAAATTCAGTGCCCGTCACTCAGTCTATCTGCATCATGGCAATCACAAAATTAAAAATAAATAAATAAATAAAAATTAAAATCTTCATTTATTATTATTTCACATCTTGCCTTCTGTCAGAATAAAGAATTTCAAACTCAGCGCCATTTCCCAGTTCAGGTGCTCCTGCACGGGCACTGCTTTCCCCGGTGGCATCTCGATCTGGTGACCGTTGGCTGCCCCAGGACCTTCAGCTGCTTCTCCTGCTCTCCTTCCTCTGACTAAGCACCCCTGCTGTTTACCTGGTCCAGCTCCGTTCAGCACCGCCACTCTGTGACGCCTCCTCGGATTCTTGGAGCGGTGATTTATTTTTCAGGATAGTACTGTATAATGTCTAGCATTATTGAATCTGGATCTCCTACATGGGACAAGAGCTCAAGTGAGTACTGCAGTATAAACCGTAGATTAACTAAATAATTCATCTATTCATTTCACAGTATAACTAGGATAACAGGATGCAATATCTCTAGATGTAGTTTCTGTTTGTGTCTATAGGTGTCCTGCTCTGGCTGCTGTGCAAGGCTGGGACTTGCCTATTTAATCATTCCAATGTACCATGCCTTCAGTATCTTTTCATCATTACCCCGTGTTTCAACTTTTACTCATTTTTTTTTGTCTTCAGCTCTCTCATAATCCACCCTGTCATTCCATGGTGTGCCTCTATTTGCTCATCTTGCATGTTTATTCATTTCATTTTAATTTTCCTTTCCACCCTGATGATTGCTCCTCCCAATGCCTTTCTGATCGGTGACCACTGTCTGGCCCCTGCTTCATGTCTGTTGTTCTCTGTTTCACCCTCACTGTGCCATCCTGGTGTTTTTCCATGGCTCCCTACCTTCAACTCTCTCCACAGCCCCTGTTGACTCTGCTCCTTCCATTTCCATCTCTTCTTCGAGCATACCTACATTGAATCACACTTATTCTTACTTCTACCTCCAATCCACCCTCTCCCTCTCCTCCTCTGGCCACTCCTCCTCCTCCTGTTCCCCCTGCTCTACATTCCTCTCCTCCTCCTCCTCCAATCTTTGCTTTCTTTCAGGCATCCCTATCATTAGATCGCTACGCTCCCTGATAC
The DNA here is from genome assembly GCA_016271365.2 of Neoceratodus forsteri. Classification (NCBI taxonomy): domain Eukaryota; kingdom Metazoa; phylum Chordata; order Ceratodontiformes; family Ceratodontidae; genus Neoceratodus; species Neoceratodus forsteri. Next base: position 528,990,935 of record CM057455.1, on the reverse strand, counting down.
CTCGTCTGGACCTGCTCATCTATTTCATTCACTCAATCAGTAATGCCTCAGCTGACTCTATCTGGCAAGCAATCAATATTTCTATTGGGCATACCCATCATGAATCATATGCCACCTCATCAAACCGCGGCCCTCCTGCCACATGTATCAGGTTCATGACTCCGGTCATCATTCGCAATGCCTTATCTCATACCAGCTGCATTTTCTCATACCAGACATCAAGGATTCAATCCACTCATGGCTTCAGTCCTCATCATTATCTTCCATTTTGCTCCTCTCGATAGCTCAACATGAGCATACCCTCTAGTTCTAGGCCTGCCTTCTTGACATTGGAGTCTAGTTAATCACATCGTTCTATCCAGCATACCTCTCATTGGGTATTATGCTACCTCATGGAACTGCTGCACTCCTACGGTGATCATCATCACCAGTCTTCATCATCCTCAAGTCTTCTCATGAGTGCATCTGGATACCCCTTGCTCCTCTGACTTCTACATGGATCTACTCCTTCCCATTGACTACTCGAGCATACCCCTCTTTGGTCCATGCTGCCTCCGGTTCCTTCTTTGATCTGTGCTTTCTTTTAGGGTTTTCCATATCCCGTCATCATCTTCCCTACTCATATCATTCTCTATAGTGATATACGTCCTTAAATCAAATGTCGTCAGCCTGGAGGGAAGGTGACCTAGGCTTTGGATCCCCAGAGGTTTCCTCCTCAAAGGGTGTTTTTCCTCTCCCCCATGCCAATGATCATAATATCAGTTAGGGTTAGTGCTTTCTTAGGTTAATTAGTTAGTTTCTCTGTTGGATGGAGGTGGATGGTGGCCCTGGCTTTCCCATCCCTCATTAGGAAGTCCACCCTTAATCATCTTCTTAGAATACATTCATTCATCATTCTCACCACTTCGATGATCGATACCCGATTGGGTATTCTTTTGTGCTTTTTCCTAAGCTACCTTTAGCTGATGGAATCATTCCTGCGGCACCTATGGGGGGGAACCCTCTTCTAGGGTTCCTTTTGTCGCACCCCTACAGGGTTGTATATCCCACAGATAGGGAGGTGGAAAGCCACAATGTAAATCAAGTCACAGAAGCATCATCTCATCCAGTTGCATAAGCACAATTGAATGAGAAGGCTTTAAGACCAAGGTTCAATGGGCTGAGTAACTACATCACTCCCCCATCAGGCTTTATAAGGTCACTCATCCTGGGCCTCCCCAGAATTCATTTTTCATTGTCCCACCATCCACCCCTCCTCCTCCAGTGGCTTGTCTCTTTTACCTGTGGGATTCTTCCTAAGCTACCTTTAGCCGATGGAATCATTCCCGTTGCACCTATGGGGGGAACCCTCCTCTAGGATGCCTTTTGTCATACCCCTACAGGGTAGTATATCCCATGGATAGAGAGGCAGAAAGGCACAATGTAAATCAAGTCACACAAGCATCCTCTCATCCAGTTGCATAAGCACAATTTACCCATATTTCTATGACCTCATAATGAAAGTGGCAATGATTGCTCTATCTTGGGAGGTCCTGTACAGTCTTCTTGAATAATAGGTCTAAATTCAAACTTTTTAGCTTACTTATACAGTGGGGAAGCAGGATACCTAAATATGTCAAGTGTTGTGATGCCCAAGAGAGACCCAGCTCCAAGACTGACTGTTTCATAACATGCACGTTAAGAGGGAAAACTCTGATTTTATTTGGGTTTATCTTATACCCAGGAAATCAGCTAATGACAAATACAATAGACAGGATCTCTGGACAAGAAGTCTGGGGTTGATAACATGTAATAGGATTTTATCTGCATATGCCGATAGGGTATATTCTTCCCCTGCAACATAAATAAATACATTTCTGTGATTTCTGAACAAATTTCACTAGTTACAATACAGAATCCATAACAACATCTCACTCTGCAGAAATAAAATTGCGCTAACACACACTGGACAACAAACCCACAAGATAAAAAGAATACAAATATAAACAGTTCTACAGCATAATAAACAGTTTAGTATATACGGTCATGGAAGTGGGGACCCAGGGGCAGGAAAAATAGAAGAGATGGATGCTAAACTGTAGGGAAAGTAGTGGTCAGTGGCATTTAGAGAAGTGAGCTGAGAAGGTCTGAAGGAGGGACTTGAGTGAGGAGAGGGAGAAGACAGAGTGATTAGTTGTGGAAACAGTAAACCAGAGCTTAGGGAATCTGAAAGAGAAAGAACTTTGACCAGCAGAGGATTTCATGAGCGGGTCCCATGACTGGGACGTAAACATACCAGAATACATTATCTACAGGAGAGACAGAGAGGGTAAAAGAGGAGGAGGAGGAGTAGCTCTTTACATAAGGGAAGGAATCAAAGTAACAGAACAAAAGAGAAAACAGGGAAGAAAAGAAGCACTGTGGGTAAATTTGGAGACCGGCAATGGCACCACAATCCGCACAGGGGTTGTATACAGACCCCCTTCTCAGGGGGAGGAAATGGACAAGGAAATGATAGAAAGTATGCTTAGTATGGCAAAAAAAGGGGAGATATTGCTGATGGGTGATCTGAATATGCCAGATGTTAACTGGAGTGCAGCTGCAGCAGCCACTTCGAAGAGTGGGGTTATTCTAGATGCCCTACAGGGGGCATGCCTTAGACAACTAGTATTGGAGCCCACTCAAGAGGGAGCAATCTTAGACCTGGTTCTCTCAAATGGAGAAGAAGAGAGGATCACAGATGTAGAAGTGGGTAGCCATCTGGGAACTAGCGATCATCGAACAGTATGGTTCACAATAAACACAAGCAATAGAGTCAAGCCATACAAAGGCAAAGGTACTGGACTTTAGGAGGGCTGACTTTGCCAAAATGGGTAAGTGCCTAAGGAATGCACTAGCAAATGGGCAGGAAGGAGGTGGAAGAACAATGGGAATAATAAAATCTGCCATCACAGAGGCGACAAGCCTTTTGTGAAGCAAATAAACAAACTAAACGATGTAAGAAACCACTATGGTTCTCAAGGAAGTGGCAGTGAAGGTTCAAGAGAAAAGAAAGCTTCAGGAAGTACAAGGAATCACAGAAGGAGCAGGACAGAGAACTGTATCAGTTAAAGCAAAAGGAAGCTGGGAAGGCAGTCAGAACAGCAAAGGCCCAAACCGAGGAAAAGATAGCCAACTCAGTTAAGAAGGGGATAAAACCTTTATAGGTACATCAGGGAGCCGAAGGAAGACCAAGGGAGGATAGTGAGGCTTAATAAAGGGGGGAGGGGGCAGAGGAGACTGTGAAAAGGCAGAGAAACTAAACAAATATTTTGCTCAGTATTTACAAAGGAAGAGGGGGTACTAGAACAAACAGTAGAAACACACTGGATACAGAAGTTGATACCAGCCTATTTACAGAAGAAGAGTTCTGAAATAACTCTTAAAACTGAAGGTGGACAAAGCAATGGGGCCTGATGGGATTCATCCCAGAAGTCTAAAAGAACTAAGGGTAGAAGTAGTGACACCACTGACTACCCTGTTTAACAAATCATGGGAGGATGGGGTGGTACCCGAGGACTGGAGGAGGGCAGATGTGATTCCCTTTCACAAAAGTGGGAGCAAGGCAGAAGCAGGAAACTACAGACCTGTTAGTTTAACCTCAGTGGTAGGGAAATGATGGAATCACTTCTGAAGGAAAGAATTGTCAGTATCTAGAGGCCAGAGGGGCACAGGACCCAAGGCAGCATGGATTCACAGCAGGAAGGTCATGCCAGACAAATCTGATAGATTTCTTTGACTGGGTGACCAAAGTAGTAGATCAGGGAGGGGCTGTGGACATGGCCTACCTAGACTTTAGCAAGGCATTTGACACAGTCCCACACAAAAGATTAATATGCAAGTTAGCTAGCCTGGGAGTGGGTCCCAAGATGACAGCCTGGGTAAAAAAATGGCTGAAAAATAGTACACAGAGAGCAATAGTAAATGGAGTCCACTCTGATGAAAGGGGGGTTACTAGTGGGGTACCGCAGGGTTCAGTATTAGGACCAGTCCTCTTCAATGTCTTTATAAGCGACATTGCAGAGGGACTGGAAGGAAAAGTATGTCTCTTTGCAGACGACACAAAGATCTGCAACAGAGTTGATACACAAGGTGGGGTGGAAAGAATGAGAAGAGACTTGGCAAGGTTAGAGGAATGGTCAAATGTATGGCAGCTTAGATTCAATGCTAAGAAGTGCAAGGTAATGCACCTGGGAAACAAAAACCCAGGGGAAGAGTACACAATGGGGGGTGAGATACTAACAACAACAAAAATGGAAAGGGACCTGGGGGTAGTCATATCAGATGACCTAAAGGTGGGCAAGCAATGTGAGAGGGCAGCAATGAGGGCTGGGAGGATATTGGGATGCATAGGGAGAGGCATCACCAGTAGAAAACAGGAAGTTGTTATCCTCTGTACAGACAGCTGGTCAGACCCCATCTGAGTACTGTGTGCAGTTCTGGAGACCCAGTCTTCGCAAAGACATAGACAGGATGGAAGCTGTCCAGAGGAGGGCACTAAAATGGTGCAGGGTCTGCACCGAAGACATATGAGAGAGACTAAGGAGCTTAATATGTATAGCCTCGAGGAAAGGAGGGAGAGGGGGGACATGATAGAAACTTTCAAGTACCTCAAGGGAATCAACAAAGTCCAAGAGGGTAGCATCTTTCAAAAAAAGAGGTGTGCAAGAACAAGGGGGCACAATTTGAAGATGGGGGGGTGGCTCAGAGGTAATTTAAGGAAGTATTTTTTCACAGAGAGGGTTGTGGATGCATGGAACGGCCTTCCGGAGGAGGTTGTGGAGTCAAATACAGTGGTGGAATTCAAACATGCATGGGACAGTCATAAAGCAATTCTAGGGGATGGGGGTAAGAAGAAGTAGGCTGCTGGTTAACTAGGATCTGCAGCTTATCCAGTAGGCAGGGAAATGGGCAGACTGGGTGGGCCAAGCGGTCCTTATCTGCCATCAAATTCTATGTTTCTATGTTTCTATGTAAAGAGAGTGAGCAGGATTAATGTTTTAATTGGAGTACATAGAGATGGGAGGGTGGTATAGGAGGGAACTAAAATAAGGACGAAGGTAGCCAAGCCAGAATTTGGAGATGAAGCACAATAAGGGAGGCATCTAGCTTTGAGAGATGATAGAGGAAAGGGAGTGTATTGGGAAAAGTGATGGTGGGAGGCAATACAGGGTGAAGCAGCAAAAGGAGTGAAATAATATCTCTAGTCTGACCAGGGTGGATTTTGGTAAAGTCAATTCAAATCTGTGTTCAAGAAGGGAATAAATTACCTGCTACAGGATTACTAAATAGTTATAAAACAAAATTGATTGCTGCACAGAATTGTTTCAGGATTGTTTTCACTATAGCTTCTTCCTTGCCTATACACCCAAAAGGGTTTTCAGATTTAGCAATAATACTTCAGAGTTTGTAACTGCATGTCACTGCAACAACTATGCCAGTACTGTATGTTGGCAAATACTGATTTGCTACTAAAAAGTAAAACATTTGAGGGCTATATTAGATAGAAAACTTCTTGCTGATGTAACCCCATTTTTTTTGTAAAAAAGGATCATCATACAATTAGTCACTGTATACCTGTTTTAAATATAATCTGCATTCTGGTGGGTACTGATGGATTTGTTATTACTGCAATAAGTCCTATAGGGGTTACTGTATTAGGCAGAATTGTTTGGTACTTTTTAGCATAACATTTCTTTACTTACAGTGCCACTTACTTAATAGACAAAATAGGAATGGAGGGGGAGGAAACAGAAACTAGTTTTGGCAATCTTTTGAAGACAGAAAATGGAGGTTTCCTATAGCCTGTTGAAGTTTAGTTACTGCCCAATCATGTATGGCAAGGTAGTGGTATGAGAGAAGTTGGCCGGACTGTAATGTGGTCACTTGTGAATGAGTCACTTATGTTAAAGCAAGACAGTAGATGGTGAGACAAGACTCGCAAAGACAATAATACAATTAGTGCTGTAATCACCAGTGTATAAATGGGAGGCATAAATCATTGTGGAAAATACCAAGTAATTATCTTGGTAACCAATAAAGAAAATAAAGAGAGCTTCATCTGTGGAATATACAGTTGTGGAAAATGCAGTTGTCCATATTTAGACTTCCCTAGTCTTCTTACAAGAGCAGTATAAAAGGATTCCCTCCTAACATGTCCAGCATATTCATGTCCAGCAAGTGAGCTGAACAGTGAAGGAGAGGAACAGGTGTAAGGTTGGTATTTTAGGCATTGGCAGTCATTAGCAGAAGGAAGTGGAGAAGTGGGGGATTCTGCCACTTGACTGAGGTAAGGCACCTGTTGACTCCTTTTGTTGCATTCAGTGCTGGGAAGGGTGGAAGATAGAAGATAAGCATAAACTGGGAATAGGAGCAATACCCTATATATGGTAACAGTATAAGGGGAAGTACACCAGGTACAGGGAAACACAAGTATTTACACACATTTAAAAAACACCATATCAGGTGTAAGGGTATATACAAATTTCCAGGTAATACAGGTAGTATAGAAGCTTGGAATGCTAGTAGTGGTGCAGTGCAGTGGCTGTGGGGTGGCAGTGTTCAGATAGACCTTCTGAAGACTGCACTGCTGCCCCATCTGTGTGCACCTCTCTGACTTGAGGGAGGAGGTGGCTAGACTCCAGGCTGAGCAGGCTAGGAGTCAGTGGACCACTTTCCCCACCCATGGGCCACCATATCTGACACATTTACCCAGAGAATGCCAGGGAGAAGGAATGGCTGGACTACAGTGGGATCTTGAAAGGTGGGAGTGGTGGGTCAGAGGCACATTCCTTAACCAGTGCAACTATGAAATTCCTGCACTGCTCTGGCAAAGTAGCCTACCAGGAGAAGGCACCCACAGAATAGGCTGGAGATGATTTGGGAGTTCTCCAGAATGAAGACCCCAAGGACGGGGGAAGAGAACCCCAGAAGAGAAGAAAGCAACTTCTGGTGGGAGACTTGATTGTGAGGCAGCTAGATTTGGGAATAGGAAAGGGGGGAGGGGGTTAGGTGCCTACATGGGGCTACAACCAGGAAGGATGGGAAGTGAACCAGAGGATCAGTAGGACAGCAGGATGAAAGCCAGAGCTGGATGTCATTGTCCAGTTGGGGACTCATGACTTGGCTAGGAATGGGGCTGGGATAGTGCAGGGGGTGTAAGGAGCTAGGTAGCAGTCATTGGTAGTGCACTCAGTCACTTTTGCTGGGGAGCGGCCTGTCAACAACTAGGGGGGAGAATGGTGCAGAGAGGAAGGGTTTGGCTACATTGGAGAGATAAGAGCCTTTACAGGGGTTATGGGCTGCATCCGTCTGGGAGGGGAACCACAGTCCTCAGTGGATGATATAGATGTGACTTTCATGAACATTTAAGCTAGCAAAAAGGGTTGGTGAAAGAAATCAGGGACGCAGTATCTGCCCTCACACACTCTAAAGTAGAAAGTAGGGAGAACCCACAGGGAATGGAATCCCCCAAGGTAGAAACAGGCAGTAGAAATGAAAAGGAATTACCTGTAGAATGAAAGCATTAAAAAGACCAGGGGAAGCAAAGAGGACAAAAAGGAAAGCAATGGGGTAACAAGCAGTGTGCTAACAGAATCTGGAAAGCCATGAGTGCGAATGCTAGAAGTCTAGGAAATAAGATTCCGAACCTAGAGGTCATAATGACAGAAGCTGACCTGGATACTGTGGACATTATCAAGTCATGGTGCACTCAAAATCATCACTGGGGCATGTCCATATCACATTATATTCTATTCAGGAGGGACAGGATGGGAAGGAAAGGAGGGTATGTGGTGCTTTATGTGAGGGAATGCATAAACGTAATGAAGAAACAAGGGATCCAGCGTGCCTTGACCAGGCCACAGACCCCTCAATTTCTGGAACCTAAACACTTTTTCAGAAATCCTCTATACTGCACAGGATTCAGTGTGCCTTGACCAGGCCATGGACCCCTTAATTTCTGGAACCTAAACACTTTTTCAGAAATCCTCTATACTGCAAGGGATCCAGCATGCCTTGAACAGGCCATGGACCCCTCAATTTCTGGAACCTAAATAGTTTTTCAGAAATCCTCTATACTGCAAGGTACTAGCCCTGACTTTTGGATTTTGGTACCAGTGGAAGCTGATTTTTGCTGAACACATCTCTATCTACTGTATCTCTCTCTGTCTCTCTAGTTGAATTTGTGTGCCAGGGTTCAATAATTTGTTTAATCCTTACAGTCATTTTAAGTTCTGAGTTGATATTAGAAGTGAATTGTGAGCCTTGACTGTGTAAATCCTTCTGCTGTCTGGCCTGCACTCTGTCTCCTCCCCAACCCCCAAACAGTGTGCTGTGCTCTCTGACCCTGCCCGCTTCTGTTATTCTCTTTGTTCTGATGTAAAAAGCCTCCTCTTCCAGCCTTTAAAAATCATGTTTTTCTACTTTATTTCAGGGATCCAGCGTGCCTTGACCAGGACAAGGACCCCTCAATTTCTGGAACCTAAACAGTTTTTCAGAAGTCCTCTATACTGCAAGGTATTAGTCCTGACTTTTGGATTTTGGTACCAGTGGAAGCTGATTTTTTTCAACCTCCCCCCACCCTCTCCTCCATGACTTGTTAAATAAACCTAAACCACTCCCCCTTCTGTGCACCTTTGTCCCATTGGCCATCTTGCTATACACAAATTTAAAGCTATGGAACACCTTCTAGAGTGTGTTCCTGCCCCAGAGAACTACATATCTAACTGCCCCTTGCCTCACCACTCCCTCCTCCCCCTTCATAAGGCAACCAAGCTGATTCCATCCTACTACTTTCCATTGTCTCCACTCTCCCTCAGAAAGATGAAGCTGGCACTACCTATATTATGTGCCATCTCCTTAACTACTGCGCTGGTATTGACCGACTTCTGTGTGACAGTGCTGGCCTGCGATCAACAACGCCTCTCCTTCCTCTCATTCTCCCCCTCTCCCCTGTCTCAACCCTCTTCACTCACCACTAAGGATAAGACCATCCTGGGGTACATCTCTCTCTCATCCTACTCACTAAAGGGGAACGCCGCCTCCTTGGCCACTACCTGGTTAACCTCTCCTGGTCTCCTTCTATTCCCTCCTGCCCATACATTCTCCTACTATCATTACTCTCCCTTGCTGGGGACATTGAATGCAACCCTGGCCCAACAAACTCCCATATCATCCCCACCTCCAGCATCTGGACAAATATCCCTGGTCTTAAAATCGTACATATCAATGTCTGCAGCCTTCCATCTAAGTTCACTGACCTTGAGGCTTGGATTGAGCTACACAAGCCCCATATTCTAGGACTCACTGAAACATGGCTAAAGCCACACCACACCGAAAACACCTTTAAAATGCCTGGCTACTCTTATCTATGCCTCGACAGGCCAGGCAGGAAAAAAGGTGGCGGTGTGACCCTGCTCCTAAGGGAACCCCTCTCAGCTAGCATTGTCCTACACTCCAACCCTTCCTCACCTAGTGAATAGCTTCTCTCTAAATTGACCCTGGGATCCTGCAAGAAACTCTATATCGGCTGCTGCTACAACCCCCCCACGAATGGAACCGTTGGACTCACCAGCCTCCTCCAAGGCCTGAGCACTCTACCTCTCCATAGGGAATCTATCCTTCTTGGTGACTTTAATCTAAACTAGCTGAGCTGCAACCAGCCTGACTATGTATCCCTGTTAAAGCAGCACAACCTGGTGCAGGTGATCACTCTTCTCACCAGACTTAATCCACGCTCAGCCACCCAGACTCTACTAGACTGGATCCTCATAAACAGGGAGGACCAAGCATTACACGCTGGCAGCATGGCTGACTCTGTAAGTGATCATTCACCGGCCTATCTCCTCTGGTCTTCCAAACTAAAGCACCCCCTACCCAAATACCATCTCTAAGAAATTTCAGCTGCCCAGTCTCCACAAATCTCCTCGAGGAGGCCAAGTCCTTGGACTGGTCCACGCTTTTTTCCCTTTCCAATGTAGCCATGGCAGTTTCCACATTTACCCAGACTCTACTAACACTCCAGGACTGCTTTTTCCCTGTCACTACCAGACGGGTCAGAGGCGGGTGCCCACGCTGGGTCTCTAGAAACCTCCTAACCCTTATGAAGACCAGAGACCATGTCTGGTCCACTTTCAAAGAAATCCCCTCTCCTGCCCTCTGGGATGATTACAGGGACATGAGGAACAAATGTAAACAACAGGCCAAATTTTTGAAACAGACCCACTTCCACAACCTGCAAAAGGCCAACCTTGGAGACCCTAGAAAATTCTGGGACTCAATCAGCTCCCTCGTAAACCCCCACTCCAGCTACACTGCACCACATCTCAACTCCCAGGATGGGCTGCTGACTGACCCTCACGATGTGGCCAGTGTCTTCAACTGTAAGTTCACCAACTTATCCATGTACCTAAATAAGTTGCCAACTGCCCAACCTCAAAGCCCGGCCCTAATATCTGACACACTGCCATCCTCCCCAAGCTCTACCACTCATCTGCAAATACCCCCATTCTATTTTAAAACCCTGTCCATACATGATACAGTGAAGCTACTCAAACATCTGCCTAACCATGATTGCACTGGATCCGATAGCCTATCTCCATTCTTTCTTAAGCTGATCTCTTCGGCGATTGCCAAGCCACTCACCTTCATCTTTAACCTTGCCCTTTCCACCTCCTCCATGCCTGACCCATGGAAGATAGCTAAGGTTATCCCCATTCTTAAATCTGGTGACCCCAAATCCTTCAACAATTACCATCTAATATCCATCCTCCCTCATCTTGAGAGAGCAGTCCACAATCAGCTCACTGAGTGCATAAGCAAATACACCCTCTTATGCAACCAACAGCATGGCTTTCACAAGAATCATTCCACCCCCACTGCCCTCACTCTACTGACTGACCACATCCTCTGTAACATGGATAATGGTAAAGCCACCGGGGCTGTCTTCATTGACCTCTCAAAGGCTTTTGACATGGTTAACCATGCTCTCCTTACCTCCAAACTTAGCCTCCTTGGTTGTTCTCAGAAAGTCACAAGCTGGTTCACTAGCTACCTTACTGATCGCTCACAATTCGTGTGTATTGGCCAAACCTGCTCCCCCACCCTGCCTGTCTCAGTGGGGGTCCCTCAAGGCTCAATCCTGGGTCCCCTCCTTTTCTCCTGATTTGTTAATGCACTTCCCTTCGACTGCATCAACTGTAACTCTCTCCTGTATGCCGATGACCTTGTCCTCTTTCACAGTTACAAATCCACGGCCGCAATTTCCTCAGTTCTCTCACACAACTATGCTGCAGCCCACAGCTGGTTCTCAAAAAACCTCCTCTTAGTAAGTGCCAAAAAAACTAAATCCATGCAGTTTGGATCTAAGCCCTTCCTGGCCAAAACTAAAAGCCACGCCCCCTTACGCATTCTCACCCCAGATGGTACAGCCCTGGAGGATGTCAACACCTACAAATACTTAGGAGTACTGCTTGACCCCTCCCTCACCTTCACTGAGCATGCAAATTCCCTTGTCAGAAGGTTCCATCAAAAGTTAGGTGCTGCCTATAGATTCAGGCAATACCTTACCCCTGAAGCTAGACTAGCCATTGTCCAGGGTAATCTTCTCCCTATTCTTGACTACTGCTCCCTTATTTATGCCAGGATCTCAGCTACTGCTATGGTTGTACTCTCCGCTGCCTACAACAGCGCCTGCCACTTTGCTTTATTGGCCCCATTCTCCACCCACCACTGTATCCTCTATAATACCCTTGGATGGCTACCGCTGCAAGGTAGCTTTGACCTAGCCCTCTGCTGCATGGTGGACAATGTCATCCGTATGGCTCCAGAATCCCCCTAACTGCCCTTCTGAAAACCTAAAGACTCCGACACAACCTCCGCTCAAATGGTACTCCCCCTCTAGCTGTTTCTAGGGTATCCACCAACATGGGTAGCATAGCTTGGTCTGCAGCTTCCCCCTTGCAGTGGAACAAACTACCTGCTGAACTCCATTCCATTGACACGCACTCCAGTTTCAAGTTCCATCTTAAAGTCTGGCTCCTGGAAAACTCATCTGCTGATGCTCCCAGGGGTCTCACACCAACCCACACTAGTCAACTCCCCAGCCCAGGGGTTACCCACCTACCCACACTAGTCAACTCTCTTGCCTACAACTGTTATATTGCATTTTTCACAGTAATATTTGACATCCTTGCCTGTACGTATTGTATATACATTTTTTCACTGAGTATTCTGTGTATTACTTGCTCACTGGATGATGCAGTCTTACATTGTACACTGTGCCTATGATTTGTTTGTTTGTACCAAGTCTTCTCATGTCTGATATTGAAACCTTGTATTTACTGTTCTCAAATGGACCTATGCATCAAACCTGTATATTGTGCTTACTATTGTTGCTTGTATCAAATCTGTTTCATGTATATTACCGTTACCTTGTACTCCACTGTCACCTTGCGCCATGTGTTATGGCCCGGGTCATGTCTGAAAATGGTCCCTGGGATCAGTGCACTCACCTGGTTATCAAAGTCATAAATAAAAATAAATAAATACAGGGGGAGCAGAGGTACAGTGGGTCACTTTAGTGACAGAGAATGGAGCCTCTATTCACACTGGTTTGATCTACAGACCTACAGTACAGGGGTAGAAGTTAGATAAAGTACTGGTGGAAGCTATTGGCAAGATGGAAGACATGAGGGAGGTGCTGTGGTGGAGGACATCAATCTGCTGGATGTAGACTGGAACCTCTCAGCTGGGGCTTCAGCTAGAAGCAGGAACATTGAAGACTTCCTGCTGGGGGCATTCCTCAGGAAACTAGTCAGTGAACCCAATTGTGCTGAGGCAATATTGGACCTGGTACTCACAAACAGGGACAAGGTTGCAGATGTCAAGGTTTGAGGCCACCTGGGAAACAGCAATCACTGTACAGTGTGGTTCAATATAAGGACAGCTGTGGAATTGAACCATACAAGGGAAAGAGTCCTCGACTTCAGGAGGGAAGATTTTCAAAAGACAGGTGAATGCCTCAGGGATGTGCTGGCTGAGGGGATGAACTTGGTGGGGTGGAGGAACTAGTTAAAGCTAAAAAGGGACTTAGGGAAGACTACAAACCTCTGTGTCAAGCAAGTGAGCAAAAGCAAGAGAAAAAAAGAGACTGCTATTGTTCTCTAAAGAGGTGTTGGAAAAGGTAAAGGTTAACAGGGTAGCATTCAGAAGGTATGAGGAGATGCAGAGAGAGGAGGATAAGGAGGTGTATCATGGGAAACAGAGGGAAGCAGGCAAGCAGTGAGAAGCGCAAAGGTACAAACTGAAGAGAGAATAACCCAGGTGATGGTGAAAGGAGACAAAACATTTTTGGGGTATATAAGTAAAAAAAGGGAGACAAGATTAAAAAGTGAAGTGGGGACTGTGCTGAGGGAAACCAGAAAAAGGCAGATATCCTGAACAAATACTTGTGTTCTGTGTTCACAGAGAAAGGAGAAAGTGAAGGATCACAAAAATGTAAAGGAGCATTGAAGGGATGGAGGCGGACACTAGTCCATTTTCAGAGGAGAATGTTCTGAAGGTACTCACTAATCTGAAAGTGGACAAAGCAATGAGGTCTGATGGAGTGCATCCAAGGATATGGAGAGAGTTCAGTGATGTACTGTCTACACATCTGATAGTGCTATTTAACAGCTCATTGAAAACAGGAGTGATTCTGGAGGAATGGAGGAAGGTAGATATAGTCTCACTTCACAAAAGTGGTAGCAGGAAAGAGGATGACTTTGGTGGTGGGAAAGTTAATGGAGTCACTGCTGAAGGAAAGGACTGGAATATCTTGAATCCAATAGGTTACAATACTCAAGGCAGCAGGGATTCATGGGTGGGGGTTCATGTCAAACGAATCTGGTAGATTTCTTTGACTTAGTGAGCAAGGAATTAGATCACAGTGGAACAGTCGATGTGGCCTACTTAGATTTTAGCAATGATTTTGACACTATTTAATACAAGAGGCTAGTATGCAAGTTGGATAGATTAGGAGTAGGTCCAAAGGTGATAAACTGGGTAAGAAATTGGTTAGAGGATAGACGACAGAGGGTGGTGGTAAACAGAGTTCCCTCACAGGAAGCAGACGGTGATATGTGGGGTGTCCCAGGGATCAGTGCAGGGGCCAGCCCCTTTAATGTCTTTGTAAGTGACATTGCAGAGGAGATGGAAGAGAAGGTCTTTCTCTTTGTGGATGATGCTAAAATCTGCAATATGGTGGACACTCTGGGGAGGGGAATGGAAAGTATGAGCAGAGACCTGTGAAAACCTGAGGACTGGTCAAGGGTATGGCAGCTGGGTTTGCAAAAAAGTGCAAAGTAATGCACTTGGGACTCATAAATGCTGGGGCAGAGTACCAATTGGGAAGAGTGGTACTGATAACTACCAAGCAGAAAAGACACGTGGGGTGATCATACTGGATGACTCAAAGGTGGCTAGACAGCACAACAAAGCAGTTATGAGGGCTAGTGGAATGCTGGAGTGCATAGGGAGGGGTATCACCAGCAGAAACAGGGAGGCATATTCCTTCTGTATAGATTGCATGTAAGACCCTACCAAGAATATTGTGTCCAGTTCTGGAGATCACATCTTTAAAAGGACATAGGCAGAGTGGAGGCAGTCCAGAGGAGGGCAACTAAAATGGTGCAGGATCTGCATCAGAAGCCCTATGAGGACAGACTTAAGGACCTAAATAGGTATACCCTGGAAGGCAGGAGAGAGACAGAGGATATGATACAGACCTTTAAATACCTCACTGGGGTAAATAAGGTACAAGAGAGAAGTATTTGTCAGAAAATATAAGGTGCTTAAGGACAAGGGGGCATGATAAGAAGTTAAAGGGGGTGGGGAGAGACTCAGGAGAGATGTGAAAAAATATTTCTTCACAGAAAGATTGGTGGATTCTTGGAACAGTTTCCCAGCAGAGGTGATGGGGTGAAAACAGTGGTCAGATTCAAGAATGCATGGGATAGGCATAATGGAATCTTAGGAGAAATGGAAGGGTGATGAATGGGATGGACATCAAGTAGGATCTGCAGTGATACCATAGGCAGGGAAAAATCGAATAATAGGTAAGCCAAGCAGTCCTTATCTGCCAGCAAATTCTGAGTTTCTTAGTTTCTATCATGTAACAGCTACTTTACAGAACTGACAGGCATTTCAATCAAAGGTGATGGAAATGAATGCAAGGAAGTATTAAGCCATTTAGCTACTGACAGCAGAAAGAAGTCGAACCAATAAAAATCACTGCACATATAGATGAAATCACATGGAATTAAGTCAAATGACAAAATCTAATCAAAATGAAAGGCACAAAACATGAATCTAAATCCACCACTGCACATAGAGTAGTGATAAAATATACCAATAAAGAAAGAAAGTGAAGAGATGTACAATGCACCAGACCATGAAAGACAAGCAATACCAGATGATTGTGGATGGTTCAGTCCTGAAGTTTGTAGACATACATGTATGCAGAAGAGATACAAAGAACAACATATTTTGCTGAATATCTGGAGTCGAAATTACACATATAAGAGAGTCAATTAACAGGTTGCTGGAGCCCTTAGGAGATCAAGCATGGGTAGTGGTACAGAAAGGACATATGACATCTGCATCAAAATGAGGAAAATAAAGACGGTTATTATGGATCTCATTAAGAAGATTAAAGAGAGTAAATATGTAGTCATATTCTTAGAGATTCTGTCTAGAAAATAGCATCTACTTGATAAGGATGATTACATCTAAGTAGTCAAGGAGTGCAAATTCTGGGTAATAGGGTCAGCTTAATAACTGGTCTGATGTAAACAAACCAAGTGGATTGATACAGTAGAAGACTAGTGAAGGCACAGTTTGGAGGGGAACATAGAAATAGTTCCAATGGAAGAAATGAGAAGGTTGAAACCAGTGATATAACCAAAGGGACTGGGAAGAGGCAAAAATATCATGATAGAAACTGGAAGTGGTTGTATACGAGTGCATGCAGCCTAAGGAAAAAGATGGGAGAACTAGAGACATTAATCACCCTGGAGGAAATATATGCATTTGAAGTAAAACAGACATGGCAGGATAAATGTGACTAGTAGGTGTGGAGATGAGCATCTATAAACTCTTTTGAAGAGATAGACTGGGTGAAAATATAGATGGGATAACATTATATATTAGAAGCCAGTTATAGGTACTTGAAATAAAAGATCTTTACTTGGAAGGGATCAAAACACTCTGGGCAATGGTATTACATGAAATGAGAAACTCAATTACAATTGTTTATGCTACAGTAAATAAAACCATCAATCAATCAATCAAAATCTTTATTTAATCAGGCGAACATCATTGAGCGTAGCTCATTTACAAGATGGACCTGAGTGGTCAAGCAGTGCAAGTATTATTACATAATCAAGAGTAACATAAACAGTAATACAATGACATAAAATGATAATATATAACAATTTACATATATACAAGGCACATTAAAACCATTTAACCTATAAGAAAAGGAGGCAATGGGTATAGCAGGCATAATATATAAATTATAGGTCCTAATTGGCTTTTCGAGAGTATATCAGGTGACTGGAAAAAGAAGTAGAACTAGCATAATGGAACATGGAAAAGGGGGTTGGGGTAGGTAGGGTCGGGGATTAGGCCTTGTGAAAGCAATTGCAGAGTTCTGGGAATAGGGTGGAGAATAATCTTTTGAAGGATGTTAAAGGTAAGATGCTATTTAGCTTCATGGTTTTTTGGAGTGAGTTCCATGCAACTGCTAGTGAGTAGCTGATAGCGGCCCTCCCAAACCAGGTGCAGGCATTGGGGACCTTTAGAATGATAAGATTGCTGATCCTTAAGTTGTATGGCCTAGAAGTAATTTGGGTAAAACAGTATGTGATATAGGTGGGTAGTTTGCCTGATAAAGCTTTGAATATCCAGATTGCAGCATTCCTATTTCTTCTGTGTTGTAATGATGTCCAATTAACTGCCGTATAAAGGGAGCAGTGATGGGTGCTGGAGGGAAGGTCAGTAATAAATCTGATGGACCTGTGATATAGGGTGTCCAGCTTATTTAAGAGGGAGTGAACAATGGCCATGAGAAAGTCCAGCATAGTCAATGAGGATAGGAATGATGCCTGGATTAATCTTTTTTGGAGTCTCTGTTGAGGTAGTGTTTTATTCTAAAAAATAGACCAGGCCTTTGTCTCAGTTTTTTTAGTAGCTCTTCAATATGGACAGAATAGTCAAGCTTGTTATCAATCCAGACTCCAAGGTATTTGAAGTTATCAACAAATTCCAGCTTCTCTCCAAGTAAGGTGGATAGTTGTAGGGTGGTGGGTGATGGGGTAGTGGCAGAGCAACTCTTTGTGGCAAAGAACATAGCTTTTGTTTTTTTGGCATTTAGAAGTAGCTTTTTATCCAGTAGATTGTGTTGCAGGATGGAGAATTCAGATTGTAACAGTTCACAGGCTTTAGGTAATGAAGGGTTGCTGACATATAATACAGTATCATCAGCAAACAGATGAATGTTGGATTGAGTGACCATAGAAGGAAGGTCAGGACCAAAAACAACATGAAGATATCCAGAACACTTAAGTAAAGGAAAGCATGCTGGTAAAGGGTGATTTCAGCTATTTGGATGGATACAGACATGAAGGAAGCCCTGCTGGATTTGATTCTTATCATTAGTGAAAAGACTAATAACGTAGCAATTCAGGATCCACTTGGTTCCAGCAACCACAGAACAGTAGCACTGGAGATCCAGGTCAGGATGGGCAAGGGAATAAAAGAAATAAGAGCGTGAAATTTGAAAAAAGTGAACTTCACAAAAATTAGGGATATATTAGAGACAAGCATGAAGGAAGTAAAGGTAGGTGGTGCAGACAAAAAGTGGAAAGCACTTACAAAGGTGATCACAGAAGTGGCAGATAGCTCAATTCCAAAGATGTCCAAAAGAAAAAGGACTAAGGGGCCACTGTGCATCACAGCTAATGTAAGGGCATCAGTAGGAACCAAAACAAGGGAATTTTCCAAGTATAAGGAAAGTCAAAGGGAGGAAGACTGGGTCAAGTACCTGGAAGCAAGAGGAGAAGCCACTAGGAAGATGAGGGAGGCCACAGAGGAGACAAGAGCTCTGGTTTGCAAATCAATCAATCAATCAATCAATCAATCAATCATCTTGTATATTACCAGGTGAAACACCATTGAGAAAGACTCATTTGCAAGGTGCACACATGTAGGTCATAACAAAAACACATAAGCTAAATGTTGCTATAATACAATGAAACAATAGTCCATATAGAGGAAATACAAGCTAGGCATAATGGTGGTGAAGAAGGGGAATAAGGCATTCTTCTGGTACATCTAAGAGAAGTACAGGATCAAATGGGGTATAGTAAGATTTATGAGCAGGGAGGGTTGGAAAGAAGGGGACAAGGGGAGGCAGAGATACTGAACAAATAATTTTGCTCAGCACTTCCTATGGATGGGCCACTGCCAGGTTGTAGGGTTAGGAAGGGGGAGCAATGATGCTGGGAGGAAGTTCCAAATAACAGAGAAAAGGTCCAGAAAGCTAACAGCAGTGAAAATAGATGAATCTATAGGACCTACTAGTTTACACCCAGGGACATTACATGATGCAGAAGAGACACTAACAGACATTGCCAGTTGCTCTCTAAACAGACAGAGGTGATCCCTGGGGGCTGGATGACAGTGAATGTCATATCACTACACAAGAAAAGGAAGATGGATAAGTCAGGAAACAATGGGCCAGTAAGCTTGACATGTATACTGGGTAAATCTTTTATTTATTTATTTATTTCATTTTGATTAGCAGGTGGGCCCACTGGGACCATTAGAGTCCCTTTTCAGGGGTGAATAGGGTTTAATTACAAATAACACATTCAGTCAGCTTAAAACAGTGGAGTCTTTACTGACAGAAAACCTGGTTGACTTCCTAGAAGAGAACCTGCTCACGATTCCAGACAGCATTGTCTTATGAGGGGAAGGTCTTGCTGGACTAATCTGTTTGAGTTCTCCAGCTGTGTGCCCATAGCAGCACACAAGAGGCATGCAGTTGATATAGTATATCTTGACTTCAGAATATCTTTGACTCAGTCACCCACAGGAATCTGGTCAAAAGGATTAGGGACCTGGGGTAGAGGATAAGCTGTCACACTGGGAAGGGAGCAGGTTGGGGATAGAACACAGAAGGTGGTAATCAATGGGCAGTTTATGGGGGGAAGGAAGTGACTAGTGGGGATCCGCACTGGTCAGTACGTGGACAGGTCTTCTTCATTATTTTCATATGCGATGCTGGTGAAGGTATCAATGGTAAGATCTGCCTCTTTTCAGATGGCACTAGGATCTGTGCTTGGACAGACATGGAGGAAGGGAGAAAGAAGTTAACTGAGGATCTGGTCACGTTGAAGAGCTGGTCTAAGATCTGGCAAATAAATATTAATATTAAAAAAATGTTAAGTAATGCACAATGGGAGAAAGATCCCATGGCTGCGATATGAGTGGTGCTTGACAGCACTAAAGGAGAAAAAGGATTTAGGGGTAATGATATCAGAGACCTTAAAAACATCTGCTCACTCTAACAGGATGGTGAGAAAAGAAAACAAAATGCTGGTTTGCATTGGGGGGGGGGCAGTAGAGGGTGAAACATGATCTTGCCACTGTACAGGTTACTAATGTGGCCACATCTGGAATACTGCATAGGGTACTGGAGTCCATATCTGAAGAAGGATTGCAAAAAAGGTGGAGGTAGTACTGGCAGGACAACTAAGATGGTTCATGGCCTTAGAGATAAAACATATGAGGAAAGCTGCAGGACATAAACATGTACTCCCTTGAGAAAAGAAGAGAAAGAGGTGACACAAATGAGATACAGTATAAATACCTGCAAGGGATAAATAGGGATGACACCAACAAACTATTCTCCTTGAGTTCAAACACAGGGAGGAGAGGGAATTTAATGAAGATGGTAACAAGGAGAGTGAAAAACAGTACTTCTTCATGGAAAGGTTGTGGATAAGTATAATAAGCTACCTGAAGAAGTGCTATAAACTGAATCAATCAGCAGCTTCAAGCAGAGGTGGGACAGTGTGGTAGCTTTAGTCAGAAAAAGGGGGAAGCAGTAGAAAAGGGGAGCATTGCCACAGGGGCAAGGCAGAATAGTTAGGAAGGGTGGACAAAAGGTCTCTAATTCATAAATGCATGCAAAAATTAAAAATAAAAAATATTGTATGGATGTGAAATATGGGGTATTGAAGATCCTAATGATCTGGACAATGACTTAACTTAAATGAATTCCATTTGTCCTCTGTTTGACCCTTTCTACTTTAACCAGGTATCAAGAAATTTCAGAACGAATATTACCACGCTGGAAAACTGAGCTATAAATAACAAAATGGTTTTCAACAATGAGAAATGTGTCATCATGCATCTTGGGGCACATAACCAACAAGTACAATATTGTTTAAATAATAAATCTTTGAAATACGTAAGAACTGAAACAGACCTAGGTATTATAATAAATGACTCCTTATTACCTAGTGACCATTGTAGACATGTTGCACTGAGAGCTAATAGATTATTGACATCAATCAAAAGAACATTGATCTCAAAAGAGGAAATTTGTATTCTTCAACTCTATAATTTTTACATAAGACCGCACTTGGACTATGATTCTTCATTTTGGTACCCTTGTCTAATTAAGGACAAGGAAATATTGGATAGTGTCCAAAGAAGGGCTACTAAGATTATTCCTAGGTTGCATAAAGATGGTCCTGGATAACTTTAATGCCAGGATCGACAACGAACTCTTGCGATTTGGACAGGAATTCCTCCAGCTGATGATATCACTTGGCTTTACACAGGCAGTTGGCTCTGCTACCTATAAGCACGGTCACTTCCTTGACTTGGTTTTCCTCTTGGGGATGGAAACTTCTGACTTGGTGGTGGAACTGGTCAGATGGTCAGATCACACTGTGGGGTTCAGTTTTTGTGCCCCCCCAGGCCGGCCCCTGTGGAGATGGTCAAATACCGCCTCTTACGGGATGTGAGACCTGATGGCCTAGCAGTGGTACTTGACCTATCGGTAATTCTGGAGGCAAGTGGGGGTTCAGACAGCCTTGTGCAGGCCTACAATAAGGCTTGTTACTATGGCCCTGGATTCTATTGCTCCTGTCCTAGTTCGTCCTCTCTCCCATTGCCCTCAGTCCCCATGGCTTGATGGGACTTTGAGGGAGTTGCGGCAACATGGACAAAGGTTAGAGCACTGCTGGAGGAAATCTGCTTGGAGGCTGATCACCTTTGATTGATGGAACATTACCAAGTCTACCAATCAGCAATCACCTGTAAGGAGGCAGAATTCTTGTCCAGGGAGATTGCTACTGCTCAGAACTGACTGGCTCAGCTCTTTTGAACTGTGGACAGGCTGTGCAACCCAGCCTGTCTCCAGTCTCAAATAGCTTTTTCACAGATTGAGTGTGATGAGCTGGGTTGGTTCTTTATAGATAAGGTGGCCAGCATCAGGGTGGAGATCCAACCAGCACACTCTATGGGAGCTGATAGTGGTCGCTGTATGGTCACTCCTCCTCGTTTAGTCTGGAGTTCCTTTTGACCAGCTGGAGTCTGGGGATGCTGTGCAGATTGTGCAGGGTATGCATCCAATGTGTTGTAGTTTTGATCCAGGCCCAAGCTATCTGATTATGGGTTGTTGTAACAGTGTTGGCCCGGTTCTTGCAAGGATAGACTGGTGCTCCCTTGAGTCCGGTGAGTTTCCCAGCTCCCTGAAGGAGGTGGTGGTGATACCTCTCCTGGTTAGAACTGCTCTGTACTCAGTCTGCCTTGTGAACTACAGACTGATCTCTAACCTTCCTTTGATGGGAAAGTGATTGAGAAGGTTGTGGCGCTACAACTGGAGAACCATTTGACCATCCACAACATTTACGAACCTCTCCAATCTGGTTTTCATAAGAGGCATAGTACAGAAACCACTCTGGTTCATGTGCTCAGTGATTTTCTTGATGGTGAGAGATCAGAAGCATCTTTCTAGCTTGGTACTTCTTGATCTCTCTTCAGCTTTTGACACAGTGGATCATGGGGTGTTCATCGCCTGCCTGAAGTTCATCTGTGGCCTGTCTGGTACTGTTCTCAGGTGGTTTAAGTCCTTCCTCACTGGCAGAACTCAGAGGGTCGTGTTGGGGATTTTTTCTTCAGACTCATTTTCTCTGCCATGTGGGGTCCTTCAAGGCTTAGTTTTGTCCCCCATGTTGCTTGCGGTGTATATGCTGCCCCTCAGAGACATTATAAGATGGTACAGGCTGAAGTTTCACTGCTATGCTGATGATACCCAGCTCTACCTGTCTTTTGCACCTGACCAGGATAGAGCTTACTTGATACTTAACAACTGCTTTGCTGAAATCAAGGATTGGATGAATTCCAGCTTGTTGAAGTTGAACTCAGGAAGACTAAGGTGATGGTCATAGATCCGGGCCACCAGAAAAAAGGGTTGGGGGCTGGTCAACATTCTGGAATTTGTCTAGGAGGCTCTGAATAGGTGCAGGACCTGGGGGTGATCCTTGATGATGGGCTGGCACTGTGGCTCAGTTGTCAGCAGTCATCAAGTCTTCTTTTTACCATCTGAGGAACATCGCCAAGATCAAGCACCTAGTTCCATCCGGCGACCTTCCTACACTGAGCCACACCTTTGTGACCTCACACCCTGATTACTGCAACTCCCTGTAGCTAGGGCTTCTGGGGGTTGATATCCACCACTTGCAGCTAGTGCAGAACTCTGCAGCCTGGTTGTTGACGGGGACCCCCCAGGCACGTCACATCACACCAGTGCTGCGCAAACTGCACTGGCTTTCTATTCAGTGATGGATCACCTTCAAGGTTAGGCTTTTGACCTATAAAGCCCTACAAGGGCAGGATCTGGACTATCTGAAAGAGCTCCTGTCCCTCTACTGCCCCGGGTGACCGTTCCGGTCAGCTGATGAGGGGTTGCTGGAGATTCCCAGGGTATCTTTGAAGACATCAGGGGCCTGTGCATTTATGTATCTGGCCCCAGCCCTGTGGAATTCTCTACCCCATCAGTTACGGGTGTGCATGACCATGGAGGGCTTTAAGAAGGCCCTAAAGACCCACTTATGGAGCCAAGCTTTTATAAATTGATTTTAGCTCTGTACTTATTTTTTGTATTGTGATTTTACTGTGTTATTTATTCTTGCTGTACAGCACCCTGATATCTGAAAGGCCCTATATCAATAAAGATATTATTATTATTATCATTATGAAATTATGAGCATCTCATGTTCAGTTGTGGTATTACAAGGACTAATCAACCAAATAAATTATGATGTAATAATAAATAATTGGTGATACATAGGGCTAATACAAACAAAAGGAAGAATTTCTTCACTATCAGATCAGCTACACTCTGGAATCGACTAACACAAGATATGATAGAAGCCACTACTGTGGAAAAATTTAAAGTCAGACTAGACAGGTTCATCTTGGGTTCCAACTCCCATTGCCCACATGGTGTGGGTAGGTAGACTAGATGGGCCCAGTGCCTTTTTCTACCTAAACAAACTGAGTAAAACTGAGTTAAAGTGGTACAGAATGATCTACAGGTATTGGTGAAACATAACCTGTAACAACTTAATGATTGAAAATAGATATCCTCCTGACTATAGGTATCTTAAATTGTGTCTTTTGGAAATTGGAAAACATTTCCAGGAGGGTTTTAGACTCACATAAATTATGAAAATTAAAAGTGGTTTGGACAGTCTTGGACATTACTGTAGATTGTATTTCCTTCAGTAGAACACACACTTTTTTTTTTAATTAGGAACAGCTGATTAAATAAAAGCTACAATGCAGCTGAAGCCACCATCTAATTAAAGCCACAGTAAACAAAATAAATAAATAACAGGATAACTTAATATAAGCCATGACTTTAATTAGAAACAAAATGGCACTGCTGAATCTGCTAAGGATTATTTCCCTGACTAACGATGGTGTGCTTTTTTTCACTTATTCAACCTCATGTTCTCTTCCTGGTATAATGTATGCCATCTATTGATGACGATTTTATTGCAGATTGTTTTGATGATGACTTTTATGATGATAACAAACTACAGTGATGTATATATTTATTTCTGTCTTACTGTAATGACTTGTGTCGAACAATTAAAAAAAAGAAACTTGAACATGACCTACATCATCATGCATGCACAGTATGGTATTGACCAGAAAGTGATTGTCTTCAGTCTACATGTTCTATATCACTATGAGGTGATATATAGTACCAGAGAAATTCTGTGGGGCAGATAGATGATGGTCAGGGAGGTGAGTGAAGGCAGGGTAAGTGTTGGCCACCATCTTGGGGGGGTACAGTTACGGAAAGAAGTCTAACAGGAGGCATGAAGGACAACTGGACACCATGGAATTATTTATTTTATGGCTTGATCAGTGTGGATGACCCACTGGACTGGGCATCAGGAATGAATTACTTTGGGGATTAAAGGAGGGTGGAGATCCACCAGGCTACCAGGGAGGATAATGTACATTGGGCATGTGGATTGGAGCAGGGAGGATTAGATGCCATGGCTGCAGTTAATAGCACTAGTGTTGGGCGGGGGTCTTTTCTTGGTGCTTCCCATGGAGGAAATATGTCCTTCTCACCTATTAATGAGAAAATGTGATGCAAATGACCTCATAGTGCCTGTGTGTTATAAGAGCATTTGCATGAGGAACATTGAGTGTGCAACATTACTCAAAGGGAGCATTCCCCTGTGACTGGCATAACTACTACACTGTTCCTTGGATCCCTCCTGCTCCCAACTGGACACATACCTCATGTGACCAGTAGGTGGTTGTAGTTTGTGGGAGCAAGTTTGTTTGTATCCTGCTCTGTGCTTCACTTTTAGACAGTATTGGAATATACAACACTTTAATTACTCACAGTGTGCCTCACATGTGTTTAAATGTACCAGAATTAGCTCCAGGCATAAATTTGCTCCTGGGGTCTGGTATTTAAGGGGAGCAATTTCCAAGCTCCCAAAACCGTACCCTTAGTGGGATAAACTAATGGAATTTCATCTTCACTAAGGACGGGAAAAGAAGAGGGTTCACAAACCTTTTTTTTGCAACCCAACAGACTTTAGCCCCTTCCTAGAGGCAGGCAGCTTCCACCCCACCACAGTACCAAGGCCACACCAAAGAAACATTTTACAAGAATCAAGAGACACTTTAGTGAGGAGAAGGTTATGTTCAATGTGCTAGGGTGTTACAGGATAGGTTACAAAAAAAGAGGCTATGGTGAAGATGCCATTTAGCATGCCAGGAGTCAAGTAAAGAGAAGGGGATGGCCTGATATTAGAACCATAAAATTTGTTGTCACAAAAGCACCACATGACCCACCTAGTCTTCCCAGAAGTTTTATAGTATCTCCAAGCTCTACAAACCCTATCTGAGCTCTGGCAACCTTTCCGCTTTCCTACCTCTCTTCTCATATACCCCTATGTCTATCCCATGTATGCTTGAAGCACCCACTGTTTCAGCCTCCTACACTTCTACTGGCAGTTTGTTCCAGGCATCTTCTAACCTTTCAATGAAGAAATATTTCTTCACATCTCTCCTGAACCCCCCCCCAACCCCAGCATATTATGCATACAAATGTGTAAGCAGATGATGGATGGGAAAAGATTAATTTTATTACTACTAAATCCATCAGATCAACGGAGGTACAAAATCTTCTATATAGAAATGAGACATTATTAAGTGAATCCTGATACATATGGGAGTTTGTCCATTCTCTGTGTTCTATACATTTTTGTCTCTGCACTTCTTTATGTATTTCACTTTGTTAAAATAGATCTGTGGAATCTTATATTTCAGTCTAAGTGTTTCTGGGTAACCCTTACCTCTACTTTTGTGCTAGGATTTTTTGTGTTTTAGATTGCTTTTCTATTTTGGGGTCTAGTTTGCAATACAGATGAGGCACACTGATGAGTCCCAAGAATGATGAAACACATGTCAGTGTCTTCTGTTTTCTACCATTGCAGAGTGTGTGAGGGACCATTTAGCACCATACAGGCCACTTAAAACAGAACCAATTTAAATTATTTCATGATGACTTGCATATAATTTCCATGATGCTTGCATTATGGGGGTATGTGTGATTCTGTATCTTTTTTTAAACCTGGCTTTGTTTGCCAAAGCCCTTTCTATAGATAAAATATGTATGTGAAAAATACTCAAGAGACTAATATGTATTGTTAAATAGAGTTATAAAATAACAGTAATTATTGAATTTGTACTCAGTTTTGTAGTTTATCCTATAAAGAAATAGTGTTAATAACATAAAATGTGTATGCTTTTTTGTTTTCTTGTGGCACCACATAAACTGTGGAATAGATCCCTAAAAGTTGTCTCCATTTTGTGACACTACTTGCCTATACTGCTATATGGCCTTAATTTTGGCTGTAAATGACGCACTACCATAAATGTATTATGCTTCCTATATAACCAGGTAGTCCTAATATATGCTTGCATGTCACCTTATTCTGTACAAATATTCTTTTCCCCAATATTTACACTGCAGTATTCTGGTCAGGTGCATTATGTGACCCTGTACATAAAAGTCTGCATAAAAGCAACGGAGATTCAGGGTAGTCAGGGGGAGGCCAAGGCACTGTGGGTCACCCTTGAGCCAGGCAATGGCACAACAATCCACACAGGGGTGATCTACAGACATCCAGTGCAGGGGGAGGAGGGGGATAGGGATCTAGTGGATCAAATTAGGGGATCCCCTTCCCACTATATCCCATGTGTCACTGCCACCCTCTCATGCCTTGTTCACCTACTGTCCCCAGACACTCCATTATGAATTCATTATATATGTACACAACCTTTCTGAGGGGGAGTAGAGGAGCACTGGGAACACCTGAATAGAGCCATGGAGGAAGTGATGAACCAATGCATCAAGGTGGTAAACAAAGGTAAGAGAAGGAGAAAAACACTATGGTTCTTGAGAGAGGTGGCAGACAAGGTAAGGGCCAAAAGGGTGGGTTTAAGGAAGTATAAGGAGATTCAAAGGGAGGAAGACAGGGAGTTGTACCTAAAGAAACAAAGAGAAGCAGGGAAAACTGTAAGGAAAGCAAAGGTGCAGACCAAAGAAAGATTAGCATAGATGGTGAAGATAGGGGACAAGACATTCTATAGGTACATCAGTGAAAGAAGGAAAACCGGAGGGGGGGGTTGAAAGGCTCAGAGGGGATACAGGGGAATGTAAGGAGGGAGACCCAGAGAAGGTGGAAATACTGAACAAATACTTCCCTTCAGTATTCACTAAAGAGGGGGAAGGTCTGGGACCACAGCTGGGTAACAGATATGAAGGGGAGGGGGGTAAACAGAAGTCCATTCACAGTGGAGAGAGTCCTGGAGGAGCTCAGAAAACTGAAGTTGGACAAAGCAATGGGGCCAGATGGCATTCACCCAATGATATTAAGAAAGCTGTGAAAAGAGCTAGCAGTGCCTCTGAACACAGGAGTGGTTCTGGGGGATTGGAAGAGGGCACATGTAGTCCCTCTATGCAAAAGAGGTAGTACAGAGGAGGCATGGAACTATAGGCCAGTCAGCCTCACCTCAGTGGTGGGTAAGATCATTGAGACACTGCTTATGGAAAGAATAGTGGCACACTTGGAATCCAACCATGCCCAGGATCTGAGGCAACATGGATTCACAGCAGGAAGGTCATGTCAGATGAATCGGATAGATTTTTTGACTGGGTGGTGAAGGAAGTAAATTGGAGGGGGGGGTGGATGTTGCCTACCTCAATTTCAGTAAGGCCTTAAACACCATCCTACATTAAAGGCTGGCTAACAAGATGGGTAGCCTGGGCATGGGGCATAAGGTGGTTACCTGGGTTAGGAACTGGCAAACAGACAAGAGGCAGAGAGTGGTGGTAAATGGGATCCAATTCGAGGAGAGGGGGGGTGACCAGCAGGGTACTGCAGTGATCGGTCCTTGGGCTAGTTCTGTTTAATGCTTTCATTAGTAACAATGTGGAAGAAATGGAGGGAAAGGTCTGCCTGTTTGCAGATGACACCAAGATCTGGAACAGGGTGGATACTCCAGACGTGGTGGAGAAAATGAGGAGGGACCTGGGGAAGCTTGAAAAATGGCTGTGACAACTGAGGTTCAGTTTGAAGGACTGCAAAATAATTCACCTGAGATGATGGAATGCTGGGGAGAGCTACATGATTGGGGGGTGGGGCTGCTGATGATCAGGGCCACTGGAAAATTGCACCCGCAATTGTTTTGCAGAATCCTCAATTTTCACCATTCTCTGCAAAAACTAACATGCTCCACAATTTTTTAGTTTTTATATTGAACTGTGTAAAAAGTATTAACATTTTTGATAAAATATTCTCAAATATACTAATAATTTTGCATGCAAACTTGGGTTTGGCTAAAACAATGCAGTGCAAGGTAGGGCAAGGCTTTTATGTGACACTGATTTCTTTTGAATCCTTGTTTTGTTTGGTTTCAAAATCCACTGGCCAAGCATAAGTACACTTAAAACACACAACATTTGTTTTGTGTTGAAGCAGTCTATCAGAAAACTTTCTGTTGCCATAAAGACCGAAGCAAAAGTTTTTTGTTTTTTTCTAGTTGTTTAACCAGGAGTAGCACACTAAGCTGAAAGCTTTTTCACAGGCGCAACCTGGGAGCACAGGGACGTTAAGTGACTTACTCAGGGTCACACAGTATGTAAGTGGAAGCTGTGGGATTCAAACCCAGGTCTGGTCTGCTGGATGACAGCAAGATGGAAGAAAAGGCACAAATTATCCCATTCACTTAAAAGTGGTGCTAACTATGAAGCCTTTTTGTAAGTGGCAGGGCAAGTTTTTCCTTATGAGCATACTTTCATTCAGACTAGTTTTGATTCAAACAGCTGAGGATTTTTGGATGGCCCTGCCAATTTTAAACTTGAATAAGCTATAGTAGTTGCTAACAGTGATCTCACTCTTAGCAACTACCCCCAGATACTCACTTGCAAAGACTACAGTAAAAACCTGATTAAAGTCTAAAAACATGCTTATAAAACACAAACTGTATCTGAACATTTATCTTTAACTAAACAAAATAATTGCAGCTAGAGTAAAACAAAGGTAAATTACAGGGTACCCTGACTACTGTATGATACAGTAAAAAACGTATTGGCATTTTTTTAAATTTTTTGCTAACTGCATAAGGCCAACTAGGCACACGTGCCTGTTTTTCAGATACAACCCAGGAGCACTGAGAAGGTTAAGTGACTTGTTCAGAATTGCACAGTATGCAAGTGGAGGCTGTGGGAATCAAACTCAGCTCTGCTAGATTTCATCAGCTCATTCACAGTTTGTTACTCTAACCTCTAGATTATACTGCCAGCCCCAATAATGCTCAAATTGAATGTTTAAATGTGTGATTTCAAAAATAGTGTACAATACCTACAGTACAAACTATGACTATTAAACACTTTAACATTTTACTTAAACTCAATTATTCACCACTCTACTTATTTTTTCTTGTACCAAAGTGGGTGAATAGCTGGCAGAGCATTGCAAACAGCTGTTGATTAGGCTTCATTATTCTACAACCAGAAACAAACAAACAAAAAATCTTCTGGATTTATTTAATATTGATTTGCTGTGGCTCACTTTATAGAATCTATTTAGCACTGTATGAGGCAGTTGTTTTTAAATTTTAGAAGTTAGGCAATGCTTACGATAGCTTTATCAGTTTAGTATTCTTTTTAAGAACATAAACTTTTCTTTATGTTTTAAACATATTCAGGTATCAGTGTATTAATTTAGTAATTTATACTGACTAATATATGCTGTAGGAAACATTAAAAGATTTATTGTGAAGCACTCAGAGTCTATAGTAGAACCCCCTGCAAATTCCCATAATTTTTGCAAAACGCTCCACAATTTTGGGTAACCTTTTCTGCAATTTTCCAGTGTCTCTGCTGATGATCAACAGGGAAGAAAGGGACCTGAGGATTATGACTGCAGATTTCCTATGTCCATGCAAAGTACAAAGGCTGCAGGGAGGGCCAGTGGCATGTTGGGGTACATAAGCAGAGGTATCACTAGCAGAAGATGGGCATGGGAGGTTGTGATGCCATTGTATAATACACTGTTGAGGCCACAATTAGAGTACTGTGTGAAATTCTTGAGGCCACACCATCACAAGGACATTGACAGGGTGGAGGCGGTCAAGAGAAGGGTGACTAAGATGTACAGGGATTGCACCAGAAATCATATAAGGAAAGATTAAAAGACCTCAATATGTACTTGCTGGAGGAAAAGAGGGAGCGGGGTGAAATGATAGAAGCATTTAAGTGCCTTAAGGGCATAACGAAGGTGCAGGGGGAGTCATCTTCCAATACAGGAGAAGTTCAAGAACTAGGGGCATGATATGAAATTGGAAGGGGGCAGGTTAAAGGAAAATGTGAGAAAGTATTTCTTCATAGAAAGGGTGGTAGACACTTGGAATAGTCTGCCACAGGAGGTGGTGGGAGCAAGCACAGTGGAGGGATTTAAACATGCTGGGATAGGCATAAGGGAACCTTAAAGGTGGGAGGGAGTGGTGATAAGCCATTGACCTCTTAGGGTCAGAGGCTGTAAACAAATGTTGGGCTTACAGGCAGACTAGATAGGCCTGGCAGTCTTTATCTGCTGACAATTTCTATGTTTCTATGTTTCTATGTTGTGGTGTCCAGTAAGAAGTTTTTATTCCGCCCTTTATAACTGTTTTTTTTTCTTTCCAGACTTCTTATTTAGCCTCTATTTTTACATGACAGTGGGTTGCCCACTGCAAGCTGCAACAAAGCTTCAGTCCAGTTTTTCTCCCAATTCAGAGATTTTGGCATTTAAAATTAGGTTCACTTCATCATGTCAGCAAGTTACCCACTTGATGGGTAGTTCGTTGATCGGTCCCCCGAACTGTAACCCAGAAGTGGACAACTGCATTTGCTTCAGGTTCTCCCTTGAGAAATAAATCTGCTTGCTTTCTGTGTGTTTGGTGTTTGTCCCTTCTGCAGCATGGTGGAGTGTCAGAAAGCTGTGGCATCCAGAACATAGTTTGACATTATGCACATGATCATATGCAGTATAATCTGAAAATGAACTTATTTGAATTTAAATTCTTGAATTTGACTTCATGTGAGTATATGAAGTGAAAAATTGCTATTTCTTTTTTTTTTCTAGTTAATGCTTATTATTAGTATTTGTCATATACATTAGTACAGCCATATAGCATTTAGTAAGAGTACATGGCAATCAAGCAAATAAAAACACACAAAACTAGACCATCCAGCATGAGAGTGGTACATGTGTAACAGTGCTCATCAATGATTATAGCCACATTTAAGTTGAACATGTGTCAAAGTTTCAACACCCTGAGCAGTCACAGGGAGAACATAGAGACATAGAATTTGATGGCAGATAAGGACCGCTTGGCCCACCCAGTCTGCCCATTTCCCTACCTAATGGTTAAGCTGCAGATCCTAGTTAACCAATTGCCTACTTCTTCCAATCCCCACCCCCTAGAACTGCCTTATGACTGTCCCATGCATTCTTGAATTCCACCACTGTTTTTGACTCCACAACCTACTCCGGAAGGCTGTTCCATGCATCCACAACACTCTCTGTGAAAAAATACTTCCTTATATTACTTCTGAGCTGCCCACCCATCTTCAAATTGTGCCCCCTTGTTCTTACACACCTCTTTTTCTGAAAGATGCTACCCTCTTGGACTTTGTTGATTCCCTTGATGTACTTGAAAGTTTCTATCATGTCTCCCCTCTCCCTCCTTTCCTCAAGGCTATACATATTAAGCACCTTAAGTCTCTCTTCATATGTCTTCCGGTGCAGACTTTGCACCATTTTAGTTGCCCTCCTCTGGACTGCCTCCATCCTGTTTATGTCTTTGTGGAGATTTGGTCTCCAGAACTGCACTCCAGATGGGGTCCCACCGGCTGTCTGCACAGGGGGATAACAACTTCCTGTTTTCTGCTGGTGATGCCTCTCCCTATGCATCCCAGTATCCCTCCAGCCCACCTTACTGCCCTCTCACATTGCTTGCCCACCTCTAGGTCACCTGATATGACTACCCCCAGATCCCTTTCCATTTTTGTTGTTGTTAATATCTCACTTCCCATTGTGTACTCTTCCCTGGGTTTTTGTTTCCCAGGTACATTACCTTGTACTTCTTAGCATTGAAACTAAGCTGCCATACATTTGACCATTACTCCAACCTTGCCAAGTCTCTTCTCATTCTTTCCACCCCACCTTGTGTATCAACTCTGTTGCAGATCTTTGTGTCGTCTGCAAAGAGACATACTTTTCCTTCCAAACAGTAGGATGAGGCCTCAGCAAAATACCCCCATCACAATCCAACTAATATCGAAAGATCAAGAGTCCAAAGGTCCACAGGGGGTACTGAAGCAAAATGTCACATTGGAAGGAAATATATATATATATATATATATATATACAAACATTAAGACGAAGACATCATGTCTAACTGTAATTGAGTCATCCAATATACAAAAGCTGGGCACAGGGAGTTAATTAAGAGATAAAGTCCAGAGACAAAAGAAGTCAGGTGGCAAACAGACAGCACCCCTTCAACTAACAAGACCATAACCAAAGAAATAGTTATGCTATGTTTCAGCCTATGCCTGCACGAGGGGAAAGATATGGCAAATATGGAGCCCAGCACAGATAGTAATGATACAGTTTCTTAGATACCACATGTGACAGGTAGTCCAGCTGGGCAACTACTGAGAGCTTGTTGTATATATCAGGCAGAGAGGGAACCTCTGTGGTTCCCCAGTGGCAGTGAATAAGCTGTTCAGCCTGCAGATTGAGAATAGTAAGCCATCTCTTCCGCATACTGGAGAGTTTGACATTGGCTGGGGGGAGCCCCAGAATCCAGACCAGAGGGTCGTGACCTACCGCAAAACCAAACACCTGTTTGGTGAACCCTAGCACTGCAGACCAAAAGGATGTGAATGGTGGGCAATGCCAAAATATATAAATAAGGTCATACACATGGATATCACACCTCCAACACCGATTATGATCTAGAATATGCTTGCAGTGCAGCATAAGGGGGGTGCGGTACCAATGGGAAAGAATCTTATTTTGAATAAGCTGACTTCGAGCATCAGGTAGATAGTAGTGGGCATTTCACCAGCAGGCCTGCCATTAAACATTTGAGATGGGTTGATGAAGGGCCTCTGTCCACTTCGCTTTGGCCGCTTCGGAGCTGGAGGGGAGGTGATTTCTGAGGCCTGAATAAATAAGACTGGCTACACCCTTTTCAGCAGAAAACAATCTAGAAAGAGGGGCATAACCCCCTCATACAGTCCCATGAGTTTTTTTTTGTATTCCAGAATGGCGCTACATAGTTGCAGATATTGCTAGAAAGTTTTTTTTCCCAAGTGGAATTTGGAGTCTAGCTCCCAGAAGGGAGCAAAGTGGACCCCTCTTTATCTAGCACCTGGGACAGTTTAAAGATACCTTTGCTGGCCCATTCAGAAGAAGGGTTTCCTGTCTACCAAAAGAGCACCATTATACCAGATGGGCATTTTAACTAAGGGACGTGGGTTGGCCTCCAACTTTTTGTGGACCAGGAACCATGTGGAGACCGAAGTGGAGATGTTGAGTGGTCCCGCAAGTGTTTTGGCAGAGGACAGTACAGCAGGGTTGACAAACACTGCTGTCCAACTACCTCAGCCTCCATACCAACCCACTGCAGGGCCTCCACCTTGGATGGAAAGAACCAAGCAAAGGTTTGTACCATAAGATATGTTAGCTTATACCCCTCTATCCAGGGCAGACTCCATGCCCCCTTCCTCCAGTGCACTCGTAGCTTATTCCTACTGTACCTGGGTCTGGAGTTTTCCCATATGAACCCAGAGATTAGCTTGTCTATGAGGATAACCCAAGTTGCTAGGAGCACCAGTGGGATATGTGAAAGAGTGTATAAAACTTAGGGGCTATGACCATCTTTATGGCCAAAATTGTCCCAGCCAGGGTAAGGTGGAGTTTACTCCATCAGTCAAATTCTGTCCTAACCTCTTCCACCAGAGGCTTGATGTTGATCTCCCAGATTTTGGTCAGGTCAGTATTTAAGCAAATACCCAGATATACCAGTGAGTGGGCAGCCCATTGAAGGCCAAACTGGGCAACCAACGATTCTGTGCATTGGGAGTTGAGTGGCAACACCTCCATTTTAGAGTGATTAATCTTTAGCCCCAAGAGCGTGGCAAATTCAGCAAGCAAGTTAAGTGGGGGGAATGGAGGTTGGGGCATTAGCTAGGGGTTCTAGCAGATCATTGGCATACAGAGATGTAGCAAAGACTTTATCACCAATAGAGAAGCCATCAATATGGGAAGAGGTGTGAATGGCTATTGCTAAGGGTTCCTCTGAAAGGATAAAGAGGAGAGGGGACAATGGGTGCCCCACCTGGTGCCCTGCCTGAGAGGGAAGGGATCAGACAGGGTGGAATTTGTAAGAACCCATGCCAGGGGCTGATTATACAAGGCAGCAACCCAGGACCAGACGTGAGGTTCAATCCCATAACCTCAAGCACCTGGAGCAGAAAGTCCATTCAAGGGAGTCAAATGCTTTCTCAAAGACAATCACCACCGCTGCGGTGAGGGTGGGACAGTGGTCAGCAAAAGCCATGATATTAATCATGGAGTGAATATGATCCCTGCTAAACCTGCCTGGTACAAAACCAACCTGGGATGGATGAACAAGAGAGGGAAGTAAGGGACTGAGGCACGTGGCCAGGATCTTAGCAAAGATTTTATTGTCCGAATTCATAAGGGAGATGGACCAGTAGCTAGATGGAAGTGATGGATCCATCCCATTCTTGGGGAAGATTGTGATGGCTGCTTCTCTAAAAGTGCAGGGGAAGGAGCCTGTGGCTAGTGCTGTATTGAAAAGGTTTGTCAGCAGCGGGGCATTTTGGGGACAACAATAGACCAAGGTTCCGGGGGAGAACCATCTCTTTCTGGTGCTTTGCCTGTATTCAAAGCTTGGAGGGAAGCTATGACCTCCAGCAGCATGATGGGGCTCTCCAATGCATTTGCGTGCTGTGAAGACAACCAAGAAATGAGAAGGTAGTCAAGAAACTGGTGGATTTCTGTGGAATCCAATACCCTTGAGGAAGTATAAAGAGTTTTATAGAAATCCACCATGATGGAGTTTATGTGGTCCTGATTAACCTGGACAGCCCCCCCAGGTCACCTGAGGCCTGGTATAAAATACTCGGCCCTCTGCTATGCAGCCTGTAGGCTAATACCTCCTCCCCTTTCTCCCCTCCCTCCCAGTGCTTATGCTTCAAATGGAGAATGGCTAGCTCAGTATGTTTGGCTAGGAGGTCATTAACGTTGTGACGGATATGCACCATTTCAAGGTCGAGGTGAGAACACATGGAGGGGGGGTGATGCTTGCATTTGGCTTCCAGATCTACCAGCCATTTTTTGAGCAATCTAAGCTGCTGCTCCATTTGTCTCCTGCAGTTGGCAGTGTAGGACATGATAGCACCCCCTAAGGTGACCTTCAGGGCTTCCCAGAGGCACACCAGGTCCACAGAGGAGGGAGGTTGTCCTGTAGGAAAGGCTCAACCTGAGTGGTGAGCCAAGGAGGGAAGCCCAGATCCCGCAACAAAAGTGGGTCAAGTCGCCAGTTACTAGGCAAGGCGGCCATTGACCACGTGTGAGCAAAAGTTGGACTGGGGCATGATCCGAAATAACCATATGGAGGATGGAGGAATCCAACACTGCATGTATCAGGGAGAAAGAGAGTAACCAGTAGTCAAGACAGGAATGGGAGTTGTGGACAGGGGAGAAAAAGGTAAAATCCTTTTCCCTGGGATGAAATGTTCTCCAAGCATCTTGCAGGCCCAGATCAGATAGAAGCTGCTGGAGAGCCAGTCGAGTTTTCAGGTGTTTGTCTGGGGCATTCGAATTTTGATCTAGGAGTGGGTCTAAAGGGAGATTGAAATCGCCTCCTACTACCACTGGTACATCAAGACAGGCGGTAGATGAGATGGCATGCGCAAGGGCATGAAAGAAATCTGGCTGATCTTCATTCAGACCATATGCATTTGCAACTACTAGGGGACCCTCTGGAGTGTTAAAAGCTGCCACCACCCATCGACCAAGAGAGGCCCATCTAGATTTAACCAGGGACCATTTCAGGGACTTATGCAACAGGATGGCTACCCCTCGCTTGTGCATGGAGGAAGAGGAGGAAATAACTTGGCCAACCCATGCCCGCCTGAGTTTGTCATGGTCCTCCTGCCTGAGCTTAGTTTCTTGGAGCAGGGCGATGTCTGTTTTCAGCCTTTTAAGATGAACTAGCACCTGCGAACACTTCACCAGGGTATTTAGGCCCTGCACATTCCTGGTGATAAAGCTTACATCAGCCGTGATCCCAGATCCCTGAAAAGGTATAGCTAGGAATCAGAAAAGATACCTAGGAAAAGGCTGAGAAAGAGGGAGATCTGCTCCAAAAGGCAGTGATGCTGCTGCCCCATTAGACTCTACCGAAACAGAAAGTCCCTCTACATAGAAATTTTGCACAAAACACACTTGATGTATGAACAATATAACAAAGAACCAATACAAATACAGATCATAACTATATACAACAGGCCAAACTAAGGCCAGTGGAGAGCCCTGTGGTATAGGGCCAGAAGCCAAAGCTACAAGACCCCCAATGGCTTTCCTTAGGGGTGGAAGGGGAGACATCATAGTACCCAAGGGAGAGATCACAATCTCTCAGCCAATAGGGGGCGTCATAAGAATTTGGCGACTGTTAACCACCTAAAGGAGCACCCACATTTCGGCATGGCTACAGGATAAGGTCATACATTTGCCTACTAGAGAAGTGGGGGAGTGGGGGGAGGCAGAAAATCAGTTGGGCCTGACCTGCCCATCATCCAACAGTAAATTGAGACCAGCTACTTAGCCATAGAAAAGTCAGGTAGGAGAGTCCAAAAAAGACTGCTGTTTGGGCCTTGTCCAGATGCTGATGCACTGGAGATTGCCTTGCAGACCCAGCAGAAGAAGGAGATGACGGAGCAGCCGGCTCCCCAGATGGGGAGACCTCAACGTCCACCCAAGATCTGTTCAGTGGGGCTGCAGCAGGCATGCTGTCTTCCTCTGAGGGGGCGATATCTGTGTTGGTCTCTGCCATCATTTCCTGAGTATCCATTACTAGGGTGGTAGCCTGGGTTGCAAACTAGCTGCACAACAGGACACAGAAGGTAATAGTGAGTGGAACACATTCTGAAAAAAGGGGGGGTCACTAGTGGAGTACCTCAGGGCTCAGTACTGGGTCCAGTCCTCTTTAACATCTTTATAGGTGACATCGCAGAGGGTCTGGAAGGAAAGGTATGCCTCTTTGCAGATTATACAAAGATCTGTAACAGAGTTGATACACAAGGGGGGGTAGAAAGGATGAGAAGGGACTTGGCAAGGTTGGAGGAATGATCAGACATATGGCAACTTAGATTCAATGCAAAGAAGTGCAAAGTAATGCACCTGGGAAACAAAAACCCAGGAGAAGAGTACACAATAGCAGGGGAGGTACTAACAGCAACAAAAATGGAATGGGACATGGGGGTAGTTATATCAGATGATCTAAAGGTTGGTAAGCAATAAGAGAAGTCAGTAAGGAGAGCCAGGGGGATAATGGGATGCATAGGAAGGGACATCACAAGTAGAAAAATTGAAGTGGTTATCCCTCTGTACAGACAGTTGGTGAGACACCATCTAGAGTACTGTGTGCCGTTTTGGAGACCTCATCTACGCAAGGACATAGACAGGATGGAAGCAGTCCAGAGGAGGGCAACTAAAATGTTGCAGGGTCTGCATCAGAAACCATATGAAGAGAGACTGAGAGAGCTTAATATGTATACCCTTGATGAAAGGAGGGACGGGGGGACATGATAGAAATGTTCAAGTACCTCAAGGGAATCAACGAAGTCCAGGAGGGTAGCATCTTTCAGAAAAAGAGATGTGTAAGAACAAGGGGACACAATTTAAAGATAGAGGGGAGACGGCTCAGGGGTAATGTGAGGACATTTTTTTTCACTGAGAGAGTGGTGGATGCATGGAACTGCCTTCCTGGGGAGGTTGTTGGGGCTAATACAGTGGGGAAATTCAAACATGCATGGGACAGACACAAGGCAATTGTAGTGGGGGGGGTGGCAGGAAGTAGGCTGTTGGTTAACTAGAATCTTCAGCTTATCCAGTAGGTAGGGAAATGGGCAGACTGGGTGGGCCAAGTGGTCCTTATCTGCCGTTAAAGTCTATGTTTCTATTAGGAGTGGTGCATTTGGGTTCGGAGTGAAGTAGGCCCAAAGATCCGACCTAGGACGAGCGCGGGCCTCTAACTCCAGTCAAGGGCTAGGAGAGGTTGCACAAGCAGTCGGGTGTTGACATTTAGAATGACGGGTTGATGGATACTGGTTTCTGGACCTGGGAGGTAGGACAGCCTCAAAGATCTTGACCACTGGTTTGGCCAGCGGATCCTTTGGAGCCGATTGGGAGCTCTCCTGTTCCAAAGATTCTGCTGATGTGGGAGTTGCTATATGCACATCTTGACCCCAAAAGTCAGCTAGATGTTGAGCTCTGAGAAAGTTCATGAGGCTTTCAGGTGTGGCAAACATCAGCCGCGCACCATTGTACATGACCCTTATAGTAGCAGGGTAGCGCAGGGAGAATGAATAGTTGTGCTTATGGAGAATCTTTCTGGCAAGGCTATATTCCTTCCTGCACTCAGATAGCTCCCTAGAATACTCCTGAAAGATTTGAATCTATGCCTTTGCCACATAATGTTGCTGGAGTTTCTGGCTGCTTTCAAGATGGCTTCTTTCTGCCTGTAGTCCAAAAACATACCCAGTAGTGGCCTGGGCCATATTCCCGGTTTAGGAGGTGGAGCCAGTGAGAGGTGGGCCCACTCTATCTGAGGCCTGAATTCTTCAGAGAGGCCTAAAAGAGCTGGGAGGGTTTGCTGAAGGAAAGATATGGTCTTCACCTGCTTAACCCTCTCAGGAAAGTCTATAAATCTCAGATTATTTCGGGGGCTTCTATTTTCGAGGTTGTCAACCTTATCTTGAAGGGAGTGTATCAGCTTTGCTTGCTCCCGCAAAGTGGCCGAGACGTCCTGGATGGCAGCATCATGTGACCCTAACCTCCGCTCCCTATAAAAATATGCGAACTTTGATATTATGCAGCGTTTCAGTTGTTGCATTAACTGCTGAGGTAAGCTGAGCCATCTGGGATATCAGCTCGGTGAACATTTGCTCAATACAGGAGTTCTCCCCCGAGGCAGAAACACTGCAGGCCATGGCTGGAGCCCGGCGCTGTATCAAGGTGTAAATGGCTAGATCCGGCGGCTCAAGGGCACTCACTATAGATTCGCAGAGAAAGATAGGTGCCTGAGACTCTCACATGGGTGATACAGTGTTGGTTGGTAGTAAAATAAGGACCCCGATGCTGGATTTCATTTGATTTACCCCAAAGGCACAGAGAGCTAAGCGATTAAGTGGCCATCTTCATTCATGGTTGGCCACTCCCCAAAAATTGCTATTTCTAAGGATGTATTATGATTCTTTTTAGGGTGTGGAAGGGGATGGGTCAGACAGCCTAAAATAATATCAAGATGCCATGTGTTATAATTATTTTTAGTTCAGTGATATGTATATGCCTTTCTTTGAGGGAGAAGTTTCTCAAACTTGTATTACAGATTTTTGCAGGCATCTCCTTGATTATGTTTTGAACAGACATGTGAATGTGCCATTATTTAGGGTAAATTTGGTTAGCCATGGTTGTATATTACTAAGACAAAATAATTGTAGTATCCTTGTATTATTTTAGAACAGCATCAACCCTTTTTTTTTGTTCCTTGCACTTCTACTATATTAATAATTAGGTATCATTATAATGTGAGTATATTTTACAAGTCGAACATGTGGTTTTAATGGTCATATCATATTTGTTTACAGTAAGCTTCTCTATGTGTTTTGTGTGCCATGTGGTGCACATCAGGTCTGCATGACTTTGCAAGGTAAAACTGATAGCAAAATAAAAGGATGTGACTCAGACAGGGCTTACAATGTCCAGCACAGTGTCCCTTTACTGTATGCCTTTTCTGGAGAAGTTTGGATGTGTTTTACTACTTTTAAACATGTTTAACAGCAATAGTGTCTGTGAATTATAATGACAACACAGTAGAAGTGGATAATGCCCAGGGTTCGGGCCCCTCAGCACCCTTTGTTTACAGTTTTGCATCCATTTTGCTCTCACAAGCTATCATGTTAATGCCAAGAGACATCAAACTGTTATTTTTTAGTTTAATTTCACAACTTTTGTTGCTGACCCTCTGCAATAGTTGCATTTGCTATGTGGTTCAGATTGTATGCAGAGTGGCTTTACAGGGTAAAACTGATGGCAAAAAAAAGGATGTTGTTCAGGCGACGTTTGCAGTGTTTAGAACTGCATCATTTTGCTTTATGTTGTTTGTGTTTGTTTGTTTTTCTTTACTGCTATAACTGTATAACTGCGATAGTTCATGTACATAATAAGGACATCACAGTGTATGTGTCCTTGTAATACAAAGGATTCTGGCACCTCAAAACCTTTTTGTTATACATTTTTGCATCAGTTTTACCACAAAAGCTGTACCATTAATACTGAGATGTTGAACTATTATATTTGAGTACATTTGACAGCTTTTAACAATGAACTTCTGCAGTAGTTTGGAGTGCCATATGATTTAGATTGTGCACAGAGTGGCTTTATGGGATTTAGCTTATGCCAGAAAAAAGGATATAGCTTAGGTAGGGCTTGTAATGTTCCTTCAGTGTGGCCCCCTACTGCCATTTTTGGGACAATTTGCTGTTTTTGACTACTGTAACATCTGTTTAACTGTGATACTTCATGTGCATTACAAGGACACCACATTGTTGTTTTCTTGTTTCATGGTTCATTTTTCAGCTTTTCACAGCATTGTATTTCACTTGTGCTCTCTCTCCTTCTCTCTTTCCATCTCTCTGTCTCTCACAGAGAGATGCTGGTGATGGTCTCTGAATACAGAAATGCCAGAAATATGTGAAGTGGAGATGTTTGCTTATGCTTTCTCACTCTCTCACGCTTCCTCCTAACTCACCAACTTTTATTCCTTAAATGAACACTATTTTTTTTTACTTCATATATCTGCTTCGTTTTAAATTAAATTCTTTTTTTGGCTGTTGGATAATTGTTTAAGTGAGCAGTTAGCATTCCTTGGCACTTATTAATAAGGGCCTTTCTCTGGTGTATTGTGTACCATCAACAGCCTGGATTTAATTTTGTGATTTTAGATGAAATTCCTGAAAAAACAACTATAACCATGTCAAACTCAGAAGAAATATGTGGAGTCTTCATCTCAAGATGATGGTGGCGATGAAAATCCCCAAGGTCTAACACCTACAAATTCTCTTGGTGGTGTGGAGAAAACCAGGAGAACCCACAAGGAGTCAATGAGAGAATATTGAACAAAAATCAAGGCAGAATTAATGTTGTGTGAAATTCTGGAATTTTGTTCCATGAAATATTTCACAAAATTTGTGCATTTCACAAAATATTTTGTGGGTGTGAAATGTGAAACGGCAAAAGTCAAAATGTTGTCCCTGAAATGCAGAATTTCACCACTCACATATGAAATTCTGCCACTCACAGGCAAAATTCCACATTTCACCAGCAAAAATTCTAAATTTTGTGGGTGAAATTTTGAATTCACACCCACAAAATATTTTGTGGAATGAGCAGAGTTTCGTGAAATATTTCACATGGCGAAAATTCATGATTTTGCTGGATCTTCGATGCTGAAATAAAAATTCTCTGCATCTCTAGGCAGAATCTGAAAACATGTAAAGTTTTTCATTAATGTAAAACAGAATGGATAGCATTGTATAAGATGACAATGTCTGAAGAAAAGAATGCCCACTACAGGGAAAAAGCAAAGCTTTGGATATGAAAGTACAGGGAGAATAAAAAAGAAAACAAAGAAGATAACTGCACTGAATATGGAAAGCTGACAAGGGCAAACACAGATAAAATGAGGACAAATTGGGGAAAACAAAAAAAAAGAGATCAAAAGGAAAAAAAAAAATATCCTTTCAGAACAAAAAGAGTTAATGAACATAGGCAGATACTGTATGCATTGAAGAAACGGGGACCACTTCACTAAATGATACAACTGAAATGGGGACTGACTCAATCCTAATTCTGATACCAGGTAGTCATCTCTGTCTACTCCTCTAAAGTAGGACACCCATGTCCCACAGATCCTATATGACATGTAAGCTACCAAGACAAAAGCTATCTCACAACAATTAAAACCCATGCCAAAAAGTCTCCAGAGATTCAGAGGTTGTCTCTTCAAAAGTAGTGGGTTCAACACCTCAAAGAAAG
Source organism: Neoceratodus forsteri (assembly GCA_016271365.2). Lineage (NCBI taxonomy): Eukaryota > Metazoa > Chordata > Ceratodontiformes > Ceratodontidae > Neoceratodus > Neoceratodus forsteri. The sequence goes on along the minus strand of CM057455.1, from coordinate 528,948,354 downwards.
AAAGCAATTTCAGAGAAATGCTTTCTTACACTTTCAAAAAAGACACACCCAGGTTTTTTTTAAATCCACACTTGAAATCATTAAAATGTCACAAATGAAGGACAATGTATGAGTAAAAAGACTGTTGCATCATCCAGTTTAGATCACAGAGAAATAAAAATATATATATATATATACAGAAGTTTTACAGGCAATTTTGATTTAGCTGGAATTTTCTTTGTGAAAATTAAATCTTGGATGAAGACTATCTAATGAAAAGGATAACAAGAAGTGGTGCATTACCATTATCAACAATTTAAACTGTGCACAGTTTTTTTATCCAAGGGGTGATATGTATCCAGAGAATTATCATATTCATAAATTAGCAGGAAAGAAGGAATGCTGCCTAAGAAGGTGTTTGAATCATCCTTACAGTACAAGCACACTATGACCATTTCAAAGCAGAACACCAAGATATGCTAATAGGGTACAGCAAGTTTGTTAAACTGCACCCTCCCAACATCAGCCCAAAGTCTAGACATTATTTGAGGGAGAGGGAGGCATGACACCATGTTCTCATGAGCAGACATCCCCTGCATAACCCCACTTGGCGCTTGTGTGCCATTACTCCCTTGTTGTTACATTATCCAGTTGCCATATTCTCAATAGTACAGTCCTAATGTGTATTGAAAGCATGAAGAGGGAGGCATGGCACCAGGTTCTTATGTGCATATGTCCCCTTGGTAAGCCCTCTTGGGGCTTGTGCATTTTCTGCTCCTTGTCATTACATTGTCTAATGGCTAGATTCTCCATATCACAGTCTTGGGTAGTGCGGTGCAGAATTTTCAAATTCTGGCAGAATGAAATTCCATAGAATTTTTTAAATTCTGCTAAAATTCCACCAAATTTCACCAGAAATGGAATGGTGGAATACCGTTGCAGAAAATAGCTGTGGAATGATTTCCATGGAAAAAATGCTGTTCCACAGATTAGAGAAGTGCAGGAAGAGTTTGTGGAATTGGGGAGGGGCCTTAGTCAAGTAGCATGCACGGTAACCTTCTCGGAGGTGCTACCCATCTATGGCATAGGAGAGGCTAGGGTGTTCTGTACCATGGGATTCAATCAGTGGTTGAAAAACTGGTGTGGAGCTCAGGGATTTGGCTTCATTGGGGACTGGGGGTCCACCTGGAGTGATGCAAGCCTATACTGGCATGATGGGCTGCATCTGTCCGGGAGGGGGAACCAGGATCCTAGGTGATAGGTTTAAATGCTTCATTGGCAAGCTTTTAAACTAGCCAAGGGGGGAGGCACTGGAAAGGAGCAGGAAAATCCTAGCCCCCCCAAACAATCACGGTAGTAAGTGTGGCAAACACCAACATGGAGGTGTCAATAGGGAGAAGGGCAGGGGTAAATGGAGAAAGTGACAAAGGCAAGGAGGACAGGGATGGGGCAAAAGGGGTAAGGCCATCAGGAAATGGAGGGTAATGAGTACCAATGCCTGTAGTCTGGGCAACAAGCTCCCTGAGCTGGTGGCCTTAATGGAAGAGGGATGCCTGGATATCGTAGCAGTCACAGAAACATGGTACACAGAGAACCATGACTGGGATGTTAACATACCAGGGTACATAACCTACAGGAGAGACAGGCAGGGAGAAGAGGGGAGGAGTAGCCTCTATGTAAAGGAAGGGATAAAAGCAACTGAATAAAAGAGTAAACAGGGAGGAGAGGAGGCACTGTGGGTCACCTTGGAGACTGGAAAGGCACCACAATCTGCACAGGGTTGTGTACAGACCCCATGTCAGGGGAAGGAATGGACAAGGATATGATGGAAGGCATTCTTAGAATGGCAGAGAAAGGGGAGATATTGTTGATGGGAGACCTGAATATGCCAGATGTTAACTGAGCACATTTGCTGCAGCCACATCCAAGAGCAGGGCCATTCTTGATGCCCTACAGGTGGCAGGCATTAGACAGCTAGTTTTGGAACCCACTGTGAGGGAGCAATCTTAGACCTTGTACTCTCAAACGGGGCAGTGAGAGGATCTCAGATCTAGAAGTGGGTTGCCATCTGGGGACAAGTGACCATCAAACAGTGTGGTTCACGTTAAACTCCAGCTACAGAGTCAAGCCATACAAAGTGAGGGTACTGGACTTTAGGAGCGCTGACTTTGGCAAGATGGGAGAGTGCCTCAGAAAAGCACTAGCAAACAGGCTAGAAGGAGGTGTGAGCAACAATGGGGAATTATCAAACTGCCATCACAGAGGCAACAAGCCTTGTGTGAAGCAAATAAACAAATCAAAATGAAAGAAAAAGCCACTATGGTTCTCAAAAGAGGTGGCTGTGAAAGTCAGGAAGAAAAAGATAGCATTCCAGAAGTATAAGGAAACACAGATGGAGCAGGACAGAGAGCTGTACCAGTTAAGGCAGAAAGAAGCAGGAGGGAAGTCAGAATAGCAAAGGCCCAAACTGAGGAAAAGATAGCCAACCAGTTAAGAAGGGGATAAAACCTTTATAGGTACATCAGCGGAGAAATACAAAGGGAGGGATAGTGAGGCTGAATAGAATAAATGGTGGGTGGGCAGAGGGGACAGTGAAAAGCAGGAATACTGAATGAATATTTCTCCTCAGTATTCACAAAAGAGGAGGGGAAGTGCCTAATCCAATTAACAGAAGCACTCTTGATAGGGGGTTGATCCCAGTCCTTTCACAGAAGAAAGGTTCTGCAAGAACTCCTAAAACTGAAGGTGGACAAAACAATGGGTCCTGATGGAATTCACCCCAGAATTCTAAAAGAATTAAGGAAGGAACTAGTGAAACCACTGGCTACTCTTTTTAATAAATCATGGGAGGATGGTGTGGTACCCGAGGACTGGAGGAAGGCGGATGTGATTCCCCTTCACAAAAGTGGGACCAAGACAGAGGCAGAAAACTACAGACCTGTCAGTCTGACCTCTGTGGTAGGGAAAGTGATGGAGTCACTTCTGAAGGAAAGAACAGTTGAGTACCTAGAGGTCAGTGGAGCACAGGATCCAAGGCAGCATGGGTTCACGGCGAGAAGGTCATGTCAGACGAATCTAATAGATTTCTTTGACTGGGTGACCAAAGTAGTAGACCAGGGAGGGGCTGTGGACATGGCCTACCTAGACTTTAGCAAGGCATTTGACACAGTCGCACACAAAAGATTATTAGTCAAATTAACCAGCCTGGGAGTGGGTCCCAGGGTGGTAGCCTGGGTAAAACATTGGCTGGACAACAGGACACAGAAGATAATTGTAAATGGAGTCCACTCTGAAGAAAGGGCGGTTACTAGTGGGACCGCAGGGTTCAGTATTGGGTCCAGTCCTTTTAATGTCTTCATCAGTGGCATTGCAGAGGGACTGGAAGGAAAAGTATGCCTTTTGCAGATGACACAACGATCTGCAACAGGGCTGATACACAAGGAGGCATGGAAAGGATGAAAAGGGACTTGGCAAGGTTGGAGGAATGGTCAGACGTATGGCAGCTAGGATTCAATGCAAAAAAGTGCAAAATAATGCACCTGGGAAACAAGAACCCAGGGGAAGAATACACAATGGGTGGGGAGGTAGTAACAACAACAAAACAGGAAAGGGACCTGGGGGTAATCATATCAGATGACCTTAAAGTTAGCAAGCAGTGTGAGAAGGCAGTAGGGAGGGCTGGGGGTATACTGGGATGTATAGGGAGAGGCATCAGCAGCAGAAAACAAGAAGTTGTTATCCCTCTATACAGACAGTTGGTGAGACCCCATCTGGAATACTGTGTCCAGTTCTGGAGACCCCATCTCCGCAAGGACACAGACAGGATAGAGGCAGTCCAGAGGAGGGCAATTAAAATGGTGCAGGGTCTGCAAGAGAAGCCGTATGAGGAGAGACTAAAGGAGCTTAATATGTATACTCTTGAGAAAAGAAGGGAGAGTGGGGACATGATAGAAACTTTCAAGTACCTCAAGGGAATCAACAAAGTCCAAGAGGGTAGCATCTTTCAGAAAAAGAGACTTGCAAGAACAAGGGGACACAATTTAAAGATAGAAGGAGGGCGGTTCAGGGGCAATGTGAGGAAGTATTATTTCACAGAGTGGGTAGTGGATGCATGGAACAGCCTTCCTGATGAAGTTGTAGAGTCTAAAACTGTGGGAGAATTCAAGAATGCATGGGACAGACATAAGGCAATTCTTGTGGGGGGCAGGAAGATATAGGCTGTTGGTTAAATAGGATCTGCGGTCTATCCTGTAGGTAGGGAAATGGGCAGACTAGATGGGCCTAGCGGTCCTTATCTGCCGTCAAAGTCTATGTTTCTATGTTTCTATGTTTCTATGAATATTATTCCATGGATTACAATAGCTGGAATTCCACAGAAGAACCAATGAAATTCCACCTGCACAATTCCACATTCCACATAACACTAGTCTTTGGTGTTGCAACTATGGAAAGGGAGGCCTGGCACTATGTTCTCATGTGCACTTCTACCCCCTTGTCTGCATGCCATGTCACTTGTATCAGCTGCAACCCTGCCTGGGATTCCAGAGTATCTATGAGCTGTATCATGTTTGAGACACATTCTGTTTGTAGTGTTTGTTGGCTTGATTACTTAAATATTGCATGATTTGGTCAACTTACTTCAGTTATTATTTTCTTATCTTGATAAAAAAGTGTTCTAACTGACAAATTCATCTTTCTTCTTCTGTTTTTGCTTGGCTCCATCCCTACACAGCATTTCAGACTCACATCCTTTTCACTGTGCACAGAAGATTTAGGAATGGGATGGACATAAAGGAATGCATGGGATAGACATAAAGGAATTCTGGAGGTCAGGGGTAAGGGGCAACAGACTTCTAGGAAAACAAACTGAACTTACAAGCTCAAATGGGCAGACTGGGTGGGCCATAGGCCCTTATCTGCCGACACTGTCTATGTATCTATGTATCTATGAATGGAATTTCTTTGGTCATTAATATGCCATTGGTGTAAGGTGTGCATATTTACTTATATGTAGTGTATCATACCTACTGTATATAATGTCAGATTGTTATGATGGTGTGCATGTTACTCATAGTATGAGTCTAAGTAAAGACTGCTAAAATAAAAAAATACAACTAAGTGATTTTTTGATGTCTATCATATATTTACAGACTTTTTAACTCAGCGACAAAGGTATTCTGGGAGAACCAATATATGCAATGTATAGCTAAACTGTGAACTCCTCTCATCTGTAAATTAATAGATTCATAGAGAGATTACAAGTTCTATGTACCGCAGTCCTTTAATGAACTTGCCACCATTCCTTATTTTAATAGTGGTATAAATATTTTTTTTATTTCCCATATGTGTGTCTAATATATGTTTGAAAGTTTCCATGCTGTCACTTTCCACTACACTTCTTGGGAGTGTGTTCCACGTTGTAATAATTCTCTGACTACACCAATGATTTATTTTTTGAGTCTTATTTATCTCTCCTCTGAGTTTACAAATGTGTGATCTTGTATTATCATTATTTGAATTTTCCTTTATGAGACCAAGTGTCTCTAATAGATCATCATCATGATAAGCTTTAAATGTGAGGCACATATCTCCTCTCATTTTTCTATATTCCATAGAGAATAATTTTAATTTTTGTAGCCGTATGACATATTGTTTATCTTTTATATTTGTGGCCTTTTTGTTATTCTTCTTTGAACCTTTTCAATTTTGTTCTTATCTTCAATTGTATATGGAGCACAGAAAGGAAAACAATGCTCCAAATGTGGCCTAATCAGGGAAGTGTATAGGGGAATAATTACATCAGGGTCTCTGCTCTTTATATTTCAGAGAATACAGTGAAGGATACCATAGCATTTTTAATAGTTTCATTTAGGTGTTTGTCAAATATAAGGTCTGATGGTACATAGACCTCTAAATCCTATTCATTAGTTGTTTTTATGTAATGGTAAACCATTTAGTGTATAATGATTACACTGGTTATTTTTTCTCAAGTGCATTACTTTATATTTTGCCTCATTAAAGAATAATTCATAATCATGCACTCATTTTGTTAGTTGGTCTAGATTGTGTTGGACTTTTTCAGCAGAGTACAGATCAGTTACCATGCCACCGACCTTGCAGTTAACAGCAAGAGGAAGGAGGTGCTGTTAGAACTTTACTACTCTACTGGGACTAAAGAACAATAACTCTACTACTGGGACCTTCAATTTAGGGTAAAAACAAACAAAAAAAGAGTTAGTGTGTTTGTCTGAGTTGGTGGAAGTGAATTGTTATCTGTGCAGTTAGCTAGGTGAAGAAGGAAACTGTGAATTAGGAGTAGTAGCTTAGGCAACAGGAAGCCAGGTGTTTGCATTTAAATCTGCCCCAGATATCTTTTGGCAGAGAACAGCAAGAGGAAGGAGGTGCTGTTATAACTTTACTACTCTACTGAGACTATATTGCACTCCCTCCCTCCCTTCCCTCCACCCCCCACCCTTAGCCAGTTCTACTTTTATAGGCACAGGATTTGACTGACAACAGGAACTTCCTGTTTGAGAGCAGAAGGGAGTGATCATAGAGGCACAAAAGACTCACCATCCAAGATGGAAAAGAATAGCTCCCCATCCCCTCCAGCTGCTGGAGGTCTGACTCTGAGCAAGTAAGAAGGAGACTACTGAGGAATATATGAACTTCCTATCACAGAAGAGGAAGAGCAGGAAATTTAAGGGCATGGATGCTGTAGGAAAGTAGGGAGAAACAAATATATATAACATCAAAAAAGTAAATAAACAGAGAGAAGAAAGTGTAAGCATACAAAACAACAGTTGAGGGGCCACAATTAAGACATGATGGGAGTGGTGCAGTGCAGGGGCTGTGGAATGGCAGTCTTTTGGGAGATGTTATGGAGGATGCAATGTTGTCCCATCTGCAGGCACCTCTCTGGGCTGAGGGAGGAGGTTACACATCTCCAGGCTGAGTTAGCCAGGATTCAGGTGACCTCCTTTCCCACCCAGAGACCACCAGAGCTGCCACTGCTGCCACAGAAGTTGCCAAGAAAAAGGAGTGGTTGGACCACAGTGGGCTCAGGAAAGGTTAGGGTGGTGCAACAGAGTCACATCCCTCCAGCTGTACCTCTCCACAATCCATACACCATTCAAGGAGAGTGTGGTTCCTCTATGGAGGCACCCACAGTGGAGACCAAGGAGGATGCTGGGAACCTCCACAAAGGAGACCCACAGGAGGGTGGCATGGGACCCCACAGGGGAAGTAAGCAACTCCTGTTGGGGGACTCCATTGTTAGGAAGGTAGAACTGGGGGAGGGGGGAGAGGGAGATAAGGTGCCTGCCTGGCACCATGGCTTGGAGGGACAGGGAGCAAATCCTCAGGATTGTGGGAGCAGCTGCACAGGGGAGGGAGCTGGATGTCACTGTCCACCTAGGGACAAATGATCTGGCTAGGAAAGGGATCAGAGCAGGCAGGAGGAATTTGTGGAGTTGGGGAAGGGCCTTAGATGAGCAGCATGCATGGTAACCTTCTCAGAGGTGCTGCCTGTCTATGGGATGGGTGATGATATGGTGCTCCAGACCATGGGATTCAATCAATCATTGAAACACTGGTGCAGAGATTAGGGTTTTGGCTGCATTGGGGACTGGGGGTCCACCTGGAGGGATGCAGGCCTATCCTGGCCCATTGTTCTGGGTAGCCTGTGATGTGAGTGACTGTATGTGGGTGACTGGTCATAACAGTGATGGCACAACAGCGCTGACAATTTGGGCAAAGTGGGATTTCCCCTTCTTCCCCAAGTTATGCCCCCCCAGAGTAGGAATCGTAAGTAAGAGGGGTGTGGAGGGCATGGGGACAAAGCCCCCCACATTAAATCACATTATGTTTTTTAGTCATCATGGGGAATTGTCACCATTCCGTGGGTCACCATCCTGCAGTCACCCTCATCACATAGCACCATGTTCTGCATCTGTCCAGGAGGGGAACCAGGATCCTAGGTGATAGGTTATAAATGCTTCATTGACAAGCATTTAAACTAGCCAAGGGGGCACTGAAAAGGAGCAGGGAAATCCTAGCCCCCCCCAAAAAAGAATCAGGGTAGTAAGTGAAGTAAACACCAGGATAGAAAAGTCAATAAGGAGAAGGGCTGGGGTAAATGGAGAAAAAGGCAAAGGTAGTAAGGACAGGGATGGGGCAAAAAGGGGTAAGGCATTCAAAAAATGGAGGGTAATGACAACCAATGCCCGTACTCTAGGTAACAAGCTCCCTGAACTGGTGGTCTTGATGGAAGAGGGTCACCTGGATATCGTGGCAGTCACAGAAACATGGTACACAGAGAACCATTACTGGGATGTCAACATACCAGGGTACACAATCTACAGGAGGGACAGGGAGAGTAGAAGGGGAGGAGGAGCTCTCTACATAAGGGAAGGGATCAAAGCAATGGAACTAAAGGGCAAACAGGGAGGAGAGGAGGCTCTGTAGGTCACCCTGCAGACAAGAAATGGCACCACAATCCACATGGGGGTTGTATACAGACCCCTGTCTCAAGGGGAGGAAATGGACAAGGAAATGATAGAAGGCATCCTTAGGATGGCAGAGAAAGGGGAGATATTGTTGATGGGGGACTTGAATATGCCAGATGTTAACTGGAGCACTTTTGCTGCAGACACATCCAAGAGTAGGGTCATTCCTGATGCCCTACAAAGGGTATTTCTCTGGCAGCTAATATTGGAACCCACTCAGGAGGGAGCAATTTTAGACCTGGTACTCTCAAACGGGGATGGAGAGAGGATCTCAGATCTAGAAGTGGGTAGCCATCTGGGGACAAGTGACCACCAAACAGTGTGGTTCATGATAAACACAGTCGCAGAGTCAAGCCACACAAAAATAAGGGTACTGGATTTTAGGAGGGCTGAGTTTGTCAAAATTGGAGAGTGCCTCAGAAAAGCACTAGCAAACAGGCAAGAAGGAGGGGTGGAAGAGCAATGGGGAAACATCAAAACTGCCATCACAGAGGCAACAAGCCTTTTTGTGAAGCAAATAAAAAAAATCAAAATAAGAGAAAAAAACACTATGGTTCTCAAAAGAGGTGGTGGTGAAGAATAAGGAGAAAAAGATAGGATTCAGGATGTATAAGGAAACACAAAACGAGCAGGACAGAGAACTGTACAAGTTAAAGCAGAAGGATGCAGGGAAGGCAGTCAGATTAGCAAAGGCACAAACCAAGGAAAAGATAGGCAACTCATTTAAGAACAGAGATGACATCTTTTATAGGTACAATAGGGAGCAAAGAAAGACCAAGGGAGGGAGAGTGAGACTTAATAAAGGGCAGGGTGGGTGAGCAGAGAGGGGCAGTGAAGAAGCAGAGATACTAAATGAATACTTCTGCTCAGCATTCTCAAAAGAAGAGGAAGGGGAGGTACCTAATCCAATCAATAGGAGCACTGGGCAAGGGGGGGGTTGATACCAGTCCTTTCACAGAAGAAAGGGTTCTGAAAGAACTCCTAAAACTCTAGGTGGATAAAGCAATGGGGCCTGACAGGAGTCACCCCAGAATTCTAAAAGAACTAAGGGGAGAGCCAGTGACACCACTGACTACCCTTTTTAAAAAATCATGGGAGGATGGTGTGCTACCTGAGGACTGGAGGAGGGTGGATGTGATTCCTCTTCACAAAAGTGGGAGCAAAGCAGAGACAGGAAACTACAGACCTGTTAGCTTGACCTCAGTGGTAGGGAAAATAATGGAATCACTTCTAAAAGAAAGAATTGTTGAGTACCTAGAGGCCAGCGAGGCACAGAACCCAAGGTAGTGTGGATTCACAATGGAAAGGTCATGTCAGATAAATCTAATAGAATTATTTGACTGGGTGACCAAATTAGTAGACCAGGGAGGGGCTGTGGACATGGCCTACCTAGACTTTAGCAAGGCATTTGACACAGTCCCACACAGAAGATTAATAAACAAACTAGCCAGCCTGGGAGTGGGTCCCGGGGTGGTAGCCTGGGTAAAACATTGGCTGGACAACAGGACACAGAGGGTAATAGTAAATGGAGTCCACTTCAAAGAAATGGGGATTACTATTGGGGTACCACAGGGTTCAGTATTGGGTCTGGTCCTTTTTAATGTCTTTATAAGTGACATTGCAGATCGACTGGAAGGAAAAGTATGCCTCTTTGCAGGCAACACAAAGATGTGCAACAGGGTTGATACGCGGGGGGGGGAGATGAGAAGGGAATTGGCAAGATTGGAGGAATGGTCAAAAGTATGGCTGCTCAGATTCAATGCAAATAATTGAAAAGTAATGCACCTGGGAAACAAAAACCCTGGGGAAGAGTACACAATGGTGGGGAGGAAGTAGTATCAACAACAAAAATGGAAAGGGACCTGGGGGTAGTCATATCAGATGACCTAAAGGTAAGCAAGCAATGTGAGAAAGCAGTAGGGATGACTGGGGGGATATTGTGATGTATAGGGAGAGGCATCACCAGTAGAAAACAAGACATCATTATCCCTCTGTACAGACAGTTGGTGAGACCCCATCTGAAGTAGTGTGTGTAATTCTGGAGACCCCATCTCCACAAGGACATAGACATGATGGAGGCAGTCCAGAGAAGGGCAACTAAAACAGTGCAGGGTCTTCAACAAAAGCCATACAAAGAGATACTAAATGAGCTCAATATGTATACCCTTAAGGAAAGGATGGAGAGGGGGAACATGATAGAAACTTTTAAGTACCTCAAGGGAATCAACAAAGTCCAAGAGGGTAGCATCTTTCTGAAAGAGATCTTCAAGAAGAAGGGGACACAATTTTAAGATGGGGGGATGGCTCAGGGGTAATGTGAGGAAGTATTTTTTCACAGAGAGGGTGGTGGATGCATGGAACAGCCTTCCTGAGGAGGTTGTGGGGACAAGAACAGTGGGGAAATTCAAGAATGCATGGGAAAGACATAAGGCAATTCTTGTGGGAAGTAGGAAGTAGACTGTTGGTTAAATAGGATCTGCAACTTATCCAATAGATAGGGAAAAAGGCAGACTAGGTGGAAAAAGTGATCCTTATCTGCCGTCAAAGTCTATGTTTCTATGTTTCTATCATCATGTTTGCACATCCAAGTACCCTTTGAAGCCTGCATGGTTGAAACTACTATGTTGAAAAGTGTGGGGCCAAGAATAGAGCCCTGAAGTACTCCTCTGGTTATTGGTCCCCAATCTGACATGTATCCCCTTATAGCTACCCTCTGCCTTCTGTTGTTTAACCATGAGTCTATCCATCTAATGATATTTGGGTGTAACTGCAGCCTTATTAATTCCTCAGTAAGTACTCTGTGGGAAACTATGTCAAATGCCTTTGAAAAATCTAAACAGACAATGTCCACTGATATTCCTTTGTCTAACACAGCACTTATGGGCTCAAAAAATTGTATTAAGTTGGTTAAACAAGACCTGCCTGAGAAAAATATGTGTTGAGTCATATCTATGTGACCTATTTGTTGTAAATGTTCACCAATCCTTTTCTGCAGTAGCCTTTCCAGCACTTTTACTAAGATTGATTTTTAACTAATAGGTTGATAGTTACTAACATCCTGTTTATTACCTCACTTAAATATAGGTGTGATTAATGCCTCATTCCATTCCTTTATTGTTTTCCTTTTCTCAATGAAGTATTTAAGAGACATGTGATAGGTCCTGCTAGCTGTGGTACTAATTCCTTTAAGAATTTTGGCATAATTCCATCTGGCCCTGCAGAGCTAGTTAATCTGATATTTTTAATAGCATCTATTACCTCTTTTTGTGTGAATTTAGGAAAATTCCTGTGTTGACATTGAATGTCTTCTGTAATCAGTTGTTTTTCCTTATAGACACTGAGAAAATATTTATTGAGCTCTGCAGCCATCTCATATTCCTTATTCACTAGGCTAGTCTAGGTCATTATAGGGCCTACCATGTTACTGCTGTTGTTTTTTAATGATCCTATATAGTTATAGAACTTTTTTCGTTATCTTTTATGTTGGTTGCTAGTTGTTTTTCCAAGTTTTGTTTTGCTTTCTTGATTAGGTTTTTTGATTTCTGGACTGCTACTTTATAAAAAGTAAAATTTGATTCTGTTGTTCTCTTTTTGTATTTCTTAAATAATTTATTTTGTTCCATATAATTTTATAATTCATAGGGTTCCCCCATAAAGATACCCTGTGTCTACTGCAATATTTTGTTCTATCTAGGACCCATTGTTAAATACATCTTTGTATTTTTCCATTTAATATATCCCAGACTTTCTCTAGATTTTGATCTTGTAACTCTGGTTTCCAATCCAAGCTTTCAAGAAACTGTTTTATATTGCCGTAGTCAGTCCTATGATAATCTTTTAATTTTGTTTCACCATTGGCCACTTTAATTTGGTTTATTTCAACATTTAACTGTACCATCATATGATCACTGCTGCCTAATGGAGGGAGAGTTTTAGGACTATGGGTACCTGCATCAAAATTTACGAATATTAAATCCAATATATTTCTGCCTCTTCTAGCTGTTAATACTTTCTGTTCCAGATTGTTTTTTGACATAAGCTCTATAAATTTAATTTCCAAAATACTGTATCTGGTTCCTAAGATCCAATCAATGGTAGGGAAATTGAAATCTCCCATAATGGTACAGTCTTCTGATAAGTTCATATGCTCAATTCCATTGAGAAAGTAGTAGTTTCTTCTGACTTTAGGTTTGGTGATGTATATCCTAGACCAATAGTTAGATCTGATGAAAATATAGGTATCCTCAGCCATATTAATTCATTATCATATGTCTGATTACCTATTAGGTGTAATTCCTATGGTTTTAAGCTTTCCTTGATGAAGAGTGCTACACCACCACCACTTTTGAATGTCCTATTTTCAGAAAAGAATGTATAACCTGGTATGTTAGTTCCCCATTCGTCATTGTGGAACCATGTTTCCGTGATACCACAGATATAAATGTCTCTAGCTTATAGAGTGATTGTTAGTCTTAAGGCTTTGAGCATTGGCTAATAACACTTTCAATTTTTTACCTTTATTGGTTTTCAGTGCACTCCCTGGGGGTTTATGCTGTGTATTTTTATCTGGATACAACATTCTAATATTGAATTTAGTATTAATTTGTCCTATATTTAGAGAGTTAGACATGGCTAAAATCTCCCCCATATTTGTTAGTTTAAATGTTTGTTTATGGTATGAGTCATCTGCTTGCCAAGTTTAATGGCGTTGTATGTTAGAATTTGAATAAAGATGCAGAGGTATGGAGTAAGAAAGAATTATTACATGTTTCAAACTAGAACACCTAAGTACAGGACAGAGGCATTGAAACTACAAATTTAATTTATTTCTAAAAACAATCAATTTGACAACATGGACATTATGTTGCCCATGTGAAAGATTCCATATCATAATATCATATACAGTCCCATTTTACAAAACTTAGAATGGTGAACAATCTTTATATTTTGGATTACACAGCTACATCATGTAGTCACTGAAAATAAGACAGTCATTAAAATTGTACAAACTTTTCTTGAGGACATGAATGTCATGTCACACTTGTTCTCTCAAGTATTGATCACACAGCCATATGTACTGTGTGTGTATATATATATATATATATATATATATATATATATATATATATATATATATCATAGTTGCATGGTAGCACCCCTTTAGATAGGGTTGAGTAGGCTGTTTAATGTTAAACCCCAAATTTTGCACATTAATAACTTTGGCATCATTAGATGACATAGTATAACATTTGACAGATGTGGTCAGGCTGTTGGAGTCTCAAGACCTGAAAAGTTTTGTGATGGCATCTTATTCAGCTTTCAAGATACAGAGCACCAAAATAAACAACAACAACAACAAAAAAAATACTTAATATTACTACAGCCTAGATGGTGTGCAATTTTTTTCATTACATTTTCAAGGTTGAAAGGTTTGGTGAAAAAATATTATACAGTTCCAAAGTATTAAAGATATTTTGGATAAACAACAAATGTGAACAGTAACACAAAAAAAAACTATTCCAAGTGCTTATTGTCATGATTTACTTGTTTTGTAGGGGAAAAAAGTACTGATCATGTGGAAAAAAAATACTGATCATGTTGAAAAAATAGTGATAATGACAGCTGCCATTTTTGCTCTTTTTTTAACTCACAAATATTTAAAATAGGTAACAATGATATTCTAAAGAAAAACAAATACCTGATACAGGTGAATGATTCCTCTCACTAAACTAGGAACCCTGTATTTTGGGGTACCAAGAAAAGGTATTTCCTAATGCCCACCCTGTTCCCTGAGCAGGCAATATCAAACGTGATCCCCCTTCTTCACTTACAGCTTGTGTTGGCATCATTTGATGATATGTATTTCTCTATCTTTGAAGAGTATATCACTAAGAGGCACTGACTTGTGCTTTGGACAGGAGGCTATGGGATGGGGTGAGGTGTGAGATGTACATTAACCCCAGACAACTAACACCCAGTCATGTCTTATTGCTTACATAGTGCTGTGGTTCTTAAGCCACAAATTTAATGTCCTCAAAAGGCCCTAATATGTGGCCATTGTAAATTTTTCTTGCCTCACTGTTTATTTTGTCACCAAAATCTCCTGAAGTAACACATTTCATATCACATACTATGCAGTACACTTAATGAAGTGTCTGATGCAGTTTCTCTTGAAATGTATCATCTGTGCTTTTTAAAGGTGAGAATTTGTCCATTGCATTGTTTTTGTAATGTGGGCTGTAAACAGCTCTTTGGTAATAGAAAATTGTGATGGTGGCTGTATGTACTGTAGTTATGGTGACTTCACTTGAGAAACACTGATATAGTCTATAATAGCTAGCTAGCTAGCTAGACAGACAGACAGATTCCTAAATATATTATATTACATTTGCCAAAAGATAAATTTAAATGGAGATATGATAAGCAAGAGATTTCAAAACCTATTTTTTTCTGTGGAAACGTTACATATTAATTTACTTTGCTATATGACTGATTACATAGTCTCATATTTTTTTTCATCAGTATTTTAGCCCCCTGTCACCTCTGGACTGCCCCCTTCTGTCTAGTCCCCCCAGGCCTGTCACCAGACTTCTCCAAGAATTACTTTCTTGCCTGGCATCCTCCATTTGCTGGACTTACAGCAGGGTGACCCGTCACTGGTGTGGGGCCAGCAAAGGCCCCGATGTCATCCTGTGGCCAGAGAATCTTTCCTACATGTATTTCTTTTCACCCTAAGTCACACACATGCAATGGCATAATGGATGAGCTCCACCTCTGGGGAGACATCCTCAAACACCCATGATTGGTTGTCTGCTTGTGTTCCCAGATTGTGCTACCACCCAGACACCCCAGCTGGCATTCAAGTAGCGGGTCACACAACCCACTGCCCCTGAGGAAGGAGAGTCATCCCAGGAATGCTGAATCCTCCATCCCTCCCCTGGCCAGCCCCAAACTACCCGGGTTCAGGACCGTTGTGGCAGAAAGTAAGGTGCTGAGTGCCTCAGCCTTCCATGCCACTAGATCAGCTACTCCATAGACTTATTTTAACAGGCAATGTTAGGTACTGCATGTAACATTCAATAGCATCTTTAAATAGAATTACAGAGATACAGTATACACAATTATAGGTGTACAGTACCTGCATAAATGTGTACAAATTGTTTAATGGAAAAAGAAAGTGTTAGTCTTGAGGTAACTTGCTAATAATCTGTGTGTTTTATTAATCATTATGGTACAGTTATTGATTAGCCAAAGAACCTTTGTCTTAATAATTATTTTTAATCATTAAAAAGGATTGATTGTGATACATATGTGGGTGTATGCTACATGTTGCTTTAAAGTTTTATTGTGGGCATTACTTTAAACAATACTACTGCCCCATCATTAAGGCATCAAAGGGGAATGTGTATTGGAGGATATAACACACCTTCTCATCACTCCTTTATTTGCTCACCCCTGCTAGGCTGGTTACCATGCCAACACAGAGAAGCCTTCTTCCAGGGTGAAGCTCCAGCCACAGGGTTGGGGCTAGGCCATTTGGGTCAGGCTATCTCCAGGGAATTAAGGGAGAGAGTGCAAGCTAACCAGAAGAAAAAATGTGGTAAGCTTGTGCTGTGTAGTGTATTTCAAGATTCCTGTCCCCTGTACCCTAATGATCAGCCCTAGTTATGCCCTCTGGCCCACCCACTGCCCAGCCATCCTCAACCTGTTTCTGACTGCAAAAGTCTGACTTTGCATGTTCACCCAATATGGTATGGCCACTGGCTCCACCCCTCCATTAAGGCAGAATTGTTAAAAGTGTCAGACACAGATACAAATGATTGATCTGCCTATGTTTGCATATGAGTCTCTGTCAATAATTATTTTTTGTATGTAAAAAATATGCATGCATCAGAATTTGCATTTAAATGTGCATCCAAAAGTTCCCCATATTTCAAATGTGTAGCAATTTGAGTCTAATAATTGATGCAAATGCTATTTCTACTTGAGTTATGATGTAAACTGAAAAAAAAAGGAAAGAATATTGGATCAAATAAAAATCTGTCTAGCCGATCCAGATGCATGGTGACATTGGTTAAAAATAGGAGCAGCCTGATTTGGTATGGATCCCTTTGAAAATATTGCACATAATGTTTCAGCTGTTATAGTTCATTAGTAAAAATTTATTTTAAATCTTTAGTTCTCCATTACATGGTTTTGGTAGCAAATCAAAAATGTCTATGCAATGTCCAGTATGGGTTTCATAGTATTTTTGTTTATGATGCCATAGTTCCTATCATGACAACATGCTGTAATGTCACAAACACAGCTTTCATCAGGTAGTTGGGGAAAGTCAAATAGTTTTTGAAATCCACAGTCATAAAAATATTGCATTATCTGAACTATTTTGTAAACCAGTAACAGAAGAAAGTGACCAAACTAAAAAAAAATAAAGTTATTCATGATTCTTGTAAATATAGTAGATTTGAAGGTTGTATATTATTATTCACCTACTAATTTAAAGCCTCACTGGGGATAAGAAGTGAAAGAGCAGCAGTGTACAATAATATTACAGTCAGTTTATTTTCATTTTCCTTGTTTATAAAGTCTCCCTTTCCTTATCTAATAATTGCTCTATAAAAAATTATGCTATTTCTCTTTATTTTGTAATGAGAAAATAACAAACTGTTATTGGATTTAGATTTTATTGGTTTTGGCTAGGATGAGTCAACCTTCTTTCCTAACACATTGATATGCAATGCATGGAAGGGCTCACTGTTTAAAGCAAAGCATATTGTTGTCACATGTTTCTGAATGTTTCAGATATAAGGCATTTTTTACCTAACAAATAAAATGCACAATTTTAATCAAACTCTCTGTCGTACCAATTTATTCATGGCAGTGGCAAGATTTGTGCAGTTAAAAATACTTGACAGATTCATAAGCAATATTTGTAGTTATGAATAAATTATCAGATGAATTGAGTTGTAAAAATGTTGCCTCAGACCTTAAAACACATATATTTTACCCGATTAGCAAAGTTCATTTCCAGGCTCCAGATGTCTGCGTTAAAGTTGCTGATGGTTTGACAGAAACAGCTTACTTTAGGAACTTTGTGATCAAACTTTTTCAACATGACTTACTGGATTTATAAAGAGATGATAAATAGGGATGCAGTATTACCCTCTGATAAGCAATGAAGCACTAGTTACAATGAGAAAGACATAATGGAACATACAGTAACTAGAAACTGAACACAGGCCCACCCAAGTCCTAGTATCTTTTGTACAAACACCCAAAGTCCCAGATCACCACCTAGCCCCTCTGGTCCCTATGACCCTTCCCCCCTCCAACCAGCACCCAAAAAATCAATAATGAAACTGTCCCCAGATGCAGCAGATCATCTGCTCTGTACAATGCCAACTCCCATCTGGTAATGGTGGGAATGAATAGTGGCATATTTTCTCCTACAATTAATCAGGTTTTACTAGGATCAAAGACATTATCATTCATTCATTAATGCCATGGCATCTATCTTTATGGTCTCTCAACTCTGATACTCTCTTGTGTGATATAACCTCTCTGCCCAGGACATTGACTCAGCCCTATCACTCTTCACTGGCATCCTCACTCAAAACTGGAACACTCATGTCCCCTCAAAAAAAAAACAGTTAAACACTCCCACCACCCCTGGAATACACCTGACATCCTACAGTTCTCAAAGCCAGGGACCAGGCTTGGTCTGGCTTTAAGGCCCCCCACTCTGACTCTGATCACCAGCACTAAAAGTATATTAGAAACTTCTGTACTAAGTCTATCTGTGCAGCCAAGACCTATTACTTCAACTCCAACCTTCAATCCTACCCAAGCTCCCCCTCCAACTTTTGAAAAATAGTTCACTCCCTTTTCAACCAACCACCCCAACCAGCTCTCCCCTCTCTCCAAGCTAATAGTTCACTGGTCTCTGACCATCTTGTTGTTGCCTTCCTCTTCAACAAATAATTCAAAACTTGGGCAACTTCCTCTGAATCCTCAACCAATCCCCCCTCCCCTGCCTGATCCTTCTCCTCAGCTGGTTTTTACTTCCCTCACATTTCCCCCAAGGAAGTCTTCCTCACTCTCAAATCTCTTATCCCCTTGAAATATAACCCTGACAGCTTAGACCCCAAACTCCTCCACATTTCTGCCCCAGGCATTCTCCTCCTGCTCCCCCACTTGCTGAACCTCTCTTTCAGCCTTTGCACCATCCCCCAAGCCTGGAAAACTGCTAAGGTATTACCCCTCCACAAAGTGGGTGACCCATCACCCCCCAGCAACTACAGGCCAATCTCTCTCCTAACCCCTCCCCAGCCAAACTGCAAGAGTCACTAGTCTGTTCCAGACTAGACAACTTCCTTGACTCCTCCTCCTTCTTATCCCCCTTCCAATCTGGTTTCAGAAAAAAAACATTCTACAATCACCTCCCTTCTCATTGTCACTGGCTCTATCCTCACAAGGATGGACAAGGGCTTCATCACTGCACCTATTTTTTTGACCTCATAAATGCTGTTGACTTACTTTATCACCCTCTCCTCTTAAACAAGCTGTCACCAGCCAGTCTCTCCTCTTCGGCAGTTCAGTGGCTTCATTCCTATCTGACCAACTGCCAACAATCTGTGCAGGTGGATACTGTTTTATTTCCCCACTCCCTTTTGTCACAGGTATCCCCCAGGGCTTTATCATGGGCTGCATACTATTCTAAATTTTTCCTCAATGACCTCATGTCCTTCTGTGTCTCCACTCATATTCGCATTCATGCAGACGATACTGTAATCTACACATCTGGCCCCATTACATCTGCTGAACCATCCTCACTACAATGAGACTTCCTCAATGTGTTATGCTGGTTTCAAGCCAACCAGCTCAAAGTAAATACCAAAAAGACAGTATTAATGACCTTTGGCAGCATTCAAGAGTTATCAAAGCTATCTCTTCTCCCTGTCTTCTCTACCTTTGATGGCACCCAACTTAAGGTTGTCTACAAATACAAATACTTCGGTGTGTGGCTAGACAGCAACCTAGACTTGTCAGCACACATCTATGCTGTACACTTAAAACTCTGCCCCAAACTTGGTATCCTCTACCAAAACAAGGACTGTCTCCTTGCTGACATTCACAAGGACCTGCTTGTCAAAATGAACCTCCCCATTTTTGACTATGCTGATGTAGTCTACAGTGCAGCCCCTCCCTCCTCCCTTGTTAAGCTTTACACTCTCTTTAATGCCATCTGTTGTTTTGCTACTAACTCCCCTTCCCTCATCCATCACTGCTCATGGGCACCTGGTTTCATGGACCCATGGGGCACAGGCTCCAGCAATAATTTGTGAAGCAGACCCAACTCCACTCAAAACATTTAACATATAAAGGCTTTTTTTTCCATGACCTGGATACACATGCGCTCTCTGTGACCTGCTGCGGGTGGCCCCCATGGAAGGGAGTACTTCCCAGCCCTGTTCATTGGTGGCATGTTTGAAATCGGCAGAGTTTTTTGTGTAAAATCCTTATGTGCCCAAAGAGCTGGGAATCTCACTGGGTGGCAGCAGGGAGGACCTGAGGTGGGCAGTGAGGGCTAGAGATAGGCAACAGATGAGCGACAGACACCAAGTGGAGTGAGCCAATATGGGTGTGAGGCAGCGCAAGAAGCATTGAAGAAGAAGGTGAAGCTAATCTACAGACAGTAGAACTCCAGGAGGAGAGTGGGAGGACATCCACACTAGATCATACCAGGCCCCAGAGCACATTGACAGTGAGGGAGTGACCAAACCCAGCTGAGCAGCACAACTCAAGGGAACCAGGCTATCCTGGGTAAATATAAAGTGTAACCCCCATGTCACCCGGGGTTACAAGAATCCCACTTAGATCTAGTGGCAGGCAGGGAAAGGCTGCTTGTGAGACACCAGTTAAATGGGTTTCACACCGTCTCACTCTGTCCTCAGTCTCAGCTGAGCTGGAGGGATGACATCATATAGAATTCTCGCAGCAGCATAAGCCACATTGGAATGCTGCAGCAAGGCGTTAGCTTAGAACATTGGGAATTTTGTATTGAGTCTCGGACAGTCTGCAGAGGATGGTTGAGAGTGAAGGAGGTATGCTGCAGTTGGCAACCCCTCAGAGTCTAGCTCTGAAATAGAGCTACCCAAAGGTAGAGGGTGTGTGTTCTCACCCTAGATAGGGACATAGAAGAAACCTGACATAGTGGTAGAGACCACTTCCAGGCTTGTTCCAGTGCTCCATCCCTGGAGGGATGGGGGGAAGAGACCAGCGATTTTAGGGGCAATCCCCTGGCCCTGTAGAAGGAGGGAAAGCTGTCTGATGAGTTGTAGAGCAAGTACTGAGGTACTAAGATGTGTTTTTTCTTTGCCAGAAGCCCTGGGGCACCTGCAAACCAGCTGGTTAGTCAGCTGTGCTATAGAGCCCATGTGTTCACTGAGACAGTGTGTAAAGTATCTGCTACACTGGTGTCAGGGAAGGACAGCCAAGTACAGTACTTGAAGTTTGTGTAAGACTTAAAACACATCTGAACAGTGGGAGTCTACAGGGATGGACATAGCCACTTAAAGAACATTACAAGTCAGGACACCAGTTCATGAAGCGTAGTGTTAAATGTGAAATACATTTCAAGACAGCATTCTACAGCCAGAGAGGTTCACAAGAAAGGTATTGATTCCAAATGAATGGCTGGGTATGGATTTGGGAGTGTGAGGTGGTAGACCCCCACCCCCATCTGGAGTAACCAGATGTACCTCCACAGTTTCACTTTGGGCACCTATAGCTTTCTTCCAGGCACTTGTCCAGTGTTTGCAGAAAGTATCCAGACATGGGATTGAGGATGATGTTTTCCCTTATGGAGCTAGGAAATGCTCATGGGTGGTAGAGGGAGCCACCAGATAAGCATCCATGCCATATGGAGAAATGTCCCAGTGCTGGCCAAGGTGCTATGCCAGGGAATCCAAGAGAAGAATACCAGTTCGGGCTAAGGGCCCAGTGTGTTCAGAACCTGATGGTTACAGTGTTGTGAAGAAGATGTGTTCTAGTCTCCGTTAATCTGCATTACCAGGGAGTGTAGCTCCGTGGGGGTCCATCTATGCTTTATTATTCTGTTGTTGTTGTGAATAAAAGCCACACTCTAGAATCCCACTCTTGGTTTGGACATTTCAGTTATTGCTTCCTGTGTCCAGATTACTTGGGTGCCCCTGTGCAGAAGTTTCAAACCTAGCCAAAATGCCGAGCAACAGTTTTCTCCCCGAACTCAGGCAGCCAGGTAGTGGGTTACAGGAATGGGGGCACTGCGCGAAAAACAAAAAATAACATCAACCCGACCCCTGGTTACAAAAGTGTAATAAAAAAGTTTGAGCATAGAGCTGTGAATCTAGAGAATGGCTCAGTTTTAAATCTCACCACTGTCACTTACACACAGTATGACGTTCTCAAACTAGTACTTGATCTCCCTCTGTACTTCTGATCTACCTACTGAAAATGGAGTGGAAACAGTATTACACTGAAAATAAGGTGCTGCAAAAGAGTAAGTTTAACCTAAGTAATTCTCTTGCTAAGCTGCCTTCTACCAGCAGATTGACAAACTCCAGAATTCAGTAGTAGGAAATGGTTAATGTGGGCTCCTGAGCACAAGTGTAAGAGAGGTAGCAGTAATCCTGTCTCTGACTTGAAATTTTAAAAGAAGAGAGATTGTGTATTTTTTGTATTTGTAGTCACAAATTTGCTTTTTTTTGTTTTTTTGTTATTACTTCAGGGACTATTCTTCATATGCTTACAGAGATTTGAAGGTTTTCATGTTAGTGGCAGAGCCTTAAATGCAGCAGTAGCTGCACTGTTAGTATAGCTCTCACGTCATTGTGTATACTGTATATTTGTAAACAGTCAAAGAAGAATAGTCCAAAGAAATTAAGGTCTTAGAAAGTAAACTACTGATTTTATAGTCTGTTACATATAGAATAAAGGATGAGGAAGTGTGTACTATGAGAATTTTATGCACACCCGAAGTTTGGGATGCTACATAAACCCTGAGGGCAAAATCCAAAGGGTTTATTGAAGCACCCCACACCAAGTGTGTGCATTAAATTCTCATCTGCACACTTCCCTTTTATTTTATAGAATTGCTGGTCATCAATTTTTTTCCAGCTTGAATCCTCTGAGAAGGTGTGACAGGCAGGGGTGCACACACACACACACACACACACACACACACACACACACACACACACACACACAGTCTCTCTCTCTCTCTCTCTCTCTCTCTCTCTGTCCCTCCATCTTTGTTGAACAGCAGATTTTTTTTCCCCCATAGACTGGACTGACTGTAGAAAGTTATGATCGCACTTACCTCACTCAGCCATGGAGCCATTCTCACTGGCAGTGGGTTTGTCTCCAGTTTGGTGCATAGCAGGATCAACCAGATACAACTTTTTTATTTTACTGTATATTGAAGGGTAGGATCAACCAGATAGGTAAAAAAAAGAAAAAAATTACTATGCCATGGCGAATACTGTTGTTCTAGCGGCTCCTTGGTACCGGACATAAGGAGCCACCATGTTTGTGGAACTATTCAGCCTGCCCAGTCCTAGTATGACAGCCAATGAGTGAGCACTCAGTAATAATGGGCACAGTGCATGAATGCCGTAATAACCATTGCATCATTACGGCTAATAACAACTTGGTTAGACCATTGAAAACAATTGCTGACCAGTAATTATAAATATATAATTCTAGGGGAAAAAAAGGCAATTGGTCATTTGAGTTCTTTCCCCACCAGCTCTGTAGGAGTAACTTGTCCCAAATTAGAAAGGGGAAAAAACATTGCTCAGTTGGAGTATTTGTGGAACACTTACTTTATAAAATCATAACTTAAAACTGCATTTGTACAGCAATTAATTGGAAATCATTATTTGTTTAGCTTCAGTGTAGGAGTACCCTGATATTATATACTGATTTGCTTACTGGGTTGAGGATCTGCATAGTATGTGCTGAGGTTGGGGACTTTCAGAGTGTTATTTATGATATATTATACCATAGGCATTTCTTCTCAGCCAATCACAACACAGAACTAGTATCAGTTACTGTCTCACAAACTACAAATACAGACACACAGAGTCGTTTATTCAAGAAAACCTCACCCACAGTCATTTAATGGCCCTCTAGCCATGCCCACAGTCGTTTAATGCCCCTCTAAGCACATCCACAGTCGGTTAATCACCATCTCTTCATGCTGCCCGTCTGCTCACATCCCTTCCACACTGCACTTTCTAGGTTCAATCTTGCCCCTTGTACAGTAGACCAAAGTTTCTATTGGCAACAATAAATCTCATCTGAATATGCACATGGCTCCGCTCTGCCCTACAGCTGTCTCACCACTTGACCTCTCGTTTTTCCTCGTTTCACGATCCCTTATTCTTCAAAACACTCAGTAACTGAAATGAACCTAAGCGAAAGTGGAGTAAGGAGCGAAACACAGATTTCCACCACAGGCGAGCTAACTATGACTAGAACACAATGGCACTAGTGTAATGGGAGCATAAAATACAGACACAGAAACATTTTCAGATAGCGCACAAAAACTAAAACCATGACTGTAGGCACTTGCACTAAGTCCAGCACTATTGAGCATGCTCAAACTCACGGCATTACTTTAAAGCCTCAAACATGTAACAGCGGTTGCTTTTCACTAGGAGTTACATAAAAACAACTCTATGTAACTCCTAGTGGTATAATAGTAATAACATACATTTAGTAGGCGTATACTCCCAAAAAACAGCTTCTGTGGAGGATTAAAACTCCCTCAAAGCTACCTCGGCAATCATCCACAGAAGCTGGTTATTGTTCGTATACTCCTACTAAATGTATGTTATCACTTAAGTCTAGAGGAAGCAATAGACGCTAGAATATGTGGCCCTCCCTTGTACTGTATGTGGGTAGTGGTGGGGGATGTAAGGTCTGATATTTTCAGATAATGTTGTTACTGCCTGCCCCCCCTGTACTTTATGTGTGTGTTGGGGGTGTGAGGAAGGTGCAACAATGTATTTTGGATTAATCTAGCCGACGGCCCTACTGTATGGGGGTTGGGATGGGAAGTATGAGGATTGGAAGGCGCAGTAACTGAATGTAGTCACCACGTTTCCTGAATTGCATGCAGTGAATGAGGCCCACAGAAGGTGTAATAATAGCTTTAAAATGATTTTTGTAGCTCCTAGCTATCCAGTATCTCATGTGGGAGGGTGGTGTAAGTAAGGAGCAGTATAAGCAGCTGGCCTACTGTATGTGGGGAGGGAGATGAGAGGAAGGTGCAATAATACCTTGGAATAATATATCTACCAGCCTTGCAGTCATAGGCATCAACTACATGAGAGATGAGGTGCTCAAGCACCCCCAAAGTTGACTTCAGCACCCTCAAATTGTTTAGGGGGGAAGGTGGATGTCTTCAAAAATATTTTACCTGGAAGACTGGAGAGTATACAATACTTCCTACCAGCATTTGGATACCTATAAATGAATCTATAAAAAGCCAGCAGCTAGAGGTGGGCAAAAATTAGCACAATTTGAATTCAAGGGAATTGTTGTGAAATTCTGCATATTTTTGTGAAATTTTGTGAACTGTTTTGGAATTTTCTGAAAATGTTTATTTGGAGATAACTCAGTCCATCTTGAAGCTAAAAGTCTGAACTTTAGCATGCATATTTTTTGCACATGGCCTACAAACCTGCCAAGTTTCATGACATTGGGATGAAGAGTGGGGATGTTATAGTGGCATGAAGTCTAGCAATGTTATATTCATGTAGAAATTTTTGAAAATATTTATATGCTTACAACATCATCACCTTTGGAGCTAGATAACTGAAAACTTAGATTTATAATTTCTTGGAAGATTCATTGAATCTTCTAAATAGAGATTTTAAGGTTTAGCAATGACCTGTCTCTCGGCATGACTTCCTGGAGCTCGTTTCCAAACCCGGGTCGTCAACATGGCAGCATGACTTTTTGATGCTGGACCATGGTGGTTGCTTTAAAGGTCAATATTTAGGGTCAATGAACCTAACAACATTGGTGATATTCGATTCTCTAGTTTTAAAATTATAGGGGCTTAAAATTCACTAGTTTAAGTAATTGCAAAATGTAATTTTAAAATGTCTGAATGTCCAGAGGTGTATAACTTAGTCACATTTAAAGCTAGCAATCCGAAGCTTTGCACACATATGTATGGGCATTGGTGCTGTTACCATACCAAGTGTGGTGCAATTTGTATAAACACTTTTTGTTTGTGAGTTAATTGTGATTTTAAAATTTCTGAAATTTTTAGGCTTATAACGCAGTCAATTTTAAAGACAGAGATATGAAACTTGGACACTTCTTTATGAGCACTGGAAAAGCTGCAATACTGAATTTGGTACACATTAGACAAACATGTTTAAAAGTAGATAGAAAAAAATACAAAATCACAATTTTGGTGAAATTTCACTTTTTCACAGAAATTTCACAAAATTCCATGAAGCAAAATCAGCATTTCACCAGAATTCTACTGGCAGAAGATGAATTTCACCCATCCCTACTAGCAGCCCATTCTGTAGTACTGTATTTGGGGAAGACACTGACCACCACACTGCCCCTCCAGCATTGTATGTGGGGCAGGAGATGTGAGGAAAGTGCTTGTAATAATTCAGTTCATGCAGCTGCTGGTTCTATACTTGAGATGGGTTGAAAGAAGTGAGGAAGGTGTAATTATACTTTGGTCTCCAGTCCTGCTGTGTTTTGCTAGGTAGATGTAGGAAAGCTGTGATAATACCCAAGGTTAGATGCTGCCCCTCCTTTACTTGTATGGGCTTGGACGGAGTTGTGGGGAAGATGTAATACTATTTATGAGGCACCCAAGTATAGTGGGCTGTGCTCCAAAGGTTCCTCCATCTTTGCCCCCTGACCCCCACCAAAAATTAACAAACCCGGTTCCTATGTCACTACTTCCTTTATTCCAGTCTTGCTATTGCCTCCTTACTCTTGTGTCATCTCTTCTGCTGCTCTTCCCTCATTGGAAATTAGTGGTTCACCCCCCACCTATCTTTTTAACTCTAGCCCTCTGCTGCCTCCACCTATCCTTTTCATTTCAGACACTCCAGTTCCTTCTTGATTCTCCACCCTCTGTCTAGCACCAGCCTAGAAGCCTTCCCTTATTATCTCCCCTCCTTTTGGATCCTGCTCCCTCCTCTTCTTAGATATGCACATTCCTACTGTCCCTAAAGTTTTTACTAAAGCCATTCTCCCCCTGCTTTCTCCTGTCTCTCCCCTAACCCATCCCTGACCCCTCTGCCCCTTTCTCCTCCTCGCTACTGCCCTACCCCTCCTCTCACACTTCTCTCTCCCCCCTGCACTACCCTTGCTCACTCCCAACTGCTGTCCCTCCTTTTTACCTACTTGGTCCCTTAAACTCAACTTTCTCCCTGTCCCTCATCTGAGGGTCTTGCCTCTATACATTAACCCTCATGACCTCTCCCCAGCACTCATCCCTTGAAATATTTTTTGACACCATTTATAATAATGCTCCTTTATACCTCTGTGTATTTATTCCTGTTTATTTTTTTTATTATGCCTACAATGTAGTTTGCACTTTATAACTTCTGATGTTGTTTAATTTCATTGTAACAGCAGCTGCTTTATTGCATTTTACACCTCCCAGGGTCGCACCTGGAAATTATCTCCAGCTCAGTGTGCTTTTCCCGGTTACCAAACTTATAAATAAATAAATAAATTACAAGAGGGAGGCTGGCAATAACAGAACAGATGCCCTGCACTGGGGGAGCATTTTCTTTATTTACAGATTTGTTTTGTGGGTGCTAATAGGGGAAGGAGGGAGGGAGGTGGGGACCAGAAGTGGTTTTGGTGGCTGTCAGGGTGTTTCTGCATAATAGAGATGGACTTGGATAGTCTGCTGGGGGAGGTGGGTCAAATGTATCTTGCGCAGAGGTAGGGGAAGGGATTATCTTTTCTGAGCAGCAGTATGATGATTGCTGGGGAAGGGGGAGGAGATAGGAGGGTTCCAGTGGAAGATTAAGAAGGGTGGTATCCTCACTTAATACACAATTTACCTTTTTATTTTCCAGGGGAACTGGCCTTTTTCCTGGGGAATTTGGCCAATCCTTCAGATAAATAACAGGGCAAATTGCAGTCCCCATCTCTGGGAATTTGCCACAATTCATGGATTTCTTTGCAGAGTGAATTTTGGCAACTTTGCACATTTCTAATTAGGAAGGCATTCATAAATAAATCAGGAAATGCTGAGATGTCACTATATGCTGTAAATCCTGTGTTACACCATTACTTAACCATGGTTCACCATTTTGGAGTCCAGAATACAGGAAAGACATAGAGGCATTGGACAGGATGCAGCAGGGAAACACTAAGATAATTTCATGCCTACAAAGCCGTATGTGGACATACAGAACAGCTCTCACCAAGTACCTTCAAGAAAAATAGCACAGGAGCACACCTTACACAAAGAGTGATGGGAATCAGGAATAGCCTCCCTGTACAGTTAGTCACAGTAACTACACTAGAAGTGTCTATAAAGAAGCTGGATGATCATATGTTAAGGGTTAAAGTGGCTATGACCACAGAGAAGTGGGGAAGTACATGGGCAAATGCCTCTTGTGTTCTCAACTCTAATATCCAGTACGGGAATTACCAGAACAAGGGTAGGCTTTCAGGCCACATATATAAATTAAGTGAACTTACACAGATGTCACAAACAACCCAGGAGAATGGAAAGGTCACAGGACAGACTACCAGGGCAAACGCAATAGGGAGCTAACAGTAGTTTGAGCTGAAGCATGAGTGAATGATAGGAGGAGAATTGAAAAGTGTGGAGGAGGCATTGTTCCTGATAGAGGGAAGACGGAAGGAGAAAGCAGATTGCCCAGCAGCAGATTTGGAGTAGGGAACTGAAAAAGTGCAAGAGTCACTACAGCAAAGAGCAGGGTCCACCAAGTCGCATTGGCAACAAAGTTGCTGAACGACTTTGCCGATGGAGATCACATTGTTGCGGTAAAGTGCTGATGGACTGCCACAGTACCAGAGTCCTTTTCTGAAACCTAAGGGTTATAAGAGCAAATTGTAATTAGTTTTTCACATGGAATGACACCCTGGCCCAGATATTAAAAAGAGTTGCGCATGGTGCAACAGTGTTGCGCCATGCGCAACCCACTGATGCGCCCCGGCATGATATTCAAAAGGGAAAAGTGTGCGGCACAAATCCCGATGCGCCTGAGCACATCAGTAATGTATACAGGCACAGGTAGGGGGGGCAAGCCCATGCATACCCAGCACAGCCCGATATTCAGCCTGGGATGTGCAGAGCCATGCATGCGTAACCCCTACCTGCACCAGCCCAAAGTTGATCCAAAAAAAAAAGGAACAACTGATGGCCACCCACAGGTGAGCTGCCGCATTGCAGGGCACAACACGGCAGCTGCCACCTGTGGATGGCCACTCGAGCTCCGGCTGCACCTGGTGGCACCCCCCCATGCCTGATGGTGGGCATTTGTAAAAAAGAAAATTAATAAAACTGACCAATATCCCTAGTGGTCCAGTGGACCAGCTATCTGTCCGATTGTGGGCATTTGTTAAAAAAAATATGTCCACTATCCCTGGTGGTCTAGGGGTGCCCCTCCCACCCACCACTGAGCCCCACGCCCCGCTCCCCCAGTCAGCTGGCGGGTGACAGCACCCACCTGCCTGCCACCCGCCGCCCGCTGGACTGACACCGTCAGTGGGGCTGCATGCCAGATGGTTCACAGCATGAGCCAAGGGGTGTGCAGCCATATCGTACTACACATTCCAGATATGTCAGCTGAATCATTCACATATCTGGAATGTATAATGTACAGGCTACATGCCCATTGGCTCACATTGTGACTCAATGGGCGTGCAGCCCTACCGACGGTGTCAGTCAGTAGGCGGCGGGGTGGCAGGTGGGTTGGGTGCTGCCGCCTGATGGCTGACCAGGGAGGAGTGGGGTGGTGGGCCTCAGTGGGCGGGTGGGTACCTCTAGACCACCAGGGATAGTGGACATATTTTTTTTTTAACAAATGCCCACAATCAGGCAGATAGCTGGTCCACTGGACCACCAGGGATATTGGAAGCAATCTGTTTTTAACAAATGCCCGTGATTGGGTAGATAGCTGGTCCACTGGACCACCAGGGATATTGGAAATGATCTGTTTTTTAACAAATGCCCATGATCGGGCTGCAGGGGGTGTCAGTCCCCAATGGCTGTTGCCTGGCAGGGCGCCAGGTGCAAGTCATGGGGATCGGTGCACCTGCATACAAATGGGGCCATAATGACATGCAAATGACCCCATGTGCACCTTGCATACATTATGGCCCCATTTGCATGTTAACTTTTGAATATCGCAGTTGCTGTGCATGGCGCAATGGAACTTGTGCTAGCTCATCCTCATGCTCCACTCTGGCCACTTGCGCTGGCACAGTGTCACTGTGCCATGCACACTGGGGGTTGCCAGAGTGCGATATTCAATGCTGCTGAGCCATGGTGCAGCTCCATTGAATATCGCCCAGTCCACACCCCTGCGCAGCCAATTTGAGCTACGCCCAAGCTTGCTCCACAGCCTGGCACAGTTTGAATATCTGGGTCCCTGTATTATGGTGGCAGACAGAGAGAGAGAGAAAGCTGAGAATTATTTGACTTTCTCCTGAAAGGGCTATGATCAAGCTATTTACTTTGCACACTGTTGAAACCAAGTGAAGTTTTGTAAAACTAAAACATAGAATTTAATTATGTCTCACTACATATAAATGAAAGTATAGAAACTATTTTAGTACCAGAATCTTAAAACCTGAAATGTTCTAAGAGATAGATAGCTCTCAGGCTCCTGTTGTTGAAAGCAGATCAGCTGCTTGCTCACTGGCTTCATGCAAATGAAAGAACCGAAGCCTGCTCTGATTGGAGTGGCTTCAGTCCTTTCAAATACATGAAGTTTCCACCCAACAAGCAGTGAGTGGTGTTAGACCACAGTGTGTGGTCATTGGTCTAAACTACCGAACCATCTTTTGGACAAGATGTTAAACCGAGGTCCCATCTGCCTGTTCTGGTGGTAGTTCAGGTGGATGTTAAAGATCCCATGGCACTTCTCGAAAAAAGACTAGGGGAATTTCTCTGGTGCCCTGTCCAAATTTCTCCCAGTCACTGAAAAAAAAAATACCACCAACAGCTTAATCTGGTTCAAGTTCATCTGGCATTCATCTGTATCCCTCTCCCCTGGGTTGTGCCTGAAAATAGGCAGAATTTGTCTAGTGCACTTACCCAGTCAACAAAAATTTAATAAATAAAAATAAAAGAAATAAACAAGTTGAACTGCAATGGGCTTAGCAGTGACACAACTCTGAAATCCCTATTGGTGCAACAAAACGTTTCTTGCGTGTGCACAAGCAAATGTAAAAAAACAAACAAATCACTCCAGGTCATCAAAGCTATACTTATTGAAGACTCTAGCTGTTTTCTACAGAACAACCTACTCAACTATCCCTCAAATGTTTGCTAAACTGTAAATATAGCCTTTAGTGATCACTAGATAAGGAACGCTAGAACTGCTGCTGCTTTTACCTTTTAAAGACATACTATTGTGACTGTTGCTACTTGATATTGTACTGCATATTGCTTGAAGAGGCTACTACCTGTTTGAGTTTGCTTCCCACTTGCCACACACCTCACTACACTGATTTCACCTGTGCCAGAGTGTTGCCACAGCAACAGTACACTCCGCATTCTCCTTAGCTACTATTAACTTAGCTGCACCCCTTCCCCCCTTCGATTGGTGGTGGCAGCACAGTTTGGCAGGGTTGTGGGGTTTAAATTCCACAGTTGCTTAGACATGGCAGTGTCTACAGTGGTGGCATGTGATGGTGAAGTGTGATAAAGTGTGACAGGAGTCAATGGGATATATATATATATATATATATATATATATATACATATAGATATATCAGGGTTAATTTTGTCAATCTTTGGGGACTTTGGGGGTGGACTTCCCAGTGTCCCA
Source organism: Neoceratodus forsteri (assembly GCA_016271365.2). Classification (NCBI taxonomy): domain Eukaryota; kingdom Metazoa; phylum Chordata; order Ceratodontiformes; family Ceratodontidae; genus Neoceratodus; species Neoceratodus forsteri. The sequence continues at coordinate 528,916,796 of CM057455.1, read as the reverse complement.
CACTGCTGTGGGGCAGTACTTACTATCTGTGGACACTGGGTGGGGCTTACAGTACCTACAGGGTGATTGGGCACCCCATTGGCAAATATAGTAAAAGAAATGTTTCAGGGCACTGGGAGTGGGCTCCCTAATGTTCCACACTGGTGAGGAGGAGGTGGGTTTAAATTACCAATGGGGGATTGGGCACCCTGCTGTCGGCAGATTCAGAAAACCATTTTTCAGGACACTGTGAGTGGGCTCCCCAGTGTTCCGCACTTGCAGGGGGGGCTTACAGTGTCAAAAGTGGGATTGGGCACCCTAATGTTCCTCAGCCCCCTTCCCCATAAAATGAGCAAAATGGTGAACAAAGTTTTTTTTTTTTTAGGTGAACACCAATAGGTGTTTACATAAATGGGGGCCACGGAATGTGACTCTGGCCTTATTTTTTGTAGAAAATGGCCAGAGGAGCTTTTTATTTTTTTATAGGGGCCATTGTTATTTTCTTGTTAAAGTAGTGCTGTAAATTTGTGGCAGTTTTTATGCAACAGTGCTGTTTGTTTCACGAAATGTGCCATAAATTTGAGTCAGTTTTGCAAAAGTAGTGCTACAAATTTGCGACACTACCAATGGCCAAATGCAAAAAACATATTACCAAACAGTATTTAAAAAAAAAATAATGTCAGAATCATGTTTCTTGAGCCCCAATTAGGTAAACACAACTATTGGTGTTTACCAAGGGGCAGTATTTTTTTAATTATAGCATTTTTTACCCATCACTAACTGAAAACAAGATGGCGGCAGTACGACACCACTGAACACATTTGCGGCAGTAAAAAGTGCTTTAGCAAAATCAGAAAGTGCTTTTGAGGCATACATATATATTTTCCCATAGGCTATAATGGGAAACTTTAAAGTTTTATAAATTTTTAACAGATACATTTTTTTCACCAAACCTTCAAAAGGCACATCTGCAGCCCAGACAGCGAAGACATTTCAGAGATGCGACTGGGCAAGGAATCTGCACCTAATTGCTAAATTTCACATTTTTTGGCACTCTGCAGCTCCACAACTGCACCACTGACTAGAACAAAACTTGCTAGATCCAGAGATCTATTTTGCCAGACAGAGCATGAAAATTTTGGACACATCGGTTATACTGTTGCAAAGTTATTAAAGTGCAAAACTGTGGGTTTATACTGGCACTACTGTGCCAGAATAATATTATATATACTGTATATATATATATATATATATATACACATTAAAAATGTAATAAAGGACTTGAACACTTCAATACAGAATAAACAGCAAAAGTAGATGGATGAGGGGGACACAGGTCAACCCCTGAGGGGCTGCATGTGGCCCTCGGACTGCAAGTTGCCCATCACTGATCTAGATCTTCTTTCCAGACATAATCCAGTAGAGGGAGTTACATGAGAGAGGATAGAGGAAACAAGGTGTCAAAAGCAAGGTGCATGTGCAAAAAAAGTAACTGAGCAATATTTCAATTTATAGCTTGACATAAATGTAAGTGTAAAATATTCAGTTTACAAAAGCTAAGAGGTAATCTGGGATAAATCAGTAAGAAGTAGTAGTACCAGGGTACAGGGTACTGGGGTGAGCCAGTATATGGCTAGCTCCATGTTCTTCAAAAGTGAAAAGGTGAACGTTGTTTCAGAGAGTGAAATGAGGATTAGAGTCAAAAGAGGGAGGTTAGTGCACTGGGTAGGATGGCAGATTGAGAAGTCAGACTGAATGGTTATAGATTTGCAGCAACAAACATGGAAAGAGTGAAAGGAGCAAAATTAGATAAATAGAGTAGGTGGATGGTATTGAGGGGATGTGGAAAGATGAGAGAGATGGGGCAAATGTGGAAATCTAGTATTTAGCCAAAAAGAGAGAGCAGTGATGTACCTCTTGGAATGGGAGAAAGAGGACAGCATAAAGACTGCAGTGACTGATAAAAGGTGGTGAATATTTGGCAAAACAAGATACTGCAAGGATTGGAAAAGGGGTCAGTTCTAGCAAGATTGCATTTTAAAGCAGCACTGTAAATTACTGTACATTTTTGTAGCCAAATACTGGCATGATCACCTTGTGGCCACTTGCCACTTACATTTCCTGTGATTCTACCTCTTCTTTGATCGATAAGTAGTGCACATAAAGCTTACTGTAACCCAGCCCTCATTTCAAATCTGGATGCATTGCACTTTTTTTCTAAATAAGAGAGATAAACCTCTATTAGTCATTACCTTTCAAGTATATGCTTTTTTCAGATAAGTCTTAGAATTCTCATAAAGCCACCTATAGAGATTATTGATCTAGATAAGGCAAAATACTGTATATCAAATGGATTTGTGTCTTTATGTCAGACATTACTAGCAAAATAAAATAAAAAGCTTTGTCATTTATGGAATGCGTACCTCCACTTGTTATGCTAACTTTTTATAGCTATTTTTGTGGGAAAAGCCACAGTTACCCAGATGTTCTGGAAGTGTTGTGATTGCAGGCTAAATTACACCAAAAGTATTCCCAGTTACAAGGTGTCTTGTTCACATGTTACTGGATTCCCAAGGGAAATGTAACATCATCTAAAGTCTCATTACAATAGAACTTATAGCATACTATTTTAGACAAAGTCAAACTAAGAGATCTCACATTTGTTACCTTGTGGGATTTATCATAAATTATTAAAATCACTTTCTGCATCATGAAGATTTGGCATTCAATTGTCCTCTCCATTTCTTGATAAACTTCAAATGTGCAAGCCCTGATAATATCTATCGTACACCTTTTGTCTTTGTACTTCTGAATTATGGGTATATTATTGTAATTGTATTGGTATATTATTGTAATTATGTTTGTTCAACTTATGTATGTATTCCTTGTCTTTTTAAACTGTTTCATAATTGTATGTGATTCTAATGACTCATACCAAGTCGAACAATAAAGCATTTTGATTAACTGAAATAAAGTTCTGGTTCTCCCTTTCTCTTACCATGCACATTACTGCACCTGAAAACAAGCATTTGTCAATGTCAAATGTTTGTTTGTTGGCATTGGCATTGGTAGTGTAGGAGTTAGAGAGATGCATAATAGGAATGGCAGTGAAGTATTATACTTAAGCCAACTCCACCACCGCCCTGCAGAGACTGACAGGAATTGGGATGTGCCTTTGGGTCATCAGGCATAACGGCCATGCCATTTCACCACACCCTACCCAGCAGACACCAACAAGTGTCACAGTATGCCTTGGGGTCTTTGGGCCTTATAATCACCCCATTCCATAAGGAAATACAGTGAAATGGGTGCAGTATAGGAGAATGGGGTGAACTTTGGCGCTAAAGAGTCCAAGGCACACCTCGATGCCTGTCACTGGATGCAGGGTGTGGGTGGGGGTGTAATGGCATGAGCATTACAGGTGACAATCCCAAGTCACACCCCTGATGCATGTCAGTCTCTACAGGATGGAGCGTTACGGCCAGAAACCCTAACACTCAAGGCATTCATTGGTATTTTCACTCCAGTTTTTCAACATGGGTTTTTTGAGACCCCCACCTCATGAACAGTGGCAATATCAGTTTGTTAGCTGAAAGCTGATTTTGCACAGCGACTGCGCCATTTGGCACCACAGGTGTGAAAACACATTTGGAACAGGATGTGAAAAATGACAGCTGTACTGTTTATGAGGAGGTGTACAAAATGGCAATGTTGGAAATCTGGAGGGAAAATATAAAAAAACTGGTGAAGTAACGAGTGTGAGTAGAAACTGTGCAATGCACACCCATAATATAATTAATTTGGAGACTGTTTACAGCTGATTGTCAACACAGGCATTTTGGGACCTCTGCTCATGAACAGCATTACTGTGATTTTTTTTAATCTGTCCCGAACATCGATTTCCCACAGCGACTGCGCATTTCTGTGCTGGAAGTACAAAAACACATTTTGGCCAGGGTGTGAAAAATGGCAGCAGTACTGTTCATGAGGAGGTGTGGAAAAATGCCAGTGTAGAAAATCTGGACTGAAAATATTACAAATTCGTGAACTTATGAGGGTGCGTGGAAACTGTGCAATGCACACTCATAACAGTCATTTTATGGACTTTTGTTACCAAATTTTCAACATAGCCATTTTAAGACCTCTGCTCATGAATAGTTTCACTGTGATTTTCTTAATCTGTCCCAAACATTGATTTCCCACACCAACTTCACCATTGTGCACTATATGCGTGAAAACACATTTGGGGCAAAAACTGAAAAATGACAGCTATACAGCTCATAAGGAGGTGTGGTAAAATGGCAATGTTGAAAATCTGGAGTGAAAATTTTAAAACCTCACGAAGTTATGAGTGTGCGTAGGAACTGTGCAATGCACTCTTGTAAAATAATCATTTTGTGGAATTTTTTCACCAAAATTTTCAACATAGGGTTTTGGGGGGCCTACCTCATGAACTGTGACACTGTCATTTCATCACTCAGTCCTGAAAGGTGGTTCCACGCAGTTACTGCAAAATCACCTTTCATGGCCGAATAACATAATGACAGTGACTGAGTTCATGAGGTGGGGCCCCAAGAACCTCATTTTGAATACTGGGTGAAAAAAATCCCCAAAATGGCTGAGCTATGCACCAATGTTGAAAAAAAAAAGACATTTATGCCATTATACAGCTTACTGGAATTTCTTCAGTCTGTGGTTGGCTTTGAAGATTGCAGATGTGTTCCCAGTCCACCGAATATCATTGCACTGGGCTCCAGAGGTAAGTATGGGGTGAGGGTGTGTGGGGAGGTGGGTGCACAGAGGGTGGGCATGGGTTTGGGGAGGGGTAAGACAGTCAATGAGGGTCTTTTTTTTTTTTTTTTACAGGTGTCTTTTTTTTCTTTTTAGAGGACGACGCATGACTTTTGCCATGCTGGGGTGGGCTCCTAGCGTGGCAGCTGGAAGTTTATTTTTGAGGGTGCAGTGGAGCTGATGGGGGATTGGGCACCCCATTGGCCATATGGATGTTTGCCACACTGGGGTGAGCTCCCAGAATGTCAACTGGAAATCTGTTTTTTTTTTTGTGGGGGGGTTACAGTGGAGCCGACAGGGGATTAGGTACCCCCATCACCATAAGGACTTTTGCCACACTGGGGTGGGCTCTCAGCAAGGAACCTGGAAGTCTGTTGGGGGGCAGTTGAACCGATGGGGTATTGAGCACCCCTGTTGGCCATACAGTGTGCGGGGGTGGCAAATGAGCACACTGGGGTGGGCTCCAGTAAGCTATGTAGATGTTCATGGGGGGGCTGGACTGTCTATGACAGTTCAGATGCAGTGCTGATGCAATTTGCATACTGCCAATGGCAGTTTGCAAATGGCCTACATGTTACCACAGCTGATTGTGGTGGTGTTTTCCTCAGAACTGTACGCCATTGCATCTGAACGGCTGCCATAGACAGCTCAGACATTCACTGGCATGGTGCAGCTACACCTGCAAAAGGAAGCAGGGCTTTGGAAGTAGGGGAGGACACCTACGAAAACTCATATGGTGGCACTATGTTTCTTGCACATGCGTGCAGGCAAACATAAACATGACTGGTTCTACTATGGTATTCCTGATGAATGCTCAAGACTGAGCAATTTGGAAGAGTTGCTTCACTGTTGTGAGGTGTGGCAGTTCTAGCCAATTATATTTCATGGCAGCAACTCCATGATTAATAATAAAGTGTGGATAAATCTTACCTGTATCCATTGGGTTGGACATCTGCTAGGGACCTACAAAGCAAAAGAAAAATCATGTGTTTACTTTTTTGTTACCTGAGTGAAGGAAAGAACACCAGTTAAGAAAATGTGTGTTTTACAGTGGAGCAAGCCAAGATGTCATTCAGTTCTAAAGAATTCTGAATCTGAGTTACTGCAGGAAAAAAGGCAATTTCAATGGCAGTAAACCTAATTTGTTAAACAGTGTGAAATGATAATGCATGGCATTCTGGTGGGCTCTACTGTACTATATAGTGACATGGTAGGACCCCTGTAGTTATGGCTACAAATGGTGTTTTTTGTTAAACCCTGGTTTTTGCACCTTAATACCATGACCATCCTTGGACAGAATAACAAGACATTTGACATGCATATTGTCTGTCCCAGGATCTCTGGATCCTATCCTATAAATTAACTAATGGTTTGTTGGGCAGTTTTAAAGTTCTAGAAGGTTGAAAATGTAAAAAAAGGGGGTTTTAAAACAGTTTGATAGGCTGCCCCAGCTTCAGCAGGTTTTATTCAATTCTGTGTACCTGTTCGATATGGGAAAATTAAATTGTTTGAAGGTGCAGCAACCTCCATCCCCAATCATTCTGCAGCAGGAACAGCACTGCAATTATTTAATGAAAACGTTTGCATTTATTTTACAATCAATACACAACAGTATTGTTGAAAACCTTCACCTGCTCTCAGGCAGTCACAACAGAAAAATAATTTAAGCACACATTCTTGAAAGAGCTATAGGAGCGCTAAACTCTTAAATTAACATGCAGGTTTTCATTGGAACATTTTCAAGTATTTCCAGTATATAGGCAGATTTAAAAACTATTTTAGACTATACCACCCACTCTAACATCATGCAAAACAAATGTCAAGTATATTCAGGATAAACAGTCTTGCAAATATCATCACAGCTGTTGAAGTAACATGAATTCCAAGGTCAGACTGCTGTGCAGCAGAATCACTGCTGCTCATAACACTGGTGACCCGGGTTCAGGAACAAGCCTGAGTCATCAGAAGGTTAGCCAGGAAAGGATGGTTGAGTGTCCTTATTCAATCTCTTATTCATTACTGCCACATTGGTGACCACAGGTGGCAATGCACGCTGGAGACAAACAATTTGAGAGGGGGGTGTAAGTGCACTCTGGCACATGCTGCACATTGTGCATGCATGCACCAGTCAATGACCTCCTTCAATGTCCATAGGTAGGGCTGAAAATGGAAAAACACTGACCACTTGCAGCATGCCATCCTGCTCCTCACTGCAGGTCATGCACCTCTGACTAGGTTCCAGCACCAGAACCAAGCTTTAACTCTGCCAGAGGAACTGGGGTCCCCCCAGTGGCTCTGTCTTGGGGGGTAAGCCAGGCAGGAACATGTTGCCGAGGTGAGTCCCAGGGAAGGCAGGTGACAGGGCTGGAAGTGGAGGTGGGACCAATGATATCAAGTCAGAGAAAGAAGAGAAAATACAATAAATAAAAAAAGGTAGTATAAATTCCAACAAAGTAAACAACAAAGATGTCCACTCTGGGTGAAAGGCAATGCTGCAGGTAAAGTCATTTAGTCTCCAAAGAAAAATAACTGCACACTCACAGCACCAATAACTAATAAGAAAATTCAGTAACGCTTGGAAGTGCTTTATTCCATACCAAAAAAATTAAGCAGAACTATGCAGAGGAATGTCAGGCAGAGAACACCATCTTGATGTTTTTCATGTACACTACACATTTTATCAAGAGACCTGAAAGTGCACCCTACTGGTGACCTTAAACAGCAAATCCATAAGGAAATACATTGAGATGAGTGCAGATTCAGAATAGGAGAATGGAGTGAACCTTGGGGCAGAAGAGTCCAAGGCACACCTTGATGCCTGTCAGTGGCTGCAGGGTGGGGGTAGAATGGCATGAGCATTACAGCCAGTAATCCAAAGGCACACCCCTGATGCTTGTTAGTCTGTACAAGGTGGGATGTTATGGTTAGAAACCGTAACACCCCGGGCATTTGTTGATATTTGTACTACAAATTTTCAACATGGCCTTTTTGTGACCCCACCTCATGAAAGCATCTGGGACCTCTGCTCTTGAACATTGGTGCTGTGATTTTGATAATCTGTACTTAATGACTTCCCACAGTGACTGCACCATTCTGCACCACATGTGTGAAAGCACAGTTCGGGCAGGATGTGAAAAATGACAGCTGCACCAATCATATGGAGGTGTGAAAAGTTGGCAATGTTGAAAATCCGGAGTGAAAATATTCAAAATTCTTGAAGTTACGAATGTGCATGAAAACTGTGCAATGCATGCTTGTAACATAGTAATTTTTTGGAATTCTTTCACCAGATTTTTAACATAGGCATTTTAGGACATCTGCTCATGAACAGTGGCACTATGATTTTCTTAATCTGTCCTGAATGCTGATTTCTCACAGCGACTGCGCCATTGTGTGCCAGATGTGCAAAACCACATTTTGGGCAGGATGTGAACAATGACAGCTGCACTGTTCACAAGGAGGTGTGCAAAATTTACAATGCTGAAAATCTGGAGTGAAAATATAAAAAATTCTCAAAGTTACAACTGTGCATGGGCGCTGCGCAATGTACTCTTGTAGCATAGTAATTTTGTGGAATTTTGTCACCAAATTTTAAACATGGGCATGATGGGACCTCTGATCATGAACAGTGTCACTGTGATTTTCTTAATCTGTCCTGAACATTGTTTTCCTACAGTGACTGCAGCATTGTGAGCCAGATGTGTGAAAACACATTTTGGGGAGAAAGTGAAAAATGACAGCTATACTGTTCATAAAGAGGTGTGAAAAAATGGAAATGTTGAACATCTGGAGTAAAAATATTAAAAATTCTCAAAGTTATGAGGGTGTGTGGAAACTGTGCAACTCACGCTCGTAACAGTTATTTTTTGAAATATTTTCACCAAATTTGAAAGGTAGGCTTTTTGGGAGCCCACCTAGAGATGCAGCAAACTTAAATACCACTGGCAAAGTGCCCCCTAAGTGGGCACTTCGAATTATCACTTCGCTATGTGGAGTTTTCCATAGGAAAGGCTCACTTCACCTTGTGATTATTACTTTGTGTTGTCATTCCGCCTTAATGCGAATTGAGGTGAAGTGATAATATTGACAGCACCACACACACACAAACACCAGAATTAATGTGCAACCCCAAAGTGCTACTGTCTTGTGTCCAGAAAACTCCCCAGTGCTGACAAAGTGAAATAAGAGCACAACAAGAAATGCAAAGTCTCCCAGAATAAAATGGTGCACTCAGTCATGTGCGTAATGGTCACTCACAGTCACCAGAATTAATGTGCATCAACAAAATGCTACTGTCTTCTTTCCAGAAAACTCCCCAGTGTTGATGAAGTGAAATGAGAGCACAAGAAATGCAAAGTCTCCCAGAATTAATGGTGCACTCAGTCATGCACGCAGTGGTCACAGTAACCAGAATGAATGTGCATCCCCAAAATGCTACTATCTTGTGTCCAGAAAATTAACCAGTGCTGATGAAATGCTGTTATCTTGTGTCCAGAAAATTTCCCAGTGCTCACAAAGTGAAATGAGAGCATAACAAGAAATGAAAAGTCTCCTTGAATTAATGGTGCACTCAGTCATACATGCAGTGGTCACACACAGTCACCAGAATTAATGTACATCCCCAAAATGCTGCTGTCTTGTGTCTGGAAAATTTCCCAATGCTGACGAAGTAAAATGAGAGCGTAACAAGGAATGCAAAGTCTCCCATAATTAATGGCGCACTCAGTCATGCATGCAGTGGTCACACACAGTCACCAGAATTAATGTGCATCCCCAAAATGATACTGTCTTGTGTCCAGAAAATTCCACAGTGCTGACAAAGTGAAATGAGAGTGTAACAAGAAATGTAAAGTCTCCAATAATTTATGGCGTACTCAGTTATGCCTACAGTGGTCACAAACAGTCACCAGAATTGATGTGCATCAATAAAATGCTACTATCTTGTGTCCAGAAAATTCCCCAATGCTAACGAAGTGAAATGAGAGTGTAACAAGAAATGCAAAGTTTCCCAGAATTAATGGCACACTTAGTCATGCACGCAGTGGTCACACACAGTCACCAGCATTAATGTGCATTCCCAAAATTCTACTGTCTTGTAATCAGAAAATTCCCCAGTGCTGATGAAGTGAAATGAGAGTGTAACAAGAAATGCAAAGTCTCCAAGAATTAATGGTGTACTCAGTCATGTGCGCAGTGGTCACACACAGTCACCAGAATTAATGTGCATCCCTAACATTCTACTGTCTTGTGGCAAGAAAATTCCCCAGTGCTGATGAAGTGAAATGAGAGCGTAACAAGAAATGTAAAGTCTCCCAGAATTAATGGCACACTCAGTCATGCATGCCGTGGTCACAAACAGTCACCAGAATTAACGTGCATCCCCACATTGCTACTGTCTTGTGTCCAGAAAATTCCCCAGTTCTGACTAAGTGAAATAAGAGTGTAACAAGAAATGCAAAGTCTCCCAGAATTAATGGTGCACTCAGTCATGTGCGCAGTGGTCACACACAGTCACCAGAATTAATGTGCATCCCAAACATTCTACTGTCTTGTGGCAAGAAAATTTCCCAGTGCTGATGAAGTGAAATGAGAGCGTAACAAGAAATGTAAAGTTGCCCAGAATTAATGGCACACTCAGTCATGCATGCCGTGGTCACAAACAGTCACCAGAATTAACGTGCATCCCCACATTGCTACTGTCTTGTGTCCAGAAAATTCCCCAGTTCTGACTAAGTGAAATGAAAGTGTAACAAGAAATGCAAAGTCTCCCAGAATTAATGGTGCACTGCAAGCACACTGACAGATTAAGATTGTGCTGCACATTCAATAGATGCATACAAAAAGGCACAACACTTAACCAGTGCTCATAATAATTCACAAATCCAGATCTGGAAAGGAATACCTGTTGCAGGTTGGGGGATTAGTTCACAGCAGTAACAATCCACTACTAGTAAAGATACCACAAAGCAGTATAAAAAAATTATGCTGGTGCGGTGGATAGCAGATTCGCACTGCTGCAATTACTCTGTAGCACAATAAAAGGTGTCTGATTTAATGACATGCATCACACACACATTCATACACACACTACAAGTAATGCGTAGCAAATTGAAAACTTTTAGTAACATAACCAAATGTTTTAAACAAAAAAATTATACACTGCTGCACCACAACAATTAGCAAACAAATGTCATGAATTACAGAAAATATTACTGTGTGTACATTAACACAGTAATACAAGAAAAATATAACCAAAATAGAAAGACTGCCTTTTTCTCCCAGTTAATCTACCTACACCGCAAATATGCCCCTCCCCCAAAGCACACTTCACAGTACACAGACTGACTGTTCTAAATTAACATTCAAAATCTACACACAAACAATAAAGACTCAATGATATGAGCACAGATTGGTTTCCTGCAATCGATGTACTAAAGTTTGAGCAATCAAAATGACTCAAAAAGGCATTTTTAACAGCTTTTAGAGGTTTTGAATCGCAGAGCTCTGAGAGCAAATTGTCTCCATCTACCACTAAACACACACACAGCCCAGGCCAAAACTGAGGTTGTGCAGAACAATCTAGAGCCCATGTGACCTACAATCCCATGAATCACTGCAGAATTTCATTTGGAGCTTAATTACAAGGCAAAGTGAGGCAAAGTACATTGATTTCAATGTACTTCACCTTAAAATTGCTGGAGAAGTGGTTTGGGGAAGGTATAATAAGGCAAAGTCATTGGTTTCAATGGACTTTGTGTTCCTCATTATGATGTGAAGTACTCCGCTTCATATTGTGGAGTACTCTGAGGATTCCACGTTACTTCACAAATCACTTTACGGAGTGAATTGCAGCCACTTCACCCACCACTACTTACAGTACTGTAACTTGCATGCTGTACAGGAAGGAATGTGAATGCCTATGGCCGTACTTCCCCGATGAGCTGAGCCTGTGTTATAAAACTCCTCAATTTAAAAACTCTTATTAATGAGTACAGTGGTGGTGATTGGGTGAAGCCTGGAGAGCTACTACAAAACAGGCTTACAATACATGCAAGTAACTAGTAAAAAAATGTATTTTGTGATTCATGACATGATCGTGAATCGTGATTTGTGACTGCATTTGTGACTGTGATGATGAAGAATGTGATTTGGTGTGAGATAACCAATATGAAACTGTATGGGAATGTGAATGCCTACTGCTGTACTTCTCCAATGAGCTGTAGCACAAAACTCTCCAATTTAAAAATTCTCATTAATGAGTACATTGTTGGGGTGGCGAAGCCTGGAGAGATACTACAAAACAGGATTACAATACATCCAAGTAACTAGAAAAACATTTATTTTGTGATTTGTGATGTGATCGTGAATCATGACTGCATTTGTGACCGTGATGATGAAGAATGTGACTTGTTTCATGAGTGACTCTTGATGATGGTCCTGACTTAAAAATGCATATTAATGAGTACAATGTTCATGCAGAGATATGCACCACACCAGTCCAGAACTCTGAAGAGAAGCCAAAGAAACAACTGTTACTTAAGTTACAGATGGAGACTGGGCCCTAAAGAGATGCAAATGCACAGACAGATTAAGATTGTACTGCACACTAAAGAGATGCAGACACAAAGGCATAACACCTAACCAGTGCTCACCATCAGAAATTCAAATCTGGAAAAGAATACCTTTGCCGGTTGGGGCAGGCCGGGGGGGCAGTGTATTGCAGTAATAGTCACTCTAGTACTAGTAACAGTAAAGATACCACAAAGAAATACAAAAATCACGCAGCTGCAGTGGATAGCAGGTTCACATTGCTGCATTTACTATGTGGCACAATAAAAGGTGTCTGATTTGATGACACACATCACACACACACACTCACACACACACACTAATTAATGCGTAGCAAATTGAAAACTTCAATAATATAACCACGTATTTTAAACAAACTAAAATTATGCACTGCTGCACTACAACAAACAGCAAAAAATATCAAGAATTATTGAAAATATTACTGCATGTACATTAACACAGTTATACAAAAAAATCACCAAAACACAAAGAACTGTCTTTTTTCCAAGTTAATCTACCTACACCGCAGATATGCCCCTTCCCAAAAGCACACTTCCAGTGTCTGTCAGTACACAGACTGAATGTTGTACATTAACATTCAAAATCCACGCACAACCAATAAACTCTCGATGATATGAGCACAGGAGGGTTTCCTACAATCGATGGACTAAAGTTTGAGCAAAAAAAAAATTACTCTTTTTTATCAGCTTTTAGAAGGTTTGAATTGCAGAGTGCTCTCACAGCAGATTGTCTCCTACAGTTTCCTACACACACTACCCCAAACTGAGGCTGTGCAGAACAATCTAGAGCCCACGTGACCTGAAATCCCATGAATCACTGCCAAATTCATCTTTGGAGCTTAAAACAAGGCAAAGTGAGGTGAAGTACATTGTTTTCAATGTACTTCACCTTAATTTTTGTGGAGTAGTGGTTTGGGGAAGGCGGAATAATGCAAAGTCATTGTTTTCAATGGACTTTGCATTACCTCCTATGATGCAAAGTACTCCACTTTACACTGCAGAGCACTCTGCAAATTCTCCTTCACTCCGTGAATCACTCCACGTATTACGAACTGAGGCCACTTCACCCACCACTACTCATGAACAGTGACACAGTTGTTTCATTAATTGGTCCTGAAAGGTGATTCCATTCAGTGACCACGAAATCCCTTTCAAGACTGAATAACAAGATGACAGTGACTGAATTCATGAGGTTGGGTCCCAAGCACCCCATGTTGAAATTTGGTGCCGAAAGTTGTACAAATGGTAGTGATATGCATCTAAGTAGAAAAGCCCCCATTGATGCCATTATACAGCTTACTGGCATTTCTTCAGTTCGCATTCAGCTTTGAAGAGTACAGATGTGTTCCCGCTCCACCGAAGATCATCTTGCCAGGCTCCATAGGTAAGAATGGGGTGAAGTGGGGTATGCAGAGGGTGGGTGCTTCGGACACATTGAGGGACCGTTTTCTCATTTTTCAGGGAAAAAACATAAAGACAACACGGTCAGTTTTCTTTTTTTGCAGGTATGATTTGGCACACTGGGTTGGGCTCCTAGTGTGCCACCTGCATTTTTGGGGAGGGGGCCTGAAGTTGATGGGGATTGGGCCCCTCATTGGCACAGAAACATGTCTCTGTTTGTGGGGCTGCATTATGCCAAGGAGGATTGGGCACCCCCTCTTCAAACAAATATAATTTGTAGGGGGACATTATGCCAACAGGGATTGGGCTACCCTGTTGGAAAATTGAACTGGGGAGGGGGCATGTAAACAGGGGGATTTGGCACCCACAACATTGGCTTGTTGAGGAGTGTGAGAGGCAGACAGCAACAGCCGCTGCCATGTTTTATTGAAATGTTGCACCAGGGAATGCACGCCCTGGAATGAGGGGTCACTCCCTCATTGCAGCAGCAAATTCATTTCAAGTTGGTAGCACCCTTTTCAACTGCTGTCATAAACAACGTGCAATCTAATTTGTGCCACAGAGCCCAGCCCAAAAAAGGAGTGGCACCACTGGCAACAACATGACCGCATCTCCAAAACCTGCTATTCCAAGCAACTGCAATATGTTGCTTGCATTTGTACAAGACAACATAAAAAGGAGAGCTGAAAAATGTGGTTTCTCCAAGTAAGTGCAGAATCATTTTTATAAAATCTGTTTCAAGATATTAGGCCTTTCCTCTTTTTTTATTTAAGGAGCTCCTGACACAGTTGAGACAACTTTGAAAAAATTTAATATTTGGGCATACCTGTAGCTTATATTTTGTATTTTATTCTGTAATTCTCACCCTTATTTCCTTATTACTAAGGGTATTTACATGAATACAGTATCTCTGCCCTTTTAGCTCTGGCTGTCTGCCTACACCTGAAATCACAATTCTGTTTATGACATTAAAATATGTTGCTGTGGATATAATAATGATATCATAAACAGGAGACTGTGATGTCATGTGCAGGGAAGCAGCCAGAGTAGATATAGTTTGGGGGACTGTGATCTTGTTTTCATGCAACTACTTTCAGTCATTAAGAAAATAGGGAATTAATTACTGAAAACATATGAAGTAATAAAGAAAATGGGACAGAGCTGAATATACATCATACTTTTTTCAGAGTTTTCCTAATGGTGTCAGGGGCTCTTCAATTATAAAAAGAAGTAGCACCTTTCTTCTGACCGGACTAATATAAATGATGACAGTATATATTTTGGGATATAGTAGATGTCCCCAGCAGCAAGGTGTGCTCCTTTGCTGGCTAGAGAGTAGGCTGTTCAAAAAAATAAAAAAAAACACACAGACCAGACATTCTACCAGTGAGACACATTGTAGTGCAGCCTGTTGGAAGAGGAAGGGAGGCACTGGGTTCCTGCGGGACCTGGGAGGGTGGAGTGGTTCACCAGATGATGTTTGTTATTTACTGATTAAAAAGGAAAATGGGCATCTTTTTCCCAAGTGGATTGATGCAGATGATACTGTCAGGAGATGAAGAGCTATCCTCAGGAACAAAGTGTGCTCTGTGTTCCTTTACTGGCCCAGACTGCAGGCTATAATAAAAAATACAAAAAAGAAATGATGGGGAAGAAGACTGAAACTTGGTTCCAGCTGAACCTTAAAGAGCCCCTGACACCATTAGAAACACTTGGAAAAAATATGAGACTTAGACAGTTCAGTTTATATTGCATGTATTTTCTATTATTATAAAAAGGGTCTGAGACATAGAGCTTTCTGATTGGCTGCAAACATTCTATCAGTCCTATGTTAATCTTTGATTAACATACATGTACAGCCTAAGCATATACTGAACAAGGTTTAACACTATTAAAAAAAAACATGTTTTTCATAATAGCAATAAGGCACTCTCATGGGTTATGTTAATGGTCAGTTATCACTCCTTAAGACGTAGACTGTGCCAAGCTCCTGCATACATTACACCCCTTTGAGAGGATGATTAACAGACCTGTAACATAACCCCTGGTCATGCCTTATTGCTTAATTATTTACCTTTTTCCTTCATTACTGAGGACATGTGTGAAAGAGGCGTACTGTCCCTTAGACTTTATCTGCTCTTTCTGCTATTCTACATATGATATCATAATCCAGGTTGCACCTGGAAATGAGCTTCTGGTCATGGTGCTTTTCCCAGTTATCAACATTTAAATAAACAAAATAAATAATCCCCCTTTCAACTGCATCATAATTATCCCCACAGCAACAGAATGTGATGTCATAAACAGGACTGTGATGTCATATGTAGGCAAGCAGCCAGAACAGATAGGGCAGTGATCCTGTTTACATGCAAATGTCCTCAGTAATAAAGAAGAATGAGAAATATAGAAACAATATAAAAATATAAGCACTCGTGTGCTAAACATTATATTTTCTCAAAGTTGTCACAACAATGTCAGGGGCTCTTTAAGTGGATGGAGGGGCTCTCTAGTTGGTAATTTTATTTAGAAAAGGAAAAAAGTGATTTTATTTGTAAAAGGAAAAAAGGTAGAATCTTTCTCACAACCAGACTGATGCAAGTTATGCTGGTTGTGCGATGCAGAGGAGTCCCCAGGAGCCAGGTGTGCTTTTTTGGTGGCCAGTGAGCAAGTTATATACTCAACGTCTTGAATTCATGAGTTGTTAAATCATAGATAGTGCTCATTAACAACTACATCTCTGTAACACCCTATACTTGTTCAGCCTGCACAAACCACAAGCTATGGTGTCAGCGTGTTTGTGACTATTTCTGCTTGGCCAATTGGGTGGGAGGGGGAACTAGTAAAAAGTTGCTGACTTTAACATAATGGATTTTTTTTACTTTTTTTGTTTCTTTGATTTTCACTTTTGTTAAATTTGCCTGACAAGTTTGTTTCTTCTACACACTGCCATTAGAAATCACGGCATCTATTTTTGCCATTGTAGTATCTAAATGTTACTAGTTGTAGTTAATTGATGACATCCATAAACCAGAAGAAGCTTTTTTATCAGACAGGTTGAACATAATAGTTTGTTTTTACTGGCAGTTTGAAATCACCATTGTTAAATAACATCACACAGCTTTAAAATGTTGTTAGACCATATAAATCTCTGGTGTGTATGCCTTCCTTTCTATGGTACAAAAGGAAACAGTTTCTAAACATCTCACATGGTTCCAGTGGGTCTGCCAAGCATGTACCACACTAAGACAATCAATTTTCTACTAGCCCCAGGACAACTGCAGTCCCCTAATACAATATTATTAGTGAGAAGGCGTAATATTGTATTAGGGGATTGCAATTGTCTTTGGGTGACCCGAGAGGTGTTTGTCCCAGTCTGATATCCGCTTGGCAGACCCACTGGAAGCTTATGAGCTTTTTAAATACAGTCTCCTTTTTTGCCTAAGAAATCTAGATTTAGTATTTGCCGTATTGGTCCTTGTAAGAACAGATCCAGAAGCAAATGATTTTATACCTTTTAATGGACCAACATAGACTATCAAGTCTATGGTGGTCCATTTAAAGGTATCATATCATTTGCTTCTGGATCTTGCGTAAGAAAGGAAGGCAGAAACCATTATTATTACTTTGTATCATGTCTGTATGTACTCTGTCTTTCTGTCTTGTTACTTTGTATATGTAATCTTCTTATACATTTTTGCACAATTGAATCCATTATTATTACTTTGTATCATAAATGTAGATGGTGATAAACTTTTGAAACAAGCTAAACCTGTTATATAACATTATATAAATCTAAGCATACTGTTTGTGTCATTTTCAGAAACGTAACACCAGTGAAAGCAGCTAGTGTCAAGAGCTCAGGACAACAGGTAACCACCATCTTCATCACTCACAAAAGAAGTTACTGAAAACTACATTTATACCTGTTATGAAACGGGTAGATTTCATGAGTTGGCAGGTGGCAAAATGAACACAGAAAACTACAGCTACAAAAATTTTATTTTTAAACTACATTGTAAAAGTAAAATTAAAAAGAAATTATTGACCGTACTTTATAATATGCAGTTTCAACAAGTGCCCTTAACTGAGCAGGCCTCATTGAGACAGCTAAGTGGATCTGCCCTTGACACTGACTGGACAGGGCCTGCAGAATTGTAAATTAGAATTTAACAAATAATTCAAGCATTTCTTTACATTTACATGTCTATCAGATATGTGCAGTATTCCATTTGTGGAAATCCAGCACATCCAAAGGATAATATTACCTAAAAATCTTCCATTACTAAAATCTATACTCTCCTCATTGGGTCATGGTTGAATCAATCTGTACTTATTCCTTAAAATCCACAACACAATGCCAATTTACATGCTAAAAAAACAAGCCTCATCTCACTTCACAAGACAATGCTAAACTTCATCTCACAAGAGCTCCAAGCTAAAGCTTCCAGTAATACGCATCACCTTATAGTAACAAGTAGGTGACAAATACAGTTTACATGCAGACAGCCATCACTTATCCACCATAAAACACAGATTTCATTTACTGCTGAATAGAAGAATTTCTTCCATTACTTGTAACATTCCCACAGCAATAAATGTTGACTCTTATCAGCAGCAAATGGCCTACTATACTGTCTATGCAAGATGTGTTTGAATGGCTACTGCATTACTGCTAAATGTATTTCATGACAAGAATATTTGAATTCAAAAGCTAGTAACACAAAATAGGAGCATCTTCGGTTATTGGATTTCATAACAACACCTTCAGAAGACCTTTCATTTCAAATTCTTCATTTATTGGTGTACCATTTTCATGTACATGCCTAATTTCATAGGTTTTCTTTCCCTTTCTAATATATGCCTGACCTTACATATAATGCTGTTATGTGAATCAATATTACACAATTGTACAGCTTTCTGAACATTTTTTAACCACTGTGTAATTAACACAATTTAATATATGCTTTTAAGCTAACACATTTTGCATCACTGCAAAATGTGCATATGGATCTGCTATTTGAATAAGCAGTAAAAGAAAAAGACTTAGCATTTACCATTTTATTTATTATTTTAGCTAAATAGCAGCTCTTGTTTTACAGAGAGGGTATTACATCACTTCGTAAAGCATGTACACATTTGCCAACTGTGCAGCACATTAGATATGTATTGACCAGTTCAGATTATATGAATTACAAGTCCAGTTGGTATCATTGATAAAAAAAAAAAAAGAAATATTTCCACTTCTTTAGTATCGTGCTGGTAATAATTGTCCCTGTACTAAAATCAGGTTGCCTCTGATTCAGTGTTTACATCCAGGTGAATATGTTGCTAAAATAAGGATGGGGAAAAGCATACATTTTCTGATTATCCTGCTAGGGTCATGTGCTACTGATAGCAGTCCTACATGCAGAATTCAGCTCTGTCTGCTAGATGTACAGAGCTCATTCACAGCTCTTTACTATAACCTCCAGGCAATAATACCATGCTACCAGCCCCAGTGTTGCAGTTTGAAATGTTGCAGTGTCAGTGGACAGAGTACAGTGTATTACAAAATATACTGTAATTTGAATGCAGACAATATTCATTTATTTTTTTATAAATGCCAAAGCATCGAAACTCAGCACTTACCAGAATGTTTCAGGATTCACAAGGTCTTTTTGCTGTTGCCTTAAGGTTCTTGCAACCTTGAAAGAGAGAAATGAGGAGGTATTTCCTCCCTATCCCTGGCTGCAAGTTCCCACCCCCCTGGGAACACCTGCCTGCCGCTAGGGGTGGCACCTGCTTGCCCTCCTCCCCCACACCTGTCTAGCCAGGTGTCCTGGCCATGCCCCTAGACAAAGTCCTGCCTCCTTTGATGCTTTGCAGGGAGAGGAAATTAACTTCTCATACCAGAGGGGGAAAAAAATGCTTTTTACATCCCATACACACACAGGCAGTGTAGTAATGAGGCGTCAGTGGATGATACTATTTTTAACATTCCAGCATGTTGTTTGGTAGGTGATTTATGCAGGGAGTCCTTTTCTAAAGTGAAACATCTGCAGGGTTGCACCCACTGCAGCCATAAAAAGAACAAGTCATGTTAACAAAATGCCTTCTCTGTCCCCTTTGAACTAATTTATGCACATCATACTCTAAGGCTTTGAGAAAGCCCCTACATGTGGGTTCTGGGGGGTATAAAGGAGGATTTTCTTTTAAGTTTCCATGACTAAAGTCCTGTGTGCTATCCACATGTGTTACTGAGATGTCCTGCAGGCAGGCATAAGAGATAGCTGCAGTAATGGCAATTTACACAGCATTTTGCTTTTGATTTTTTCTCCCCGTGAAGCACAGAAACATTTTAGGTTAAAAAGTCTAGTAAACCTGTTCGTTTTTTAGAGATCTTAAATGCAATGTGCACAAACAGATTGATGGAGCAGTTCTAATCTTCTGATACAAGAACTTTAATGACAGCTAAATAAGCATTAGTGATGCTGTCTGTGGAATAATTTTTCATGTTTTTTTTTATTTTGGTATTGTTGTGCCCAGCCTCCTTGATCCTCCATTTGGTGGTCAGCCCTGCACTGCTTGCTGTCCCCCCATGCCTCGGCTTACCCCGGGATTCGGCCACTGGAGCGGGACCACCCCGGTGGACATCAGAGGCAGTGGAGATGGCAGCAGAGCAGAGTATCATGCCTGGGGGCCACTTTTTCTCACAAGGGCTGGATCCCTGTGGGGCTGGGATGTACAATGCTGTCCAGCATCTGTCCACCCCTAGAGAATGGCATTGGCTGCAGCGGTACCCCCTTTCTCTGCTAGGGGTCAGTGAAGTGCCAGACACTCTCCCCCCAAGGAAGAAGAGCAATCCCTAGGACGTTTGATCCTTCTTCCTCCAGCTGGCCCTCTGACTCCTGAGTCCTTCATTGAATCCAGGATGCTGGCACCACAAGCAGGTGCCCTACAGCTGTGCCAGCTGCCCAGCATTAATTTTTCATTTTTTTTTATTATTGGTTTGCACTATTTGCACAAATTGCACCCTGAACACTTTGTACTGAAGCACTGTTTTGCTCAAGATTTATTTGGACTAATGTTACTGGTGTGCCTGTACCTTAAAGGACATTTGCTATTTAAGGCCATCAGTAGGGATCACATTCAGGTCTCTTTTTACATAAGAAACATCGAGACAATGTTCTCTGCCTGATATTCTCCTGCCTGTTGCTGCTCAAACTTTTCTGTATGGCACAAAAGCCATTTCATGCATTACTGAGTATCCTGATCAGTTACTGGTGCAGTGAGTGTACGTTTTATTTGTTTATAGATCAATTCCAGGAACAACCATATGTATTATTGACTCTTCAGCTTTTCTAAGCCTCTTTTTGGCACTTTTTATGGCTGTGGATGGACCTCACAGCCATTTCACAATCATATACTTAAAAACAGATGATCGTCGCCCCTTCCATTGGACTTTTGGAAGTATCCTTCAGAAAGTTCAACAGAGCTTGTAACACTCTACCACAACTGGCTGCTATGCAGTAACAGCCACACTATTTTGGCTGTTACTTCCATATTCCAGGACAAGCACTGCACATGTGTGTGTGTGCCTTGCATGCATCTGCAGTTCTGCTGATGCCACCATCTTTTGAATGGCAAAATGGCAATAACCACAACAACACACTGTCAAATGCAGCGCATGTGCAGTTGTGTCACCACCACCATCTTCCAGATGGCACTCCTCCTGCACCCTCCCACTGCTCCTGTCCTCCCTGCTCCCTCAAGTCCCTCCCAGCACTGACAGCAAAAAAAACCCTCCCACTCCCACCCACTGCTGCTGACCTCCCCATTCCCTCCATTCCCCGTACCCGTGCTGACATCGGGGTGCCCAATCCCCTTGTCAGCATCATGTAACCCCCCAACTCATGAGGCACACTGACAGCCCACCCCAGTGTGCCAAATTTAGCTTTTTTTTCCTTTTTTTCCTGTAAAGAAAACCATTCTCCGACATGTTTTTTTTTACTTGTATAAAAGAAAACGGTCCCTCATTGTAGTCCCAGTCCCCCTCCCCATCCCCACCCTCCCACTGAGCACCCACCTCCCTGCACTGCCCCTTACCCTGTACTTACCTAATGTCCAGTGCTGTCATTGTCTCTGGACCAGGACACATCTGAACTCTTCAAAGCCGAACTGCAAACTGAAGAATCAAAGTTAAGCATGGTATAATGGCAGTCAATGGGGTTTTCAACTTATGTTGATATATCAGCCATTTTTAGGAATTTTGGCCCCCA
This sequence comes from Neoceratodus forsteri, assembly GCA_016271365.2. Lineage (NCBI taxonomy): Eukaryota > Metazoa > Chordata > Ceratodontiformes > Ceratodontidae > Neoceratodus > Neoceratodus forsteri. Next base: position 528,894,778 of record CM057455.1, on the reverse strand, counting down.
ATTTTCAACATAGGTTTCTTGGGACCTCACCTCATGAACACTGTCACTATCATTTGTTACTCGGTCCCGAAAGGTGATTTCACTGTCGCAGCACGGAATCACCTTTTGGGACTGATTAACAAACAACAGTGCCACAGTTTGTGAGGTGGGGTCCCAAAAAGCCCACGTTATAAATTTGGTGAAAAAAATCCAAAAATAGACTGTGTTATAAGTGTGCATTGTGCAGTTTCTACGCACACTCCTAACGTCTCCAATTTTTTATATTTTCACTCCAGGTTTTCAACATTGCCATTTTTCCACACCTCCTTATTAACAGTGCAGCTATTACATTTCACATCCTGCCCAAAACATGTTTTTGCACCTGTAGCACAGAATAGCATAGTTGCTTTGAAAAATCACCTGCTGGGACAAGTGAAAGAAATAACAGTGGCACTCTTCATGAGGTGCAGTCCCAAATAGGCCATGTTGAGAATTTGAAGAAACAACTCTAAAAAATGGCCAAGTTACACCCGATTGTTCAAAATTTTCTACACAGGGGTATAACTTTGGTCACTTGGTAGCTCTCCACAGACATTTTGACTCTGGCTAGATCTTGTTTCCATAAGCAACCACAAAGAAAAGAGTTTTCCATGTCAGAAATTTCAAACCTGAATAGGTCATAGGCTTGAAAGTTGAACCCATCAATTATGTATGCACCAGGTTTAAATCACATGGCAAAACAGGTTCCTTTAACTTTAGATACAACATAGAAACATAGACTTTGATAGCAGATAAGGACCGCTTGGCCCACCTAGTCTGGTTACTTCCCTGCCTATTGGATAAGATGTACATTCTAGTTAACCAACAACCTACTTCCTCCTACCCCCCACTATTGCCTTATGTCTGTTCCATGCATTCTTGAATTCCCACATTGTTTTTGACCCCACAACCTCCTCAGGAAGGCAGTTCCATGCATCCACCACCCTCTCCATGAAAAAAATATTTTTCACATTGCCCCTGAGCTGTCCCACCTATCTTCAAATTGTGCCCTCTTGTTCTTGCACATCTATTTTTCTGAACGATGCTCCCCTCTTGGACTTTGTTTATTCCCTTGAGGTACATAAAAGTTTCTATCATGTTCCCCCTCTCACTCCTTTCCTCAAGGGTATACATATTAAGCTCTTTTAGTCTCTCTTCATATGGCTTCTGTTGCAGACCCTGCAACATTGTAGTTGCCCTCCTCTGGACTGTCTCATTCCTGTCTATGTCCTTGTGGAGATGGGGTCTCCAGAACTGCACGCAGTACTCCAGATAGGTTCTCACCAGCTGTCTGTACAGAGGGATAACAACTTTTTGTTTTCTACTCATGATGCCTCTCCCTATCTATCCCAGTATCCCCCGAGACCTCCTTACTGCCTTCTCACTTTGCTTGCTTACCTTAAGGACGTCTGATATGACTACTCCCAGGTTCCTTTCCATTTTGTTGTTGTTAGTACCTACCCCCGCATTGAATCTAAGCTGCCATGCTTTTGATCATTCCTCCAACCTTGCCAAGTCCCTTCTCATCCTTTCCACCCCACTTGTGTATCAACCCTGTTGCAGATCTTTGTGTCATCTGCAAAGAGGCACACTATTCTTTCCATCCCCTCTACAATGTCTCCTATTAAGAACTTAAAGAGGACCTGTCCCAGTACTGAACCCTGTGGTACCCCACTAGTAACCACCCTTTCTTCAGAGTGTACTCAGTTTACTATTACCATCTGCATCCTGTTGTCCAGCCAAGCTGTTACCCAGGCTACCACCCTGGGACCCACTCCCAGGCTGGCTAACTTGTTTATTAATCTTTTGTGTGGGACTGTGTCAAATGCCTTGCTAAAATTTAGGCAGGCCATATCCACAGTCCCTCCCTGGTCTACTACTTTGGTCACCCAGTCAAAGAAATCTATTAGATTCATCTGACAGGACCTTCCCACTGTAAATCCATGCAGCTTTGGGTCCTGTGCCCCACTGGCCTCTAGGTACTCAATAAGTCTTTCTTTCAGAAGTGATTACATCATTTTCCCTACCACTGAGGTGAAACTAACAGGTCTGTTGTTTCCTGCCTCTGCCTTGCTCCCACTTTTGTGAAGAGGAATCACATCTGCCCTCCTCTAGTCCTCAGGTAGCACACCATCCTCCCATGATTTGTTTAAAAGGGATAGTCAGTGGTGTCACTAGGTCTCCCCTAACTTCTTTTAGAATTCGAGGGTTAATCCAGTCATGCCCCATTGCTTTGTCCACCTTGAGTTTTAAGAGTTCTTTCAGGACCCTTTTTTCTGTGAATGGACAGGTATCGACTGGTATCGACCCCCCTGCCCAGAGTTCTTCTATTGTTTGGTTTAGGTACCTCCCCCTCTTCTTCTTTTGTGAATACTGAGCAAAAGTATTTGTTCAGTAACACTGCCTTTTTACTATCACACTCTGCCCACCTCCTCTTCCCTTAATTAAGCCTCATTATTTCTCCCTTGGTCTTCATTCACTCCAAGATATACCTACAAAAGGTTGTATCCCCCTTCTTAACTGAGTTGGCTATCTTTTCCTCAGTTTGGGCCCTCGCTATTCTGACTGCCTTCTCTGCTTTCTTCTGCTTTATCTGATACAGTTCTCAGTCCTGCTCCTTCTATGATTCCTTATACTTCCTGAATGCTATAGAAACATAGAAACATAGACTTTGATGGCAGATAAGGACCACTTGGCCCACCCATTCTGCCCATTTCTCTACCTATTGGATAAGCTGCAGATTCTAGTTAACCAACAGCCTACTTCCTGCAACCCCCCCACTATAATTGCGTTATGTCTGTCCAATGCATGTTTGAATTCCCCCACTGTTTTAGACCTCACAACCTCTCCAGAAAGGTGGTTCCATGTGTCCACCACTCTCTCCATGAAAAAAAATTCCTCACATTACCCCTGAGCAGTCACCCCTCTATCATTAAATTGTGCCCCCTTGTTCTTACACATCTCTTTTTCTGAAAGATGCTACCCTCCTGGACTTTGTTGATTCCCTTGAGGTACTTAAAAGTTTCTGTCATGTCCCCCCATCCCTCCTTTCATCAAGTGTATACATATTAAGCTCTCTCAGTCTCTCTTCATATGGTTTCTGATGTAGACCCTGCACCATTTTAGTTGCCCTCTTCTGGTCTGCTTCCATCCTGTCTATGTCTTTGTGTAGATGAGGTCTCCAAAACTGCATGCTGTACTCCAGATTGGGTCTCACCAACTGTCTGTACAGAGGGATAACCACTTCCCTCTTTTTCTACTTGTGATGCCCCTCCCTATGCATCCCAGTATCCTCCTGGCACTCCTTACCGACTTCTCACATTGCTTACCCACCTTTAGGTCATCTGATATGACTACCCCCAGGTCCCTTTCCATTATTGTTGTTGTTAGTACCTCCCCTGCTATTGTGTACTCTTCCCCTGGATTTTTATTTCCCAGGTGCATTACTTTGCACTTCTTTGCATTGAATCTAAGTTGCCATATGTCTGACCATTCCTTCAACCTTGACAAGTCCCTTCCCATCCTTTCTACCCCCCTTGTGTATCAACTCTGTTACAGATCTTTGTGTTACCTTCAAAAAGGCATACCTTTCCTTCCAGACCCTCTGCAATGTCACCTATAAAGACATTAAAGAGAACTGGACCCAGTACTAAGCCCTGAGGTACTCCACTAGTAACCCCCCTTTCTTCAGAATGTGTTCCATTCACTATTACCTTCTGTGTCCCATTGTGCAGCCAGTTTGCTACCCAGGCTACCACCCTGGGACCCACTCCCAGGCTGGCTAACTTGATTATTAATCTTTTGTGCGGGACTGTGTCAAATGCCTTGCTAAAGTCTAGGTAGCCCATATCCACAGCCCCTCCTTAGTCTATTACTTTGGTCACCCAGTCAAAGAAATCAATTAGATTCATCTGACATGACCTTCCTGCTGTGACTCCATGCTGCTTTGGGTCCTGTGACCCGCTGTCCTCTAGGTACTCAACAATTCTTTCTTTCAGAAGTGATTTATTTTCCCCACCACTGAGGTCAAACTAACAGGTCTGTAGTTTCCTGCTTCTGCCTTGCTTCCACTTTTGTGAAGGGGAATCATATCTGCCCTCCTCCAGTCCTCAGGTACCACCCCATCCTCCCATGATTTGTTAAAAAGTGTGGTCAGTGGTGTCACTAGGTCCTCCCTTATTTCTTTTAGGATTCTAGGTGAATCCCATCAGGCCCCATTGCTTTATCCACCTTGAGTTTTAGGAGTTCTTTCAGGACTCTTCTTCTGTACATGGACAAGGCCAACCCCACTACCAGAGTGCTTCTATTATTTGGTTTGGTAACTCCTGCTTTTCTTCTTTTTGAATACACAGCAAAGTATTCATTCAGTATCTCTGCCTTTTCACTGTCTCCCTCTGCCCACCTCCCCTCTCCTTTATTAATCTACACTATCCCTCCCTTAATCTTTCTATGCTCCCTAATGTACCTATAAAAGGTTTTATCCAACTTCTTAACTGAGTTGGCTATCTTTTCCTCGGTTTGGGCCTTTGCTTTTCTGACTGCCTTCCCCACTTCTTTCTGCTTTAATTGATACAGTTCCCTGTCATGCTCCTTCTATGATTCCTTATAGTTTTTTAATGCAGCCTTTTTCTCCTTAACCTTCCCTGACTCCTCTTTTGAGAACTATAGTGTTTTTTTATTCCGGTTTGTTTTCTTTATTTGTTTCACACAAAGGCTTTTTGCCTCCATGGTGACAGTTTTGATTTTTCTCCATTGTTCTTCCACCCCTCCTTTCTGGCCATTTGCTAATACATTCCTCAGGTATTCACCTATTATGCCAAAGTCAGCCCTTCTAAAATCCAGAATCCTTGTCTTTGTATGGCTTGTCTCCATGGTTGTGTTTATTGTGAAGCACACTATGCAGTGGTCCCTTGTTCAAAGATGTCGACTGACTTCTAAATTTAAGATCCTCTCTCCATTTGAGAGTACCAGGTCTAATATTGCTCCCTCCCAAGTGGGTTCCACCACTAGCTGTCTAAGGCATGCCCCCTCTAGGGCATCGAGAATGACCCTGTTCTTGTATGTGGCTGCAGTCCATGTCATCCAGTTAACATCTGGCATATTCAGGTCCCCCATCAACAGTATCTCTGCTTTTTCAGCCATTTTGAAAATGTCCTCTATCATTTTCTTGTCCATTTCCTCTCCTTGAGACAGTGGTCTGTATACATCCCCTGTGTGGATTGTGATGCCATTCCCTGTCTCCAAGGTGACCCAGAGTACCTCTTGTCCTCTCCCTTTACTTTTTAGTTCTGTAGCTTTGATCCCTTCCCTTATGTAGAGAGCTACTCCACCTCCTCTTTTACCCTCCCTGTCCCTTCTGTAGATTGTGTACCCTGGTATGTTGACATCCCAGTCATGGTTCTCCATGTACCATGTTTCTGTGACTGCCACAATATCCAAGTGTTCCTCTTCCATCAAGGCTACTATGTCAGGAAGTTTGTTTCCCAGACTATGGGCATTGGTACTCATTGCCCTCCATTTAATGTTGGCTTTATCCTTTTTTACCCCATCCCTGCTCTTATTGCCCTTGTCTATTTTTCCATTTACACCTGTTCTTCCCTCTATCAAGCTCTGTACCTCAGTGTTTACCCTACTACCTGCCATGTTTTGTGGGGGGAGGCTTGAAATTTCCTGCTTCCTGTCAGCATCTCCCCCTTGGCTAGTTTAAAAGCTTGCCAAGGAAGCATTTAAACCTGTCACCTAGGAGCTTGTTTCCCTTCCTGGACAGATGCAGACTATCATGAAAGTATAGACCTTCATCTCTCCAGGTGGACCCCCAGTCCCCAATGAAGCCAAAGCCCTGTGCTCTGCATCAGTTTTCCAACCATTCATTAAACTGCATGGTGTGCAGTACCCTAGCCTCAACCCTGCCATAGACTGGCAGCACCTCTGAAAAGATGACCGTGCTTGCTACCTGTCTGAGGCCCCAGCTCCACAAATTCATTCTGCACTGCACTGATCTCATGCCTAGCTAGGTCATTTGTCCCAAGGTGGGCAATGATATCTAGTTCCCTCTCCTGTGATGCTGCTTCTGCAATCCTGAGAATTAGCTTCCTGTCCCTCCAAGCCATGGCACCAGGCAGGCTACTTACTTCCCTCTCCTCTCCCTTTCCCAGGTCTACACCCTTAAGAGTCCCCTATCAGAAGCTGTTTTTTTTCCCCTTGTGGTGTCCCTTGCTACCCTTTTGTGGGTCTCCCTTATGGATGTCCCCAGCACTTTTCTTGGTCTCCACTGAGTGTGTCATCATAGAGGAACCTTGATTTGCCAGACTGACATATGATTTGTGTAGAGGTACAACTAGGGGGCTATGCCTCTGTTCCACCATTCTCACCCTCCCAGAGCCCACTGTCATCCAACTGCTCTTCACACTTAGCAACCTCTGAGGTAGTGGTTGTGGAACTGGTGCTCTTTGGGTGGGGGAGGCCTCCTTAGTCCTTGCCAATTCAGCCTGGAGGTGGGCAACCTCCTCCCTCAGAGCTGACAGTTGCCTGCAAATAGGGCAGCAACGCAGGTTCCAGAATGTCTCCCAGAAAACTGCTGCCCCACAGCGAGTGTATTGCATCAATCCCCACATGTCCCTCTCCCTTATAATATACAATGAGTAATATATAAAATCTCTCTTTTTTGGGGGGGTGTACTTGGACTTTATGTACTGTGCTGGGTTATTAAGAATATGACAGTTCTGCCCCAAGACCTGTTGAGGAAGTGATGTCAGAACCTTGGCTATAAAGGAAATGCCATGCCTGGGGTGGGGTGTGAGGGGAATGGTGGTGGGTGAGTGGGTAGGCCACAACCACTGGTGACTGTTAGAAACAATAAAATACACCACTGCTCCACTACCCTGGTGAGTACTGCCCTTTATAGTAATTCAACCAACACCACAATTTATTAGACCACTGCTCCTACACAAACCACTCTACTGAGTGCAGGGATAAAAATGAACTCACTCCTCAGCCAGCAGGACACTTCTAAAATGTTGAACAAATATCCTTCCACATCCTAGGTCTCAAGCACATGAATCAAGCAATTTCAGTTTTAATTCACCCCCTCTGGTTATAAAATTACTACACTTTAATGGAATCCTGCATTTCTCTTCTTAATGCCAGTAAGAAAAAATGAAACTTTCTGTAGAAAGCGTAGCTTACCTTCCTAACAAGTCCCCAACAATATTATGTCTTACCAGGTTCCCTGTTCCTCAAATGCATTCTAGCTTGTTCTCTGCAGTATAGCAAGTTTCTCAGCCTCAAACAGAAGCAACCAAGTCTTTTCTGACTGGCTTCTCACTGTGTAGTTTGCCTAAGACAGCTCAGTGTTAAAAGCCCCACCTAGAGTCAATTGATTGACTAGTGACACCTGTGATGTAAGCAGGCCTTTCAATGTAGACACTTTACTATGACTGATTCTAATACACAAACACTTCTCCCTAACATTCTCCACCACCTCCTTTCGGAAACATAGTGGTTTTTTACTTCATTTTGTTTTCTTTATTCGCTTCATACAAAGGCTTGTTGCCTCCATGATGGCAGTTTTGATTTTTCCCCATTGCTCTTCCACCCCTCCTTCTTGCCCTTTTGCTAGTGCATTCCTTAGGCACTCCCCATTTTGCCAAAGTCAGCCCTTCTAAAGTCCAGTACCCTCACCTTTGTATGGCTTGACTCCATGATTGTGCTTATTGTGAACCACCCAGTTCTAAATCTGTGATCCTTTCTCCATACCCATTTGAGAGTACTAGGTCCATGATTGTAAACATTTGGAAAAAAAATCTTTTTAGTATTAGATCTGTTGCCAAAGTCTTTTTAAAGCTATTTGACTTGGGTGCAGGGATGCAGGCCAAATGTACCTTTTCTGAATGGTAGCTGAAAATGTATTCTTTTAAATCCACTAAGTATTCAAGTATCATGGAAATTAAAAGCAACCACAGGCTGGATAGATATACAACCAAACTAAATTGTCACCCGTTATTATTTTGAAGTATAAAATTTCCTAAAAATGTTACAAGTTTTCTTGCCTCTTTTAAAACTTCAATCACATTTTATGAAACTTGATGTTCAGAAAATTCTAGCTGCTAAAGAAGCATTCTTTCAGATGAAGCAAGCTCAAGCCTGAGTGAAACATTCTGCCTGTGAATTGGACATTACATCATGTCTCACTGGAAAGGATATAGGGTGTTGTTGAAACAGATCCATAAGTGGAGAGTAACAGTGCTATTTTGTGAAGTCTGGTACTATCAAAAGTATTGTTTCCCTTTCCCTCCTCAATTTCAGTAACATTTTCTGTATCAGCAGAAATGGGGAAAAGCATAAAGAAATTATCCTTCCATGACAGACTGAGAACATCCAATGGAACTGTGTCCAGGACTGGCATTCTACAGCAGAATAGTTATAGTTTTCTGTTCTTCCATGAAGAAAACTATCTGCGGAATACTCTAGTTGTGAAATATGGGACCCAGAATTGAGTGATTCATTGTCCACTTGTGGGTAACATGGCCCATCCTGCCAAGTGCATCTGCAAGTACACTGCATTTCCTTGTTAGGTGCAGTTACTGATCTACTTCCCAAATGGCTCTCCAGACCAAAAGGAATGCATCCGTTGTGAGGATCATATTGGTCAGGTGCTGTTGAAATTGAAATCCCTCTTTAAAGTTGTAGAATTAAGCAATAATTCATGGCAGGGTGTGGGTTATGGTGGGATTTACCCACATGGTGTGGTTTGGTCATGAGGCCACAGACTAAGTAATTTAACCATACCAGAAGTGGGTTAGTCACACCATAGCCCACAGCCTCGAGTGGATCATTATGATAATACAATTGGAAACAAGTAAAGAGCTAAAAAAAAGAAAATATTAAATTATTTGTTTTACTACCTTTTGTTAAACTATCCTTCTCTATATTATGCCTTGTTGCTAAGTTGATTATTGTTGAAGTCCCCCCACCACCAACAAACACACACACACATACACACTTGTTGCTAGCAGGTTATATGGTCCCCCCACCACACACACAAATACATGCTGTGATGTTTGTGTTAAAGAGCTAGTGTACTGCCTAAAACTAATATTTGTTTTTAAAAGTAGTCAACCATTACCATTTATATCTGAGTTACTTTTTCATTTCCCTTAGTTAATTAGAAGATTGCTTACCTGATGTTAGTGGGCATGATTTGTTGGATAGCACTCTGGCTGGTAGCTGACACATCTATATCTGTTCCCCCTTTACATACTCAGCATTATGACCTCACTGACTGTGACATCATGGCTGCTTAGGGGCAGCTACTCAGTAGCTGCAAGGTCATTAGCATTTGATGTCACTGCCAATGAGATCACAATGCTGATGATGTAGTGGGGAGAACATAGATATGTCAGCTGCCAGGCTAAGAGTTGTTCCACACATCCAGCACAATATTATCACATAGAAAGCTTTCTGATGAGCAAAAGGAAAAATAAAAATACTTCTGAAACAAAATGTTACAACTTCCTACTTCTTAAAATTTGTATAGTTTTCTTCTCAGTCAGTTTTGGTTCCACTAGCTCTTTGAAGTGTTATTTATTTTATTTTTTTAATAGTGAGCCTGGTACATGTTCTGAGTGGCTCTTTAGGTGTGGCTTGGTGAGTAAGTGTGTTGTGATCACTGAGCGCCGGGGCTGCTGTAGCTGAGGATGTGGTTCCAAGGTCAATATGTCTGAGAGGTCGAGCTTGGGGAAATATTTTGTTTTGTATTAAGTGATTGGAAAATGGCATTTATTTAAAATACTGAGCACCTGGGTATTTAGAAGTATTGAGTTGGCAGCTGGCAGTCATGTGCTGTGGAATGTGGGTATGGAGCTGCTAGCAAAAAGCAAGACTGGGGGGATGGGTGTGAGCAGTTACGGAGCAGCAATTGAAATTCAATAAAAAAGATTAACAAGAAAAAATGTTTTGTTTCTGCTATGGAAACTGGGTTTGGGGAGTTTTTTTTTTTTTTTTTTATAAAAGATAAGTGCCTTGAGCAGTTACAGTATTTGTAACAGTAATGAATAAGAATTAAAGATGACAACTCAATGGAGCAGAAATAAAGTGCAGTGATTTTTCTTTTTGTGCTGGGACAGCTGGAATTTTATATGCGGGTAATGCTGGGATTTATCTATGGGTAATGGCTCTGGCTGACCAATTAGGTTATTGGATTTAAAGATCCTGCTGCATAATTATTTCCATCGTTGCAGTACATTCACTAGTTCCTGTTTCACAAGGATTTGTTTGGTAGTAGTTAGGATCTCTGATGCCAATCATCCTTTATATAATACTGAATATCCCTCATTTGCAATCTTACCCATGGGATAACTGATGTGAAGAGCATGTGACTCAGTCATTTAAGAAAGTCTTACTTGAACAGACATAGCATACTGGGTTAACACCTGGGCTCTCTGCATTGGTAGAAAGAAAGTTTCTACAGTACAAGTCACATTAAACTGTTCCTCCAGCTCACAGCTCTGGCATTGATGTTATATGCTGACAATGTAGTGGCAACTCTAAATGCTTAAAATGCAAATTCCCTTTTAACCATCCATCAGCTCAGAAGCAGCTGACATACAATGCACTTTCAGCTTCCTTATACAGTCCCCCAGTGCAGCAGTAAACTACATCTCCCAGCAGCTACAGTACAGTGCTTGTCATTTTATATTGGAATTAATGAATTCCAATACCATTCTTTATAGTACCTTGTATGTTTTTTCCTCATTTTTTTACTTTTTGTCCTGAATGCAGCAAACAGCAGCAGTTTTCTTCAGCTGCTATAGTACAGTGCTAATCATGCTAAAGTAGCCGTTTGTTCAATAGACATGTATTGCGCAATTGCCCAAATGGCACCTTTTGTGCAGCGTGATCTCGGAGCAGATAAACAACCACAAACAGTCAGTGAAGCCAGAAATAGTGGCATTTTGTGGGATAAAGGAATAAAAGAGCAGAAATAAGATGTAATATATTCAACTGAATGTAAAATAACAGCAGTGAGAGGAGTCCTCAGAAGTGCAGAAAACAACATGGCAGTGAGGGCTGTGTTTTCAATCTGAATGCTGGATAGCTATTGGCTCAAACTTGGTGAGAGCTTCTTCATGGGACTGGATAGAATGGCATGTCAATCAAGTTGTATTGAACACTGCAGTATTGAAACTGCATTCCAACTTATTGGTTCTGTTTTTTATGGGTTGCTTAATGAGTAGTACTGTATTAATAAGTAAGCTGAAACTGAATATCAGCTAGAAGCAAACCATTAGGAACTTTTATTAATTAATTACAGTGAAATTTGCATACATTAAATAGTTTATTGAAAAATGCTAAACCAGTGAGTTGGAGGAACACTTTAATGTGACTTGTACTTTACCTTTGTATATAACTCAGTAATTATGGAGAGTAGATGGTTCTGTCATTGGAGGACTGGGCATTGGGGAGGGTAACAAGTTTGGCCAGATTTAGCACTTCAATTTTAGTATGAAAGGAGGAGGATTTGGAGGGCCTGGAGCCTGATGTAGACCAGTTTTGTATACCATAGGAAAAGCAACATTTCAACATCAAAGACCATTACAGTGGCAACTTCGAACAGATTTGAGATTGTCATTGTAATGAACTTGATGTCGAAATTTTGCTTCTTTCACTGGTGTTTCGCACTCTTCTGAGTAAACTCCAACTCAGAGTTTGTCATTTAAAAATTTTGGGGTGAGGGGGGCACAGCCCCCTAAAAAAAAAAAAAGCAGTGAATGTCTGACAGATGAAATTACGACTGTCGACCTTCTGGATTTTGCTGTGCCACATTTCGACAATTTCATTGTAGATGCAGTTTGGTGAAACCAACCAGTTGACATTAATGTCACCCAATATGATGTGCTCATAGTTTGACATATAGAAGGCCAGTACTTTCTGAAGGACACTCATGATGTAGTCAGGAGACATGCCTGGGATACTGGAAATGAGTATGAGGATAGAATGTGGTGAAGTTTATGTACCAGTCAGACATTTATGTGACTTGAGGTAGAATCATGTAGTCAGGGATTAATGTTGGTGTTAGACAATGTAATGAAATGCATATACCCTGTTTTGATCTGTCATTCCTGTGGAATACCAATCGAAGGTGAGCAAAAGCAATAGCAGAGGAGTCAAATCTTGCAGATAACCAGGTCTCAGTAGGTATCAGCAAATGTGGTTCACTGTGATGTACTCAAACTCAGATTGAGTTGAGTTTGTGTTGTAAATCACGGTTGTTGGAGTGAAAGGTTTGGAACGGTTTTTAAGATGGTAACATAAAGAAATGGGGAAGGGGTACCTACTGTAGGCTGAGCTCAGTATCCCTGCCAAGAAGAAGTAACAACACTAACAATGAGGACCCAAATTTGAACTTTTGCTGCAGTCAGCATTTCAGCGCCATACTCAAGCCAGTCCTCCATCCCTCCTGTGGACACTGTCTCACTGGACTTTTCACCAGGCCAACAAAGAACACAACAGTTCCTCCAGCTTCTCTGCCTCCTACTTCTCAACTCCAACAATTGGGCATCACCACTGGGAGAGTGGGTGGGGATATACAAAAGGCCCTGATTTTGAACTTTTGCTGCAATCGGTGTTTCAGCACCATATCAGTCCCAGAGGACAATGCTACAAGGATTTGCAGGTGAGAGGCTTTCAAGCCAGTCCTCACTCACCCAAAGGATGCTACCTTAACAGACTATCCCTCAAGCCTGTAAGGATCACAATGATTCCCCCAACCAATGTGCCTCTTGCCTCTTCATTCCACCAAATGTACGGCACCATTAGGTGAGTGGGCAGGGACATTGAGAAGATGCTGAATTTGAACTTTTGCTGCAGTCAGCATGTCTGCACCATGCCCTCACCTTAGGACTATGCTTTTAGGTGTCACGGGTGAGACGTTTTCAAGCCAGTCCCCCCCCCACCCCAATGGATACAGTCTCATCGGAGTTTTCCCTAGGCATGCAAGTACTGTGATGGTGTCACCAGCTCCTCTGCCTCCTGCCTCTCCACTATGCCAATTGGGCGACACCATCAGGAGAGTGGGCAGGGACATTTCAGGACTCTAAAGTTGGCATGTGTGATTCTTGTTGGGTCACTTGCAAACCAGGTGCTATGTAATCCCTGTTCCATTACTGCACTGGCTCTCATTAATGATTCAGCTAAACCTTTTTAATTGCGCATATGTCTCAATAGATCTGATTTACTGACTATTTTTGGTAACCTTGTTGGTTGCTTCCTATTAAAACCATATCACCTCAGATTCCAGTTCATCCTAGCTGGGTGACCATAAGGTTGTGGCAAAGTTTCAATGGAATTTCATATTGTAGTCACATTGTGCATGCATGAGATTGTATATTTTTGCTACCGTTACTTATCATTGAACTGTTGCACATTTTATTGTTGCTAGTCCATTTTTTCCTTGCATGCTAGCTGTTTATAAATGGAGTTGTACTGTAGTTTTATGTAACTGTCCCTATCTGGGTGCTACTCATATATCCATTTTTGGTCTTTTTTATCTTATACTGAGTTAGTCAGTCACCATCAGGGTGCTGTCTATTGGTACATTTATTTTTCTACTCCCTAACTGATGCTGGGAAGCCTACTAGAAGCTGTTGAGTAGTCTATATTACAGGTCAGTTGTTGCATTGCTCCTATATATTGTGTTATGGGAGGGGTGCTGTGCCATGGTGGCACATATGTTTCCTTGGTTTACACTACTCTCTACATGATGTTCCTGATTATGAGTCCCTTTGCCTCACTTTGTATCTGGCAGATTGCCTTGGGCCATTCTCTGTCCACAACTCAACCACCTCCTCTATCCAGGACCCTGGCAGCCATTTCCTTTCCTCAAATATGCTGTGCAGACATGTATGTTGTGCTCAACTTAGTTGCTTCACTGTAACCTCCTGCCAATGGACCACTGCCTTAATGATAAACTTTATCTGCTCCACCTGGCTGGACGCTGTGCCCCTCATATATTTCCCTTGTGGCTTGCATCCCTTCACCTCTCACTTGCAGGCAATGTTGGTCCCAACTCTGGGCAAATACCAGCATCACTCTCTACCTCCCCACCTGGTGGTCTGTTTGCAAAGATCTAAAGGTACAAGTTAATTAGGCTAGACCACCCTGTGGCTAAATGAGGGCATGATCTGCTGGTTTGTTACAAATCTCACCTAAGTATAATTTTGTATCAGACTACTTGTTTGCCTATTGCACCTGTTCAGTATCTACACACTGTGCTCCTTTTAGGCAGTACAAAGGATATTCATCTCATGTGGGTGTTTAATCCCCACACTGGTGGCCTTGGAGGACTGTCACAGCTCCTTGACCATATTAGGTGCTCATTGATGACAAGTAAAGTCCTGATCTTGTGGGACTATAACCAAAACAGGCTCATGTCCAGCTGTAGTCAGTTTGAAACTATGCTGTCTAAACTTAGCCTCACCAAAGTCATCTCCACCCTGCCCAGCTGTCCTTGTGGAATGTGTTCCACCTTCTTGTAAACTAGGTCCTCACAAACAGGTCCGGCAGAATTATACAATCTTGCGTTTTGGTACTTTGGTACTTTGGTATTATTGGACAAAAGAAGGCAGAAAGCCCATCATGATTGTCCTCCACATTTGTGGATCATTCAATGGGTCCCTGATCGATCAACCATTTGTCTATCTTATTTTTAAATGACAGAATGTTTGGAGAATTGACTATTTCCTGTGGTAGTTTGTTCCAGATTCTGGGTGTCCTTATAGTGAAGTAGTTCATTCTTTAATTAGTTTTTGCCCTCATGATCTCCAATTGTTTATTATGCAGTCTTGCTACTGTTTTTCTGGTAGAGTATTTGAGACCACAAATTTGCATCTGTTCTCTATTTGCTGTTATTTTAAATAGTAGTAACAAGTCTCCCCTAAGTCTTCTTTGGGCTAATGTATGTAGGCCTGTGCTTTCTAATCTGGTGGTGTAGTTGAGTTTTGAAAGGTGGGGTATGAGCTTTGTAGCTTTATGTTGAATGTTTTCAATTCTGTTAATGTCAGAGATTAAATAGGGGCTCCAGAAAGGGGAGCAATAATCGAGGAGTGGTCTAACGTGAGATCTATAAAGTGGCAGGAGACATTGTTCTGTTCTGTTTATAAATGTTTTACTTATCCTACGGAGAATGGCGTTAGCTTGATTAGCTATTTTAGTGCAGTGGGAAGTAAAAGATAATTTATTGTTGATCAAGATTCCTAGATCTTTTTCTGCAGTTGAGGTTTTAATGGCCATATTGTTTAAGTAATATGTTTGTAACGGATTATTTCTTCCCAGGTGTAATGTTGCACATTTAGTGACATTAAAGTGCATCTCATTTGTGCGTGCCCATTGTTCTATTAGTAATAGACCGGATTGTAATCCAGAATTTACGTTTTGTTTAATAGCTTTTCCCCTGAGTTTTGTGTCATCAGCGAATTTAACCATTTTGTTGTTAGAGGATATATGCATGTCACCAATAAACAGGTTGAAAAGGACCGGTCTGAGCACAGAGCCCTGGGGGACCCTACTGTTCACTCTCCTCTCTCCGGACATTGCATTGTTGACCCTGACTCTCTGTGTTCTCTAATCCAGACACTGATTAATCCAGGAGGTTAGTGTAGATGACAGTCCTATATTAATAAGTTTTTTAATTAGTAAAAAATGAGAAACTTTGTCAAGCGCCTTACTGTAGTCAAGTAGTATGACGTCCATAGGGGTGTTATCATCTAGATGATAGCTGATATACTCGTAAAAAGAGATAAGATTTGTGACACATGAAAAGCCCTGTTTAAAGCCATGTTGGTATGTGTCAATTATATTTAATGTTGATATTTCATCTTCAGTTTTAAGTTTGATGATCTTTTCCATAAGTTTACATGGAATGGATGTGAGACTTATGGGTCAATCATTTTCAGTTTTTGAGTGAGAACCTTTTTTAAAGATGGGTGTAACTGTTTTGGTACGCCAGTCATTTGGCACTGATGATTCATTTAAGGATTTGTTAAATAATATTTTTAATGGTTGGATAATGGCGCTTTTTGTTACTATTAGAAATCTGGAGCTAATCCCATCTGGTCCTGGACTTGTGTATTTTTTAGGGTGTTTAGTGCATTTTCGATATCCTTTTCTGAAATTATATCTACATTTAGATCAATATTAGAGGGTACAGTGATAGGAGTAAAGTCTGGCTTGTGTGTGTAAACAGATGAAAAATAGTTATTTAGTCTGGTGGCAGTTTCACTATCTGAAGTGATAGTTTGTGCATTTATAACTAATGGTCCCATTTGATTGTTACAGTTCTTTTTTTCATTTAAGTAAGAATATAATGATGGGTGTAACTGTTTCAGTACACCAGTCATTTGGCACTGAAGTTTTCCTTACTTTTACAGTGGCATTGCTTTGTGTTTAATTATTTTAGTTTTTAATTCAGGAAGGGGGTTTTCAAAACTGCTTATCTTGTCAGCAACTTCAGAAGGGCTGAAATAACTGCATATTTGATTTTCCTTTGTGGCTAACAAACCACCAGGCTGTTTTGGGGCTGGAGAGGTTTACCTGTGTCTGACTTGGATGTCTAGATTTTTCTCTGTTTGATTAGCAAGGTATTTTCTCTGTCAAATTGTTGTGTAGGGTATCTTGCTGACAGGAAGGCACTCATCGCAGCTGTGGGTGAGAGCTTTTAGCTGATTGTTTTGTGAGGGCACAGTTTAGGCCCAACCCCTTCCCACCCTCACCCCACCCACCCCTGGAAATAGTTCCTTATACCTGAGTTCCGACATCATTTCTCAAGACTGCAAGGTGCATATCACTGTCATATCCTCTCTAGCACACTGCACTGACAATATAAGCATACACATTGTATAATATATATATTTCTATATAACCAATCACACACGCACGCGCACACACACACACACACACACACACACAAAACAAACAAGCAAAAAAAAGTAGATAAACATGTGGGGAGCAGTGCAATGTAATGGCTGTGGGGCAGTAGTCTTCCGGGAGTCTTTCTGGAGGCTGAGATGCTGCCCTATTTTCAGACAACTCTCTGCTCTGAGGGAGGAAGTTGCCCGTCTTCAGGCCGCACTGGACAGTAGGAAGGGAACCTCCCCCATCCAGGGAGCACTAGCACCACCACCACTACCTCAGAGGTTGCGAAGAAAGCACAGCAGTTGGACCACAGTGGGCTCAGGGAGGGTGAGGATGGTGGAACAGAGGCACACATAGTCAATTGTTCCACTCCACAATCCATACACCATTCTGGGGGAGCATAGCTCCCCTACGGATGCACCCACAGAGAAGACTGATGACAACTGTCACAAGGGAGGCCCACAGGAAGGAGGCAGAGGACACCACAGGGAAAGGAAGCAGCTCCGGGTTGGGGACTCAGTTATTAGGGGTACAGAACTGGGGGGAGCTGGGAAAACTGAAGTAAGGTGCCTGCCTGGTGCCATGGCTTGGAGGGACAGGAAGCGCATTCTCAGGATCATGAGAACAGCTGCAAGGGAGTCTGAGCTGGATATAATTGTCCACCTAGGGACAAATGACTTGGCTCATCATGAGATTAGAGCAGTGCAGGAGGACATTGCAGAGTTGGGGAGGGGCCTAAGACAAGCAGCATACACAGTATCCTTCTCAGAGGTGCTGCCTGTCAAAGGCATGGGGAGGTGAGGGTAACTAGCACCATGCAGTTTAATGAATGGTTGAAAAATGGTGCAGAGCACAGGGGTTTGGCTTCATTGGGGACTGGTGTTCCACCTGGAGGACACCAGCCTATGCTGGCAGGATGGTCTGCATCTGTCCAGGAAGGGAACAAGTCTTTTGAGCAATCAGTTTAAATGCTTCATTGGCAAGCTTTTAAACTAGTCAAAAGGGGGAGGCACTGACAAGCAGCAGGAAAATCCCAGCCTCTCCCTGCAAAACAGGGTACTAAATGAGAAAAAGAATGAGGTAGAAAGGTCAGTGGGGGATGCTGCAACAGAAGGTAAAGCCATCAAAAAATGGAGAGCAAGGAGTACCAATGCTCATAGTC
The DNA here is from genome assembly GCA_016271365.2 of Neoceratodus forsteri. Classification (NCBI taxonomy): domain Eukaryota; kingdom Metazoa; phylum Chordata; order Ceratodontiformes; family Ceratodontidae; genus Neoceratodus; species Neoceratodus forsteri. Next base: position 528,876,690 of record CM057455.1, on the reverse strand, counting down.
TGGGAAACAAGCTTCCTGAATTAGTGGCCTTGATGGAGGAGGAACATCTGGATATCGTGGCAGTCACAGAAACATGGTACACACAAAACCATGACTGGGACATAAACATACCAGGATACACTATCTACAGGAGGGACAGGGAGGGTAAAAGAGGAGGAGAAGTAGCTCTTTACATAAGGGAAGGAATAAAAGCAACAGAACAAAAGGGTAAACAGGGAGGAGAAGAAACACTGTGGGTAAATTTGGAGACAGGCAATGGCACCACAATCCGCACAGGGGTTGTATACAGACCCCCTTCTCAGGGGGAGGAAATGGACAAGGAAATGATAGAAAGTATACTTAGAATGGCAGAAAAAGGGGAGATATTGCTGATGGGTGATCTGAATATGCCAGATGTTAACTGGAGTGCAGTTGCAGCTGCCACTTCGAAGAGTGGACTTATTCTAGATGCCCTACAGGGGGCATGCCTTAGACAACTAGTATTGGAGCCCACTTGAGAGGGAGCAATATTAGACTTGATTCTCTCAAATGGAGATGGAGAGAGGGATCACAGATGTAGAAGTGGGTAGCCATCTGGGAACTAGCGACCATCGAACAGTATGGTTCACAATAAACACAGCAATAGAGTCAAGCCATACAAAGACAAAAGTACTGGACTTTAGGAGGGCTGACTTTGCCAAAATGGGTGAGTACCTAAGGAATGCACTAGCAAATGGGCAGGAAGGAGGGGTGGAAGAACAATGGGGAATAATAAAAACTGCCATCACAGAGGTAATGAGCCTTTGTGTGAAGCAAATAAACAAAACAAAACAATGTAAGAAACCACTGTAGTTCTCAAAGGTAGTGGCAGTGAAGGTTCAAGAGAAAAAGAAAGCATTCAGGAAGTACAAGGAATCGCAGAAGGAGCAGGACAGAGAACTGTATCAGTTAAAGCAAAAGGAGGCTGGGAAGGCAGTCAGAACAGCAAAGGCTCATACCGAAGAAAAGATAGCCAACTCAGTTAAGAAGGGGGATAAAACCTTTTATAGGTACATCAGGGAGTGAAGGAAGACCAAGGGAGGGATAGTAGAGGCTTAATAAAGGGGAGGGAGGGTGGGCAGAGGGAGACTGTGAAAAGGCAGAGATACTAAACAAATATTTTTGCTCAGTATTTACAAATGAAGAGGGGCGGTACATAAAACAAACAGTAGAAACACTTTTATACAGAAGTTGATACCAGCCCATTTACAGAAGAAAGGGTTCTGAAAGAACTCTTAAAACTGAAGGTGGACACAGCAATGGGGCCTGATGGATTCATCCCAGAATTCTAAAAGAACTAAGGGTAGAACTAGTGACACCACTGACTACCTTTTAACAAATCATGGGAGGATGGAGTGGTACCCAAGGACTGAGGAGGGCAGATGTGATTCCCCTTCACAAAAGTGGGAGCAAGGCAGAAGCAGGAAACTACAGACCTGTTAGTTTAACCTCAGTGATAGGGAAAATGATGAAATCACTTCTGAAGGAAAGAATTGTCGGTATCTAGAGGCCAGAGGCACAGGACCCTAGGCAGCATGGATTCACAGTGGGAAGGTCATGCCAGATGAATCTAATAGATTTCTTTGACTGGGTGACCAAAGTAGTAGAACAGGGAGGGGCTGTGGACATGGCCTACCTAGACTTTAGCAAGGCATTTGACACAGTCACACAAAAGATTAATATACAAGTTAGCCAGCGTGGGAGTGGGTCCCAAGATGACAGCCTGGGTAAAGAATTGGCTGGAGAATAGGACCCAGAGAATAATAGTAAATGGAGTCCACTCAGAAGAAAGGAGGGTTACTAGTGGGGTACCACAGGGTTCAGTATTAGGACCGGTCCTCTTCAAAGTCTTTATAAGCGACATTGCAGGACTGGAAGGAAAAGTATGTCTCTTTGCAGATGACATAAAGATCTGCAACAGAGTTGATGCACAGGGTGGGGTGGAAAGGATGAGAAGCGACTTGGCAAGGTTAGAGGAATGGTCAAATGTATGGCAGCTTAGATTCAATGCTAAGAAGTGCAAGGTAATGCACCTGGGAAACAAAACCCAGGGAAGAGTACACAATGGGGGTGAGATACTAACAACAACAAAATGGAAAGGGACCTGGGGTAGTCATATCAGATGACCTAAGGTGGGCAAGCAATGTGAGAGGGCAGCAAGGAGGGCTGGGGGGATACTGGGATGCATAGGGAGAGGCATCACCAGTAGAAAACAGGAAGTTATTATCCCTCTGTACAGACAGCTGGTGAGACCCCATCTGGAGTACTGTGTGCAGTTCTGGAGACCCAATCTCCGCAAAGACATAGACAGGATGGAAGCTGTCCAGAGGAGGGCAACTAAAATGATGCAGGGTCTGCTCTGGAAGACATATGAAGAGAGACGAAAGGAGCTTAATATGTATAGTCTCGAGGAAAGGAGGGAGAGGGGGGACATGATAGAAACGTTCAAGTACCTCAAGGGAATCAACAAAGTCCAAGAGGGTAGCATCTTTCAAAAAAAGAGGTGTGCAAGAACAAGAGGGCACAATTTGAAGATAGAGAGGGCGGCTCAGAGGTAATTTAAGGAAGTATTTTTTCACAGAGAGGGTTGTGGGATGGCATTGGAACGGCCTTCCGGAGGAGGTTGTGGAGTCAAAATCAGTGGTAGAATTCAAGCATGCATGGGACAGTCATAAGGCAATTCTAGGGGGCCGGGGTAGGAAGAAGTAGGCTGCTAGTTAACTAGGATCTGCAGCTTATCCAGTAGGTAGGAAAATGGGCAGACTGGGTGGGCCAAGCGGTCCTTATCTGCCATCAAATTCTATGTTTCTATTTTTCTATAAAGCCTTATTGGAGTCCTTTGTGTGGGCTATCTTAAATTCCAGGTTACGCTTGGCCATAGTTATGTGCTTTTTTAGCTTTTTAACTGTTTGTCTGTAAGATATTAGTGTTTTGTTTACTTGAGATACTGGAGTTTTTTTTAAGTTTAGAAAAGAGTTTCTTCTTGAGAGTTATTAAAGTTTCAATGTGTTTGTTAAACCATTGTGGGATTTTTCCCTTATTGTTGTATTTAAATCTCTCTGGAATATATTGTCTGTCAGGTTGTGTTATTTTATGTTTTAATACTTCCCATGCTTCGTTCGTTTTTAGGGGGGAGGGTCTGTTCCCAATTAATTTCCCCTAAGTCTTGATTTATGAGATCGAAGTTGGCTTTGTGATATTGTTTAACTCTGATGTTGTTTATTTTGGGTTGTGAAGGAAGTTGAATTGAGAAAAACATAGACATGTGATCACTATTTTCTATTGGAGGTAAAATCATGGCATCAGATGTTGGGGTTTCTAAGTTGGTTATAACAAGATCCAGTATATTTTTTTCCCTAGTAGGCTCCCTTACAATCTGTTTTAAACCTTGTTCGATCATAGCAGATAAGAATTGTTGATCATACTGATTTGTTCCAGATAGAAGATTCCAGTTTATGGTTGGTAAGTTAAAATCTCCTAATATTAATACAGTATTTTTATTGGCAAGTTGCTGTATTTCTTCAGCTAACAGCCTAGTGGTGTTTAGATCTGAGGCTGGTGGCCTATAACAGACTCCAATCAGTAGTTTGTGAGAACAAGTAACTTGAATGTAGGCACAAACATTTTCTAAGTGTGAGTCGGATTCTTTTTTATAAGAATTTATGTCATTTCTTATATACAAGCTAACCCCTTCTCCTCTTTTTGCGTTGTCTCTGTGTTTGTAATAATGTTTGTAGCCGGGTAGTTCTGTTGTCCAGACTTTATCTGTACTTCCCCATGTTTCAGTTATGGCAATTATTGCTAATCCCAGAGTGTGTGAGAGTATTTCTAGCTCAGCATATTTAGAAATGGTCATAGATCTGGCATTGAAAGTGAGGATGTTAAAGTTAAAATTTAAAAAAAGTTAAAATTTTCCCATATGTCATCTCTTATCACTCCCCTACTAACTACATTTGGAAAATTAGCCTAGCAGAACTGCTGCTGAATATTATATATCTCAGAGACTACTCTAAATTCATCCAAGAATCCTTTCTTGTAGGTCTTGCCAATGCTGGCTGGTCCCATGTTTTCTCTACCTTCTCTGTCATTAGTGCTCTTTTTGTCTTTATCATGCCTTTACCTTCTTTCAAGGGTATCCCATCATAATTGCGATTGCATAATTGTGACCGCAAAATAGTGACTCCAAAATAGCTATTGTGATTTCAGCTACCGGTCAATAATGGCTAACCTGTACAAACAGTGATTTTGCCTGCCATCATGTGTACAATAATCATGACTTGCACAAAACACTCAGAGGAGACTCGAACTTACAGCAACTGCCACCTTACCTTTAGCTATAATTGAGAAGAGATGTGCCTTGCTACTGCAATTCCTTGCTGAGGTGGATGTCACCCTCCTTGTGGTGGTGATAGGTGAACTTTCAAAAGAAATGTCAGTACCAGAGGACGCTCACAATACAAGTTCAGAAATTTTGGAATCGAGTGTACAGCCTGTTAAAGAACCCACAAATTGTTTGTAAGTCAATACAGTGCTTGTATAACTGAAAATGCATCCTACACCCTCTCAACCAGCTGCAGGAAAATGGTCAGCAGAACAAGCCTTGACAGCTGTTGGACGGGTCAAGGTTCCAAATGGTTAGTGGCTGGTGGGCATCATGGATGTAGCAAAACAAGTGAACCCTATATCTTCTGGTGTTTCCCCAAGAAAAAAGACATATGGCTTCACAAATCCAGTAGTTAAGAGAGTTTCTCCAGCCTGCTATATGTACGGAGGATCACGCTTGCACTCCAACCGCACCCTCTGTAAGTTCAGGAGTTACTGCTTGTATACAACTCTTGCTATCAATACTGTCCCAGAGGTACCACTGTGTATTAAAACACATGTAATTACAGAGACCCAGCAAATCACCCATTCTGAAGCTCCCACCATGCACTGCCAGCATAACTCACAGAACAATTCCTCTATGACATCTGCACAAGCTAATTTGAGAAAACAAGGCTGGTGCTCACTTGAAAAGAGGCAACCTGCCCCAAACAACTTAGTCCTTGTCAGGTTGTATGCTCCTCATCCTCCTACAACATAGCAGTTGCTATTATTACAGCGCCACTAATATGTGTGGTGCTAATAAGACAACAAGCTATTATAGCTCTCGCTATTAAATAGTCGCCAATTTGGCGATCGTGATTTTTTAGACGTGATTTTCACATGGAACCTCTTTCAAGAGGCCACTGCTCCCTTCATTTACAGGGGTGTTAAGAGTGCCACCATGAAATGGCTTTGGAGTGACCTCTTCAAGATTATCAAATAGAGAGATGAACTGTGGTACCATTAGAAGGCTTCCCAAACTCTGCCTGATTTATTTGAATGCAGAAGACTACGCACTGCCTGCAACCATGAAATCCACCTTGCTAAAAGTGCTTGCTGTTGGGAACCCTCCTGACCACTGCTAAAGACTCCAGGTGTTTCTGTAAGAATATTAAAAGCCTTGTGGGTGGCACAACCAAGCAGCCCCCAGCTAAGTTACTCACTGGTATTGTAAGTTGCAACAATGCAAAGACCATTGCTGATGCTTTCAACCAGCATTTTACTGACCTTACAACCTACACATCCCTCTTCCCATCCTCTAGTGAGTTGAAATCATTTGGGAACTCACACTCCTTCATTCCCTTAACCCCAAACTGTCCTCATTTTTCTTTGAATGTGATGTTGACCTTCAATACTCAGAAGCTACTTACTAGCTTCTCTACATATATCTGTGCTGGATGTGATGGCTTTGCAATGAAACTTCTTAAACTCGGTACCCCAATTAATGGCCTCCATTGTTCAGCACATTTTTAACTTATTGCTGGTATCTAGCATTGTTCTAGAATACTGGAAACTCACCAGAGTTGTCCCCATCCCGAAACTAGGGGACACAAGGTACCTTATTAATTACCACTTAATAGCGATCCTGCCTACCCTAAGCAAGCTTATTGAGCATGCTGTTACCAATCAATTGACTGACCAACTCTATGCCTACAATATTCTGTCACCTGAACAGCATGGTCACAAGGATCACAGTACCACCACTGCACTCACTAAAGTGATCGCCAAGACCAAAGCTGCCAGGAATCAAGGTCAGATTACAGGGGTACCTTCCTCGACCTGTATAAGGCCTTTGACCTGGTTAATCACAGTCTCTTACGTGGTAAAGTGCTGTTCCTGGGCTTGTCACTACATGTTGTCTCATGGTTTTGGCACTACTTGTTAAATCAGCAACAAGTGATCAAATTTTGTGGTGCCGTCTCAAAGCTATCCTTTGTTAAACTTGGTGCTCCCCAGGTTCCAAATTTGGGCCTGTATTTTTCTTGCTGTTCATAAACAGTCCTCCAGGTGCTATAACATTGTGTGGCATTACCCTCTTTGCAGACAATGTGGTTCATACCCCTAGCTGGAAAAATATTAATCTCATTAACTCCCAACTTGTCACCAACTTCCACAGAACTGAAGCTTGTTTTGGTAACCAATTGTTATGAACACTGAGAAGATACAAATCATATTGCTTGGGTTCCCTGCCAAGTTAAGAACTTGCCCAATCCCACCATCGCTTGCATTAATTGGATGCTTCTGAAGTTTGCATCATAAAAACATGGCATTTGTCAGCAGAAAAGGATTACTTGGCCTACCCAGTCTGCCTAGATTGTCCCTGCTTAGTCTGTCTCCGAGGCCCTAACTGGTCTTTGGCAAACCTACCTCGTCCCTAATATTCCCCTATGTATATCCCACACATGCTTGTAACCCCATACTGTTTCCACCTTCAATACTTCCACTGGCAGTCTGTTTGAGGTGTCCACCACTCTTTCAGTGAAGTAGTACTTCCTCACATCCCTCTTAAACTATCACTCCAACTTTATTGCATGCCTTCTGGTCTTGCTGCTCTTTCTTATTTGAAAGAGACTCTCGTCCTGCACCCTGCTCACCCCCATGAAGTACTTGTAGGTATCTATCATGTCCTTTCTTGCTCTACTGTCTTCCAATGTGTACATGTTGAGATCCCTCAGTCTCTTCTCATAGAGCTTTTCATGCCACCCAGGCACCGTTTAAGTTGGGACCCACTCCCAGGTTGGCTAACTTGTTTATTAATTTGTTGTGTGAAACTGTGGCAAATGCCTTGATAAAGACTAGGTAGGCCATGTCCACAGCCACTCCCTGGTTTACCCTCATCCTTGTGTGGTTTGCCTCTGTTCTCATCTTAATGCTAAAAAACACAGTACAGTGATCACTAGTACCTAGGGGACTGCCCATTGTGAAGTCTTGAATTCCATTCTTGTTTGTAAGCACCAGGTCCAGCACTGTCCCTCTGGCACTGTTCTCTTTTATGTCTTTATTAGTGACATTGCAAAGGGGTTAGAAGTGAAAGAATGCCTTTTTACAGATGACACAAAGATCTACCACAGGGTTGACATTCCAATGGGGGAGAAAAGAATGAGGAGGGATCTAAGTAAGCTTGAAGAGTGGTCAAGAATGTGGCAAGTAAGATTCAATATGAAGAAGTGCAAAATCAAGCACTTGGGGCACAGAAACCCAGGAGCAGCGTACATGATGAGAGGAGAGGAACTGACAACCACAGAACAGGAAAGAGACCTGGGGATAATCATATCTGATGATCTAAATGTGGCCAAGCAGTGAGACAAGGCAGTGGGGAGAGCCAGTGGGATTCTGAGGTGCATAGGGTAGGGTATCACCAGCAGAAAGAAGGAGGTGGTGATTACACTGTACAATTCATTGGTCAGAACTCACCTTGAATACTGTGTCCTGTTCTAGAGGCCACATCTCCAGAAGGACATAGACGGAGTAGAGACTGTCCAGAGATGGGCAACTAAAATGGTGCAGGGACTGCACCAAAAGCCAAGTAAAGAGAGATTTAAGGATCTCATTATGTACACTCTGGAGGAAAGGAGGGAGAAGGGGGATATGATAGAGACTTTCAAATACCTCAAGTGTATAAGGTAGAAGGTATAAATAAGGTAGAAGAGGGAAACATTTTTCAGAAAAAAGATGCTCATGAACAAGGTGTCATCATATGAAGCTAGAGGGAGGTAGACTCGGGGAAAGGGAAGAAGTACTTCTTCACAGAAAGGTGTTGGATATACAGAACCGCTTCTCAGTGGAGGTGGTGGGAGCAAAAAATGGCAATGGAATTCAAAAATGCATGGGACAGGCATAAAGGAACCTTAATCGATAGGAAAGGAAGGGTAAAGCCGGAGATCAAGTAGGATCTGTAGTATTACAGTAGGTAGGGAAAATGGGCAGACTAGGTGTGCCAAGCAGTCTTTATCTGTCAAAAATTTCTCTGTTTCTATGCTCCATCCCTAGTGGATTACTTGATTAGTTGCCTGAGAAAAGTCCATTGCAGGGTGTCAGGGATGGTCCTGCTCCTTGCCGAAGTTGTAGTTGGAAGGCTCCGTTGCACATCTGACAGACTGAAATCCCCAACTAGCAGCATCTCCCCCTTACTTGGCATCCTGATGATGGCTTCCACAAGTTCCTTATCCAACTCCTCTCCATGTACTGGAGGTCTGTATACCACCCCTATATGGATAGTAGCCCCAGTATATATCTCCAGGTTGACCCACATCACTGCCATTCACATCTCTACTTACCTGGCCTTGATTCCTTCCATCACATTTAGGACAACCCCTCCTTCTTTCCTTGTCTCTCTTGAACTGAGAATAGCCCTGTGTGGCCATATCTGATTCATGACTGTCAGTTTACCACAACTCTATTACAGCCACCAAATCTAGTATACATTCTGCCATAACAGCCATCAGGACTGGAAATGTATTTCCCATACTCCTTGCATTTACATGCATGGCTCTGCATACCTTACTTCCTCCCTCCCTGCTTCCCTCCTCCTGCCTGTGCTGTTTCTTGAAGCTCTCCCTGACCCTCCTCTTCCCTTCTCCATTAACTGCCTCTTTTGCTCCTTTCTTCTTGCTTTCCTGATTTATACCCCTCTTGTCTTCTGCCTTGTTCCCACCTCTGTCTTCTTGTGCCCATGCCCTGGAGGAGAATACTTCCCTCGGGCTGTCCCTCCCTTCTGTGTCATTATCTGGCCGGGGGTAATTGTTACCTCCCTTGCTTTTGCAACCCCCCAGCTAGTTAAAATTCTCATCCAAGTAGCATTTAAACCTTTCACTAAGGACTGTGGTACATCGCCTGGAAAGATGTAGCCAATGCCCTACTCCATGCACCATGCCTTCAACCAACTGTTAAAAGCCCTGGTGTGGAGTGTCCTTTCCTTTGCCATCCATATACAGCTAACATCTTGGCAAAAGCCACCATATGTGCCACCTGCTTGAGGCCTTTCCAAAGCTCCATGAAATTTCCTGGCACTGTCCCTACCCTGTCTCTTGACAGGTCCATTGTTCCTAAGCTGACATTGACATCTAGATTCCTCCTATCTCCTACTGCCCTAGCAATCCTCTGAAGCCAAGATTCTGAAATCAGACCATACTGTAAATGTTAAGAGCTTTGGGTACATGAATTCTTTTGCCATACACCACAATTGCAGTCTAAGAGCCCTGAAATTCATAGCCCTGGAACATTTTCCAGTGAGCATAATGTGTGGAGAGAGAGTGAAACATTCACTGCAAAAGAAGTCTAAGTGGATTGATTGACTAACAAAATTGTAATTATGGGGGGTCTCAAGGAAGTCATTGATTTCAGTCCATTTTACAACCTAGTTGTAGTTTATTTATTTATTTTTATTTTATTTTAGTTTTTGGTAACCGGGTAAGGCCCACTAGGCACAAGTGCCTGTTTTCAGGGGTGACCTGGGGGCACTGGACGGTTAAGTGACTTGCTCAGAGTCACACAATATGCAAGTGGAGGTTGTTAGAATCAAACTTATGTCTGGTCTGCTGGATGTACCAAGCTCGTTCACACCTCTAACCTCTAGGCTATACTGCCAGCCCAGTTATTAGTGTTAATTAGTTAATACTGGTTAGCTTTAATACTGTGGTATTATGCATTCTTTCAGTTACTCATTCTTGATATTTGTATTTTCAGCCTCCATTGTATGATTTGCAGATGAATTTTTCCTCAAAAGAATTGGACCCGCATGTAACACTACTCTTCTGCACTGCATCGTTCAATATTAACAGCCCCCTTACCACTTTTTCTCTTGTAGCCTTTGTTACCCTCTCCTAGTTCTTAATTTCCTCTCATACATTCTTTCCTTCTTTTTCTTGTCACTTCTTACCTTCTATGCACTTCTCTCTCCTGTCTCCCCCTCATCATAACTTAAGTCTTTATTTAGCATCTTCTTTCCACCTTGGCCCCACCTCTCACCTCCATGATTTTTCTTACCCTTCTTCCCATCTCCTGTCCCCTTCCCCCACCTCAACCCTTTTTTGAACCTCCCTAGATTGCCTTGACATTCCATATTTGGATTTGAACTTAACAAACTTGAAGTGTTTATATTAGAATTACTGGGAATGGATTGCATTTACTGTACTGTAGATAGTTCACCATGGATTAGAATTCTTTTTAATTCATTTACCTTTTTTTTATTGTTTTATATCTACCCATTTTCAAACCCCCTTTTCTCCTTACCCCTTTTCCCATATCCTCTGACCCCTGTATCCCTGTGCCCTCTCCTTTTGCCTTCCACCCCCCCAATTTTTTCAGGATGTTTGCCATATTTTTAAATATTTATTGTCACAATTTCACTTTGTACAGTTTGTAACTTTTCTCTGTATCAATATAATATCTTTGCCCAGTTTTTACCTATATGCGGCCCTCATTAATTAATTTATATCATGCATGTGATTCATTATCAGTGTCACCAGTTCTTATGTCTATACCTTATTTTTTTAATTTCAGTCAGGTGACGTCATTATTCTAGGGTCTGCTAGAGCTGTCATACATATGAGGTTTACCTAGCCTAGCAACTGATTAGAGGGACGAGGCAAATACTGTTGGGCTAGTTTTAACTGTGTAATTGACAAGTTACCTACAAACTAGGGACTGTCAGTACTGTAATGCTGCAAACTGAACTATCTAGAGTAATTTCTGGTGGTAGGGAGGCAAAAGCAGCAGTGGGGGTGGGTGGGATGCACAAATTATTTGGGAATACCATCTGAGAATATTAGGCATCAGAGGAGGGTGGAGGAAGGGAAGGTGACAACCGGAGGTAATAGGATAGGGGAAAATGGCACACTTAGAAGGGAAGGGAAGGGAAGTGAGGATTCTAGGGGCGGGAGGCATTGGGTCAATGGGGGATGGGACATAGTGGAAGGTAGTAGGTTCAGGTAAAGGAAGGCAGATGCCTAAAACTCCAGGTCAGACTTGTAACAAGGCCTCTGCCATCAGCAACAGGGGCAGCAGTGGTACTGAGCAATAAAACATATTTGCGCCCCCAACCCACTGGTGAAGGAGGGGCCGGAGGAGGATGCCTGTAAGGAACAACCAAAGGCGAGGATAGGAGAGAAGTTGGGAGGCTTGGGTAATGGTCTCATGGGGGAGGAGTGGGGGTTGCTTTGGGGAAGGATCCCTTGGGGGCACCCCAGGGAGAGGTTCAGGGGCAACCAGGGCCTAGGGGAGGAGGCAGCCATGGGGCCATGGTTGGAGAGACAGAGACAGCACACAAAAGGGCTAGGGATGGGGACCTTGAGGGCCATAAATGGGATGGAGAGTAATGTACAAGGTGTGGGGGTAGAAGAAGGTATAGGGGGTGCACCGGGGGGGTGGGTGTAGAGGAGCATAGGCAAGCGGAACTGGTGCCAAAGAGAAGAATTCCAGCTGAGGGACTGCAGGGCACACATAATCTTGAAATGGAGAGTTCGACGAGAGCAGGCAGAGAAATGGCCACAGGTGGGGCAGGGGGGGAAGCTCCAGTAAAGAACTAGATTGGTACGGCAGGGGGGATGAGGCTAAAGGGGCTGGGGGAGCATAAAATAGAAGGATCAGCTGAGGAAAGGAGCAGTGGTATAATACTACTTGGGTCAGATAGGGCAGGAGGAGCAAGTTGTCAGAGAAAGAGGGGCAGGGATGCAGGTGATTCACACAAGGCAGGGTCTGCAGCCACCCAGATGATAGACAATGTTGGGATAGTTGAGGCGGTGGGGAATGGAGAGGGGGACTGCAAAGTGGGAGGCACCAAGGGAAAAGGAGGAATGAGGGTGGTACTGCTAGGGGATTCAATGATTAGAGGTATACTGTGGGAAGGGCAGGAAGAGGGAGAACCTAGTCCTGTTTGGGTCAAGAGCATCTCTGGCTTGACTGTGCACCAGGCAAAGCACATGGTCTATTCCTTGGCACATGGTGGGGGAGGTTCTCCTGATGTCTTGGTGCACCTAGGCACAAATGATAGTGCAGGAAACAGTGTGTTAGAGATTCAGGCTAGGTTCAGGGACCTTGCCAGGGTCTGCCATGCCAATGGATGCTCGGTCTCCTTCTCAGAGTTCCTGCCCACACCAAGGGCCAGCGTGGAAAACAAGCAGAAAATCTGGGAGGTTAATGGTTGGCTCAGGGCATGGGGGATATCGGATTGTGGGGGACTGGGGGGGGAACCTGGGAGGACAAGGGTTTGTATGCAAGAGAGAGACTTCACCTCAACCCAAAGGGAAAGGAATTAGTCAAGCAAAAACTGACCAGATTCATACAGGATACAGTAGATGGGGTTTAAACTTGTGAAGGGGGGGATACAGGACACAACAGGACATGAAGGAAGGCATACCTAGGTCATCATGTGGGTGGAGGCACATCACCTCTGGGAAGGAAATCAGGGACGGGGTTGGGGTTGGAGAGTGATCCTGATTAATGCCAGGAGCTTGGGCAACAAGATGCCAAAGCTTCAGGCAATGCTGGTGGATGGGCAGGTAGATGTGGTGGCTGTCACTTAAATATGGGCCACCCCTGGACATGATTGGTACCTGTATCTGGGTGGGTATACTGTGCTCAGAAAGGATAGGGTGGTGGGCAGGGAGAACGGGTAACATTCTATGTTCAAGATGGCATCCAGATATGCACACTGAAGGAATTGGAGAACAGTGTGGAGGCCTTGTGGGAGACCATGCAGACCCCAGTGGGCAAGGCAGTCAAGATGGGGGTGGTCTACTGACCTCCCCATGCTGGCTTATGATCTGGAGGATTGTCTATTAGGTAATCATAAGGATCATTGTGGTCAAGAAGGGGACAGGGTGGTGATATTAGGGGACCTAAACATGCCAGCGACTGATTGGGGAACCATAACATCCCCAGTGTCCAGGGGGCAGAGACAGTTGGATGCCTTTCAGGATACATTTCTAGTGCAGTAGGTCGCTGACCCAGCAAGGGAGGGCCATATTCTGGATGTGGTCCTGACTGACGGTGACCTAATTTGGGAACTCGAGGTCGGGGACTCATTAGCTGGAAGTGCCCACAACATGGTTTGGTTTGTACTAGACCTGGGAGGTGGGAGTAACCATACAAGGACTAGGCTTGTTGGCTTTAGAGGGGCAGACTTCAATCACGTGGGGCAGATCCTCAGGGACCACTTGGATGAGATTCATCAGGGCATGGACGTAGAGGGTAGGTGGGAAGTCATCAGGAGGGGACTGCAAGAGGCGACCCAGTCCTGTGTTAGGGTGAGGAGCAAGGGAGGTACATCTAGGAGACCATGCTGGTGGACTAGGGAGGTACAGGAGGCAGTGAGGGAAAAGAGAGCAGCCTACCACAGGTTCAAGTGAGCATGTGGGGTCTTAGATAGAGAAGAGTGTCTTCGCAAGACCAGGCAGGTTACCAGGGTGGTGAGGGGGACCAAGGCAGGGATGGAACAGAAATTGCCACAGGGGATCAGGAAGGGTGATAAAGGGTTCTTTTGTTATATGGGGGATAGAAAGAAAGAAAAAAGACAGTTCAGTAGACTGGAGATGGGGAAGGGGTGGGCGGTGGAGGTGGGGGAGCAAGCGGAGGTGCTCAATTTATTCTTTGCATCAGTTTTTACTAGGGAGGTGGAAGAGGATCCGCAGGCAAGAGGGATGCGGGGGGGAGATGAGGCAGGGAAATCACATATCAGGGTACCTCTTGTTACAGTGGGGGATGAGGAAACTGAATCATACGGGAGAGGGGAGCAGGATCAGCTGAGGGGGGTAGAAGCACAGATGGGGAAATTCCTGTTGGGATGGTGTGGATGGCCCTCCGGTCCCTAAAAAAGGATAAATCACGGGGTCCTGATGGAATTCATCTGAGGGTGCTGTGGGAATTGGCTGATAACCTGGCCAAACCACTGGAGGCCCTTTTTAATGCTTCTCTACAGACAGGGAGGGTGCCGAAGGATTGGAAGGAGGCACATATTGTTCCCATCCATAAAGGGGGATTGAGGGAGGTGCGTGGGAATTACAGACCAGTCAGCCTGACATCGGTGGTGGGAAAGCTGATGGAGACCATGGTAAAGGAGAGGCTGGGGGTGTCCTTGGTGGATCAGGGATTCCTGGATGATCACCAGCATTGCTTTGTCCTAAGCAGATCGTGTCAAATTAACCTTGTAGAGTTCTACAAATGGGTGACAGCAGCACTTGACCAGGGCAGGCCAGTTGATGTCATCTTCCTGGACTTCAGCAAGGCATTTGACATGGTCCTCCACACTGGTCTGCTGGATAAATTGGGGAAGATGGGGGTGGGGGCTAGGATAGTCAGGTGGATTGGAAGCTGGTTATCTGGTCATACATAGTGGGTGGTGGTAGGGGGGTAGCCTCGACCCCCAGGAAAGTCATCAGCGGGGTCCCACAGGGATCAGTTCTGGGACCACTCCTGTTTAACACCTACATCTCTGACATCAAGGTAGGCATCAGGAGTGAAATAAGTATCTTTGCGGATGACTCTAAGCTGGGAGCAGTGGTGGAGGGGAGGAGGGCAGGGTTGCCCTGCAGGAAGATCTTGATGTTCTGGAGAGTTGGTCACACACCTGGAAGCTAGGGTTCAGCATGGAAAAATGTAAGGTGGCTCACCTGGGACAAGGAAACCTGGGTCAGGTGTATACCCTAGGAGGAGGCATATTGCAGGTCTCATGTGGGAAGAAGTATATGGGAGTGCTGGTGGATGCCAAAATGAATAATTCTGAACAGTGTAGGAGGGTCGCAGCCATGGCAAATAGAATGCTGGGCTGTTTCGCATGGGGGATCACCTCGAGAAGTAGGGAGCTGAATCTGCCACTGTACAATTCCCATGTCAGACCTCACCTTGAGTACTGCATACAGTTTTGGTGCCTGCACCTCAGGAAGGATATTCTACCCCTAGAAAGGGTTCAGAGGAGGGTAACCAGGATGATCAAGGGCCTAGGGGACAGGACCTATGAAGTGAGACTTGAGGAGCTTGACCTGGCTCACTGGAGGAGAGGAGAGGAGAGGAGAGGAGAGGAGGAGGAGAGAGAGAGGAGGAGGAGGAGAGGAGAGACAGGAGGGATATGATCAAGGTCTTCAAGTATCTGAAAGGGGTAAATAAGGTGTTCCTTCATGGGATCTTTTACAGTAAGGTAGGAGGGGCCACCAGGGGGCATGGTTGAAGGCTGGAATGAGGGAGACTTTGGGGGGAAAGGAGGAGGAGATACTTCACTGAGAGGGTGGTAGATCAGTGGAATGCACTGCCTGAGGAATTGGTGGAAGTGTCCACGGTGGAAGGGTTCAAGAGAGGCTGGGACAGGTACAGGAGAGGGGTGAAGAAGAGGGCCGCCAGTCTGGGCAAGGGGAACCCTGTCCGGGGGAAGGGGGATAAGGAGAGTAATCAAGAGGATGGTCGCAGTGCCCACTCAGGGTACTGACTCTTGAGCAGACTCGATAGACCATTGGGGCTATTCTGCTGGCATTCTTAGTATATTTGTATGATTGAGGAGGGCACAGGCCCTTTTACTCACCAGTATATAATGGGCTTGACAGTGGCCCAACTACACCCTGTTACAGTATCACAGTGACAAGACATGTTGAGGAGTTTGGTTAGGCATATTTCAAACAATTGTCTCTTTTGGTACAAGAGGGTATGCATTTTACTGCTTCATAATTTTGCACAGATTTTCATACATCTGCACAGCATTCCAAAAAAGTGAGCATACTACTTTTCTATAGTTGAATGCAGATGCAAATAAAACATAATGCTACAACTTTTTGGAAAACAGTAATAGGTTGCCGGGGGTGGGGTGGGGTGGGGGCTTCTGTCACTTGTAATCCATGGAGGAGGGTGGAAATCAGATTGCAGCCAAAAAAGGTTAATCTGGCCAGTGATGCAGGTTTTCTATTTGAAAGCATACTTTTCAAAGCAGTTTTACCTCTCCATGCACTACACTGGGTTTTGCCATTAAATGATGCTGTGCAGCCAATGCCCTCTGTCTTACTCTTTGCCAGCCCCCCACTCTGCCACATTCTATTATATATTCCACGGAGTACTACCTGATTTGTTGCAAGAAAAGCAACTGTCTAAACATTACCTATTATTGGCTCTTCTGTTTAAGTCTGGCAGTCAGTAGCCCAACCCCACCACTGGTGAACCTTACTGTCCCCCCATCGTCTGCTGGTGGGATGCCCAGTCCCACTGTGGCTAAACACTATTGTCCCCCTCAAGGTCTTGTGGAAGGGCACCGACCCTGCTGCTCGTAAACATTTGTGTCCCTCTTAAGTCTGCATTCTTATCCCACCTTTCCCAAATTGTTTACTAAACAAATACACCCCCACACACACACTCCCACCCTTTGTACACTGTGCCACCCCTCAGCCCCCCACTGGCATGCACCTCTGTCCATCATCAGCCCTTCTCTGTCCTTCAATGACATTCCTTAATATCCTTCGAAGTGCTGCTCCTCTTTGTGTTGACTGCATTGAAATGAGCACACCCAATTCATTTAAAGGGGCCATTCTTTTCATGTTTTTTTCCTTAAAAAATTACGACTTAAAAAAAAATAAACACTGAAATGAATGGGTAATGTTGGCTCATACATTTCTGTCTTTTTTTTCTCAAGTCATACCTTTTTTTATCATTGTTACCAACTTTTTAGGGCTGCAGTGGGCATAGCCCTGCTGACCATTTGGGATGAGTAAAGGGACTCTGCATTCCTTCCTATATTGCCACTCACTGTTCCACCCACTGTGCCAGACTGCCTTTTAGAATGAGTAAAGGGACTCCACATTCCTTCCTAAGTTTCTGCCCACTATTCTGCCCATTGTGCCTGACTGCCTTGCTTGAATCGTGACGTTTTTTCCCGTTCATTTCAAGTAGAAAATGGGGAAAAAAGAAAAAAAATGCAGAATCAAGTCCTGTTTCTTTGAAGTAACTCCAACAAGTATGCTGATCATAAAACAACTGCTGGGAATGGCTTTGTGATATGTGTGTGTGTGTGGGGGGGTTGCATTATCAACTACATCAGAACATTAGACAGCAGTGGGAGATTCAATAGCCCATAGTGCATGACAGAGCTTTTGTTTAATCTCCAGTTAGATTTTATTTTACTAGTCATCATTGGTTAGCCTTGTTTTCATATTGAAACTGCAGCGTAACTTTCACCCCACCACATTCCTATGAGAAGCACCTAACCCACCATTAGTTCACACCCCTTTAATTCTGGATCCACCTCCAGGTTGCCTTGATTGGTACTGGGCTTCTCCCATTTAAACTACATTTCCTTTATACTGAGGTTGGCTGGGCTGGCCCCACTTCATGAACTTATATAACCTCTAACATACAATGCAGGCTACTGAACTTCTCACTGTTGCATATTGTTCTAAGGCCAGCTGCAGGAGATTCTGGGGTTTGCAATAACAGAAGATGTAAGCATTTGTAACTTCTTTTGTTCTGACTGTGAGTGCTATGATTTACTACAGCTTGAAACTTACAGAGCCACATTAAACCAGAGCTAATTAGGTTAATGAGAACATACACACCAAATATCACTAGTCTTGTTATTGACAACAAAGGAACACAACAGTGATGATAGGAGTATATCACATGATGGGCTGGCAGTATAGCCTAGAGGTTAGAGGAACAAGGTGTGAACAAGCTTGATACATTCAGCAGACCAGACCTGAGTTTGAGTCTCATAACCTCCACTTGCATACTGTGTGACTCTGAGCAAGTAATTTAACAGCCCAGTGCTCCCAGGTCGCCCCTAAAAACAGGCACTTGTGCCTAGTAGGCCTTATCTGGTTACCAAAGACTAAAACAAAAAAAATAAAAAAATGTGCATCTTTTGCAATTACCTGCAGTCTGCCATTTTTGCCATTTGTACTGGTTCCTGAGTGGCTAGAGTTCCAGCCTTTGGATCTCTCTGACAAGGTCTTCCATGTTATAGAGGCCTCTTAAAAGGAGTCAACTTATCATTGCTATGCCTTCAAATGGGAGTGCTTTTTCCATTTGGTGCTAGGGCAGGGAGCTCAACCCCTTTCTTGCCCTGTGGCTGGCATCCTGGATTACTTGTGGTCCATCTCTTAATTGAGTCTAAGGTCAACAATCCTCAAGGTGCACCTAGCATGCTTGCCCAGTGGCATGGAGGGCTGAGGCACGGGGCACCTTCCTCCTGCCACACTGGTGAACCAGGGATGGGAATGGATTCAGGTTGCTCGAGGGCTGGCAGGGTGAGGAAGGATCAAAGATCCATGTACAAGAAGCTTGCAGTAAGTAGCCACCACCACCAGCCTCTAGTCACCATCAGCTGCCATCCAATCAGATACCTCCAGCAGTCCATAGACTGGTGCTAGTATTTAATCTTTTGTGGGAGATACCACCTTTAGTGGTTGAGGGGGTCATTCATACTCAGTGACCATTCAATGCTTTGGTGCTGTCAATCTGATCTCTATCATAGACATTACATTCATAATAAAATCAAGAAAATACACATTTTGGACACTTACTAATCTGAGGCAGATTCAAATCATAGCTCTGAAACCTAATGCCAAACCTCGGTACCTCCACTCCTCCCTTTTTTTTTCATGGCTGTGATCAAGACCCTTAATGGAGGAACAATGAAACTGCTCTTTTGTAACTTGAATTTGTTTCTTGCTCTGGAGTGAATGGTTAATAGTCATTACTCTCACCTATGCACAGATAATGAACACTGACTCTGGATTAGTAAAAGGGGTGGGCCTTGAGGGGCCATCCAATCCTCATTAATATCCAATTCTTTATTTCTGTGAACATGTTAGATATTTAGTGTTAGTGACACAATAGATTGCATGCTTGCCTCTGGGACCAGAAGGACAAAGGATGGTGCCCCACACCAGAAAATTGGGAAATACCCAGTATTGATACTGTAGTGTAACACCTGGGTATGGGATGTACTACACTGATGTTGAGGTGCTAGCGTATGTATGAGATGTTAAACCAAGGTCCCTTCTGTCCATCTTTTCTGGTTGTCCAGGAGGAAGTTAAAGATCCCATGGAACTTAATGCAAAAATCAAAGAACTTTTTATTTTAAAATTAGTTAGCAAATTCTAATACAATATTCATAAATATATCATGTCATTATTCCCTACCTCTAGGACCCACTTCCTTATTAGATGCACTTCTTTTACACAATTTCTGCTACACAGTATTTCTAGTGACATCATTATGGGGATATCGAAAGTTTTTTTTTTTTCCCATTGGTTATGGAAAGCTTCAGTCTCCATTATTAGCAATTCCTCCTAATAAATTGTCCAGCCACGATTTTAGGTGCCACCTCCTCGTTAGTATAAGAGATATTTGGCACTGTTCTTGCCATAGAAACTATTTGAAGATGATGAACACCAACTGCTGCATTCCCACCTCACGCTTCCCTTCTGGAAGGGAGTTTAGGCTGTAAACAATTCATCCATCCTGAGGACTGGATAAAAGAGGCTCCCTTAAAACCCTTGGTACTCGGCGATCCCCCAACCGAGATTGGATCACGGGGAGGGGGGGGGGTTGCGGTCTGTTTCAAGACTGAACTTAATCTCACGAGTGTACCAGTTGAGGAGACCGAGTCATTTGAGTGTGCTGTGGTAGCAGGTGTAGGCTGTAGGATTGCTCTAATCTACCATCCACCCGGCGATGAGAAATGGTTCCTTCAGGAAGTGGCAGACTTCATCATCGACATGGCATTTGAGTAGCCCAGACTGATGGTTCTGGGAACTTCAAAGCCTGGGTTGATGACGAATTCTTGCAATTTCAACAACACTTCCTCCAGTTGATGTCATCTCTGGGCCTTACACAGATAGTTACCTCTGCTACCCATAAACATGGTCACTCTCTTGACTTAGTCTTCCTCCTGGGGATTGAAGCCTCCGACTTGGGGATGAAACCAGTTGGATGGTCTGATCACTGCACCATGGGATTTAGTTTTTGTGCCCCCCTTCATAGGCCTACCCCTGTGGAGATGGTCAGGTATCGCCCTTTGCGAGATATTAGTTCTGAAGGCCTGGCAGCAGTACTTGACCTATCGTCCTTTCCAGAGGCAAACAGCAACCCAGCAGCCCTCGTGGTGGCCTATAATACAACCATTTCAGCAGCCCTGGATGTCATTGCTCCTTTCCACATTCATCCTCTCTCCCTTCATCCTCAGTCCTCATGGTTTGATGGGACTCTGAGGGAGATGCACCGACTAGGACAAAAGTTAGCGTGCTGCTGGCGGAAATCCACCCTTGATGACAACCACCTTAAATTGATGGATCATTATCATGCCCATTAATCTGCAATCACCTGTAAGAAGGCAGAGTTCCTGTCCGGGGAGAGTGCAGCTGCTCAGAATCAACCAGCTTAGCTTTTTCACACTGTGGATACACTGTGCAACCCAACCTGTCTACAAGTTCGAAAAGCTTTTTCGCGGTTAGAGTACAATGAACTTGCTCTATTCTTTGCGACTAAGGTGGCAGATATTAGGGCGGTACTCCAACTAGCACACTCTATGGGTGCTGTATTTGACCAGTGCATGGTCACTGCCCCTCAGCATTCCTGGAGTACCTTCGACCGACCGGAGGTCATGGATGTCATGCAGATTGTCAGGGTTGCGCACCCTACGTGCTGTAGTTTGGACCCAGGACCAACTTCCTTGATTTTGGGTTATATTGATTCCATTGGTCCGGTCCTAGCATGGATAGTCTGGTGCTCCTTGGAAACAGGAGAGTTTCCTAGCTCCCTGAAGGAGGCAGTGGTAACACCCCTCTTGAAGAAAGCTTCTTTGGACCCCGACTGCCATGCATACAACAGATCAATCTCTAACCTCCCCTTTTTGGGGAAGGTGATTGAGAAAGTAGTGGCCTTACAGCTGGAGTGCCGTTTGACCATCCATGACATCTATGAACCCCTTCAGTCCAGTTTTTAAAAGAGGGATAGTACTGAGACAGCACTGGTTCGGGTGCTCAATGATCTCCTGATGGCTAGAGATCAGAAAAAATCATCCATCTTGGTTCTTCTAGATCTCTCTTTAGCATTTGACACTGCGGACCATGGGGTCTTACTTGATCACCTGAGGTTCATTTGTGGACTGTTGGGTGCAGTGCTCAGGTGGTTTACATCTTTTCTCACTGGAAGAACTCAGAGAATGGTGTCCGGCGTTCATTCTTCAGACCCAGTTTCTCTGTCATGTGGGGTTCCTCAGGGTTCAATATTGTCCCCCATGTTGTTCACAGTGTACATGCTGCCCCTCGGAGATATTGTAAGAAGGTATGGGCTGAGGCTTCACTGCTATACTGATAATACCCAGCTCTGCCTGTCTTTTGCACCTGACCAGGATGGTGCTCTCTCAGTCTTTAAACACTGCCTCACAGAAATCCAGGACTGGATGGACCTGATTTGGCTGAAGTTGAACTCAGAAAAGACTAAGGTGCTGGTTGTGGATCCGTCGGACCGGATAGGGGGGTCAGGGGTGGGTTTATCCTCCGGCCTTTTTCTTGGGGACTTACCACTCTTGATGTCTGAACGGGTGCAAAACCTGTGGGTAATTTCTGACCAAGGGCTGACTGCATTCGCAGGTGTCAGCTGTCGTCCAGTCCTCTTTTTACCATCTGAGGAATATCTCCAGGATTAAGCACCTTGTTCCATCCTGCGATCTTCCTACACTGGTTCACACCTTTGTGACCTCATGCTTGGACTATTGCAACTCCCTTTACCTAGGGCTTTCTGGGGTGGAAATCCGCCACCTGCAGCAAGTGCAGAATGCTGTGGCCCAGCTTTTGACGGGGACTTCCCGGTCCTGTCTTATCTCGCCAGTGCTGCGCGCACTGCACTGGCTACAGTACCGTGGCAGATCACCTTTAAATTAAGTCTACTGCCTTTTAAAGCCCTACATGGACTGGGCCTGGACTACCTGAAAGAGCTCCTGGTTTCTTACTACCCTGAGCGATCACTCCGCTCAGCTGATGAGGGGTTGCTAGAGATTCCTAGGGTGTGCTTGAAATCTTCTGGGGCCCGTGCATTTATGCATGAGATCCCAACCTTTTGGAATTCTCTACCCCGTCAGTTATGGGAGTGCATGACCGTGGAGGGATTTAAGCAGGCATTAAAGACATAACAAAACAAGATGGTTATATTAAATGCACACTGAAAATAGAAAACGGATTTAAAAATCTACGTTTCGACCTTAGGTCTTCTTCAGAAAATATCTAAAAGAGAAAAAAAGTAAAGTTAGTGTAGAGGGGAGGTAAAATGAGGGATATATATATATATATATATATATATATATATGTATATATATACGAGGAAAGAAGAAAGGGGAGGCTCAGGGAGAAGAAGTGATAAATGATAAGATTAAGAGAGAATCTGTGAAACAGAAAAGTGATGATGGGAAAGATAAAGCATAATAGGAGTGAAAGAGCTAGGGAAGTTCCCAGGTGGGGACTAATTAACAGGGCCTAGTAAGAAGGCTGTAAGGTGACAAATGTGTGGGAAGGAGACATAGATGGAGACTTATGGTGAAAATGAAAAATAAATTAAATGAGTACAAAAACAAATAAGTCAAACAAATTAAAGACATATTTGTGGTACCAGGCATTTGGTGACCGATTTCTTTTTCAACTCTATTACTTGTTATATTTTTTAAAATGTTTGGACTGTCTGATATGTTATTTTATATTTGTTAGGCTCCTTGGTTTTTGAAAGGCGCCATAAAAATAAAGAACATTATCATTATTATTGTTATTATTAAAACATAGCCCCAATGTTGTGAGTAAAGGAGCATCCTTAGAATAAGTTCTTTATTATTTTGCTTTGCTTTGCAAAGGATGCTATTTCATAGAACTGTTTAATCAGATTTTTATGCATTAAGTTTGCTTTCAGTTATAGTCACACAAACAGACTTAACCATTTGATTGCATCTCACTTTTTTATCAGGATCCTTTCATTTTGCATATCACAAGAACCACACTTTAAACTTAGAAATTTAAGGCAGATAAGGACGACTAGGCCCACCCAGTCTTCCCATTTTCTCTACCAGCTGAAGAAACCACGCACCCTAGTTAATCTCTGGCTTTGTTCTCTTTCCTATCACTCAGGTTGGGCAACGTGCTTGTTGTGATGCTTCACAAGGGACCTCCATCCTAAAATGGAAACAATCTGGACCAAATTCCTCACCTGTAGTCCTATTGGCTCTGGCTGGAGTTTGTTTGTTCTGGCAAAAGCTTTTTACCTCCTCCCTCATGAGCCCTTGAGTGTCAATTTTGAAATCCTCCTGCAACGGTTGTTTGCTGTGGACCCTGGTGTATGCCACAAACACCCATTTAAAGGGTGGGAATTTAACAGTTGACACCCATAGGTTTTTGCATGGTAGGATTAAAAAAAGAAACTTGACAGAAAAAAAAAGTCAGAAAGCATATTGAAAAACCAAAAGACATTGACATTACTAGCCCAGTGAATGAATGAGCCCTATTCAATTCAGTGTAGTCACCTATCACAGAACCTGTGCATTAAGGGACATTCAGGCATCAAAACTTAGGGAAAGAGGTAAGTGCCAGTGACCAACCAGCTGCTGGACCCAGAAATGGGCCATGCTGGTCCCACTCAGCAGTGACAGAGATACAACCTGCTGGCTTCCACTGAGGCAGTTTATCCTAGTCTCCCCACATGAAAGGGGATAGAAGTCACACTCAGTGATAATCTAGCCCATTTTTCGAGGGGCTGCAGTCAGTGGTGATCCAGCCCCTCGAGCGAGAGGGAGCCACCCATAGATGGGGTGCATCTGTATAGGATCTGTGCTTAGTAGCAATCCAGACATCCCCCCCCTTGGGAGAGGGACAATCCTATAGAAGCTATGCTCCACAGTGACACTGCACCTCACCACTCTTCTTCCAGTAGCATGAAAACTAAAAACAGAACCCACTGGTACAGCTGCTTTTGCAAAAACGTAAATGACCATTTGCCCCCCATCCCATTTCATTTCCCTCCTCCATGCCCTTGTTCACACCACATATGCATTATAAAAATATGCAATTAAATATCATTGGCATTGAGCAATTCTTGTTTGCCTTAGAGTGCATTGACATTTTGCATGATTGGGGTGGGTGGTAAGCAATTCTATAATCTGCATAATATACTGTAATTACTATATACGCATGGAATAGAAGTAGGTTGATAGTGGTTATTTAAATTACATCCAGTAATCTTGAATAACTATAGTACATGCTTTAGAAATAATGAACAGAAGAGCACGCAGCCATTACCTACTGAGACACCAATGGTTTGGACATTTAGTGAGAGTTATAGACAGGAATAAATCAATATAAGGAAGAGTCAGAGGAAAAAATGAACCTGACAGCTCAAGCTGTAAAGGCACAGCAAATATACTCTGTATGCAAAAAGAGGAGAGAGAGGGAAAGAGAGAAAGAGAGAGAATGAGTTAAATGGGGAGAGGAGGAGGAGGAGGAGGACAGAAATTCTCCCAAAAGGCAGTGCTGGAGTGAATAATCCAGTGATGCTTCACACCAGATCTAGCAGCAAAAATGTGAAAGACATTAAATAAAACAACAAATGAAGTGCAAGAAGGGAGATTTAGCTGTGTCAGTCTTCGTAGTGAGCAGTGGTGCCATCAGGCATAAGAAGGAGGAAATTCCATGTCAGCTGAATAATTTTATATTGGCCATAATTATAAAACAATAACAGGAAACTGAGAATTCTGATTAGCTAATAGCATTCTCACAGGGTTAGGATAATGGCTGGAACACCTCATGCACATAAAATGTTATCTATAAAAACATCAATTTGAAACAAATAACACCTTATTTTTTTTTTATAAACAGCATGTTAGACATTCAAGGCATTAGGTTACCTTTTTTAATGTAAGCCTATAATCTCAAAATATTCCTTCATGTCTACTGAGGCCCTAGGGTAATATTTACAGATAGTAACCCAACCCCTGGGCAAGCATCAACATTGATAAACAATATCTGAGGAGCAGTGTGAATTGTGCCATACACCAATTTGGCTTCTGATGAGGGAAGAAGAAAGGATTCTTTGAAACTGAAGGGCTTATACTGAAATAAGTTCCAGTGAACTGTATGGCTAAATGGACTGGTAACAGGTTATGGAGCCTTTCACCTCTAGGTCAGTGCTTCAAGTCCTGCACAGGTTGGTAGTGGCCAAAAGCCAATATTACCTGTGGGCTGTACAGTGGCATTTGTGAGATGAGTTGTGATTGTCTCGGTCCAGTCCCCAGTGGGCAGCTATCCTTGTCACAAAATCACCAGTTCAACTGACCCCCTTGCTGGCAATCTCACATGGGAATCCAAGGCTTGAATGATCATGGAGTCTGAATAACCCTTTCATCTATCTGTTGGCCCATCCAGACATGGCACATAGATAGGGGAGTGGGGAAGCTTGCATTGTAATCACCAGGCGTACTCTTATTGTCGGGTGGATAAACAGAGGATTTCAATTTCCAGTAATGTCATTTTGACACCTTTTACAGGCACTGAGATCACACACAGGAAAAAAAAGAAATAAAAATAAATGGTTAATGCCTACTAAATGGGGGTCAGTGCCTTGTTTAGTAGGCACTGACTGTTAACAACGGCAAGTATTCTGCTATAAATATTGAAAAGGGAACAGACTGCTCTCAGAAAGCTCAAAAGTAGTTTAAGAAAGAATCATGGCACTTGTCTATGTTGGATAAAAAGCTCTTGCATTCTTCATTGAAATATTTTCTTGCAACAAGCTGAAACATTAAAAAGTGTTCCAAGTGAAGTCACCCACATGCACTTGAAACAGTTTTGCCCTTTCTGAGTGTTCCCTGAAGAAGCTTGAAAAGGGTTAAAATGTTTATGGGTGGGTAGGTGACTCGACTTGGAATGTATTTTAATGATAAAACATCTTGCATGAAAATGTTTTAATAAAGGGATGCATATGCTTTTTATCTTAGATAGACTTGTACCATGCTTCTTTCTTACACTATGTCTTAACACCTGCTATTGCCATATTGGATGGCATTAACAATAGGGATGAGAGGGTTGGCTGTGAAACAGTTCTAATTCTGAATCTGTTGTTTTAACCAGTTTCTGAATTACTCCAATTTATTACAAATTACTAAAACTGGTAAATTGCCAGACTAGACCAAAACGTATTGATTTATGCATGTGTTTATTTATTTAATATTTATTTATTTTTTTACTTTCTGTTTCTTGTCCCACATTTTCACCTCACCAACTAGAGGGACCTCCTTCCACCTGCCCAAGCCTTCTACCCATGATGTGACATCCCCCTCGATGATCCAACCCGACACCAGCCTTTGCTCGTCAACCTTCTGGGTACTCTGACTGTAACCCATGGCTTATCCACCATAGGCAGGACCCCCCAGTTCCCCTCAAAGCTGAGAGGAGCACACTTCACTCAGCAGTTGGGGCCCATGAAGTGGAGCCAGCAAGGTGTTGGGGGAGGCAAGGAGACCTAGCCGTGGCATGGGGGGGCAGGGCAGCTTCATCTGCCTGGTGCTGCTGGGGTTTTTATTCCCCTACTAGACCATCCACTTATCCCACCCCAGGGTATTGTTCTGAGATGTAGCATTGGTGAGATACCTATCAGGGCCATCAGAAGGGTGGGTGACCTCGCCCAACCTTCAGTAATCCCCTGCCAGACCCACTGTGGGCATGTAATGCCTCTGCAACACCTGCTAGATAAGTGGGTATGTGCTGATGTAATGCCACCTCAGACGGACCACTTGTTCCTTCCCACACAACAACCCCTTGCCCCGGATCATGCAACGGAAGGAGGTGCCATCTCTCCCCGAGGCAGGAGGCATCCAATGGATAGCAGAACCGAACCTCACTGGTCAGCATCAGATGTTTTGGGCTTGGAGCATGAAACTGGGTCATCTGGATGGCAGGCGGTAGCTCTACCACTGCACTCTCTGGCCAGCTTATTTATTATGTAATTTATTTATTATTTGACTAGATAAATTCACTGGGGAGTACTACACCTTTAAGTGGTGTAACCCGGGTACTTTAAGTAATGGTTATTCATTTATTTAAAATTGCTTATCAGGAAAGGCACATTGAACCAAGGCTTGTTTCCAGGTGTGACCCAGGAAATACAGAGAGGATAACATACAACATCCGAGACTAGTATCCACATAACATAAAATATCTGAGAATGCAATAAAGTAAATGGATGTTAGAAAAGGCATCTTACAGATGACGAAGCACATGGAAACCATGTGTAGAAGCAGCAGTAATGTGTATCACAACAAAACAAGCATTTGTCAATGCCGAATGTTGTCGTGCTGGCATTGGCATTGGCAGTGCCGGAGCTAGAGATGCATAATAGGAATGGCAGTGAAGAATTGAAGTGATGCCAACCCCACCCTGTAGAGAGCAACAGGCATTGGGGTATGTCTTTGAGTTGTCAGCTATAACGCTCATGCCATTGTACCTCACTCTACCCTGTAGACGCTGACAAGTGTCGGGGTGTGCTTTGGGGTCTTTGGGCATTATATTTACCCCATTCCATAAGGAAATACACTGATGTGGGTGGAGTATAGGAGCGTGAGGTGAACTTTGTGGCCAAACAGTGCAAGACACACCACGATGCCTGTCAGTGGCTGCAGGGTGGGGGTGGGGGTGAAATGATGTGAGCATTACATCCAATGATCTCAAGTCACACCCTGGATGCCTGTCAGTCTGTACCGGTGGGTGCTACAGTTGTAAACCCTAACACCGTAGGCGTGTGTTGGTAGTTTCACTCCACATTTTCAACATGGGCTGCTTGTCAGGCCACCTCATGAAAAGTGGCACAATTACTTTGTTAGCTGAAAGGTGGTCTTGCACAGCGGCTGTGCCATTTGGCGACTGAGGGATGAAAACACATTTTTGGGCAGGATGTGGAGAATGACAACTGTATTGTTCATGAGGAGGTGTAAAATAATGGCAACATTGAAAATCTGAAGTGACAATATGAAATATTGATGGAGCAATGAGCATGCATACAAACTGCACAACACACATCCATTACACAATTATTTGGGGGAGTTTGGTAGCCACATTTGTAACATAGGCATTTTGGGACCTCCCCTTATGAACAGTGGCACTGCGATTTTTCAATCTGTCCCAAAAGTTGATTTCCCACAGCGACCATGACATTGTTCGTCACAGGTGCAGAAACACATTTTGGGCAGGATGTGAAAAATGACTGCTGTACTGTTCAAAGGTAGTGTGAAAAAATGCCAGTGTTGAAAATCTTGCATGGAAATATTGCAAATTTGCAAAGTTACAAGGGTGCGTGGAAACTGTGCAATGCACGCTTGCAACACAGTCATTTTATGGACTTTTGGCACCAAATTTTCAACATAGGCATTTTAGGACCTCTGCTCATGAACAGTGTCACTGTCATTTCCTCAAACTGTCCTGAAAACCAATTTCACACAGCGACTGTGCTATTCTGCGCCGGATGTGTGAAAACACATTTCAGGCAAGATATGTAAAATGACAGCTATACTGTTCATCAGGAGGTGTGGAAAAATGCCAAGTTTGAAAATCTGGAGTGAAAATATTACAAATTCATGATGTTATGAGCATGAGTAGAAACAGCACAACACACGCTCGTAAAACAGCCATTTTGGGGAGTTTTGTCACTAAATTTGCAACATAGGCTTTTTGAGAGCTCCCCTCATGAACACTGGCACTGTCTTTTCATTATTCAGTCCTGAAAGGTGATTCCTAATGCCATGCCAGTGCAAGAATTCACGAGGAGGGGTCCCAAAAACCCCATGTTGAAAATGTGGTGCCAAAATTGCAAAAAATGCCTGAGATATGCATCAAAGTTGCAAAAACCCTATTTATTCCATTATATAGCTTACCGGCATTTCCTCAGTTCGTGGTCGGCTTTGAAGAGTGCAGACGTGTTCCCGGTCCACGAAGATCATCGCACTGGACTCTGAGGAAGTATGGGAGGGGGTGTGGGGAAGAGGTGCGCAGTGGGTGGGTGCAGGTTGTGAGAGAGGGGGCAGGGAGATGGTGAGGGACTGTTTTTTGTTTACAGGGACAAAAAAAATTAAAAACATTGTGGGGCCGTTTTTATGTTTGCTGGGGCATGTGGCATGCTGGGGTGGGCTCCCAGCATGCCACTGGAGCCTTGTTTTTTTTGGAGGGGCGGTTG
Source organism: Neoceratodus forsteri (assembly GCA_016271365.2). NCBI lineage: Eukaryota > Metazoa > Chordata > Ceratodontiformes > Ceratodontidae > Neoceratodus > Neoceratodus forsteri. The sequence continues at coordinate 528,847,139 of CM057455.1, read as the reverse complement.
TAGCCGATGGGGGATTGGGCACCCCCATCGGCACACAGCAAAAGGGGGGGTAGTTTATGCTGACGGGGAGTGGCACCCCGCGGCACACACAGAAACCAGGGAGGGGTCAAGAGCCGAGGGGATTGGACAATCTCCCTCGGCATATAACAAATGGGGGGGTTCTTTATGCTGATGTGGAGTGGGCTCCCCCATCGGCACATATATTGGGGGGCAGGATAAGCCGACAGGGGGATTGGGCACCACCGAAGTCGGCAGTTTGGCGGGCAGTGTGCCGCCATGTTTGTGTTGGGTAGGCACGTCAGGAGGTCCGTTCTGTGTGACTAGCTTTGCTCGCATTGCAGTGGACCTTTCCTTGGATGTGCTCACTCCGGTGGTGTGGCACCTGCATGCAGGCTGATTAGGAATGAGGGACACACCTACTGATGTGTGCCCTGCATTCGCCCAACAGTGTCCGTGCCTCCAAATCTGCACTACCGCAAGATGTTGGCTGTGCAAGCGCTCTAACATAAAAATGATGGCATATTTATGTAGTTTCCATGCTCTGGATCTGAAGGTATCCATTGGTGACTCTACACAAATTGTTGGGAATTGTATTGCTAGAGGCATGGATTTCCTTTGGAGCCAAGCAAAACATATGTGTGTGTGTGTGTGTGTGGGGGCACTGGACGAGGATGAGCTGGTCCCTGTCTCACTGCTCTAATGTCACATGGTGTGGCATTTCCATCAGCCCCCAAACTTTGCACTTTTTCTAAAGCATCTGTGAGCCAGGTGAGGTCTCTAGACTCTCGATGCAGACTGTAGGAAACAAATGCAGCACATATGTGACAAAAAATGTCACCCCGTTGGCACCAGCAGAGGTTACTGACAGTCAGAAGAAGTTCTTTATTTGATGGTACTTTGCTCACCAGTGCTTCATTTGTACTAAACACTTACAGTATATACCATGGCAGGCATGTTCTCAGAGGAGAACTCTGATAGAAGAATTCAGCACAAATTGAAAAACTGTGATAGATTTCCTTAGACTTTAACGAACTGAAATGAAATATGCCTACATTTCATTGAAAAAAATGTATTTGTCATGTTTCAGTATTTTTAGGAAACAGTCCCAGGTGGAGAGTGAATTCTTTAAGCAACCCTTCTTGTCACAGTTGAATGGGAAGTCAATCTACTTTTCATTTTATTCCTGGACATGAACTGAGATAGTTTTTTTTTTTAATATGTTTTAGTTCCTGCTCTTGTCACATCAACCAGGTAAAATGAAACACCTTGCTGAGGTGCAGTGTTGTTTTCTAGCGATAATGTGTTCAAACACCAGACAAATACAACCACAGTATAAATCTAGTATGTGCAGTCAAAAGTATTGTAGGTTCAGCAGCATAGATTGTTTTAAGAATGTGCTTTACTTCAATATTTATTAATTTTAAAAACTAGTAATAAAAGCAATTTAAAAAATACAAGCAGAAATTAAAATACTGTGCAATGATGATGAATTTTACATAATTACTCAGAAGTTTTCCAAGGAAAAGCCCACTGAGTTTTGAAACAACTTGCTTCCAGGTTTGTCTTTAGGGTACAGTACATGGAAGTAAGAAGCAATATAAGAAGGTTGCACAGCACAACCAATATATGCACCCCTATAAAGTTGTATGTTAAAACTCAATTTTTACCTATCCCAGTACTCCTTATCTCTCCTGCTGTTGGTCTGTTTGTGTTTTGGTGACAGCTGGAGCAGGGAGAGGGAGAGAGATACACTTTCACTTTAATTCATTATTTCCATTGCAGTTCTGAGGAGTTAAACTGATACAACTGAGCCAGGAATCCTATCATTCTCTCTCACCCACACCCAGACATATGCCACTGTTGATGGCGCCGGCAGTGATTAGAGACTCATCTCGCAGCTTCCGCCCAGAGGAGCAGGACTGTATGGAGATTCCCCTGGCTCTCTTACGCACTACCCGTCCTATGCCACAGTCACTGGTGCAGAGAGAGAGAACACATGTTTTGTTTTTCAGCTCTGAGAAGCAAAGTGAAGTGTGTGGGCTCCCCAGTCACTGTTACCTGCCGTCCCCAACTCCGCTCAGTTTCGGGGGAGCAGGGAGAGACTGAAAATAGTCAATGATTGGAGGTGGTGGGGGGTGGATGTCACTTGACACCAAGAAAATGTTCTTTATTAGGAGGACAGCGATTGATGGGTGAGGGATGCCAGTAGACACCTTTGTTGTTTTATCATAAAATTATTTTAAACCCTACAATTGCCTCAGTGTGTGTAATTAGTTGCTTTCAGTGCTGTGCGTAAAATATCTTGATAACAGTTTATGTTAGGCAGATCGCAACATCAGTGCTAGGTAGTACTTCCTGCTGTCAGTTTCCTATAATGTGTGCCCACCAAGCAAGCTGATAAGTCACCATTTAAAAGTTGTTTTTCTCCAAATTAGGAGCTGCTGCTACAAAACAATGGTGGTTTTCTATTAACAACAGTTTATTTTTTTGCATGTAGCTTTAATTCTGGGGCAGATTTTAACTAGTGGAACACAGTACTTCCTAACTTTTTTAATAATTGTTTTGTGTGTGTCTGCATTGTATTTATATGCACTATTTCAGCAGTCTAACAAAATGGGTACTCGCATTATGCTCCCTGTTAATCATCGGCAAACTCCTAGCCTCCCAAACAATTGCTTATTTATTAATTTACTTTGTTTTTATTGATTTAGGGATCTCTTTGGACGTTGGCTGCCTGTCCCATGCTGACATGTGGGGCACATTGAAATGACCTGATGGCAGCTGAAGTCAAGATAATGGAATGTTAAACTGCATTCTTACAAAAGTCGGGACTTGGTGATAAAATGCTTTTTTTCAGTCATTTAGAAGATCGTATGCTGCGTATTTTGTGTATGCTGATTTCAGCCACTTCACACTCAGGAAGCTCCACGGTGAGTGAGTGAGTGACTCTTGGTAAATTAAGGGGATGGAGATCGCAGAATGGTGGATGGACCACTGTACTACAAATAGGGATAAAAAAGAATACAGGGGGAAGCGATCGGAGAATGGTGGAGGGACCACATGACTACCAGGGAATAAGAAAATAATACAGGGAGGGTGACTGGAGAAGGGGGGAGGGACCACTGTACTACCAACAGTAATAAATAAGCATGTTGGGAGGTCCACTTCGTGTGACGAGCTTTGCTCACATTGCAGTGGACCTTTCCTTAGATGTGCTCGCCCGGTGGTGTGGCACCTGCATGCAGGCTGATTGGGGAATGAGGGACACACCTACTGGTGCATGCCCTGCATTCGCCCAACAGTGACTGCACCTCCAAATCTGCACTACCGCAAGATGTTGGCTGAGCAAGCATGACAACATAAAAAGGACACCTGTAAGAGATTGATTACAAAAATACACAAATAAAGAATACAAAAATACAGCCTGTATGTCTAGTACAGGAATTATATCAGAGACAACAGTTCAGGTATTAAATTAAACTTTTTAATTGTATTTAAGGCACTCCAGGGACCCAGATCAGAGACAGATCTGAACTGAGCCAAATGGCAGAATCAATTTGGCCCACTAGCCATCAATAAGCTTTTCTTAGTATTGTACTGGAGTTAACAAATTCTAATTTTGAACATGCATAAAACTTCAAAGTCAGTTACATTATCAAGACAGTGTCAGAACCTGGTGACTGGAAGATTCTAACTGGCTCAATGAACAGGAGTGGGATAAATCAATGTTAAGTCACAAGTACTGTAAATCTCACTTCAAGATCAAGTCATGGCAGTCTTCTTCACATGGATCCTAATCTACCACAGAGCTAGTCCTTCCATTCCTAACTATCAAGCACTATGCATGGCTCACTTGCACTCTGCAAAGTATTTTGCAAGTGAAACCCCATGCCCAAATGCAGGGAATGTCTTCATTTGTATGTGCTTATGCAAATATTGGGATGGACAACCACTTGGTGAAAGGATTGTGGAACTAGTGCACCTCCTTTATGGAAAGCATGTTGTAGTGCATGCCTTCAGCCAACTGTGCTCAGAATAAATTCCAAGAATTGGCTATGAACTATGGGCTGGTAGGGGAATGGTTGTATGCCAGGGCACACCAACATATAGGGAAGCCCCTGAATATGAGGCTACAACTAACAGTCAATGGTCTAGTTGCCCAAAAATGGTTGCTTCATGAGCTGCATGCAATCTGTTTACATTATGATAGGTAACAATGAATTCATTTGCCCTGCAGCTATTTCTGTGAACAACAGGAATAAATCTGAAGATAGAAACAATATATGACAATGTGAAATTTGATAAAATAACTGCACTGTACTTCCTGCAGTGCCCATTCACCTAGGGTGAGTGACTGTGAAGCCATGAAGCTATTCATATAGAGTCTGTAGAGGATAAAAGTCAATGTTATATGCTGTTTTTCATATCCAGCTATCATAACAAACCTAATTCTGCTTTCAAAAATATTCTAGCAGAATTGCTCATAAACAGGTTGACACCTACTGATCACTGGTTAACCTCATTATGGGTGTGTAGAGCTTGAATATTAATTTCCAAATAACACAAATAATTTGATAATTGGAACTCTGAACTAATTACTGAATATGTTTCACTATTCATTTTATTTCAGAGAAACATACATCAATTAAAAAATGAAACAAAGCCCTCTAGCCTTCTCTTCGTGGTCATGGCTAGTCTCTGTGTCACCCTCTCCAAACTCTAATCATTTCCCATCTTCCACCATCTTCCTCATTGTCTCCCACACACTGGTATTAAAAAACATTTGTTGGCATCTGGCAATGTGACAGGAACCAGAAAAATATTTTAAACCAACCCTCTTACCCAACCTGACCTTGCCACTACTCCCAAATACTTTTTTTGAAATGAGAGAGTCAGATACATGATTTTGAGGGACATAGTCTTTTAAATCTGGGATAACATAGTTGTCTCCCTTCCAAAAACGTGCCCACTTCCTTGAGTAGTGTGCTACGTATTGTCAAGGAAGTGAATGGACACATGACTAGGCGGGAGAGAACTGAGCACCCTGCCACATTGTTGGTAAAAGGCAGATTGATTGGTTAGTACAGGAACAAATGTTATAACATATGGCTGCCAATCTGTTATTGAGCTGTAATTCCTTTGAGGCACTACAATGACATCAACAACCTCAACCAAAAAGCTCACAAGGTTTATATTGTCAGTGGAATTCTGAGATGGCATTATCAGCTCTATAACAGGTAAGGAGCTACATGTTATTTTTTGTAATTCATGGCTCCCTCTGTTAAACTGCAACTATCCCCTCCTATCTTACACATCCAGACAGACTGCATACAGATGAACTGATTTTAGACTCTCACTTTACTTACAGCCACAGCTGCAGCTCCCTCCAACTGTCACAGGCCCAGACCCCCACCATTATACCTTACTGGAAATTCACTGATGTCAATTTCACCCAACATCCTACCACCCCACACTCACTTGCCACTCACCGCAGTCTCACTGCATACCAAATCTCACCACGATAGTCGCTATTGCAATGCCCTCTTGATATGAGTATGGTATCCATGATGCATGCAGGTGCCCACCACCACTGTCACTATGGTAACCCTCCTTGTCCCAGCTTCTTTATAGTGCTTACTATTTCTTAAGTTCCCCTTTCACTCCGGGTCATATATACTTTGGGCTTTTCAAGTAGACGAGATTGTCCTTCTCTCTGATGGTCATACCTTATTTTCAGTGTTGGTTTCAATATAATTTCAGGGTAAGTAATCAGCAATTACATGCAACATCGGTAATTGCACTATAGTTACACATTTGTTGAATGTAACTGCATTGCAATTGCAATTGCAATGCAGTTACACTGTAGATATACTGCTACTACAGTGCAGTTAGGGAAACCCAAAGTGATACACTTGACTTCTTCATCATTCCTGTTCAGTGGGTGATTATGTGAGTTACAGCAACATCAGTCTAATCAGTGATTTGAATTTTTAGCACAAGACAAAGTTGTAGCAATTCAAAGTGATAATATCATCGTTCAGATGTCAGGTTGATATTATTGTGACTTCTTGATATCCAAACAATGGTATTACAGCTTTTGACAGCTGCTGAATCTTTATGGAGAAATATGATAACCATGTATTACACATTTATATAGGATTGGTCCATACGGTATAGCCATGCATCACAGAAAATGGACTGTTTTAAGGAGATTGCCAATGAAGGGCTCCATATTATACCATTCAGATTATTGGGATGGGTAATCTGTGGTCCTAAGGCTGCCCCTCAGAGAGGTGTGTCCTGTTTCACTGGGAATAATTAAGGATTCTGTTAAAAAAGATGCAGACTCGTATGAATCCCTTCTCAGACTCCCAACTGGTTCAAGGTTAACAAGGCAAAAATGCAATGACTGTTGGTGTATGCCAAAGATGATTTCTCAGTGAGGTGAAATCAGATGGCAGACTTCGCATTATACCAGAATAACTGGGATTTATTAAATCATGATAGTAATTAAACATGATCCAAATGAGAGACTATACTGAGAATACATCAACCACATTGAATGAGTGCATGGAATACCATCAGTGTCTGCACACAGACTGTAAGGAAATGTTACTCAGTGTACAGTAGTAACAGCTTTTCCTGTAATGGAGCAAAACAGACAAGTCAAACTTGTGAATCAGCTCCAGAAAGAGCATGTTGCCCCAGAACTTAAAATATGCTCTCTCTCTCTCACTGTGCTGCTCTTGAGCTTCCCATCATTTCAACAGTAGATCTTTGAGCTGAAAAGTCCAGGAAAGTTAAGACCCTATTGGATAAAATATTCCAATTATAGCAATATAAATTTTAAATAAAAAATGGATTTAATGACATAAAGCAAGCAACAACAATCATTAAAAGTACAAGCTATATGTGATACTAAATGACTCCAATGAACATAATTACTTGTACTGAAAAGGGGAGATGGGAATAATTCATTTGACTGGGCTGTTTTAATCCATTAGAAGAGAAACTGTTACTATGGTGAGTGACTTCTAAATACAGCATATAAATTCAAAAACTCAATGAAACTTATGAAGACTCCAAGCGGTACCCTGGGTTGGAGGGTCTTAGTTTTACGTTGGGAAAAGATTCTGAAGTACAGAAATCCCAAATCTTGCATTCTTCCTTGCCTGTGTGTCCAGGCAACAAGGAGATATGCAGAAATGTTTCAGCTGTGGACTGGGTACTGTAGCAGCTATACACATTTCTGCCAGTAGCACATTGCTTCTTGTTTCTACTGAGGGGTGCTGTACTCATAGTGATGTGTGTTTTAATTCCATATATGGGTAGTTTTCCTGCCATGCTACAGTGGTTGCAGTCAATTCTGAAGATGACTGGGAAAAAACTGGGACTGCTTGTGCTGCTTGCAGTTTTACAAAATTCTCTGTAGAGATCTCCCTAGTGATTTTGGAATATAATTAGCCAAATTAACTGCTACTGCTGTATAGTAGTTCTATAAGGTAATTTAGATACTATTCACCTATGGACAGTTTAGAGACAGTGTGCCCCTGTAATACCACACTATATGTGACAAACAATTGTTTGTTGCCTTTCCAGTTTCCTCCATTCTAGAATTGTAGAAAATAAAGTCCTTTCTGATGTCTAATGTATGAAGTTTGTCCTCCCATTTATTGGCATGTGGCCTTGAGAAATACACTGGCAACATAATAATCTGATTCAGGTGGAATTGTAACAGCATCTAAGGGAGGAAGTGCACATTTGTTCTTAAAACCACTTTTTCCCAAGGGAAAATAGAGTATGAAATGTCAAGTCAGAGTGTGTAACTTACAGACCCGCCTTGCTAATGTAATGACTAACAGGAATGATATTTTCCAGGTAAGGTATTTTAAATAAGTAGTGGCAATAGATTCAGAAAGGTAGGAAATTAATTGCGTGAAGAATAGGTTCAAGTCCCAAGACAGAATATTCTTCTTCTTTGGAGGGTACATATTAGAGAGGCCTTTAAAATACTCTTAAGCACTGGAAGTGCAAACAGAGATTCTGCTGAGGACATGGGTCTAATAACAAAAATTGTTGGCAATAACTCCCCTTAAAGATGCTGGCCTTAAGGCCAGAGACTTTACACATATTTATTTATTTAATTATTTCTTCTAGGATTACAAATACCTTTGAGCCAAAGCTCTTTTACAAAGGTTCCACGTCAGAGACAGTACAATACAATGATACATAATCAGGCATAGTGCAATAGACTACAAGACAGGTGATAAAACAAAACAAAGCATCAAATTTAACACACAGTTGCAAAACTTAATTATAGGTAGAGCTTGCCAAGGGCAGTTGTCAATCAGGATATAGGAGAGGAAGAGTAGCAGGGAGGGATGAACGGAGGGGATGGTAGCGAAAAGGGAGAAGCAGGAAGGGAGTGGAACAACATGAGGCAAGGAGGAGTGGACTGCTTAGCTGAGATGGGAGATCCTGCTAGGTACGACAGTCGCAGGTGCTAGAGGCAGCGAGGTGGAGTCAGAGACTTGATTTAAAAGGTCCTAGCTTTGGTGTGGAGGAGATGTTAGTGTTAAGGTTATTCCACCAAAAAGGAGCCTGGTAGGTGAAAGAGTGTTGACCCAAGGAGGTTCTGCAGTGAGGGATCTTCAGGCAATGGGAGTCAGAGCCTCTCGTGTGATGGGAGTTACTACTGGGGCTGAGGAGAGATACTACCCCGGGTGGAACCAGGCCCATTTGGATCCTTTTAGCCATTATGCAGGTTTGATATTTTATGCGATTAGATAGTTGTAGCCATCCTGACTGTGTGTAGAGGTCACATGTGTGTGTTAGGCTGTTAGACCCAGTGACTAGATGACATGCTTTGTTGAGCACGGTAGAGATATATCTAAGGGCCATAGTTGTGGCCGCTCCGTAAATAATGAGGCCATAGTTGATGATGGAGAGAATCAAGCTTTGCAATGCAATACTCAGGGCAGCGGGAGTTAAGCAAGATCTATGTCTGTAGAGAAGGCCAATATGCATGTTGGCAGCTTTGGTGATATTGTCAATGTGGGACGTGTAGGACAAGTTACAGTCAAGAGTGATTCCTAAGTATTTGAAGGTTAGGACCTGTACGATAGTTGACCCATGCTGGTTTGTTATGCTCAGTGGAGGAGACTTGTGTTTGTTGTGGGAGTTATGAAAGAGCATGGACTTGGTCTTTTTATAGTTGAGTATTAGTTTCTGTGAACTGAGACATTTTTCAACAGAGGTGAAACCGAGTTGGAGATTGTTTTGCATGGAGTGCTGGTCCTTGTGGGAGGAGAGAATAACTGCATCATCCGCATAAAGAATAATTTGTTCGGGGCAGGCTTTAGGGAGGTTATTCAGGAAAAGGGAAAAAAGCAGTGGTCCCAGTATGGAGCACTGGGGAACACCCGAGCGGACTGGTAGAGTGCTTGAGAGAGTACCTGCAATCTTCACTCATTGTGATCTGTTAGACAAGTAGCTTTGGAACCAGGCCGTTGAGTCAGGGGAGAGCCCCAAATTTTAGAGTTGGTTTAGAAGCAGGTCATGGTGTACGGTATCAAAAGCCTTTGTAAAGTCGATGTATACAGCCCCGGCGAGGTGGCCATTGTCAAGGGGATTGGGTATAGCAGCAGTAAACTCCATTAGGGCAGATGTGGTGCTATGTCCTTTCCTGAAGCCATGCTGCTGAGCACATAAGATGTTGTGGTTGTCCAAGTAGTCAGTGAGTTGGTCGGATACAATACGTTTGAGGGTTTTTGATAGGGGAGGTAATATAGAGATTGGACGATAGTTCCCATGCTGAGTCTTGTCCCCAGTTTTGTAGATGTGGGTGACGACAGCAGATTTCCATAAGTTAGGGAACTAGGTACGGCAGAGGTAGAGGTTATGTATCTTGATAAGTGGTCTGATTACTTCATTGAGTATGAGGGACAGTAGTTTTAGGTCCAGAGAGACGCTTCTGAACCTTGTGTTGGCAATTGCCTAGCCAATGTACTTGCAGGCTTAATGCTGCTTGACTGCTTTGAAGTAGAAGCGGGTGTGGGTAGTAGAGTAGGAGTCATAAGTGGGGTCCATGGGAGTGATAGGGTCCGTGAAGAAGTCAGGGGGGAGAATGGAGCTGAGGTCAGTGAAGGCAGTATTGAAGGTATTAGCGATAGTTGCAGGGTCAAGAGTAATGGATCCATTGATGTTGAGCATATTTGGGGATGTTAATGGCTGTTTTCCACTAACTTCCTTGATGTTGTTCCAGAATGCTCTTCCATTACCCCATGCAGTAGCGAGGGCTTCCCTATAGTGGCAGCTTTTGTGATTTTTTATGGCCTTGGTGCAATCATTGCGCACACACTTGTAGTTCTGGATGTCAGTTAGTGATCCGTAGTCACAGGACACAAGCCAGAGGTGGTCCCTAGCTTTTAGCTGTGATATTAGGTCAGCAGTAATCCAGGGATTGCCAAGGGATATTACCTTACATTTTTTGAAGGGGGCATAGATATTGCAGGCTTCACTGAAGATGGATATGAAAGAGTCCAGAGCTGTGTTGACATCATTTGCAAGGTAGATAGTAAATAGTAAATTTAATAAATAGTCCAGAATTAACACAATCAATGCATTCTTAGCTGAATGGGAATTTCCTCCACTACATACTGAGAACTTTTTCCATTTTGAATTCATTTTTTTTTTTGTTTACTTGTTTGGAGATGGCTTTTTGAGCACTTTATGGATCTCTAAAACCCAGCAAGAAAGTTGGAGCCCTGGAGATTCTATCTTTTAAAGAGCAATGACTTCAGGCAAAGGGATTCCAATTTTGGATGGTTTACCTGGCCTTTCAAAAGTGTCAGGTTTTGATACAAAGGCGGAGTGTGATTCCTTTTGACCATCTGGTGTAACAGTAAGTGCCATGACTGTCTGGGTCAGTCAGGTGCTTCCAGAATCATGGTTACATTTTCTGCCTTTGCTTCAGAAGCACTTTCTGTAGCAAAGGAATGGCAGGAAAATGCAAAAAGGAACTTGTTTCTCCAATATATGCTGAAAGCAACTTCTAGGAGTGTTCTAATATATGGTGCTCTACAGCAGAATTGTGACACCTTTTTTTCTCCCATGTGGCTAAAAGATCCACCTCTGAAACACCCCACAGCTTGAAAACTGACCATAGCACAGTTTGTTTCTGGAACCCCTTGTGTGTGACATAACCCTTCCTTTATACTGAGCCTCTCATTATCATGTCCTTCGCTGAAACATGAACTGAATAAATATGCACTCTGAGAGTATAGGCCAGATCCCAAATTTTAAGTTCATCCATGCAGTTTTGAGGATCTTGAAACACCTTGCTTATTCATGTAATACATTGTCGTGTTATTCTTTGTCATAATCTGGAGAAACTGGTCCCTGACCAATGCTGAAAAGTACTTCAGGGTAAAAAACACTACTCTGAGCTCCAGCAGACTAATATGCTCCTCTACTCCTCCAGAACTCCATTCTCCCATTTCTGAGTGGTGAAAATTATACCCCAACAATCAGAAGAGTGAGACACCTGGCAGAAAGATTAAATTACACAGGACTGGCAGAAAAGAGTCTCCCTTTCATGGGTGTGTACCTGTTGCCACCACTGAAGGAAGCATAGAAGTATTTCTGCATTGCATACAGAGCAGTCAGGAGATCTCTGAGCTAAATATTATTTCAGGTACCATTGAACTCCTCTCATGTGCTGCCTTGACCATGGTACCACAGATATGTTGGCTAAGATGAGACCCAACAATCTGAGAAAATCCTGTGCAATTGTCCTTGCCTCCATGAAAAAGGATGCTGCATACTGTACCAGTGAATGGACCCTTTCCTGTAAGGTAAATGCCTTTGCTTGAAATGTGACCAGTTCTGCTCAATTTAAATAGAGGTTTTGTGTTGGTTCCAGTTTTGAGATTCTCTAAATTCAGGTTTAAATGCAGACTTTTCCATTAGAGGTATCATTTGCTTCTTTTGTGACAGGGACATCTCTCCCATATACCAACCATTCATCTAAGTATTAATAGACTGTTACTCCATTCCTTCAAAGTGCTGCTGCTACAAACATGCACTTTATGAACACTTTTGGGACAGAGGTCAGTCCAAAGGGCATTCCCTTATATTGGTACTAGCATGTATCTACTATGAAGGGTTATCAAGTGCATGTGTGCAAGCTTGTATAGCATGATACCAGCCAGGGTCTTACGTCCCACTTAATCCTCCCAGCTGCAGTGCCACCGATGGTCATCCATGAGGCAATATCACAGCTGAACTAGCTGCCTAAAGGAAGAGAGCATTCTCAAGGATGCTCAGTCATCCTCCTGAGGGCCAGCCTCTGATGACTCTGACTTGTTCCCAAACTCACTTCACTGGGGTCACAAGCAGTAGACCTACCACTGCACAAACAGGACAGCCTCTAGAGAGCGTTTAAAGTTGTTTTGGTTTTATCACCCTCATTGTTGTAACTCTCTATTTTATTTATTTTGATTTATTTAAAATTTGTTGACTGGGTAAGAAGCACTTTCAAAGTAGAAGTCAGCAGGTTTATTCTGTAGAGCCACAGATAAAGCTGTAGTTCTTAACATACATACCTTGTAATAGATACTGAGTTTGCCAGGAATCTGGTAACTGTATCAATAATGTCTACAGCTATCTGCAGTTGACATTTTGCTGTATCCAGACCTACTTTTACATGCTACATCTCTAAAGTCTCCTCAGGGAGCTGTCACAAAAAGATAGCACAGCTTTCCAGACGGTTTCCAGATAATGTATAAATAGTATGGCAGATAAGTACAATTTTTTTTCCAAGTGTGTCAATTTTTCTAGAATTTTCATCACGTGACACTGTGGAAAAGGTTGCCTTTGACCTTTAACAGTATAGCCTAGTGGTTGGAGTAACAAGCTGTGAGTGAATTTGGTACATCCAGCAGACAGATCTTGGTTTGATTCCCACAACTTCTATTTCCATACTGTGTGACTCTGAGCAAGTCCATTAACCTTCACAGTGCTTCTGGATCATCTCTGAAAACAGGAACCTGTGCCTAGTGGGCCTTACCTGTTTACCAAAGAATAAAATTAAAAAAAAATTGCACCAACCTATAGCAGGCACTCATGATTTTGAAGGGTTATAGCCTGTAGTTCAAGGGGCAGGGAATAGCTCCTCCCACATTCCCTACTTAATCTGCAGCGCTTCCGCTGCTCAGTTTCAAGCATTTCAAAATGTCCCCTGAGCTGCATGGCTGGTAGGGTGGCCCCTCTTGTCTTCACCCCCAGTGCCTCTTCTTCTTCAGCCTTCTATCTTGCTCCTTTTTCCTGCTTCTGCTCTCCATTGCACCCCCCTCTCTCTTTGCCTACTCACCTGTTGCCTCTCCCCTGCTCCTTCCCTTCTATTTCTGCCCTGTTCCTTCTTTTCCATCACCTTTTCTTTTTTCCTGCTTTTTCTGGTTGTTCTTTCCTTGCCGCTGCCAGTCACCACACCTCTTGGTTCCGTTCGGCTCCTGGTCCACCTCCTTGTTTCTGCATTGGCTCTTTCACACCATTCTTCAGCTTCTGCCTGGCCTGGATCTCCTGTGATCTGGTTCTCCTTCCTGTATTCTGGACCACGTGCTCAGGTCCATGACTCCCTCCAGCCTGCTTCTCGTTTTAGGCATTGACGTTTCCCAATTCTGTAGTGTGGGAGTCCAGCATGTACTTCTGTGCTTTCATCCCCGGCAAGTCCAAGCTGAGGACTGGTGCACTATACAGTGGGGTTCTTCAGAGATTCAGGTAACACATTAACAATTGGAGATTGGTGGCCGGGGACTCAGTTCTGCAGTCTCATTTGAAGGATGGTTACTCCTGTGCTGGTATTTCCCACTACTAACACTTGGTACCTCCGGTGGTGTTGTCCTCCCATTTGCACTTCACTGCTTGGTTCCTGCCGTTGTTCTCATTTTGGAATTTGAGCTTTGAGCATTGTATCAATGATATTCTGACACTGTTAGTGGCATGGATTTTCCTGAGCTACTGAACCTGTGGTTGCAGTTGCATGCATTGTACCTTCTCTTTGCTATTTGAGAGTTCCCCATGCTGAGCCCTTCTGTGATGCCATCAGGTGACTCCAAGATGAGTGGGTGGGATGTGAGGAGCAACATACCGCATGCTGCATTCATGCTATATGTTCTGTTGACTTTACCAGCAACTGTTATGCACTGCACCCTGTATCTTGCAGTTACCTATGCTTGCATAAGTTATTATGGCTGTGCCACAGCTAGCTGAGGCTGGGATTGCAAGGGCTTCTCCCCACTCTGTGATTGTGTGGTGTGGCTGCCTGTGCTCTGGCCTTTGCCAGCCCCTTACTTCTTTGGATGCCTGTCCTGTTTTTTCCCTTTTGGTGCTGGCCTCCTCTCCTTGTTGGGACTGCTGAGGCCAAAGTAAAAGAAATCATTGGGTACTCTTTAGTCACATTCAAATCATCAAAACGTTTCATGTGTTAGCAACATATGTAGACTGATTTTGCTGCAGGATCAATCCTTTTTTCTAGCACCATTCACTTGAATTTGAACTTTTAAACCAGACTCAGGAGGGAAGGGTATACCATTTATCTCTTCTAATGTAGGACAAGTAGAGAACACATTCTTGGACACATTCTGGCTAGTCTTTATTATGCTTGGGTATGAGTTATGCCTATAAGAACCTAGCGTGAGAGAAATGGAACTAATTCCCTCAATGGTTATGAACTTTTACTCCTTCCTTCAGCAGACCTATCCTGGGGTCTCGCCATCCTTAACTCGGACTATTCATAATATGGCAATGGCTGACCCACGGGAGGGTCTCGCCTTCCTTAGTCTGACCACCTGAATCACACTACAACTCACTCATCCAAACTCTGTGTACAAAGGACCTATGTGGGGGTTCCCCACTCCAGATAGCCCACATATGGGCCTAACTTGTTGTTTCATCAATTTATTTGCATGCTCTATGGCAATTCAGCTTTCTTCCTGTTCCAGTTCCAGATTCAGTTGTGTACACAAGACAACTCCATGGAGCCCACCTCAGTTCTTTAGACATCTTGGGAAATTTTCTTCCTTCCTATCGAGGTACTCGACCATATCATATTGTTTCAAATGCCTGATGTCAGCTTCAAGCATGCCTCCTAAATTGCATATACTTCTACCATACGTCCATGATAGCACTATCATTCTCTCTCTGAGAATACCTCATCTTTGTTTCTCATCCTGCTAATGCTCCAAGCCATCTCGTCATATGCAATCTCTTCCTCCCTGAAAGAGCTCCATCTTTGGTGGACATTCCACTAGCCGAGCAGACTGCATATGTACATTCTCCACCTTCCTCGCTACCCCTAGCGAGAGTTTCATCATCCAGCCTGTCTCCATAGATAGCCTCACTGGCAATTCCATTTATCTCCTCCTATGATCCAGCACAGAGATTCGCTGGTTCATCGTGTTCAGTTTAATACACTCTTCAGTCCCAGCTATCTTGGACATGGCTTATCCATCTTCTCTCATCTGGACATCCATCGGAATTGGACCCCTCTTCATCTGCTGGAACCTTCATCCTCCAGAATTGACTTTCCTGCTCATCATCAGATTTGGAGATGCGACTCATCAACCAGCAAGTTTGGATTTACTCCTTGGACAGAACCAGAACCATAAGCCCACATTTAGGATTCTTCTTCTTTTAGTATGTCCAGAGGACAGGCAGGTCAGTAGCCATGGGTCCTCAGAGGTTTCCCCCAAAGGGAGGTTTTCCTGTCCTGTGTGCTACTGGTCACACTCTCTGGAGCCAGATGAGGTAATCACAATGTTAATAATCATTTTTGTACCTTAAATCCTACACCTTCCCAGCATTCCACCAAGGGTGGGAGACAGAGAAAAGCCAGAGTCTGAGTCATAAACACCAAGCATGTAACAGTCAAACTCATAAGTATACACAAGCACTGAGCTATGTACAACACATTGAATTGAAAGGCTATAGCCTATAGTTCAAAGGGTGGGGAATAGCTCCTCCCACATCCCCTACTTAATCGGCAGTGCTTCTGCTGCTCAGTTTCAAGTGTTTTGAAATCTCCCACCATCCTCCCCTGCCTCCTTCTCCTCTGGCACTCTTCTCGCACCCTCTGCACTGGGCCTTAAATCCTACACCTTCCCAGCATTCCGCCGAGGATAGGAGAGACAGAGAAAAGCCAAAGTCTAAGTCATAAACATCAAGCATGTAACAGTCAAGCTGATAAGTATATACAAGCACTGAGCTATGTACCACACACTGAACGTGTGTTAGTAAAGATTTTCTGAACCAGATCTGCTTACTGTATATCTTTTTTTCCTACATTCTTCCCAGTTGCATTTGATGAAGGCAACTGCAGAATCTTTTTGTGCTTTTCATTTTAAACGTGTTTAAAAGTGTCATGGATTGGAATACCGACTCTTTTTGCAGAAGTCCTTCTCAACATGCTTAAGAAATCTGACTCCCCAATATCAAAGCCTGTTTTCACAGTGGGGCTATTAATCATAGCTGCTATGCTCCCAGGGAAGGCAGAATATCAGCAAGTGTCCTCCAGAGAATGTGGGATTAACCTGTTTCCTCATCACCTGTGACTTCAGAAGTAATAGTTTCCCCAAAATATCATCACTCCTTTATGACACTGTATAGAACAGACCAAAGGATTTGTAATGCCTTTTATTTTATGGTCAGTAAAAATTGATACATTTATTTTAATTCCTTCAGGGAGACATGTAAGTAACACAAGCAGGAAGGAAAATAGCTCATTTATGTTTTCTTTTTCATCTGTTGAAGGCTACCATGAGAGGATGACTACTTCGCCTGCCTCTTTTTGGAGTACTTTTTATATGAGCATTACTCTGAAGGTGTGATACACAGCAGCCTGTTTTAGTTCAGAATCTGCAGGACGTGAACAGAAATGCCATTATTCAGTGGCCAGAAGATAGTGTCTTTGCTATGCTTTCAGCTTCCACAAGCATTTTCAGCTATTTGCAAGTGTCAGTGACTTGATAAATAGCATACTGAACTCTGGGCCTGAAAATCAGATGGTCATGTAGCCCCACACCAGTTACTTGGGGTAATAGCCATAACCCACAACATACACTGTAGTGTCGTGCAAAGAGGATACTGTACTGTTGAGGTGGTATCCTTCAGATGTGATGTTAAACTAAGGTCCCATCGGCCAATCTCTAGTCACTGTCCAGATGGAAGTTTAAAGAAATTTGCCTGCCTCATCATTTGCACCTCATGGGATGTAAGTTGCTGAGCAGATGTCCCACAATAATGTGACAGTTTAAAAGTAAAAATGCTCATAATTGTACTTTCACTGGGTCCCAATTACTTCCCGGTGTTAAGAGCCACCCAAGATCCTTGTTAGTCAACCAGTGCCCATGTGTCATCACAAACTGACTATTACAGTATAAAAAAAACAATCAGAAAGGTGCCTCCCTTAGACTATAAGGGACCATGCCTTTGCGCTCTTCCTAGCATCATGTCACAACTTTGCTGAGCGCAGGGGCGGAGCATGGGCGGCTCTTAACACCGGGAAGTCCTCCTGACCCAGTGAAAGTAAAATTATGAGTATTTTTTCCTTTAAACTGTGGCACTATTGTTGGACATCTGCTCAGCAACTTACATCCTGTGAGGTAAGGCACTGATTTCTCCAGTGTAAACGCAGATGCAGTGAACTTGGTGGATCTCTTTAACACCCCGTAGCATTCACTGAAGAAGAGGAGTGAGTTTACCTGATGATATAACTAACATTCCCCTGTCAGTAAAACAGGTCCATGTAACTGCATCCTCAAGATGCACTTGTAAATGAGCTGTAACAGCTTAGTGCCTTTCCAGGTCAAAAACTACAAACAAATAAATAAATAAACAGATAGATAAATAAATGCATTGTAAAATTCAGTCACCATATTTGTTATTGCTGTTTTCATATTGTTACTGATTACTCACTGTATTTTGTTTATAGTTATTTTGACCTCTCCTCAGCCGTATCACAGCCCCTGATTGGGCTTGAAGCAGCGCGTCTGCGGCTCGTTCAGCCAGCCACCCATGCCACCTCCACAGGCCACCTTCAACTTCTTCTCAGCCAGATTACAGCCCCTGATTGGGACTGAAGCAGCACAGTCACAGCTCGTTCAGCCAACCACCCACTCACACCACCTCCACAGGCCGCCTTCGATCTCTCCTCAGCAGTATTACAGCCCCTGATCGGGCGTGAAGCAGCGTGTCCATGGCTCGTTCAGCCAGCTGTCCATGCCACCCTCCACAAGCCACCTTCGACCTCTTCTCAGCTGGGTAAGATCTGTGGCCTGACTGGTAAGCATGAGCGGAATCCATTGGCCTCCGCTTGCTGCTGCCACTTGCTGATTGAACTACTGAGCTTCTCTTGGCCACTAATTGGCCACGCTTCTTCTGTTCACCATCTGCTGTCCTGGGCTTCTGTGCCCATAAGATTGCATAGTGAAGTGACGAAAATTTGCTAGCCTGCTTGCTGTTTTCTGTACCTTTCCAAAAGTAGCCTCAGCTCCCTGTATAAATCTTTAAATTGTAGGACCTGCACTGTAAACGTTTGCCTAGTAGAAACTGCCTAAAAAATCAGCTTATTAAGCTAACAGTAGCCTGATTGTACTGCCATCGTTTTGTACCCAAAAACTGTTTTGTTGAAAGTAATTTTGAGCCTGCTGAAATTTGCTTAGCTGTGCTTTACTTTATCAAACACCTCTTTGTCTCCTAATCCACGCTTTCTCTCTGTACGCCGGTGTGGCTCCAGAACAAGCAACTCTCCATCTTCGACCTAGTTGCGTGCCCCTCCGCCCGACTCTTTCCTTTCTGTCACTCTGCTCCCCATGCCCACTGACTTAGCCCCTGCCTCACTCCTTTGTTTCCCTCTGAACTAATCTCTTGTCTGGTTCCCTCCCCAAAGATTACAGCCCCTGATCGGGCTTTAAGCACCACGGCCACAGCTCATTCAGCCAGCTGCCCACGCCACCTCCACAGGCTGCCTTCAACCTCTCCTCAGCCGGGTAAGATCCGTTGCCTGACCGTTAAGCACTGAGTGGCCCCCATTGGCCGCTGCTCACTGCTGCCAATTGCTGATTGGATTACTGAGCTTCTCTCATCCACTGATTGGCCACACTCCTTCTGCTCACTATGTGCTTTCCTGGGCTTCTGTGCCCATAAGATTGCTTAGTGAAGTGCCGAAAATTTGCTAGCCTGCTTGCTGTTGTCTGTACCTTTCCAAAAGTATCATCATCTCCCTATATAAATATTTAAATTGTAGGACCTGCATTGTAAACATTTGCCTTATAGAAACTGTCTAAAAAATCAGCATATTAAGCTAACAGTAGCCTGATTTTACCACCATCATTTTGTACCCAAAACTGTTTTGCTGAAAGTAATTTTGAACCTGCTGAAATTTGCTTAGCTGTGCTTTACTTTATCAAACACCTCTTTGTCTCCTAAACTATGCTTTCTCCCTGTACACCGGCATGGCATCAGAACAAGCAACCCTCCATCTTGGTCCTGGTCGTGCACCCCCCCCCCTGACTCTTTCCTTTCTCTCACTCTGCTCCCCATGCACGCAGATTTAGCCCCTGCCTCACTCCGTTGTTTCCCCCTGAATTAATCTCTTGTCTGGTTCCCTCCCCACAGATTACAGGAATGATCAGGCTTGAAGCAGCGTGGCTCGTTCAGCCTGCTGCCCATACCACCTCCACAGGCTGCCTTTGACCTCTCTTTAGCCAGGTAAGATCCGTGGCCTGACTGGTAAGCACTGAGCAACCCCCATTGGCCGCTGCTCCCTACTGCCACTTGCTGATTGGACTACTGAGCTTCCCTTGGCCACTGATTGGCCATGCTCCTTCTGTTCACTATCTGCCTTCCTGGGCTTCTGCGTCCATAAGATTGCTTAGTGAAGTGCTGAAAATTTGTGCCAGCCCCCCCCCCACATCCTTCCTTAATTAAATAAGCCTTAACTCCTCCCTCCTTTATAAAGAGCCTCCTTTTTTAAACCTATTGGATCCCTACCATAGGACCTCCTCTTTCTACCGCCCACACTCTCTCTCCTCTCCAGCACCCTTCACACTCTCATCCTACCTGCTTTCTACCCAGCTCTTCCCTCACACCTGTCTCTACCTCTTCCCTCCCTCCCACTCTTTCTTTCTTTTTTTCCTTCTCTGCTACTGCTGGGAGTCTCTCCCCCTTTGATCCTCTCGATCTCTGATTCACAGGGCACAATGGTGCTGTCCTTCTTGCCCTTTTCTCTAGTTATCCTTGCATCACTGGTACCTCTGTTCTATCTTCCCAGAGCCTGTAACACCTTTCTTTCCATTAGCTTCCTAGTCGACTCTCTCTACACCCACTCAGGCACTTTAACCAATGCTTCTTGCACCCCAACCACACCCTTACCTGACTTTTTTGGGATGCACTTAAATAAGATGACTGGGGGAGACTGGCCCAATTGATTGCCATCCCATCCCTGGCGCATACTTCATCCATCTGGAGCCAACGACAACACCTCAGCCTACGCTCATGATCAAAGTGGTTGCATAAACTCTTTTCCAGCCAAATATATTGGTGCACCCTGAAGCTACTGCTACTTCAGCTCATGCTGTCTGTTAACATTTACCCTAATCCTGGCCCTATGACAACCCACTCAACCACTCAAATATAGTGGACAGGGTCTGTCACCCTTGCAACAATCAACATCTGCAGCCTACTCCCTAAACTTGATGCACTGCAAGTATTTGCCAACCTCCATACTCCGGATATACTCACTGTTGTTGAAACCTGGCTGTCTCCAAAAATCCCAGACATGTTTATTGCCCTATCAGGCTCTAGCATCTTTTGACTTGATAGAAAGACAAAAAGAGGAGGGGGCTGTGCAATTTACCTGAAAGAGCCACTCCTGGGTCACTATATAGAATCCACAGTCTCAAATACATCTGCACAGATTATACCAGTCAAAATCATTCAAGGGGTCCATAACAAAGCCCTGACACTTGCTGCAGTGTACATCTTCCCTAGAGAACAAGGCATAGGTATGAATGCAGTCCTAGACCTTGTATGAACCCTCCCCCCTGGCACTGAGACAATCCTGTTGGGCGACTTCAACATTAACTGGCTGGCACAGGATAGAGGGGAAATCAAGGATGCAATCTCTGCCATCAACCTTTCTCAGCTAGATGACTCCCCCACTCGGTACAACTATAAAACTGGCACTAGTACACTCCTAGATTGGGTACTAACTAGTCATCTGACTCACATCTCAAACATCTCCATCCTCCCTGATGCAATAAGTGAGTACTCCCAAGTCATCTGCAAATGGTCTAATACATTCACCATGACTCCGCCCTTACTCATCTCCAGTAGAGTCCTTCCCAAAGGGCAGCTGAAACACCTTAAAACCCATCTTATACAACAAGATTGGTCTCCTATGTACAACGCTACTGATGTCAACTCAGCCCTGGAATTTTTCATTAGCGTCTTTAATTCCGCCTGTGACTCCTTTGCCCCCTTCAAAAAAATGCAAAGTCAAAGGCCTATGCAACCGTTAGCTCTCTGCTGAACTACTTGCTCAACTAAAAGCCAGAGACTATCTCTGGATGAAGGCACTGGCCTCAGGAATGCAAGCTGGCATCTAGAACTACAAACATGCCTGAAATGCCTGCACAAAATCAATTTGACTAACGAAAAGTCTCAGTTATAATGAAGCTCTCTCAAATACCTGGGGACATGGCAAATCTTTCTGGAACAATATTAAAGAAGTTACTGGGAAACAGCCTAAAACTTACCCCACCATGCTGAGTATTGATGGGGCTACTACCCTGGACCCCTTAACTACAGCCAATACCTTCAACACAGCCTTCACCGACCTCAGCAGTGTTCTCCCCCTGTCTTTTTCAACAATGATAACGCCACTGCACATTCTACCAGCCCATCCTCTTCTTCTTAATACCCACCCATCTACTTCAAGGCAGTTAAGATGCATGATGTACGCACATACATTAGTAAAGCAATTGCCAAGACCCGAGTAAGTGGGGACACACTTGACCTTAAACTGCTATCCCTCACTCTTGAAGAAGTAGTACCCCCTCTAACCAAAATGTTCAACCTCTCTCACAGCCTCAGTTAGTTCCCAGATAGATGGACAACCACAACTGTTACTCCTAGCCACAAAAGTAGAGACCAGGCCCTCCACATGAAGTACTGGCCTGTCTCCATTTTGCCTCCAGTCTCAAAGGCAATTGAAAGGATTATATCAGACCAATTTATGGATTACCTGGATAAATATAATATCTTGTGCACTCAGCAGCACGGGTTCAGAAAGGGCCACAGCACCACCTCAGCCCTACTGGAATACACTGGAGCAATGCACAGTTCCCTGGATAATGGTCAACTAACTGGCTCTGTATACATTGACTTAACTAAGGCTTTTGACACCATCCATCATCGCCTTCTGATAGACCAGCTGCTAAAAGCCTGGCTCTCACCTCTATTGATGTCCTGGTTTAAAAGTTACCTTGAAACCAATCACAAAGAGTCAAAATTGGTGACATTTTCTCTGATGCTAGACCAGTCCACTCTGGAGTCCCATAGGGATCCATTATAGGTCCTCTTCTTTTCAGGCTCTTTCTGAATAGCCTCCCTCAGTCCTGCCCTGAGCAAATACTACTCTCTGACTACGTCGCCATAATCCACTTCACTCACAAGGAACTCCATCCCCTTCAGTGCAAACTACAGCTTGGCTTCTCTTCAGTAGAAAACTGGTTCGCCAAACACAAGCTAGTCCTCAACTATAAAAAAACAAAGTCAATGCTTTTCTGAGGCACCCACAACAAGTACAGGCACCATCCCTTGACCATCTCTAACTGCAGTGGTGCTGCCCTTGAACAGGTACACTCCTTTAAATATCTTGGAGTCACAATCAACAGTCACCTATCCAATGGTCTACACATCGATAGTGTTGCTAATGCTGCTAATAATCGCATCAGACTTCTCTACAGGCACAGGCAATGTCTTACTCCTGAAGCCATAAGGGTTGCAGTTCAGAGCTCTGTGGTCTCACTAATTGACTATGGCCTTATCATCTATGGCTCTGCCACTGCCACTGCTCTCTGATGTATTGCTACGGCCCTCAACATAGCCTGTCATCTCATATGTGGAGCCCACCGCCTCACCTCTATGCCCAAAACTGGCTGGTTACAACTCTCTAACCACATAAAATACCAAACCTGCTTAATGGCCAAGAAAACAACCCTGAGCTTTTCTCCTCCTGGCGTCCAAGCTCTCCTTTCTCCTGCTAGTAACCCACGCCATACTAGGGGCTCTGACTCTCAACTCCTTCTGATCCCCCACTGCCGTTCTTCTCAAGGGCAAAGAGCTTTTGCCTACAGGGCCCCACTCTGGTTGAATGGTCTGAGTAGTGGCATCTCCTCCCTTCCAATGCTTGGCCCCTTCAAATCTAGGCTGCATCTATTCCTTTTAGCCTCCAGCACCTGCGACTGTTTCCCTTAAACAGCCATCCTGTCCCTCAACCTTCCTTGGCTGCCCCTGCCCTTTACTCTCAGCACTTACTCTCTCCTCTACCTATCTCCTCTCCCCCTCCCCCCATGTCCACCCATCCCCCCACTTGCCTTTGCAGTTCCAATGCACTGCTAAAAAGGCATCTAGCTGCTACTCCCTATTGTATCCTACCTAGTACTGTCTCAATTTGTACGTTTGCATAGACACATTATGTTAAGCCTCCATGTTTTCTGTAACCCAATGTTTATCTACAAATTTTGTACTTATTGTCCTGTGTTACACTGTATCTCACCTGACGTGGAACCTTTGTAAAAGAGCCTTGACTCAAAGGTACTTATAATCCTAGATTTAAATAAACAAAAAAATAAACAAACAAAATGATGCACCTTACCCTTGTTTTTGTATTTCTGTTTGCATTGCTGTCTGTTTGATTATCAATAATTGCTGAATGTTACTTCAGCGCAGCTGTTTTAAGTATGACTTACTATATACTTTTATTTTATAGATTTATCACTGCACTATAATGTTCCATGCCCCCTCCACTGGACACATCCTGAAATGAGCTATTAGCAGCTTACTTTGTTTTTCCAGGTAAAATGTTTGAAATAAATACTGCAAATAAATTACTTAAATAATAAGTTACATGCTATATGGATTGTACAGTTTTCACTATTTATGAATTGCTCAAAGCGTTAAAATGTGCTTGGCATTTGTACAGATGCAAATAAATAAGGACTGTTTGGAACTCTTTTTCAGATATTTATGGAGATAACAAAACCTTCTCTTTGAATGCCTTTCAGTTGTTCTGGTGACAATGAATGAAAAACCATGCTTTGTGTTCATATACTGTACTGTATGATGTTTTTACAATGTGTTACCCTGCCCCTGTTGTGTACTGGTAAGGCCTTTGAGTTCATTACTGTAGACAAAAAAATGGATTATGAGTTAGCATTTACTTTTTGAAGCATTATATTTATGTTCTAGTTCTGTGTGGCACTGTTGTCTTTTCCTTTATGGTCAGAGGTGCAACATTGTCTAGTTGTACTTAACTATCAACCAAAAAGAACAAGGAAAATATTCTTTTTGTTTTATAATTACACACAAATGTTTTCACTCATTAGGAAATTTAACTTGTCTGTGGGTGGCAAGAATGCCAACTTCACATTAATTAGTGTAATCTGTTGTCTTCCTGCTGTCTTCCTTATATACCATTTTTCAACACTTGTGAGTTTTGCTTAGAAGCACAATCTCTTGAGATCCTTGTATGGATGCAATTGCCTTTAACTCTCAA
Source organism: Neoceratodus forsteri (assembly GCA_016271365.2). Classification (NCBI taxonomy): domain Eukaryota; kingdom Metazoa; phylum Chordata; order Ceratodontiformes; family Ceratodontidae; genus Neoceratodus; species Neoceratodus forsteri. The sequence goes on along the minus strand of CM057455.1, from coordinate 528,822,301 downwards.
AAGGACCAGAGAAACTGTCCATGGTTAGACAACTTGCAATTAGGAAACTGGGCAGAACAGTTCTGCAATTTAAATGCAGAACAATTTGAGATGTTTTTCTCACCATTTATTTGAGCAAACATCCTCTTAAATCCTGCCTTTTTGTTGTTTTGAGTTATTTTTTTCCTCTCTTTTTCACTGAATGTCCCCGTGCCCCCCTCACAACTTAATCAACCACATCTATATGGTTACTCTATTCAAGGGTAGGGGTATCAGCTTATTTGATGGGATATACCATTACCCCATGTGATCAGCCAACAAAAGAAGCATGAACCCAGCTGAGCACTTCACCTCTGCCTACAGACAGACCCAGAGGTCACTCTTTATTGATACTCTACCTGCAAGTACATCAGTGATGCTATGTTACTGTAATGATCATTTGTCTCTGTATAATATCAGGGGCTGACCTTTGTATTTTTTTGCAGCAACTAGCAGGACAAGTTGACTCAAAATTGTACTAGTCTGAGAATGGCTGCCCTAGCCCTTTCCCATAATATGGTCCAGGGCAGTATGTGATGGGTTGGCTGCTTTGTAAGTGGAATAAAATAGTTATAGTTCCAGTGCCTCCCCCTCCCCCCCAAAAAGCTGCTTGAAAGTCTGCAATTCATTCAAATAAATTCAGTTTTCTTATTTGGTTTTCATGCCTTCATTTTAACATTTAGAGGGGTTCTTGGTCTCATGATTTCATCATCATCATCATTATCAAGCTTATTGGTATGCAAATTGAGAGAAACCTTTACAACTGTGACCAATCATGAAGTACAAAATACAAACTGGAAAATACAAAATGCAGAAAATACATGAAATATACATAAGACACTTAAGAACAATAAAATTCACAGTACATCAGTCAGTCAGTTATAAAACTGGGGGTCAGCCATAGTAAAGAACAATACAATTCACAGTACATCAGTCAGCCAGTTATAAAACTGGGGGTCAGCCATAGCATACACATTTGTTAAATCAAAGTCAACCTGACCACTGATGGCAACGTGACCCACTCATCAGTCAGGATACTACACTTTATAGACAGTATAGTGCTGTGGTTTAGGGCACTGAGTTGCAAACATGGAGATCTAGGTTTGAATCCCACAGCCTCTACTTGCATACTATGTGACCCTGAGCAAGTCTCTTAACATCCTTGAGCTCCCAGGTCACACCTGTAAATAAGCTTTGGCTTTGGCTTAGTGTCCCTTTCCTAGTTAAACAATCCCCCCCTTTCCATGAAATGGAATAAAAAGATATATGTCCATACTTTTAAGGTGACAGCTTGGTTCATTGGTAGCACATCCACGTCTGGGCAAGAAGGTCACGAGTTCCAGTACCTCACCAGGACTAGGCTCATGCCTAAAAAAAAAAACACTGGCACCAGTGTTCATTGCTGGGGTCGGGGGTGGTACTGTACTTTCAAGGTGTGCCATCCTTCAGATGAAACATTAAACTGAGGTCTCTTCTACCGATGTCTGGTGTCATCCTGGTGAGTGTCCAGTTGTAAGTAAAAAACCCACGGCATTCTCCACAACAGTAGGGGAATTTTTTATTTTGACAACTGAACAAATCATAAAACCAGTATTAAGCCATACAAAAAATGATTTCTCATTCAAAAGTATAGAAATTTCAATAAATATTTTAGGCATACATTCCAAAATTCCTCACTTTCATCAAAGGGCATGTGCCCCAACTCATCCCTATGCTTGAAACCACAAAGTCATAAAATTAACCTTTATGTTTTATACATATAATTCCTTTATAATTGTCATTCTTATGATTATTACATAACCTGTCCTAATACAGTACTAAATTCCTTTTACCTCTATTTCATGTATACTTTCCCCACCCAAGAAAAAAAGGCCTAATTCCCTTATTTTTACTTCCCCATAAATTCATACAGGTGGTTAATAGGCAACACAGGTACTTTCATACTTGGGGATATTCCAGGAGAAAAAGAACCACATGACTATTCTCTTGTCAGTACAGAAAATCATTGTTTAAATCCATCCCATGAAAACTTCTTACCTTAATTCCATTTCTCTCTACAACATCTAGTATACAAAACATTTTTTTTGTATAAAGAAATATTATAGGGTAAGAAAAAGGCTATATTCCTCATTTCAAAACACTTCAAGAGCGTAATCTTTTCTGCCTTCTAAAACCTAGACATTCATATTTAAAATCCTCATGTTAGCAGTCATTCTCCCAAGCCCTACCTGTTTTTCAGATAGTTGTGCTGTGCACAATTTTCATCATTAACCACTCTCATGCTTGTTATATCATTATCCTGTACTTAAGAGCTCTAGTAATGAGATGAGGAAATGCAAAAGTGGAACAGCAACAGTTTGAGGAACTTCAATGTTAGCTTACTATTATTTTACTAGACATACAAAGGTAACTTATGTACCTTTTCCCCCCTATTTCTGCACCCTTCGTTATACTTTCTGGTCTATATGTAACCAAAACCTCTAAACCACCCTCCCCCTTTTCTTTTTTTTTTAACCACCATTCTCCATTTCAGTTCTTTAATCCTAAGGGACTCCAAGGAATCTATTTTAACTGTTAACCAAAAGATTCAAATATGGACAGGTGCCTCCACCAGTAATCAAATATTGGCTGTGGAAGGGATGATTTTTCCTTTACATAAATGTTGTAAATTTCTTTAGAGATATTACCTACAATTCCAAAATGTGTAATCATTTTCTGTTGCAACGCAAACTGGCATCTTGTCTGCCAAATAACCCATTTAACCATAGACATAATCACCCTATGTGTACCTTTATGAAACTTAAACCATTCCCTACTATACTAACCATATGTTAAAGTCTCATAAGTAATACCTAGGAAATGAGAAGTGTCCCATCATTTTGCAAGAAGTACCCAACATTGATTCATAAAGGAACATTCAAAACAGAGGTGGGTCATTGTTTCCACACTGCCTAGACATCCCTCTCTGAGACATGTTCGTTCTGTCATATCTTTATGGTGATGATTCCCCCTAACATTTAATCTATTGTGGCAACATAGCCATAAGGTATTCCAAACCTTTGGTGGTATCCTGCCTTCTATCAGCTGAGCCGTAACTTCCTCTATATTAATATTATTTGGTAATGTGAAACAAGGTGAAGTTAGGAAGTTTAGCTGCAGTGTCTTTTTAAATAACTCCTTTCTATTTGTAAATTGAAGTTCTTGTGCTTTTATTTTCCATGTTTTGAGCTTTTTGAACAGATCTAATTGTACCCTGGGGTATCTGTCAGTATACCTTTGAATGATCACCATTTTGTTTGTTTCCCATTTTATGAAAAAATAAGAATACCTCACTCTTAAGGAGGTTACCCATACAGGTGAGTTTGCTTGTCCTATAGACATCAGGTTTCAAAAAATGAAGCTGGGGAAAAAAATCACTGGGTTCAACGTATCTAAACCCCCTTTCTTGATTGGCCAATAAGTCACATTTCATTTGACAGAGTTTAATCTACTGCCCCACAGTAGAGGAAAGGCAATGTTATACATTTTTGCTTCTAACTTCGTAGGTAATGGAAAGATATGACTAATCAATAGGAATAGAGGAATTATAAAGGTTTTAAACATGTAAACCCTTTTTTTTGTCATAGGGAATGATTTCCATCATTCTATTTTCTCTTCTGCCTTATCTATTGCCAATTATCAGGTTAAAGTAGCAGAATCTAAATTCCCAAATGTAACTCCTAAAATTCGAAGTGACATTTAAGAAATCTGAATATCTGAGATTTTTAATTCCGACTGTCTGGTCTGTGTATGGCTATCTCTCTACATTTATGTTTGTTTATTTGTGAACCAGAGAGTTCTGAAATCATGGTTACTATTTCCATCACTCTTTCTCCTGAGGCTTTATCTGCTATCATGATAGTAATATTATATGCATAACCAAGGGCCACTGGAAATTCCAGTGAGTCTGGACCTGAAATATGCTTTAAGCATCTTGCTGAGTTTAACTTGCTTAGCAGGAGGTCAACTGAGAAGATGTAAAGCAGGGGGCTCAAAGGGCACCCCTGCCTTACTCCCCTCATTATTTGAATATGTTTCCCTAACTTCCCATTTACTACAGAACAGGTAGAGGTGTTTCTATGCAAAATTTGGATTCAGGAGATGAAAATGTCTGGAAGTCCATATTGTTTCAGTACCTGTAGCAAATACTCATGTGGAACAGCATCAAATGCCTTTGATTGAGCCAGTGTAATGATGAACCAAGAGGACTCTGTATAGTCAAAGGCTTCTCTTATTATTTTCAAATTGTTCATTATGGACCGTTGTGGAATCGCACATACCTGGACTGGAGAAATGATGTGCTATGCTATATTTGTTAATCTAGTACATATAATTTTGCACAAGAGTTTCCAATCCATATTTATTAGGTTTATGGGTCTCCAATTTTGAAGACTTGTTCTGTCTCACTTTTTATACAGGTATATTAAAAAAATATCTGCTAAGGCAGCTGGAAACAGGGCTTCTCCAGTGAGTATGTCATTGTAGACCACAAATAGCTGGTCAGTTAAGACTTCTTTTGTCTTTTTATAAAATTCCCAAGGTAACTCATCTGGGCCCGGGGCTACCCCATTTTTCAACTTAGAAATTGCCATTAACAAGTCATTTTTTGTTATTGGTGTGACCAATTGCTTCCTTTCTCCTTCCAGTATATCAGAAATATCTAAACCTTTCTAACATTCTTGCAGAGAATCATGGGTAGGGGTGGGAGTGCCAAAAGAGGTCTTGATGTACTGATCCACCAGTTTTACCATCTCCTGTAAATTTTTAGTCATGTCCCCTGTATCTAATCTAAGCTCAGTTATATATTTTGCTTCTATCCTTTGGTGACAGCTGTCATATGGATTAACCTGCTGTGCCTTCCCTTGAGTCCCAAATTTTTGTTTGAAAAATGAAGTTTGCACTCAGTTGTATTGAAAATCAAACATTTCCTTTTTAACCTCCTGTATTTGAGAGTCTAGATTTAACCCAGACTCTACTGCCTGAGACATTAGTAACCGCAGTTGATGCTGTAGTTAAGGATAGTTCATATATTTTCCCTAGCTGCTTGTTTTGTTAATGTGCTAAAACAGGTTTTTATATCTTTTTTTGTTTCCTGTCACCAAAAAAGGGTGTTATCATAAAGTTCCAAAACTGATGTTCTTGCCTTTAATTCAGTTTGCAGTACCTCCCAGTTCTCCTGCTCCTCCAGTATTGAGACATTTAGTCTCCATATTGTGAGAGAATCTGGCTTATTTCCCGGTACCCCAAAATAAACCTGAATTAGCCTGTGGTTAGTAGTCTCTATGGGAAACATCTTAAACTAGCAAACCAGCATCCATTGTGAAGCAAAAAAGAAGTTGATGCAGATAGATAGCCTACCCTTAAAAAAAGTGTGTTTTGGAATGAGACCCATTTCTGAAGCACAGTCTTTTAACTTTGCAGTAAAGACCATTCTGTGCAGGAAGTTTATATCATTATATAACTTTTGTGTGGAACATGTTTTATCCTCTAAAGCCAAATTACAGTTAAAATCCCCCACCATATTACGGACTTAGATGTAAAAAGATATGGTTGGATTTTTTTTTAACATTTCAGTCCTGTGGAACTTTGTTTGGGTACTATAAATAGTAATTCATCTCAAGTTCTAATTGTGCAAAATAATACCTAGGATCAGGATTCTGCCCGGAATCAGATCAATTAATCTCAACACTTTAAGCTCAGTTACAGTAAAAAGAATGCCAAGTCTAGAACACATATCTTCACCCAGGGACCAAATTGAGGGGCCACTGAACCATTCCCTAGAAGCATGCTATTGTTCCCTAATAGTGTGCAGTCTCATATCCTGTTAAAAAATATATCTGGGCTCTAAGGTACCGAAGTATACAGGCTGTAGCATTCCTCCTGTTATTATTTTTTATGCGATTAACATTCAGTGACCCAGTCGATTGTCCTGAATCCATAGTTTAAGTAGCAGCAGAGACAAAGGCCTCTGAAGTGGTTTCCTCAAGTGTTTTCTCCCTGGATTTTTTTTTTTGATGTTCTAGAATCTCCCGAGGTCAGCTCTTCATCTGCAGTATAGTTCTGTTGTGAAGAGGCTACAGAGGACATGTCAAAATCCTCTTCTTCTTCCTCTCACTGTTTTCATTTAGCCAACAATGAGACACAATTTCTAGATCAAAAGCCGAATTCCCTTGGGGTTTAGGCATAGTCCCTTCTTTTGAGATACAACTTCTTGTTATTCTTTTTTGGTTTTGATGTTCCCATTTCTCCATGATAGGTGGAGGCATATATGTAGTAGCTTTCTGAGTGGTTGTTGTTTTATTGAAGATAGTGATGTCTTCACTTACACTGTTATTCCCTACTAATGCTGACACTGAGGTTGTGAGTGATGGCGATGCTAAAGGTAGGGCAAGTACATTTTGATGTTGCACATTTTGATCACTTTCTGTTTCTAGGATTTCTTCTTGGAAGATGAGTTGCCCTTGTTGTCTGTTCTGCTTGTCTTGCTCTGTCAAAAGCTATCTCCTGTTCTTCCTCTGCTGCTGCTTCATTTCCTGGGGTATTGTGTGAATCCCAGGGGCAAGTCCTTAAAGTATGAATAGTGTCTTCTCACAGATTATAAACTACTGGATTTGGGCAGTTTATGGAGGAGTGCCCAATCCCTCAACAAAGAGAGCATTTTAACTGGTCACAAGCATTGCTTAGATGTGAGTATGCTCCACAATGAAAACATGACTTAGGCTGATCAGGGTGAAAAATAAACCCTGTGTCTCTCCCAAGAAAAAAAGCAGCTGGGTAAGTGTTGTATGGAGCCATTCAATTGTGGTAAGTGAACTCTTATTCTCCAACCTCCAGTCCAATTTTCTTCGGAATCCATGATGGTGTCTTTTAAACCTAGAAAAGTACACTTTGTCTGTAACCAATAAAGAAGATTTGTAACAGCCAATCCTTCATTTTTGAACAGTAAAATGATTGTTTGAAATGAGGGTTTTGACAAAGGAATTGTGATGAAATGTGACCACTTAGGGGGGTGTCTTACACGTTGATATCTTTGCCAGAATAATTCCAGGCCTGCTGCAGTTGTAAAACTTTCATCAAAATTGAGGCCACCAGATATATGAATTAGAGCACAAATTTCCTGTGCTGAGAAGCCCATGCTTTCCTTCAATAGTATTCTGCCCACATGTGTGCAGTCTGGATAATTATCTAAACCACCCCTGTAACTTATCCTTACTGCATTCCTCCTTTTAGCTGGTTCTGGTGGAGAATGAAATAAATTGGCAAAAGTCCTTCTGGGTTGTGTATCTGGCCTTCTAGGGTTGTTAATTTCTTTCCTGGGACATTGTGAATTATTTCTATGGGAATTAGAAACCTGGGGTGGGGTGGGGTGTTCCCCTGTTATTTCATTCCCAGGAGTCATCTGGTTGTCATTCCTCTGCTGTGAAGAATTTGTTTCCTTTTGAGGAGAATTCATCCTCTGTACATGAATGTGTTCAGGTGATTCCAAAAATTCTAAAGAGAAGGGAAGTTCAAGGAGGTCCCCAATGTCTAATCCCAAATTTCTTCAATCTGTCAACACCCATGGCTGTGCTTTTGACTGCCTAATCCAGCCAGCGTGTTGCAGTGCTTCACTGATCATAGGACCTGAAGCTGATATATTTGCATCATAGTCTGGCATGTTTTGAGTGAGTACTTGCTTGTTTACCCCTTTCTCTCCCTCACAAGTCTCCATATCAGTTTGAACTGTGTCTGTTAGGCAAGCATTCCTTCGTTTATCACAATCCATTGTTAATTTCTTTTCCTGTTCTCTTATACCATTTGCCTCATCTTGTGGCATCCACCCCCGATGCACCAGGTCCTACCTTAGATTCAAAACTCTCTGTTGCAGCCTGCTTTCCTGTTGCAAACTCTACCATTGCTGTTCCAGGCATGCTACCATCTGAACTCACTCTGGATTCAGGTGCGATATCCTCCATGGAATGTTCCCCTTATTCAGCTCTTGCTGCTGGGCCCGCTTCATCCTCCCAACATCGGCGTTCTTCTGCCTCAAGGAGGGCTAGCAGATAATCCCTCTGGTCCTTTCCTGGCAATGTCTCATTTAGAGCTGAAAGCTCCGACAATACACACAACTCCCGGATCGGTTAATTTACCATAACCTTGCTCATTTCCTCATTTTCAGTTACCATTGCACACATAACTGCTTCTGCCATCTGCTGGGTGGGAAGAGAAGCAGTCTCCTCCACCCAGAATACCATCCTCATGCAAACTGGCTGACTCAAAGACTGAAGCGTCCCCTACCACAAAGAACAGAAGCATTTTTATTATTATAACTTCAACAATCAAATAATTACAAACAGTGTTGATTCACACAAAATAATACACAAGAGAAATCAAATAAGTATTACATTCATACACTTTCTAGTTTGCTTTCAAATAAATATTTAGAACCAAAAAATTAAATCATAAAACTGAAATGACACCTCCCCCAACAACTAAAAGAGATGGGTAATTTTGTATTAATAACTTAAACGCAAAATACATGCAAAATAATACTGTTTCATACAAAATCATAAGAAAAGAAAAACTAGAAACATAAATAAGTATTCCATCATACAAGTAACCCCATATAAAAAACAAAATATATTCAGATTTATACTGTGATATACAAAATCACAAAAAGAAAGAAAAAATGAGAACATAAAAAATTATTTCATTCTATATTTGCCCCCAACATAAGTAACTGGGAATATAAACAAACCTTCTTTCCCTCCTCACTAAAAGAGTAGGGGGAATTTTTTATCCATACTTACTAAATACAACCAGACTAATGCTGTGTCATAGAAAATCATCGTACATGTAACCTCATAAAATACCATCATATAACAAAAATTGGGGAACCTGTCCAAAAGAAAAAAAAAAGGAACATTTTTATTGAAATCCTTGCCCAGCAAGGATACTCAAAAAACTGAAATGCCATCATTGGAATCATTTAAATAATATGCTGTCAATATCATTCCCAGATGCCCCTTTTTAATGTTACAAATTCTGTTTCTTGTAATTTAATATCATTGTAAATTAAAATACACAGTTCTAATGCAGTCAATTGTTGTTACTGAAAAAGGAAGTAGCATCTAACTTGCCAAATCCAGTATAACACATATGCAGAGATCAATGTACTAATACTGTAATGTTTCAAATTTGTAGGAAAGAGTCCATAACAGAGTTGTCTGGCCTCCATGGATTTAAAAGGGTGAGCCTTCCAATTGTTACCCCAAATCTCCCTAAATTCCAGGATAAAAGGGCATTCAAAGTGTAAATGATCTAGGGATTCCATTTGTGTAATGCAGGTATACCTTAGACAATATCTATCTGATAAAGTTTTGTTTGTGTGATTCCCCACTGTGTTAATTTGACCATGGACTCCCAACCATACCCGATCCCACATATATTTTGGGATTCACTCATCTATACGTCTCTCACCAATATGTTTATGTTTGATATCTTGAAAAGCAAGAAACGGTTGTTCCTTAAAATTGGTCTACACTAACACAGAAAATAAAGTCTTCCGAGGTAGGTGAACCACATCATAAAAGGACAAATCCCATTTATGTATTAAGTCAAATATGACCACCCAATCCGAAGAGAGTATGTAGCGTCTTTTATTCTTATGTATAAATGTGGATGATTTCTACTCTTTCAAAATTTCATGTAAGCCAGAGCCCCCACCCCCCATTGCTTATCAGTGTTTTGAAGAATGAGTTTTAAATTTGTGCACAAAAAGATGTTAAAGAAAAAAACACCGGGTGTACCATCCTTACCCCCCCTTGTTTGAGATCTAAGTAAAGAATATATTTTTTTAATGGGGTTTAATCTACTCCCCCCAAAGAATGAAAAAAAAAATAGAACAATAAAGAGGTTTCAAATAATTTTGGTAAAGGAAATATGAGGCTGACAAAAAGAAAAATAGGAATAAAAAAAAGTCTTGATTAAGAAAATGTGTTTCTTTTTCCCCATCCTCCATCTAGCCCATCTGCTAATTCTTTCCTGTCCTTTATTTATACATAATTCCCAATTATATACTGCCAAATCTGATGCACCAAAATAAATTTCCAATATTTTTTGAGGAGAATCAGAAAAAATGATGCCCCTTATAGTAAAATCCCCTGGTGGAGTGCCAGAAAGAGTCAAACATATGCTTTTTTCTGTATTTATACTGGAACCTATACTATTTAACAAAGACATTAATATTTTGCAAGCAAGATTACCTGCACTAATGTCTGGAAAAACAATACAGAGATCATCAACATAACATATAGTTTTCATTTCACCCACTGGGGGGGCATTGTAAGTGATGCAATAAAGGTGATCTATTTAGTATCCAAATTATGGGATCTAATACTAAAACATATAAGACTGGGCTGAGGGGAAAGCCTTGGTGCACCCCTCTCCTGATAGGACATGCTTTTCCAAGCCAGCCATTTATATAGGGTTTGACATAGGCTGAGGAATAAAAAATCTGCAACCAGTTTATGAACTCAACTGTGATTCCATAAGCAGATTAAGCTAGCCATAAGAATTCCTGTGCTATTTGATCAAATGCTTTTTGCTTGATCAAAACTCAGCACATAACCCATGATGGGATTGTTAGCCCCCTGGGTAAATAATTATCTACTCAGAATAAGAGTGTATTGAATAGAACAGCTAGGTATGGAGCAAAATTAAGAGGGATGAATTAAACAGGAAATATAAGGGAATGCAGTGGGATGAAGATAAGGAGGCATACCAAACTTCCCTAAGGCAAGCAGGGAAGGCAGTAAGGCAGGCGAAGATCCAAACCGAGGAAACACCAGCAAAAACAGTAAATGAAGGTGATAAGACTTTCTATAGATACAGTAGTGAAAGGAGAAAGTCCAGAGGGGGTATTGTCAAGATCAAAGGAGATTAGGGGTGTATGAGGAGGAGGACCACGTAAAAGCATCTATCCTACATAGATACTTCAGCTCAGTATTTACTGAAGAGAAGGTAGGACACAGTCCACAACTCTGCACCATGGACACAGAGGGGAGGGAAGTGTGCAATAGTCCCTTCACAAAAGAAAGGATCCCACAAGAGCTTGATAACCTCAGGGTGGACAAGGCAATGGAACCTGATGGCATACATCCCAGGGTACTAAAGGAGCTAAGGGCGGAACTAGCAGAGCCATTATCAGAACTGTTTAGTGAGTCTCTGAGCACAGGCGAGGTCCCAGAAGACTGAAGAAGGGCTCCTGTGATCCCACTCTACAAGAGTGGTAGCAGGAAGGAGGCGGAGAACTACAGACCAGTCAGTCTTACCTCAGTACTAGGCAAGTTTATGGAGGCACTCCTTAAGGAAAGGATAGTGCAACACCTGGAATCCATAGGAGTACAGGATCCAAGACAGCATGGGTTTACAAAAGGAAGGTCCCTGTCAAACTAATCTCATAGATTTCTTTGACTGGGTAGCAGAGTGGTGGACCAAGGGGTAGCAGTTGATGTTGCCTACCTTCACTTCAGCAAAGCTTTAAATACTGTTCCACATAGAAGTTTATTAATAAGCTGGGTAGGCGCTGAATGGGTCAGAAATTGGTCAACTGGGTGGCAAACTGGTTGACGGGCAAAAAACAGAGAGTGGTGGTAAACAGTATACAGTTAGAAGAGATGCAAGTCAAAAGTGGGGTACCTCAGGGATCAGTCCTGGGGTCAGTCCTCTTCAATATCTTCATCAGTGACATTGCAGATGGACTGGAGGGTAAGGTTTGCCTGTTTGCAGATGACACCAAGATCTGCAACAGAGTAGATGATCCAGATGGGGTGGGCAGAATGAGAAGAGATCTGGATAAACTGGCAAAATGGTCAGAAGAGTGGCAACTGGGGTTTAATGCAAAGAAGTGCAAGATCATGCACATAGGGAAGAGAAACCATGAAGCCACCTATAGGCTGGGAGGGAAACTGCTGGCAGTCACAAGGGAAGAAGGAGACTTGGGCATCATCACCATCGATGACCTGAAATCATCCAAGCAGACTACTAAAGCAGTAGGTTAGTCTAGGGGGGATGATAGGGTGTATTAGTAGGGGTATCACAAGTTGTATAAGGAAAATAATAATCCCTCTTTACAAGACACTGGTTAGACCCCATCTGGAGTACTGCATGCAGTACTGGGAGGCCACACCGTCACAAGGACATTAACCAAATTGAGGCAGTCCAGAGAAGGGCAGCCAAAATGGTGTAGGGACTGCATCAGAAAGCAATGAGGCCAGATTAATTGAGCTCAATATGTATACCCTAGAGCAAAGGAGGGAGAGAGGTGATATGATCGAAACTTTCAAACACCTTAAGGACATTAACAATGTGAAAGAGTCTAACATGTTTCAATATAAGAAAAATAGCAGGACAAGAGGACACAGCATGAGATTAGAGGGAGGCCAATTAAAGGGTAAAGTGAGGAAGTTCTTTTTCACAGAAAGGGTGGTGGATGCATGGAATGGCCTACCTCAGGAAGTGGTGGATATGAATACAGTACAGAGCTTCAAACAGGCATGGGACAGGCATAAGGGAGCAATACAGATGAGTATGACTAGATAGGCCATTGACAGAGCAAAGGCTGATGACACATTTATAAGGTAGAAAAAGAAATGGGCAGACTGGATGGGCCTTGCTGTCCTTATCTGCCGTCATCTTCGATGTTTCTATGTAAATAGTCCATAATCAACAAAAGCCTATTGCACAACAGTTTAGAGAAAATTTTAAAGTCTGTATTCAAAAGGGTGATAGGGCTCCAGCTTGTGATCGATATTTTATCACCCTTCTTACATAAAAAAAATCATCAGTCCCTCATAAATAGATTCAATTATCCTGTCTTCAGTCAAAAAAGCAGTAAAAACCTCCACAATTTTAGCTGGAATAATGTCCCACAGAGATTTATACACTTCTGCTGGGAGACCATCTGAACCCGGGGTGGTATTATCCCTCAAACATTTTATTACTGCACCTACTTCCTCCTGAGAAAGGTTCTATGTGATAACGGCGAAAGCCTAAAGGCGATTGTCACTATTGCACAGTCAGAGTGCCAAAAACATTTTCAGCACTCTGACACCTGGCACAGGACAACAGCATTGGGGACATAGATTTCAATGCTTTCTGTCCGGAGGGGTTGTTCCACCCCACACCTCCCCCATGCGGTGGGGGGTTTGCCCCCCGCACCCACCTACTAATGGATTCTCAACTTCAGGGGGAGTGCATGTCGGGGGGTGAAAACATGCAAAATTAAAGGTTTGGGATAGGCGCAATAATATCGCACCAGCTCCCGGACCCTGAACTGAACCTGGTACTTCACCCATCTGAACCACAGGCCAACCCCCAATGCCACGATGCAGCTCAACAACCCACCACAGCGCCATCCCCTACAGCTCCTCTGCCACATCCAAGCCCACACTCGCCATGCTCGCTCCCCCCATGCATGTAAATATAGCAGCATCTTGTCACCCATTTCGCCCACACCCCCATCCAGTCACCCTACTCTCCCATCACCATGAGGGATTCAGTGGGGAATGAGTCGCCATTGCAGATGGTGCCCTTCCCCATTCACCCTCCTCATGAGATACCCTGAGAAAAGTCGCTAACAGTCATTCTTTATATTCAGGTGGTATCTGAGGTAGGTCTGCAGCATTAAGGAGAAATTACATTTCCTCTTCATTATCTAAGGGAGACTCAAATTGAAAAGATACAAAGTCTTCCAGGACTGTCATTATTTTAACATTATCTGACACCAAAAGGCCTGATTTATCTTTTAATGCCGTCATTTGTTTAACATATCTTCATCATTTACAATCCTCATATGGAGTTATCAGTTCTTTCCTACCATGCATTCCAAAACATTGTTCTCTTTCCAACGTTTTTTGTTTATCGTATTGATATTGCGTAAGATTTTGTTTTATTCTTGCAATGCCATCTGTAGGAACCCCTGATCCGGAACGAGATAAGGAAAGTAATTTATACATCTGTTTCGATAAGCAAAAATAATCTAGATTTCTATGGCATGCTATCAGTTTAGATTGGCATTTAAAAAAGTCAGTAAGACATAATTTAGTGTTGTCCCACCAATTTATGGGGAATCATATAAAAATAATACCAATACCCTATCAGAAATAACTTCTTTAAAAAGGTGAAACAAATCTGGTCTATGTAATAAGCTTGCATTAATTCTCCAAATTCCTTTGCCATTTAAGCTGGCTGGGTGTGGAGAAATTTGAATGCCTAATAGACAATGGCCAGAAGTTTCCAGAGGTAGTACCTTAGTAACTGTAATTGGCAAGTGAGGAGAAATGAACCAATAATCAATTCTTGAGTGTAAGTTTCCCTTAAAAAAAGTAGGTTGTGGATGTGCGGCAAAGACAGCTTTCAAAGATGCTTGTGTGACTACCTGACATAATTCATTACTATCGCAATAGATTTTACAGTATCATTTGTTTTGTGTTAGACTAGTATTAAAGTCTCCGCCCCAAAGAATGAGGCAGCTTGTAAATAAATAAGGTTTCACTTTTTGGTAGAGCGTGACTCAGAGTGCTTTCTGTTGAGGGGCATAAATGTTAATTAATCTACAACAGACTGCTCGTACCAAGAGATCCACCAATAAAGCCCTACCAGGTTCTATATCCATCAATTTTTGTATAATGAAATCAGAAAAATTAAAACAGATACCCAGACCCGAACACTGATCTAATCCGAGAGACCAAAATGACTCCCCCTTGAACCATTCTACTGAGGCTTGGTGTATCTCCTGGTCCATATACAACCTTGTGTCCTAAAGAAAAAAAATATCATATGATAAAGACTGTAGAACTACATATGTAGCTTTGTGTTTAAACTCTGACCTGATACTGTTAACGTTAAGGCTAGCTAGATTCAAAACAAATGTTATCACTTCAGAAAAGTTTGTTAAGAGACTTTTTTCTTATTTGCCCTAGTGATCCTTTTTTTCACTGTGGGCACAGTGTTGTTAACATTCTGAGATGGTCTGTCCTGGGGAGGATCACTCTGGGTAGATTGGAGAGAAACGTCAGGGTCCCCCTCATCCATAATGTCCCCCCAGATTTGTAAAGGTTTATAGGGGTTAGATACCTGCACTGCAAGGAGAGTCTGTGGTTTAGAAGATTTTTTGGCCACAGTTCTTTTTCTAGGTACAGGTTGAAAAGTAGAAGTGTCTTGGAGAGAAATGACAGGTGTAGAAATAAGTTTCCTGATAATGCTTCGGGAGAGGGAACATAGTCGATACTGGTTGTGCGGGCTTGCTTGAAGCAGTAGCTTTTCTTGCTTCTTGGTGACTGGGAACATGGAGTACTTTGTCAAGCTGTAAGGTGGATTATTTTGATGGACCAGGAGGGACCATCAAAGGGTTTTGAGGGTGTGTAGCAGTAGTGGATTATTTGAATGGGATCTAGCAGTTTGTTGATATAACAATTGTGTTCTACATAATCCGAGGTGTTATGGGGTGCCCAGGGGCAAGATGAAAATATGTGGTCTTCAGCCCTACAAAGATTACATGAAGGGGGAGCAGTACATGTTGTAGCAGTATGGCCTAAAGTACCACATACTGAACATCTGAGCTGACCACAGTCTCAATTTAGGTGGGAAGTGGAATCACATCTATAGCATGAGTGAGGCTGACTGGGGTAGAATAAAATACCCCAGTCCCTCCCAAGATAAAAGCAATTTGGAAGATGTTGTATGCCATCATCAGTGAGCATAAGTTGGACAGAATTTCCAAGCCCCATTCCAGAACCCGTTATCATTGATTATAGCTTCAGGGAGCCCATTTACAGTACAACGCTTTTTCAACCAGTAGACAATATCAAAAACATTCACTTCCTCATTTCTGAATAAAATAGTCATAACTTTAGCAGTTGGTCAAGAGATTGGAATTGCCACAAAGGGTTTCCATAAAGGGGTATTCTTGACTCCATAATATGCTGTCCACAATTTATCCATAAGCCCTGATGTTCTAAAGCTAATATCAAAATGATGGTCACCAGAGGCATGGATAAAAGCATATACCTCTGCTGGCGTAAAGTGTAAAGAGTAAATAATAAGTTGTTTCCAACATAATTTCTGTCCAGCAGGAGATCCAGCCCACCCTTATAGTACAAATTGACTACAAATCTTCTCCCCGTGGCCTCCTCAGGTTTTTTAAACAGACTAGCATAGCTAGCAGGATGGTCTTGATTCCCTGGCCTACCCAGTTCCCTATTTGTCTCAGTAGAATTGTTAAAAGTAGAATTAGTACCTGGCTATAATGTAGAGGCAGAGTGTCCATCTGGTTCAGAAGTGGCTGCATGTTCTTGTTGCTCAGTTGGGCCTGGCTCTATTGACACCACCAGTCTTATGGACAGTGAGCCAACGTCTGACACAGTAGCATCAAAGGGAAGAGCTGCACCCTTTGATGTAACTGTCAAGTAATCCACCACAGTTCACCAGCCATCCATCCCAGAGATTCATGCATCTAGCCTTGGGTTCGGAGATAAGGTCCCACTCGCAGTGGTAGGTGAACCAGGTAAGGGAATACTCAGGCCACGAATCCAAATGTCATTTTGCAAAAGCAACCTGCTTGTTGTAGATGTTGTTCAGATTTCCACATCAAGTCCTCCTCCATAAAAGGAAAGAGAATTGACTCCGAAGTATTTGGAAGGGAACCGGGAGGCATTAAATCCTCTTGTTCAGGCACAGAGTCCATCTCAGAAAAGAGACCTTTCTTTACAATAAGTACCGTTGGGCTTTGTACAGATTGTTTCTGCTTTTTCTCATCATCTATTTTTGGCTGTTGAGAGTCAGAATCCTGTTCAGTGTCTGAAAGCAGAAGTCTTAGGTTATATTCTTTCTGGGTTAAAACTCGCTGAAGTTAAAGTTCTTCATCAATACATTCCATATTTTCTTCATGCCGAATATTTTCCTCTAGCACCAAATTACTATCCATAACTGCTGTCTGACTGGAGACACCACCTTCTCCTTACACTCCCTCAGGCCGACTGAGAGGATCCATGGCTGAAATGGACAAGGGGTCCCCCTACAGCAAGGTAGGGTAATTTCCCTGGTGCCCTGGCCAACATTCTCCTTCCCATAAAAAAACTTTTCACGCAATTGTCCAAGGCTGTGGGTGGTGTTGATGTGAGAAATGGCTGTCACTACATGTACAGTCACTTCATAAAATCATTGTGAGTGGCTCAGTACAGAGCACACTTAGTTCTGAGGCCAAAAGATCGATCATCATAGATTTTAGTCCCACACAGGGCACTTGGGGTAATACCCATAACTGACACTGTGGGGCAGTACAAGGGGGGGTGCTACACTGGTGCGGTGTGGCCCTACAGATGAGGCATTAAAATTAGGTCCCTTTTGCAACTCTCTGGTAACATTCCCAGTGGAAATAAAAGACTCCATGGCACTTATCAAAGAAGAGTAGGGTATTTTTTTAGTCAGTGAACACACTTGTGATGGGGCAGTACTGAATCTGGTACTGAGAATCATCACTCCACAGTTTCAAAGCATTGATGTATTATTGAGTCAAATTTATACACAAAGAAAAATTTAAAAGTACCAAAACACAAGGGCCTGGATATATAAAAGGGTGATGCATGGCACAACAGGGATGCACCATGCTCAACTGATGTGCCCTGGGGCAATAGTGAAAGGAGAAAGTTGCGATGCACAACTCCCGATGTGCCGGGGTGCTGCAGAAATGCATGCGGCGCAAGTGCGAGGGGCGTGCTTATGCATATTCAGCACATCCCGATATTCAGCCCAGGATGTGTGGTGCATATGCTGGCACAAACCCACCTTGTGCTGCTCGGGGGGGGGTGCAAGATGTGCCTGGTAAAACCAGGAACAAGTCCAGGCCACCCACAGGTGAGCTGCCATATTGCAGGGCGCAATTCTGCAGCCACCTGCCGTGGGTGGCCACCCTCCCACCCAGAACACTGACCCCAAGCCCCCTGCCCAGGGAGTGATGAGCCCCCCTGTCCGTCGCCCAATCATGGGAAAATGTGTAGAATACGTCCCTGTTGGTCCAATGGATGGGCCCCATATGCCCAATCATAGGCATATGTTTAACATATCCCTGGTGGCCCAGTGGACCGCTCTCCATCACCTGATCTTGGACATATGTGTAAAATATCCCTGGTAGTCCAGTGGACCGCACTACCTCACCCAATCATGGATATATGATTAAATCATCCCTGACGGTCCAGTGGAAACCCCCCCAGTGCCTGATCATGGGTGGATATGGCGAAAGTAATCCTGGTGGTCAGTGGTACCCCCTCACCCACCCACCCACAGAGGTCCCCACCATGCAGCACCCCCAGTCAGTGGCGGGTGGCAGCACCCTGCCCACATGCCTCCCGGCCACCTGCTGACTGACAGAGTACAGTACAGTCTGTGATGCCTTTTGGTCCACTGTGAGGACCAATGGGCATGCAGACCATACTGTACTACACAGGCCTGATATGTGAATGAATGTGTTCATTCACATATCAGGTCTGTGTAGTACAGTATGGTCTGCATGTCTATTGGTCCACACAGTGGACCAATAGGCGTACAGACCATACTGTACTTTGTCAGTTGGCGGGCAGCTGGGTGGCATGTGAGTGGGGTGCTGTCACCCACCACTGACTGGGAGATGCTGAGTGGTGGGGGACCTCAGTGCGTGGGTGGGGATGGGGGTACCACTGGACCACCAGGATTACTTTTGCCATATCCAACCACGAACGGTCACTGGGGGGGTTTCCACTGGACCATCTGGGATGATTTAATCATATGCCTGCAATCAGGCAATGGAGGGTGGTCCACTGGACCACCAGGGATATTTTATACATATGCTTACAACTGGGCATACAGGAGCGGAGTCTGCAAAGGGACTGCAGGGCGCTGGTTCTCGATGACTGCAGCCTGGCAGGACTCCAGGCACAAGTCATTGGGGATTGGCGCACCGCATTCCAATGGGGCCATAATGACATGCAAATGGCCCCATTTGTGCCTTGCATGCATAATGGCCTTATTTGCATGCACAGTGCTAAATATCATGGTTGATGCTCCTAGTGCAACCGTACTTGCTCTGGCACATCCCCCTGCTCCCCTTCTGCCACTTTCACTGGCGCAGTGCCACTGTGCCAAGCACATTGCATGAACCTTCAGTGCCATATTCAATGGCGCTGAGCCATGGTGCAGCACCGTTGAATATTTCCTGGTCCATGCCCTAGTGCAGCCCAGTTGCGCTGTGCCCAGGCTTGCACCCCTGCCTGGCACAGTCTGAATATCCAGCCCAATGATTATTTTACAATACATGTTAAAAGTTCTGTACAATAGTCTTCACAAAAAGAGTCGACAATAACTCTGATTTGAATTTTATATCAATTATCATAATATTTTCATTATTCAAATGAATTGATTTCAAGTACTAAAAACTGTTGACCACTATATTGTTTTGGGACATGCACAAGCACAAAGCAAGCTTCAAGTCTGGTGCTGTGCTTGACATGTCAGCTGCTTTGCACAGGACTGTAAATAAAGTTAAAAGGGTCAGTTGTTTTATATATATATATATATATATATATATATATATATACACACACCAAAAGCTAGGAAATTTGACTTTAGGGTTTTCAAAACTTACACCCCACTCCACCCTGTACAGATGAAGAGGGTTCAGGGGGTGGCATTGTGGTCATCAGCCCTAACACTCCCTCCATTCCATTACAAGATAAGCTGGGTGGGCACAGCATAGGAGAATGGGGTGAAGGTTAGGGCTGATGATCCCAATGCCACTCCAAATCCCTCTTCATCTGTGCAGAGTGGGGGAGGGGTGTTAGGGTTGGAAATACTAATGTCAAATGTCCCAGCTTTTGACGCTTTTATAACAACCCTAACTGATGCATTAATGTAGTTTTTTGCAATTAATTTCCTTACTTTTTTAAAAAGCATAATCATTCTCTTATTTGTTTGTGAGAGCACATGGTCCCCATGCATGAATATTGTAATTGTTAGTGATTTTTATGTGGAAGCACAGGGCCCTCCAGGTCCTTCGCTCCTACCTAACCATAACTGTACAGACATTGTAAATAACCCTCATCTCCATGTGGGAGTGCAGGGCCCTGTGGGCCCTGCAGTCCCATCACTCCATAATGGTATCCATTTGTGGGAGCACAGTGTCCTATATATCCATAAGTGTAGAGACATTGAAATTAACTCTCATTTCCCTGTGGGAATGCAGGGCATTCCAGGCCCTATGCTCCCATGACTGCAAAATGGATGGCCCTGCACTCCTATTACTGCATAATGGTATCCATATATGGGAGTGCAGAGCCCTCTGGGCCCTGCACTCCCATTTATCAATAAGTGTAGAGACGAAAGCAGGGCTTGAGACATTCCAAGTAACCCTTGTGCTGCAAATGGCACAATATCACAGTAACCATAGGGACATTGGAAAAACTTCCACTGCAGTTGTAATCAAGGCATGGCAACCTGCATACTTGCTTAGTACAACATTACAGTTCAAACAATGTAGTGTAATATTTACTGAAGTATAATTTTTACTTAAGTGTAACCTATTCTAATATTTAACCAAATGTCTTGTGATAACCTTATAATTTCACACTTTCTATTTCACAACATTTAGCATGAAATGTCCTATAATAAATCTTTATCAGGATGGTGTGCCCTTATTAGGATGGTATACACCTGTTAAGGAAGGTGTGCAACAGAAAAGGTTGTCGAATATTGTGTAAGAAATGTAGTAAACACCTTTGATGTGTAAGAAATTAAGTTATAGCTATGTTTTGACACAGATTCACCACACCCTAAGATTAATATGTTATTTTGTTATATGATTGGCTTATAATGGGGTGTTGATATTATTCAAGATAAGACATTTTTATATAAACACTGCACGAAAATTGAATAAGCAGCACCAAAAGAAGAAAAGAATATGCATGTATATGGATTGATGAATTTGCAAGAAAATAAATGAAGGGAAACATTCAATCTGTGTGGCTTGGCTGATTTGAAGATAGAAAACACAACGCATCCTTACAATTGGTGCTGTGGCTGGGATGTCTGAAGACAGTCTATACAGTTGCTGATGACATAAAACGAACTGAGAAGGAAGCCACTGTGAGGAACGCCTTACCGAACCTGACCTGATCTATCAAGTACAGAAGTGAGTTGAAAGAGGGACTCGAGGAAACAGACTGGTGTGAAGTCAGACTTGATTTGCCAGCTAGATAATTGACATAAGTATGTACACCATATTATGTAAATTTTTAGAGTTTCAGCTTAAAGAAGGTCCGTATCGCTCTCCTGAAGAAAAGGAAGATGCCTACTTATGTTTATCCACTCGATGCCTAAAAAAGAAATGAAAAAATAAAGGCAGATAAAAGCAAATTAGTCAATATTTGTCAGATGTATGTAAAGTATCAGTGTGAAATAACAACTAGGACCAACAAGAGGATGAGGTCTTACAGAAACAGACAAATAATTTGGAGGACAAATTAAAGGAAGATTTAACTGAAGCAGAAGAAAAATCATGCACACACTATATTAAAATAAAAAAAGGAAGCCCTTTCAAAATTTAAAAAAGCATATGAGGAGGATGAGGAAGCTAGGAACAAGCAAAAGCTTTTGAGGAAGCTACAGAGGAAATAGAGACCCATGTAGAGTTATCACAGCATGATCTCACTATCCAAGAATTCATGCAGTTAGTGTATCAGTTAGGCAAATGGGAGCCAGATCAGAATCCTGTTCCCTATTGTACTAAGCTAAAGCCATTAGTAGCACATTTTAATTTGCCCAACAAAGATGCCTGTAAAATAGTAACAATGTCACTTCTGGCAGTATTATTACAAAGCTTACCTGCAAAAATGATAGGAACTCAGGTAAGACCAAAGGTTGATGCAAACTGGGCAACTGTGGATGATATCCAAGCTGCGCTGCAGTCTATGCACGGTGTTTCACATACTGACTGGAGTAAGATCTATGAGATCACGCTACAGCTAGGTGAATCCTCAGTTATGTATATCAATCATCTGTATGCAGCATATGCAACATATGGAGGTGTGGCAGACCCAAGTAAAGATAGCGAACCATTCCTTAGTTTAATTGATTGGCAAGCCACAACAGTGCCTGTGTCAATATGTATGTTGTGTAAACGTTCTGAAAGAGCTGCAGAGAAAGAGGAGTTGCTCACTGGGTGGTGAAGAATGCAACAAGATGATAGTCCTGAAAAAGGAAAGGACAAATGAAGGGTAGCCGCTATTGTCAAAACAGTAGGCAAGAGTAGGCTAACCTCAACAATTGCAATAAAGAAGGCCACTTTAAACACGATTGTTGGGCTAAAGGAGGAAATATGGAGGGAACACAGAAGCAAGTCTTAGAGAGGAGATGAGCTCAAAACCTGAGTAACAATACTAAACCTGGTGGTAAGGCAGACTTACAGAAATGTATTGAAGTACTTAATAATTTAGTTAATACTAAGACAGTTGCTGCAGTTTGTAAGGAACCAAGCGACAATGACGAGGACATCTCTAAAAAGGAGAGATGACTGGATGAAGCCCCCACTTTTCAAATCCTTGGTAAATTACAGGAAGACTGGGAAGGGCGTCCAACAATATCAGCAATAGTTAGGGGCTGCCAAACTGTGATATTAGTTGATACTGGTGCTACTTTTAGCATAACAGATAGTGATATACCTTTAACAACTCACGGGAAACAACAGATTAATCTGCAAAGTTTCTCAGGGGGTGTGTTAACAGCATACCTAACAAAACCAGTAATAGTTCAGATAGGTGAACAAGAATTGAAATATATGTTTTGAAAATGTAATACACATTAAGGTACCATCATGGGTATGGACATTCTAGCACAACATAGTTTATTATAAAATGGGCAAAAAAAAATGAAGACATTGATTGGCTGTTTCACCCTCCTAGCCGTGTCCTTAATCCCTGGTATTGTACCCAACCAGCACTAACACTTGCCAGTCTGCCCTTTGACAACTGTGAATCATTGAGCTGTGCCAAGCGAAAGCAAAAAGACAGCCTGGCACAGCTGAGCGAGCGGCAGCGTGAAATCAATAGTCCGAAGTGACAAGAAACACAGACGGCAACAATACACGACACAACCTCTACTGATTCCCAAAGAAACACAAAAAGACTCAATTTCATCCACAACATGACACCTCATACTAGTAAACCCCGGCTTTTCTCCTCTACTTCTGCTTGAGTCAAAGCGAGTGTGTCCCTTACAGACCGCCATACCGCATATTCCTTCTTCGCCATTTAAATATGAGTGCTAACATTGCATGTGCTCTCTGGTAGCTTCACAGATTTTTTTTTTTTAAAGTTTACTTACGACAGTATGGTGCTGGTAGGAGTAACCTGTACATTAGAAATCACAAGCAGCTGATACAGAAGCACATCACAGTTTGAAAGAATGGGCGTAAGAGCTGTACATCTGCTACAGACAAAAAACTGTTACCGAGAAAATAATTACAGGTTGAAAAAAATCTTTTACTTTTGTTCTTGGCCACATGGGGGGGCAGCATGAATTTACTAAGTACTGTGGGTACATTTGATTACATTACATGAAGGGACTACTTTATCACTCTTACTAAAAAAAACATTTCTTACATTTTTTCAATTTCAGAAGCTTTTTTCTTTTCTTTTGAATTTCAGCCTGTGGTTGGGAGCCCATTTTATAAGCGCAATAACACACTCCAAGGTGTGGCTTATTGCCTGATAAGAGCATGCCCAGTGGCATAAGGCACTCGGCGCAAGGGCCTCATGCCTTAGTACACCCCTGGGCATGCTCTTATCAGGCGATAAACCACACCTCGTCGTGTGTTATTGCTTGCATAGTGGATCTTTGTAACGTGATTTTATGGCAAGGAAGCACTACTAACCCAGGACCAAATGTGGATGACTCACATAGTGTGTACACAGTGAAGTCATTAAAGATTTATCACATGAGCGATTTATGGAAACAAGTGCCACAATGTATAAAATCTGTTGTACAAAGGCATGAATCAATTTTGGGCTAAAAATGCTACAGAATGTGGATGAGTGTCTAATATGGAGGTCCAAATCGAGGGACCAGACCAAACATCACAAAATCAATATGCATTTCCAAAGGAAGCACATGAAGAGATAGGAACTATTTTGAAACAGTTACAATCACAAAAGGTAATTCACCCGATATGCTCAACTGTTAATTCCCCTCTCTGGCTGGTTTGAAAACTGAACAGTATTTGGAGATTGACTATAGACTATAGGGTCTTGAATAAAGCAACGCCTCTAGTCACTCCAGTGGTATCTAGACTACCGGACTTAATATCTCAGTTGTCTCCCACTGCTACTATCTATAATGTACTAGATGTGTCAAATGGATTTTGGTCCATCCCTGTACATTCAGATAGTCAGTACAAGTTTGCTTTTACCTTTCAGGATAAGCAATACACTTTTCAGTGTTTACCACAAGGCTTTCACTCATAGTCCACTTTATTTCATCACTATTTGGCAGAAATATTACTGAGTTTTTCAGTACCAGAAGCAATAATACAATATGTTGACGACATTTTATTGCAGACTGATACATACCAAAAGCATGTTAGTTTATTAAATGAGTTGCTAACAGTCTTAGGTAAAGGAGGGTCAAAAATGAACCCTAGCAATGCACAAACTGGACAGTCACAAGTTACCTTTTTGCATATATGTATTAACAAAGAAGGACGAACTGTAGATCCTGATAAAAATCAGGTGATACAACAACTACCGAGACCTAAGACAAAGACTGCATTATGACAGTTCTTGAGGATGGTAGGATTTTGCAGAGATTTTATTGAAGCCTTCTCTAGTATGGCAAAACCTCTGTATAATCTACTGAAGGGAGGAAGGGAGACTGATCTCCTCAGATGGGAACCAGAACATCAGATAGCTTTTCTGGCTCTAAAGCAAGCACTAATGACAGCTCTGGCTCTCATTAGTCCTTCTGAATCCTCTGATTTTGTAATACAGGTGCACTCAACAGATCAGGTAATCAATGTGGCACTATTACATAAGAGATCAGGGACTTTACATCTTGTGGGATATTTTTCTTGTGTATTAAAACCTGTGGAAGAGACATATGAAGAATGTGTAAAACATCTGTTAGCTGTTTATTGGGCTATACAAGCTACAGAACATATAGTGGGGTTTAATAGAATTATCCTGCAAACAGCTCACACCCCAGTGAAATTTCTACTTGAAAGGGATGTGAGTGGTGTGTCTTCACAGTGATTGGTTAAATGGGCTTTAGCTATACAAGGGAAAAATATCACTGTAGAAAAGTGTACCTCACCTATGTTAGTTGAATTGATGACATGGGAGGGAGAGGCACATGATTGTGGAACTGTAATGGGAATTGATTTTAAACCCATATTTGCTTCAGAACCAAATACTGAAGCAAGAGATGTTTATGTAGATGGCTCTCGCTTTTGGGAGGATGGACATTTCCACACAGGATATGCCATATGGACACTGAGCACTAATCAAGAAATATTAGTGTGATGCCCATCATCATTTTCTGCCCCTAGAGCGGAATTGGAGGCAGTCCACAGAGCTATTATGGTTTACCCTCAGGAGGCTATTAATATCCTCTCAGATTGTGCTTTTGTAGTTAACTCTTTATTGGACTTTTTGCCAAAATGGACTAAACGAGGAATGCGAACAGCACCTGGAGAACCTGTTGCATTTGCTCCCATATTACAACATATATGAGACATAGCAGCTCAAACACCTTTGAGAATAGCAATCTGTAAAGTAAGAGCTCACCAAAAGAATCCAAAGGATATTTATGAGTTAAACAATAACTTAGTGGATAATCTGGCTCAAGTTGCAGCCAAACAAACAAACTTATGGGTAGACCCTCTAGGAGGCAACTCTACACAATTGTGGAAGATGGACGAATTTGACAAACACTGTATTAAATGGATAGCTGCCATCTCACAAGTCCCAAGTTTGAGGCGTATCCAAGATACAGATGCTTAGGTAGTGGGTTGTCAGAACCAATGGAAAAGCACTGGACAGTGTGTAACCAAACATGTTATCATATGGGAAGATATAGTAGTAAGTGAATACCACCCACCTCATTTAGAAAAGATATTATCATGGATAATCATTGCATTGGGGGTCATTGTGGACTCCACAAAGCTTGTAAAATGTTGGCAAAGAAATATTGGTGGCCAAAAATAGGAAAAGATGTCAAACAATACCTGGAGGCTTGTCTCATCTGTGCATAGATGAATCCTCCAGTGCCTGATAAGAGGGTTCCATTAGGGTGTATACCCCTGACGGACAGTCCTTGGTCCAGCTTACAAATTGATTATGTGGAGCCCTTGCCTACTGCAAAAGGGGGGGTTCTGATATTTACTAGTCATTACTGGCATATTTTACAAATGGGTAGAAGCATTGCCTATATGAAATGATAGTGCTACAGCTACTGCAAAGGCACTATGGGAACAGGTGTTCTCACAATGGAGTTTTCCCAGAATACTTGAAAGTGATAGAGGAATTCACTTAACAGTGAAAATAATGACAGCTTTATGTGATATTTTGGGTATCACTCAACGTTTACATTTACCCTACCATCCACAATCTTCTGGTATGGTAGAAAGGTTACATCGCACTTTGAAACATGCACTGAAACAGGCAGTATTGGATGCTGGTAAAGGGTGGGTGACACACTTACCAGGAATCCTAATGGGTATTAGAGGTACAGAAAAAAAGGGTACTGGGTATAGCCCATATCAATTGATGACTGGACGGGATATGCAGCTATATTATCCATCAGATCCAGATCTATCAACACCTGTGTTAGACCACATCAAAACTGATGTATTTCTACAACAAATACCGAAGCAGTTAGCTCTGTATTTGCCCCATGCTGACAGAAATATGGCACAGACTCATTGGAAAAACAAAAAGAGACATGATGAAAAAGTGATACCTCCTGTTGAAAGGGGTCATCGTGTTATGGTGAAAAATATTTAGTCAAAAGGGACCATGGGATGCTAATTGGATGGGGCCCTATACCACCATTGATGTTTTGGGGCCATGGGTCATTCAGGTTTGTCGAATCTGACAAGGGTCTACAGAGACCAAATGGGTCCATGAGGACCAATGTAGATTGCATCAGCCTTTAAATGATGACAACTGATACTGCTCTGTTTCTCCCAATAGGTAAAGTACAATGATGTATCCCGTACTTACACTGTGTAGTACCTTACTGACCCTGGCAACTTCTGACAGACAAAAAGGATGCCCAGGGCACATATGGAACAGTTTATACAACAAGAATTATGCCAGTCGTACAGTGTGGGGTCTCCCAGTGATGTTGGGAGAACAACATGAGCACACTGGCTATCTTCTTATCAGATGGTAGTTTTATTTGTTATGGACAATGTCAAAATGTGACATGGGGTGCTCGCCAGAAGCCTGGCCTGGCATGGCGATGTGTGTGATTAACACGACAGCCCAGAAAGGGATTTACATACATTCTACCTTGGGCGATACGACCAATTTACCGAGAGAGGAACAAGCATTGTTTCTAATGAAATTAAAGGACATGTTACAATATCCATCTAACCTAACATTGTTAAATGCATCTTATTGGGGTAAAAATGTGTCACAACATAATATGTGGCATTTTTATATAATACATCTATTGTGAAGAACTATACAATAGGGTTAAAGCAATTTTTTACAGTATTGCCTTTTACAGATAAATATACTTTGTTAACATATACTACAAACGCATGATGGCCTGGAATGGCCTGCAATGTATCTTTAACTAGTAAGTCTGCTGTATGGGATTTACAATATCAGAAACAAGTTAAATCAAGGCAAAAATTCTTGCCCCCGTCAGATGGTATTATCTTGATGCAAAATGTATATCCTTTGTATTATCCCTGTAAGTTGGAGTATTATAATATTTTGCTACATTTGCCTTTTCCACGATTACCACTTCAATGTAAGGATCAGGCTTTGGTAGTATTGTAGCTACAGTATTATAATAGTACTTTAAATCAATACCATGATAGACACAAAACGTGGTCATTTAAAATTCCTGCAGAAGCATCACCAGGCTTATTTCATCATAAAAGAGATGTGTGGGTCTGGTTAGGCTCAGGATTAGGAACTGCTAATGGTATTGAGTCTATGGTTTTAAAGGGTTATATTCGTTCTTTGGAAATGACTTCAAAAGATATGGCTACTGGACCATTATCAACTACTGTGAAATAAGCAGTTGATAATGAAGAAATTGATTGGTTTGCATTTAGAGAAACCTTACAGAATTTTAAAATTATTGCTCAGATAACAGTCCAGTTTGATAACTCACTTTCTAATATGTCTAGAGAAAGCTATATAGAACTGTCTTGCTCTCAATTAGCTGCTGAAGTTCATGCTTATCTAGTTAATGAATTGAATAGAATTGAAACAAATAGGTTACCTTTAGGAATAGGTGACACCAATGTGACTAAATTATTGGATCATCCCACTTTATTCCTACCGCCCTTAGCTATGGTAAAGGTATGGAACTCACCAAATCAATATGCACACGTGCTGCAACATGTGATTCCCATACTAGTTATAATACCTGTATTTTTGAACCACTGAAAATATTGTGGCAAATCAGTAATTTGGGAGTATTAATTCATGACCAGATCATGAGACTCCAAAAACCAGGTGACACTATTATCATAGTGCACAATGACTATATTGTCTTACCTAAATAACAGTGTGTACAAGAATATGAAACTTTGATATGTGAGGAAGAGACATCAACTGCCCCATGGTTTCCTGAACAATGTAAATTTACCCTAACATCTGCAAATGAATGCCGCCAAGCTATGAGATGGAACTAGTCATGGTGAGTAATCACAGATCAACCTTGGAATGTATGGGGGTGTAGTGACAAGACCTGGTGGGTTGCAAACTGGACCTCTGGGAATGTCCTGCCTATAGCCAAATGAATGTTACCCATATCAATGGTTCCAGTATTGCCTTGGATTTACTCACTGATTTGGCAACTCCACCTCATTTCGAATTACTCAAAATTGATAAAATGACACTTGGTGCCTTGTTGTATCGTCAGCAAACCGAAGCACTTATTTTCTCACAAAAAGCCTCTGCTAAAGAGGTAGAAAAGCAGTCATCTTATATCCCTATTATAGTAGCAGCCACAGACAATGCCAGCTATTTCCCGAAATTTCTGTGATATTTCTAGAGAAAACTCCCAGTGTCTGCATTTCCACAGTAGGGGCAGCAGAGAGAAATTTTGTGAAATATCTGGAAATAGCTGGCAATGTCTGTGGCTACTATTGTATATTCTGGTGGGATTGGGGCTCGGCTGTTTTGGGAACTAGTACAACCCTAATAGTGGTAGTATGAGGTATTGCAGTAATCTGTGTTCTTGTTATTGTACAAGTATTATTGTATCGTAAGATGAAACACATGATTAGACAAATACAACTGTTTCAATGGCAACAATGTCTCATGTGATCTCCAATTATAGAGAGTCACAAAGGGGGCATTCTAGTGTAACATTTACTGAAGTATAATTTTTACTTAAGTGTAACCTATTCTAATATTTAACCAAATGTCTTGTGATAACCTTATAATTTCACAACACTTTATATTTCACAACATTTAGCATGAAATGTTCTATAATAAACCTTTATCAGGATGGTGTGCCCTTATTAGGATGGTATATACCTGTTAAGGAAGGAGTGCAACAGAAAAAGTTGTAGAGTATTGTGTAAGAAATGTAGCAAATACTTTTGATGTTGTGTAAGAAATGAAGCCATACCTATGTTTTGACACAAATTCACCACACCCTAAGATTAGTATGTTATTTTGTTATATGATTGGCTGATAATAGGGTGTTGGTATTATTCAAGATAAGAAGTCTTTATATAAACACTGTGGCCCGTATATTCAGACTGCGCCAGGCTATGGTGCAAGCCTGGGCGCAGCGCAAATGGGCTGCGCAGGGGCATTGACAGGGTGATATTCAACGGAGCTGCGCCATGGCACAGCATCACTGAATATCTCACCCTGGCCACCCCACAGTGCGCATGGCACAGTGGCACTGCACCAGTGCAAGTGGCCAGAGTGGAGCAGGGGGGATGCACTAGCGCAAGTTCTGATACGCTAGGTTCAACAACTGTGATATTCAAAGGTGTACATGCAAATGGGGCCATAATGCATGCAAGGCACAAATGGGGCCATTTGCATGTAATTATGGTCTGATGCAGGTGCACCGATCCTCCCCAGTGACTCTGCGCCTGGCGCCCTGCCAGGCTGCAGCCGTTGGGGACCGATGCCCCCTGCACAGCATGGAAAAGTGCCCCACTGCCTGATTGCAGCATCTGAAGAATATAAAAATGTCCTATATCCCTGGTGGTCCAGTGGACCGCTTGCAGTCCGATCACGGGCATATGTGGTAAAAAGTACATGTCTAATATCCCTGATGGTCCAGTGGACTGCTCGCAACCCAATCACGGGCTTAAGTATAAAAATAATTGTCCAATATCCCTGGTGGTCCAGTGGTCCGCTTGCAGCCCAATCACGGGCTTAAGTATAAAAATAATTGTCTAATATCCCTGGTGGTCCAGTGGACCTCTTGCAGCCCGATCGTGGGCGTCAGTAAAACATTAATGCCACAGCAACCCAACCCTGGTGGTCTAGCGGTACTAGACCTTTGGCAAAATCCAAATCTTTGGAATGTGATGAACTTTCACTCCATTTGCTGGCTGAATTTTGAAAAAATAATACACATAAGTGTGGAATGACAGTTCTTTTTTTAGATATCTCTATATGCTCCTCCTTACTGAATGGCCCCTTTTCACTGGTCCCCCCCCAGCCTCATCGCCCCAGCATTCTGTGGGACTTACCTTGTCCAACCCAGATAGCTAGGTGCAGGGCCTGCAGGAGATTGGTGTCATCCTGCCAGTCATCTTTTTCCTCATTTTCTCCACAGTGCAGAGGAAGTGGCATGCAATGACATCAATGGCAGTGCCATGCATGATCCAGTGCCCAGCATTCTGTGTGTCTGCCCTGCCCCCCATTGTACAGTGTCAGTGTGCAAACCTCCAGCCACCATTAGGGGCTAGGCTAAAGCCAACCACTGATCCCCTTCCTCCATGGAGGAGAAGAGTAGTCCTTGAGATCCTTGCTCTTCTTCCCTCTGGCCAACCTTCTGACATCTGAGGTCATTTCCGACCTTGGGTCACCAATGCTACAAGTAGTAGAGTTACTACTGTGCAGGCAGGCTGGCTGGAATGACAGTTCTGAGGTATTCATTCCATTGTTTAATACATTAGTCTGCAATACATGTAATCATGCCACTGTTCAGGGATCAGTTCTGCTAAATTTCTTTCCACAGTTTAACTCATTGTCTCCCTAGCAGATGCCTGTAGTCGTCAGTAAAATACACTGGTGTGTCCTGAGGATTCCTACAGAAGTCAGCTACTGTCTTCCTGTGTGGCCGTGCAACATCTGGAGACGCCACTTATATATTTTAATATATAATGTAGCAGAATATAATATATATTTGACTGCATAGCACCGTTGGATAGGTAATTTTGTGCTGAACAACTTTGCCACTGATCTTTTGTGTGTATCATGTATACTTTTGGAGTAATTCGCATTTGTTTATGGTATGATGAGTATGGTTTTTGTTGCCTATTTTAGTGAAAACATTTTTTGTTTTTGCTGTTTCAACCAACACAGAAAAAAACAAAATTACATATTATTATTTGTACACCACCATTGGAAAGGTAATTTTGTGCTGAATAACTTTTGCTGGTCATACTTTGTGTCTAGCACTTATGGTTCTTGAGCTATTAGGATTTATTTGTGTCATACTGACTATAGCTTGATTTTGCTTAGAAAGGCCCAGGATTCACTGTTAATAGTATACAGGAGACAAGTGGTGCAACTTTAGCGAGCTCCTGTGGAGGCAATGAGTTAATCCATTATTTATTTATTTATTTTTTATTTATTTATTTGTTAACCAGGCTGAGACACTGGACAAGTCATTTTCAGGTCTGACCCAGAGACAATATGTAACAGCAAATTACAAACTTATTACAAACTACAGAACTTATAACAACACATAAAATACAACAATTTTAATCAACACATTTACACACATTGGAGGGGATTCACCAACATTATCCACAAGCTGTGAAACTGGCAGCTTGCAACAATGGCCACTGCAACCTGTATCCTGTGCCTGATTCAGTATCAGACAGGGTCCAGGAGCTTGCATCCTATGGCTTGCAGCATCCACACAACAAAGGACACAGCAATCAAGAATGCTGCAACAGCAGGACGGGTGGGTGGCAGATGCGCCCGGACAAGGGAGGCTGGTAATGGTAATGCCCCTCTACATGCCCAAAGTCCCCACCATTAGTAATGTAACAGCCCAGTGTGGGCTATGGCCCCCCTATCCCGACCCCGATAGTGCTGATGTATTAGTCCTCATGGGCTATCAAAACACTCCCTTCCCAGCTCCAATGCCAGTCCCTCCACCCTGAACCCGAAATACCTTCCCTTTCCCACAGTAATAAAACTGTCCCTGCATTGCTCTATATATCCCTGGTGGTCCAGTTGCCCCCCACCCAATAGTGGCATCCCACTCCGCACCCTCCCAATACCCCACCAGTGACTGCCACAGCCCACTTCTCATCACCATGGCCATCTGCCCTCTGAGCATTGTACAAAATGTGTACAGTTAATACATACTCTTGGTGAATCACAGCTGCTGTCATTCACCAAGCATGTATATTAACTGTATACACTCTGTGCAATGCTCAGTTGGTGGCTGGCCACAGTGGTGAGAGGTGAGCTGTGCCAGTCATTGGCAGGGTATGGGTGGGAAGGTGCAGGGTGGGCTTCCACTGTTGGGTGGGCAGTTGTTGGACCACCAGGGATATGTGGGGTAATGCTGGGACAGTTTTATTACTGTATGAAGGGGAAGGTATTTTGGGTTAGGGGTGCAGGGATTGGATTCAGAGCTGGGGAAGGGGTGTTCTGATAGCCATGAAGGCTTATACGTCAGCACTATAGGGGTTGGGATGAGAGGGTATAACCCACACTAGGCTTTTACATTACTAATGGTGGGGACTTTGGGCATGTGTGAGGGGGGGGCCGCAAGACCATATGAGATTATATTACTGGACAGGGGAACTGGGCTGTCAGGGGCCATAGCTCATGAGGGCTATAAATTGTGCAGCACTAGATGAACACTGGCAACCCCTGGTGGATGGCAAAGACCACTTATGCCAGCTCATAGCTGGTGTAAATGTTCTTTCATGGATGTCCACTGGAGGTTCTTCCTGAATCTTACTTCAGTGACTTGGCAGCTCCCCTTCCTGAAAAGGGTGCAACTGCTGCTGTAAACCCCTTACACCATGTTGCAAGGGGGTTCAATGCACATGGGACCATTTCAATGTAGGCATATTGCAACATGTTGAAGGCTGCTTTGCCGAATTCCGAATGTTGCAACTGATGATGCAAAGTGCTACTTGTGCCATTTTTCAGGACGCAAGTCACTTTGCATCATGGGTTGCCTTTTGTGAACCTGACCCATTATTTTGTAAAAAAAATTGCTTAAAATAAACTTAAAACAGTAAAGTGTTGATGTAGAGTGGAGAGATACAGGCAAAGCATTACAAAATGAGGGTGCTCCGATAGAACTTAAACCATACTTGTGTTTATGAGGAACTGAATTCAATAATATACCATTAGTAGATCTGAATTTGGAAAGCAGTGGACAGACAGAAACCAAGTCAATCAAAGGAAATGAACCCAAAGAAAAAAACTGATTTATAAACCAAACAACCCAAAAAATAATCAATCCTAGCACTAGGAGACAACCATCCTAACTGTAAATAAAGATCAAAATGATGAGTTATATGTGGAGCAGAAAAAATAAATCAACATATTTTATTGTATGTAACAGACAGCACATTAAACTCTTTGCAATTCAAATTTAAATAAAGACATGATACGAAATGAAAATGCAGAAGCAACAAACCCACACCAATTGAGTTTCTGGTTTCCAATGAAAAAAAGATCTAAATTTATAAAGAATACCCCATTTCTGATTAATAAGATTACTAACATGTTTAATCTGAAGAGAACACATTAGCCCAG
This sequence comes from Neoceratodus forsteri, assembly GCA_016271365.2. Taxonomy (NCBI): domain Eukaryota; kingdom Metazoa; phylum Chordata; order Ceratodontiformes; family Ceratodontidae; genus Neoceratodus; species Neoceratodus forsteri. The sequence continues at coordinate 528,788,009 of CM057455.1, read as the reverse complement.
CCCAGCCAAAGCTCATGGTCACAGTTATTTTAGTGTTAACTTTGAGCTGGTGGGCATGGAACCATGGGACTCACTCTGAAGTGAGGATACAACAGCAGACACAGAGGGACTGGATGCACAGATGACTGTTGTCAGCATACATGTGTGTATGTGATATACCACAGGTGGAGGAGAGGTTGCTAAGATGAGAAAGGAAGAAAACAGTATGGGGCCTGGGATGGAGCCCTGGTGGACTCCTGCCAGTATGGGGGGAAGGGGATAGTATGCCGCCCAGCTGAACTGGCTGCTTATGGTTTGTAAGGTATAAGTGGAACCACTCAACTTCACATTAAATGTTTTCCCCACAGTAAATGACAGCTTCTAATCAAAGTTAACAAGGAGTGCATGAGAATGACAACAGAGTCGCTATTTCCAGATACTTCAAACCTATTAACATCTGCTGACATGAACGTATTTATTGTGAGAAATCTGTGACAGGGATTTCACTTTGTAATATTGTTTCTATAAGACCCTGCATCTTACAGCTGGGGTAAGGGGGAAAAGACATCACCATAGAGCAAGTGGGTCTACAGGAAAAACTAAGGTACAAACAAAGAAAAAGAAATAAACAAATTGGACAGAGTGGGTAGGCCAAACGGCCATTATTTACTGTCAGAGTCTATGTTTGTATGTAGCTGATAGGTGATGGCTGAAACACTACTCATGCACAAACCATGAATATATCAGTATCATAAGTGAAACAATACAAAGCCAAACTTACATGCAATAATTTATCAATACTGTTTTGAAGCAGCCTGTAACCTAGCGATAAGTGGGCCTTGCTTACAGTGTTTCTAATGTCCAAACTGAAAATTCCTTGAAGCGACCAAAGAATTCTCGGCACAAAAATTGAAATCCTCAGTGAGCTGGGCACCCAAGATTTTTGTGGTGCACAGCAGGGATCGACAAATTTCAAATATATGTGGTAGTCCAGGACAAGTGGCCCATCCAAAAATGGTAGTCCCACTGTCACAAGTGGTAGTCCGATGGTCGGATTGCCATATTTTAAGGAAAACATGTAAAAAATTATGTAGCAGCAAAGTAAATGGCTGTGTGTTATTCTATTATTAATGCTGCATAGATATAGGCTATAGAAAACAGTAAAAACAACTATGTAAATATCTTTAAATGTTTCTTAACACAGATTGTGTAATTTGAAGTCTGAGTCAAGTCACATGGTGCCCCAGAGACTCCATTCAGTCCCACATAAGCCAGAATGAAGCAGAAAATAATTAGGGCAAACATAATCAGAACTCCTTAGATTCAGAATTGTCACCAACATTAATTGTACTAGTAGTGCTAGGACAGGATGATGATGGAGCAGCAGCAACAGTGCTAACAGTATGAGATACAGAAGCATCAGATTCAGTTGAACCAGCAGTAGTAGCATGCCCATAAACATGTCGAGTGCCTGGACCAGACAGCAGCCAGTGGTTTATTGCTCTATCTGGATTGAAGTCACATAGTTCGGGACCCTCTACTGCTATTTGAAGAAGTGACTGTAATGTGTCATCTGCCAGACATTTCCTTATTTTTGTCTTTATCAGATTTTGAATGGAAAACACTCGTTCGTGCTTTGCAGTTGACACACTCATTGCCAGTAATATTTCCACTAACTCTAGCATATGAGCAATCTGGGGCAGTTTTTCTTTCAGCAATCTTGTATACACCTGCAGATAGGGTTTGTCAACTGCAGATTTCAGCAGAGCCTTAAATGCAGCATATTCTGATCTAATAGTTTCCTGCTGCTCTTCTGTAAAAAAAATAAAGTATGCGGCTAAATTAGCCACTTCATTGGTCCCAAACTCCACAAGTTGTTCTCTTGGTAGATCAAATTGCTTGAAATCCAGGCAGCTGAACCATTTCAGAGGCACCTCCAAGAAATTTTGAAATCTTACATCGATGTAAGATATTTCTGCATCTACTAAAGTATGCAGTTGTGTATCTGAAATTTATTTCAGGACAGTTGCCTCTAAATGTGAAGGGAACAGTCTTCTCAACTCCCTTCTTTGGAATTACAAAGTCCATGCTTCTGTCCTGAGGTTTGTAATTAGCTAGGAAAGCTGTCATGTATTTCCCTGGCTCTGATTTCAGTTCCATCAGCCGGATGAGGCAGGTCTCAATGAGGTATAATACTTCAAGAATTATTATGTCATCTCTTTGAAACTGCAGTGACAGATTTTTAAGAATGGGAAAAAAATCTTGCAGGACATAAAGAGATTTGACAAAGTGCACAGACTGTATCTCTCTTAACAGCACCTTTGTTTTTGAACCATCAGCACTAGCTGCAGTTTGTTGCAAGTGCTGAGCAACCATAGGTAGGTTCACCTGAACTGCATGTACTGAACAAGATCTGCTGGCAAGCCATCTCACCTGTTTAATTGCATTAAAGTGTGCCAGATCACTATCTATCACTTGTGCAATTTCTGGAAGCTCCATCATTTTTTGGGACTATAGTGGTAGAATTTAAAGATGCCCTTTAGAGTATTTTCAAGGTTTGATATGAAAGGGTTTGTTTTCATCATATCAAGAACTGCCAGCTCCAGCTTATGGGCAACACAGTGCATGGCAATGATGTGAGGACAGTGTTCCAGTAACTTTGCGATGGTTCCACCCCTTTCACCCAGCATTACACTTGCCCCATCAAAATTGGCAGAAATCAGAAGTGGCCCTGGATTGCTCACATTCGATAGGTCAGTGATAGGAAGATGTAAAGAATCTAATGCAGTATTTATTGCATTAAAGACACCTTCAGCATTTGAGGATTCCAAAGGTACGGCCTGGATCAGATATGTACATACAGTATATCTTTTGTGTTAGGATTTACAAAACGGAGGAAGATATTTTCCCATTCAATTATAGCTGCATCAGTGCTGCCGTCAGCAAGAACTGTAACATATTTTGCATTTTTAATAGTCTTCATCTGTGTGTTGCATAGAACAGCAGATGTATGTAGCTCTGCAAAAGTCCCTGGCTCGCTTACCATTGGTGTAATTTGTACCACACTTAATTCCATTTTTCTCTTGCAATTCACATACCTAATCCATGTCGGAAAAAGGGCGCAGATTTTTTGCAATGGAGTATGCTGTGTTAAACAGGCATCTCATCTTCACCTTTGTGGCCTCTTCCAACTGTGCAAAGGCTTGATAGAGTGGTGACTCAGTGATATCACAATGAACTGCACCCTGGCCACTTTCCAGAATATGTTGGTTCTGGCATAGCACATGTGGACTGGACTTTTCGTGTGCACGTATTGACTCAATTCTAAAATTGTTAGGGCCTGTGGCAAACACATTTTTTTTTTTGGAAAGGCTGGCGTTGCAATAGTGGGATACTTTTCGCACACTTTGCAATACATCAATCCCTTTTTTTCATTGTATCTCAACCATTTATAAGTTGTCAGCCAATGAGGCTGAAACAGCCTGGCCCTTTTTTCTTGGTCATATTTCTTGTCTTTACTTCGCTTCTCTTGCAAGTCATCATCAACAGGTACAAAACTGCGTTTCTTTGGAAGTGACACAGGGGCTTCAGCTAAGGCCTCACTAGGCAGTTCACTGCTTAAATCAAATGCCTGATGATCACCTGTTCTATCTAGTGCCACAGATGCAGACTCCTTATTACTTTCATCTGCGAAGGTAGTAGTTAGTGTATTTATATTAGAAGAACTTAAGGATGCTGTTGGTGCTGCTGACCAGAGGGATAATAGACTTTGCTGTTTACTATGCTTAGTACTAGTCGTCTGCATTTTGAATGCCTCAATGTCTGGCTCTCTGCTTACACAGTGCTTACTTTGTTTTGTGATGCTAATAAAATTTATTCTGTTAAAGTCACTGTGTGTGGTGCGTGTGTTTTTTCTCCACTAGTGTTTGTTAGATTAGAATGTGGATGGAGGGGAAGGTGGAGCTGGCAGCCAGCAGCAGACAGTCACTAATATATGTCTTAACCTTTACAGGTTAAGGCTGTGTAAACTACAGAATCAAGGCAGTCAGGCAGTGGATGTCAAGAATGGGAAGAAATAGCAACAGCAATACTAAGGGGAGGAATGGAATGATGTTATTGCTGTTGCTTGCTTTGATGCTTACTTTTTTTGTTTATATTTTTTTTACCTTTTTCTCACACTGCTGCACACACTTTCTCCTGTGCCAAGCAACCACATAGACAACACACACAATGTCCGTCCCAGTCCCAGTGACTGTCCCTGCGCTCGTCCAACACACAGCACAGACAACACTATTATTTTTATGTCCTCCTCCCTCCTCCATCCTCTCTCAGTCAGTTAGTTCTGTTTTTTTCGTTCACTTCACTTTCCCTTTACTTTTCTCAGGGCAACACAGAGCTCAGCAAGCAAATCCTTCCTCCTTTAGACAGACTTTACTGCCCTCCCGAGTCCCTACCTAGTGCTCTTGCCCTTTACTTGTTTCTGTTCTGGCTGGCTGGTGGAATAAGGATGCAACACAAACAACACACACACAAGGCACAGCCCAGTCCCCTTAGCTCTCAGTGCAAAAACACTTGCTCTCTCCCAGTCTCCTCTCTTTCTCCTTAAGTTTTAAATGGAAGGGAAGGGATGGTCTCTCATTTGGTTCAGGTCGTTCAATCAGTGCCCTTTTTGGATATTTTTAATGTCTACTTCACTAGCAGACTCAGTCTATCTATGTCCAGCCTGTTTTTGGCCAACTAAGTTTTTTATCACCACTTCTTCTGGTGCTAAATTTCTGTCCAACCAAACCTCTTGTTAGTTGTTGGAATCAGCTAATAGTATGCTGCAGCACCTCGTCCTCTAAGCTCAGCTGCTGTATTGCAAACTAAGTGCATGCAATTGCAAACACAGTTTTTTCCCCTTTTCTTAGGGCAAGGAAGTGAAGCAAAACATTCAAGCCCTGCTCTGTTTGGTCTCTCTTGACTGACTTCTAGGATGTTTTAATTGTTCACTCTCTGCTGTCTCCTCCCTTGTAAGAAGAAGAGTTACTTGCTACTCTAGTCTCTGGCAACACAAAGCCCAACCCCCCTTTTCTCACTTCTACAGATCTGTTCTGGTGGTAATAATTCACCTATATGATGTTAGTCTTCTCCCCCTTACTGCAGCAGTTAGTTTGTTCTCTCCTTCTGGCTATTACAAATTACAGGTCTCTCTCTCTCTCTCTCATCACCACCGTGGCCTTGTTAGTAGTGGTAGTAGATTATCACCCTCAGAAAGGAAAGAGCCAGGAAATCTTCTGATTTATTAGTCCCATGCCTCACAAGCAGCAGCACCAACTCGACTTGTGGTCGTTGGTCTTGCTGTTGCTTTCCTTCCGCCCTTCCCTTCCCCCGGCTGACAAACTCCCATCCAGTCAATCCCAGTCCTAAAACTTCCTCCGATGATTGATCCTGCTTTTAGCAACAGTCGCCAGTCGGGCACAACAGCAATGGGAAACAGAGTCCCGAGTCCAACTCCTCGCCACACAACAAATTAAACTCAACAACTCAGTAGCTACTAGCTAAGCACAACACGCCACGTCCTTTCTCCCAAATGAGCTGAGAAAAGTGAGTGAGCACTGAGCGACACGTGAGTGAGTGGGGCGCGACTCCGATACCGGCACCAAGTCATTGACCAATGAATGCAATCGGTGTTCTTACCACAGCAGCCCATGAGCCCAGATCTGTCAATGCCTGAATGGATGGCACACCTGCCAGTCTGATGAGTGGATGAGTGGCTCCTCCTCGGTCCCCCCTTCCATAGCTGCGCCTCGCTCCCGACACACAGCACTTGCTCCTGGGGCACTGAAGATCATGTGGCTGACAGGCTGAGCTCCCTGTGTCGATCACATGATGGCTGGATGAGTGGTGCCAATGCCAGCAAGCTCCCTAGTGGAGGAACATGGCAGTGCAGCAAAAAAAATGTTTGTAAAGCACTACTTGTCTGTGGACAAGTACTCCTGTGCCATCTGCTTGTCCATGACTGTGATCTGGTAGCCCTGGACGTCGGGCTATAGTATTTGTCGAACCCTGGTGCACATAAAAAAGTATTTCTGGGTTACTTTTTAAAAAAATCAAGCACCAGAATTTCATTTTTTTGTTTTTGTAATTAACAATTTATGAAGATTTTCAAAATTACAGGAAAATACTTTTACATATATCACAAGCACTAGCATACATCTCTGTATATAACCAGACCACACTGCCCCTAAAATACACATTAACTCCTCAATGTACAGAGAAACCTTAACAGCTAAAGGTCAAATAACAACACTTGACAGCCAGCAGAAGCCTGTTCTTCCTTCACAGTAAACTAATAACAAGTTGTAATCCAGGAGAACATTCTATAGGCAGTCACAATAGTAAACCATATCTAGGTGTAACCATATTACGCAGAATCAAATCTAACATACTGCAGAGGTAGTAGACAGAAAAAGAGAAATAAAACAGGTAAGTGAGACAGTGAGAAGTGTAAGGCCAAAAAGAAGGCTCATATCAAAACAAAGGGTAATACAGCCCATAAAGCACACCTAAGGTCCCAATCCGAGGTAGGTGGTGTGGATTGTAACCACTTCCATCTGATCAGCAAACACTGCCCCATCATCTAATAAAAAATCACCAGTAAAGTATAGGAATGCACCCCCAATGAAACAGAAAGACTCAGGTGAAGGGGTCAGGATAGGTGAAGACCCCCATACTTTATCATAAAGAACGATCTTGTCCATGGCTAAATAAAATAAGCATTCCATACCAGTAAGTCTGTACAGTCTATCTTCCCAATCATCCATTGTAGAAACAAATTCAGACCATTACTTCCTATGCAGTATGCACTTGGCCTCTGTGATGGCTGCCATAAACCAAAGATGAAGGGATCTTTGCTGGACAGAAAACCGATTGGTATTGCCCAGGGTCAAGAGGGAGGCATCCATGGGGACCGTGCACCACTGCACGCCGGAAAGACTCGCCTGCAGCTTGGTCCACTAGTCAGTTAACTTGGGACAGGACTAAAGAACATGTAAAAAAGTGCCATTATGATGATGGCATCTCCAACACTCAGAATCATCGATCAGATTTATTTTCTTCAACTGGTCCAGTGTCCTATACCAAAGGTGCAGTGCATTTCATTGCATGAGCCCCCCTCTAACATCCCAACAAGAACCATAAACGTTGGACCACCAACAGTCCCAATCATCTTCACTTAAGGGGTGGCCAAGCTGCTTTTAACAATGAAACTTAAGATTAGCCATGAAGGGAGTATATTTCTGCAGGAGTCCCTTATAGATTTGACCAATTATAGGGAGTTTACTAATAACATAACTAGGGGTGGGCGAAAGTTGCAAATTCCGCTTTTGAGAAAGTTTTTGAACTGTCACCATCAGCAAAAATGTTTTTTTCCTCAGATTTTTGTTAATTTATGCAGACTAATGCATCTAAACTATGGAATTTATCCACAGTTTAGATGCATTTTTGAAAATGAAATTACCACCCCATGCCTAGTGCAGTGCCCCTCCCCCTCCAGCATTGGGGGCCCAAAATAAAGAAATCCCTGTTGACTAGTGGTCCCACCCCCAGGTATCCCACCCACAGATAGCAGGTCTCATTAAAAAAAAAATGAACTACTCCTTGGTGTCTAGCAGACCCCTTTCCTTATGATCCTACCCCTTAATACAATTAGTCGTCTGACTCCTCCTTCCATCCATTCATAGCCCTAATTGAAATTATTTCCTGGTGTCTAGTGGTCCCCCCCTCCCTATCCCTAGTCCTCTATACCTCAAAAAAAGGAATCTTCATTTACTCCCCCAATCCCTGGTGTCTCGTGGACCCCCCACCCTGACAGTTAGTGAAGACCACCACCACCCCGCTTACCCCATCTTAACCCCCATGAAGGCCACCGGCACAGCCCTCCTCTCTCCTTCATGGTCGGAGGCATACTGAGCTGCTTTCAATATGAATGAGCACATACTTGCTTGTACAAGCACTCGCTCATGCATTGTAGCTCCTGGTCATCTTTCGCAAGTTTGTTCTGTCTGATTCCATATATGATCTACTTCAGCTATACTTAACTCTCTTTTCAAGGTCACAAGTTTATTGTTCTGTGTCCTTTTTCTTATCCCTATTTGGGATATTATCTAACTCCTTAAAAAAACTTCATTGCATCCCAAAGGATATTATTATCTATGTTATACCCAGAATTATGGATCCGGAACCAGCTAATTTCTTCCTAGATCTGCTCCCTAAATCCTGGGGTCAACTATAGGGAATTATCAAACCTCCATATCAACTGTCCTAACTGACTGCACCCTGTCAGCCCAAGGGCTACCTCTAAAGTTAATGGTGCATGGTCAGACAGCCTAATTGATTCATATGTCACGCTTTTCACCTATTTTCCAAGATCCAAGGAGGTAAAGAAATGGTTTAACCTGGTACCATATAGTGAAGACAACTCTTCTCTTGGCATAGAGCTCTGCACCTCTGTTTCTGTGGGTGGTAAAGGGCCATGTGCTTTGGCTTAGAGATGGGGTCTTTGCCCTGTGCATCTGTATCAGGGGCCACATGTCCTTTGCTTCCACAGTCCTCTAGACAACTCCACTCATTTTTGACATCCATCACTGCATAGCTGTGCAGGACCTGGAGGACCCTCCAGGTATGTAGGCAGATGGAGTCTTCCATTTTAACAGGACCCAGAGGGCCAGGCATGTCTGCATCTATTCACACAGGGCCCAAGGGAACCTTTGTGATTTAGGATAGGATTCCACTATCTCAAAAAGAAAGGAAATTATTTGCAAAAAACTGCATTAATGCACCAGTTAGGAGTCAACTTAATTTAATAAAAGTAGGGATATGTGGCATTAGGGTTTCCAACCCTAACTCCCAACACCTCAAAGCAGCAAAAGGACAACACAACACAAGAAACCATAGACAGCCATAATCAGGTAAGACAACATACAACTGTTTCCAGATGAAACAAATGCAGTAGCACTGATATGCTGTTTTTGTGAATTTGTATCTGCAGCTGCATAAGCACAGACCCCACAGAGAGCAGTGCTTATGCAGCTACACCTGTGTGTGTATGTTGTTCTGCGTGCATGAGTATGTGTGGCTGCAGAAGTGCAGGCCCATGGGGGACTGCCCGTCAGTAGACAAGATGACCCATGGGCCCTGCATCTCTGTAGTCAGAGGCACAGTGGCACCAGCCAGGATGCAACATAGGAGTTCTGCAGTATATCACAAAACTGCTGCAGTATACTGCAGGGAAAAGTATAATTTAATGGCAGGTAAACCTTTTTGTATTTTGTGACATGTGATTCAAAGGAGGAGAAAGAGGGGGAACTGCTGGCTCTCAGCTCCTTTTAATCATTATTTCTCCACATCCCCTCAGAAAACCACTTCCCTGTGGGTATCCCCTGTAGTTCCTCCTCCCCAGGTGGTGCCAGGGCTGCTCCCCACCCCTGGAGAAGGATCCTTTATACTACCCTAGGTCAGGGGTGGGGGGAGTCCCCAGACAAACTCCAGCTGCTACAATTCTTTTCCAGCTTCTCTACTCTCACATTTCTAGAGGTGAGTGTCCCCCACCAAAACATGTCAGTTTTAATCACTGAAGCCTAGAGCCTATGATGGCCATGCTATTAGTTGTCAGAAACTGGTTTGTCTCACACACACACACACACACACACACACACACACACACACACACACGTGCACACATGTGCATGCACACACTAATCCTAATTACAGTAGGGCTACATCGCTACTATAATTCACTGCAAAAAATTACATTAATGCATGGATTCTGGTTGCTGCACAAAACGTAAAAAGTAGGCAAATGCAAAATTTATGAAATATAGCTACTGAGCCTTGTTCAGTCTGCTGTGCTGTGCTCCTCAGGGTTTGAATAGTCACACGCTGCAGCATTGGTGTTAATCTAACTTCAGCAATGTCTGGCCAGGCAGAAAAACAAGTGGACTTTACCCTAATATTATTCATTTAGTTAAGTTATCTGGTTATTTATTTACTGATGTATTCTAAAGTTTCACTAGGAAAGACATATTGAGCTGAAAACAGCTAGCTTCCAGATGTGTCCTGGGAGAGAGGGTAAAGTGAGATAGTTAAAAAAATATGCAGTGTTGACAGCATTACAAAATGGGAGTCATATACAGCAACATGGTGTATCAAAGGAGCGTAATTATAACACTGTAAGGCAAATCAGTACAACAGGTACATGTAGTGGGTAAAAAATTAAGCATTGATAAATAGAGGAAATTACTCATACAGGTATTGTAGGGGAGGGGGAAATCAGGGCAGAGCAATATAAGTGAGGGGTCAAGAGGTTGAAGATCATGGACAGTTGTAGGTGTGAGAAGAAAAGTCATGGAATGGAGACTTAAAAGACAAAGCAGGTGAGACAGAGCAGATTGGCATGGGAAAGGTGAACCAGAGTTTAGGAAAGCAACATGAGAAGGCAGTTTGGCCTACAGTAGATTTTCTAGATAGAATAAAAAAGGAATGGGATTTATTGCTGTGAAGAAGGTAAGAAGAAGGAAGAGGAGAGGTTAGTAGGGAGGTAAGGAAAGCGGGAAGGGAACCAAACTACAATTTGGATGTAAAGGAGGCACAATGGGAAAGGGGCCTGGCATCCAGAGAGGGGAGTGATAAGACAGAGTAGAGTGAGAGGTGGTGGGTACAAGAGAGACAGTCTAAAGCAAAATGAAGAGTGGTTCCAGTCTGTCAAAGGAGGATTTTGGAGCTCTACCCTAAAGTAGCCACCATAGTCAAAAACAAGGATAATGACTTTTAAATCAATCTCTTGGTGGGCAGGAAGGAAGTTACTTGTTTTGTTTCTGCAAAATGTACCAAGCTTAGGGTGGAGCTTATGTGAATGACATCAATATTCACTGAGAAAAAAAGGACGTTGGTCCAGCCAGACCCTGAGGTACTTAAGGAAGGATGCATCCACAATAGTAGCACCATCAAGGGCATGGAATATGGGGGAGTTTAAGCCTCTGTCCTTGCCAAAACTCATGATGACTATGTTATATTGTCATTGTGGGACAGCTGACTAGACCAGATTCAGTGCTGAATGTTTCCAAAATCCAGCTAAAGCTGGGAAGTAAGTTCATGAGAAGAGGAGCAAGCTGCAAAAAGTACTGTACCATCAGCTTATACAGTATATGAATGGATGCAGGCAAACAGGTACTGTAGAGGGGAGGTCATTCACGAATATGGAAAAGAGAATAGGGCACAGGACAGACTCCTGAGGGAATCCTGAGCAGCTGGGTGTTGGAAGGAAATGAAGCTTCCAATCTGGACAGCTTGAGACCTTCGAACTTGCCTCAAGGTAGGTCTGAAATTAACTGACTGAGGAGTCAGAGGTGCCTGCTGCTTTAAGCTTGTCCAGAAGGAGGGAGTGTACCACAGTATCAAACTCTTTAACAAGAGCAGCAAATACGGCAGAGGTGATCAGTCCCTGATCCATACCTGGGAGGATAAAGTCTGTGAGCTAGTGGAGAGAGGTGTATGAGAAGTGGGATTTCAAAAAAACAGACTGGAAAAGGGTGAAAAAGGAAGAGGAGCTGAAAAAGGACGAGAGCTCAGAAAGAACATGATATTCTTGTGACTTATCCAGTGTGGGAAGGAGAGATATAGGATGATGGTTACCAGGAGAAGAAAAATCAACACCTTTAGGGAGAGGGTTGACATTAGGGATTGGCTACCAATCAGGTAGGTGGATCGGGTAGGTCAGGTATTGTTGTTTTTTTTTGTTGGGTTGGGTAGTTCAGGTAATTTATTACCCTACCTGACACAACAGTGTACTTCACAGCTTGGGCAGTTTGAAGCGGATAATGGGTTACCTTACCCAGCCTGGACCCCCTCCCTATTTCTGATTGTATATATAAAAAAAAATCACTTCCCTGGTGATCTAGCAGACCCCCCTCCCTATCCCCGATCTGCTGAATTCAAGGTAAGTGACATCCACTGCCCCACCCTGATTTATATCCTTTGTCATCCAGTCAAAGAAATCATCCAGATTTGTCTGACATGACCTCCCCCACTATGAATTCATGTTGCCTGTTCCAGTCACAGGCTGGGGGGTGGGGGAATGGTGTGTTCTCCCCCATGCTGCCCCCCCACCCATGACCAGAACAGCCCTCTCCTCTTGTCTGCACCACCCACACAGCTGCAATGAATGACCAGGAGCTGGACCGTCAATGAATGAGCATGTGCTTGTACAAGTACATGCTCATTCATTCATGCTCAGTTGGAGTGGCTGGTCATGGTGAAGAGCAGAAGATTGTGCTGGTTGCCCACTTGGAGTCTGGGTAGAGGGGTGCGGGGGCACTACCTGCTGGGGGGGTGGGGGCCACTAGACTACCAAGGAAATAAAGGCCAGATCTGGGCTAGGGAGGGAGGTCCACTAGACCACCAGGGATAGCACTTCAACCGGCAGTGCCACCAGCTGACCAATCAGAAAGGCACTTAAGGCACTCTGGAAAGTGTTTTCACTGCCGACTTTGCAGCACATCAACCTATGCGCATGGGTTGATGTTCTATAAAGTCGGCAGTGTAAAAAAGAAGGCTAAAGAAAGAGACCCAGCCTTTGTTTTATAAGGTTGGGCTTGAAGAAGAGTTCCCTTAAATGACCTGAGATTCAGAGAAGTATTACAAACTGAAACCAAATCACTCAACAGAAATAAATCTTTACAAAATAATTATTTAAAAATTAAACTACAATAAAAGTAAGTGATTCTAGAGTTAGGGGATAGCCAACCAAGTGAGGAATATTGTAAATAATGATGTAAAGGAAAATTCAAAACAAATTTACGAATGTTATTAAACACAATTAAGGCATTAGTTTCTCTGACAGCTTAAAATATAAACCCCAACATGGTCTAAATGTGGCAGCAATACTCCCATAGCTATAGTTCTTCAAGTATCTAAGGAAAATGGTTCAATTTCTATAATATACCCAGTTTTTTATTAACTGTCCTACAGACAGCTTTAACTTGAGATTGAAATGTTAAACAGGGATCTAACAAAATGCCTAAATATTTAAACTCAGAAATGTGTTCAGTACTCATCCCCTTCTCATCATGAACAATCAAACTTAAATTATCCTTTAAGAAAAATGAAGTTCCAGACAACATGGACATGGTTTTCTTAACATTTAAAATAAGGGAATTGGCCTTAAACCAATTACAGATATCCCCAAATTCTTGTTCCAAAGACCAGGACAACTGGGTAATATTTTTAGCTTGAGAAAAAAGAATTATGGCATCTGTATAAAGCAAACAATCACATAATTTGCAAAGGGAAGGTAGTTGGTTAATAAGAAGGGAAAATAATAAGGGGCCCAAAATGGGGCCCTGTGGCATACCAGATTCACTTGGGTAAGTAGAAAAGATTGCAGTACAGGTATATTAACAAAATGGGTCCTATTAAACAAATAATCCTTAAACCATAAGACAACATTCTCTGAGAAACCCAATTCACCCAATTTTGTGCATAGTAAAGAGTGATTAATACGATTAAATGCCTTGGTCAGGTCAAAGAAAATCACTCCAACATAAGGCCATCAACAAAGCTCCAAATGGCGACATTCATGAAAGTTCTCCTGAAAGCATTAGCTGCTCTTTAGGTGAAGCAGAGGAAGTGGTAGGAACAAAGGAAAAAGAGAAAGAGAGGGAAGTCAGAGAGAGGGAAGAGAAGAGAAGAGAAGAGAAGGGAGAGGAAGGGATAAGAAAGGGAGCATAGGTAGTGAAGTAGGAGTCAAAGGAAGAGGCAACAGCAGAAGAATCAGAGATGAGGCAGTCATCAACCTTGAGAACAGGGGAGGCAGACTGGAACAGAGGGGTGCAAAGAGAATGAATAAGCTTCCAGAACATGGTGGGTGATTAATGTTGTTCTGGATTAATGCTCTGAATATTGCAGTTCCCTATTTTTGATGTTTTGTGGTGCAGCCCTAGCCTGTAAATTAACATAATTTTTTGTAATGAAATATCTATCTCTTTGTGTGATGCAGGGTTTGTGTCCAGCCATATACCATGGCACTTAAGTTCTGGTGGTACACCAAACAATTCATCTCAACTGCACCCAATTTTATAATTTTGGGTGCAGTTGCGACAGCTTCCATGAATTATGGCAGCTTGCATGAAATAGCTGGTGCAAGCTCTGTAAAAACAGCCCCCAGGATTGCCGCAAGTTAGACCAGAAAAAGTTGGTCCAACTTGTGACAATTGCCGCATGGGTTAGAAAATCCATTTCATGTCAGTGCACCAGGCCTTGCAACAATCTAAGATTTTTGAAAATCCTGCCCAGGCAAGTTGTGCATGTGCATGGATTTTGTTTTTGTCACCTTATTTTCTTTTCTCATAACTTTTCCTATTCCTAACCTGTCTCAGCTCTTGAACATTCTAAACTAAACTCTACCTTCAGCACTTTATCACTTCCTGGGAGATTATGCAGTGCCAATTCAGCACTTGGCCCACCCTAGATGTATCCGTAGCCATTTTCCGATCCGATGCATTATATCTGGACACACTTTCTGATCCAATGCTCCACTTTGGCACTTAACCCTACCTGGCTGATTGTGTAGTGCAAGCCTGCAGTTCTGCAGCTGACCTCCTCTAGCTGTATCCATAACTTTTTTTTTATCTGACGCTCACCTCTCTCAGTGTCTCTCCTCCCTACCTCCCTCCTTCATTCCACTCAGCTGCTCATGCTCATCATTAGTTACTATTAATGCATTCCCACTCTTTGGCTGCTCCCTGCACCTCTCTCTCTCTACCTCTACCTCCACCTCTCCGTCTCTATCTTCACCCCTTCCTCCAACCCCCTACCTTTTATTTCTCCCCTTGCCCACCATGATCCTTACTGCAGCTTTCTAATGATGCTGACTGAACCTGCTATGTTGCTGGAAACATTAAATGGAACCTGTATTTCATCTTGATTATTTTTTTAGAACCATGCCCGGTTGTTTAATTATCTATTTTATGCATATTCCCTAATAGCTATGCTCAATGTCACTGCTTGTATCTGTGAGTTATTGTACTCCTGTCATGTATGATATTTTGTTTGATACTTTGTATTGTATATTGCTATAACTGTGTCCACCCAGAACCACTTTGTAAATGAGTCTGCTCAACTGTGTTTTTCCTGGTAAAATTAAGATTGATTGATTGATTGATTGATTAACATAATTTAATACTGTTTCACCAATGTTTTATTTATCTGCAGGTTTCCACCATTCCTCATGATCACATTAGTGACAACTTTTAATTAACACCTGAATGTGCATCTGGGGTGCAATACTGTGTAAATAATCTCTTAAGTCTAGCTGGAAGAGGGAGACTGGCTTTGTTTTAGTAGAATGCACCATGTCTAGTAAGGATGTCTAGTTATGTAAATTTGTCAACTTGTTTAATTAACAAATCATGTATGGTAGACACCAGCAGGTAATGACTTTGACTAGCTTGTATTTATTCAAGTGCTATAAAACATGATAACAGGTTTCTTGGAACTAAGGGTAAGGCTTCTAGACAGGAACCACTGTTTGACATCTTTTTGTAATAGATCAAGTACTGTAGTTGTGTTCTGCTGTGACCAGAGTGAAAAAAAGTACTGGTGCCATCAGCATAGATGAGACATGCATGAAGAAACACTGACAGAAGGTAGGACACTAGGAAAAAAGAGCAAGGAGACTCAGGATGGAACTTTGGGAAATGCAAATGTGAAGGAGTGTCATGATCAGTCTGGCTCTTGAGTGGTCTGACACTATCAAGCTCCTTGCAGACTGATTTCTCTGGACTGACAGTGACACACTTCGTATTATCCAGTATCATACCAATATGTTCACTTTGAACAAACTCGAAGGCAAATATAATAAAAAATAATCATAATTAGGTGACCATGATACATGGTCCTTGGGATGTGGTCAGTTATTCTGAAGAGGAAGGCAACAATGGAATGGTTGACTTTGAAACCAGATTGGAAAAGACTGTGGAAGTTAAAGTTGTCCAGGTCAGTGTAGAGTTTGGTTTATGCAAAGAGCTTTAGAACCTTGAACATCTCAGGAAGCAGGGAGATGGGTCAGTAGTTGTTTGGCAGCGAAATATCACGCACATTGCTGAGAGCAATGACCTTAGCAAGCTTACAGTTTCATAGCACTGAGCTAAAGAGAAGTGAGAGGGTCATAAGGTTGGTAGTCATAGTAACAGTTTATTGATCAGCATTTTGTCATTACATAAATATATAAATATTTGTAGAAATGTACATCTTTCTTTACAGTTCATGAACACTTTTTCTCAATTACAATAATCTCTTAATAATCTTGCAGTTCTCACCATAAATTAGAGTCTAGCTCAAACAGCAGACTTTTTAATTGTTTGTTAGGAGGATCTAGAGATGCGCTCAAATAGTTCCCCAGTCATTTTATTCTGTGGTTCTGATACTTTGTACAAAAGAAGATAGCATGAAGTGTATCCTCTGGAACAAGTAATCTACAACTGCAAATTGTTTTCTGATACTGTTTTGACTCACATCCAAATCTGGTTCTTAATATGTTTGAATCAAATTTTGGAAACAATACTTTGTAAAGGCCATTCTTAACAGGGAGTCTGTGAGAAATTAGATATTTTTTGAAGTCATGTGTTTTCTTACATTTAATATATAATTTATTAAATTTAATAATGGCTAATTTCTCTAAGTTCTTTGTTTTTGCTATATCTTTCAATTTCCCAAGAAAAAACATAGTATAAGAGTGATTAATTATAATTCTCTCCATGGTCATATCCATTACATCTTGTATGTTACACTGAAATGTAATGTAGTTTGTTAGCCATCCTGTGTGCATATTGTTCCCTTTACATTCTAGCATCTCATTATATGCTAATTTAGGAAGTCTATGATTGCCCATATTTAAAAGTTGTATCAAGTATGATATCTTTCTATTCACAACAAGTAGTTCCAGTATTACCTCCCCCAGTTGTGCTCTAATGGCACAGGCTGGGACAGACTGAGGAAGGCCCAATGTCTGCTTCTAAAAATTAACTACTTTATTTTTGCATATAGTAAATCTAGAATGGCCCTGTCCCACAATTCTACTCAATACAAAATTTAGGAATCTAATTTTGCTTTGGCAGCTCTGACTGCTGCAACCACTGAGTTGCTTCTATATTTCCTACTGGAACTCTTCAGAGCCATTAATATAGTTTTTAAGCATTTTTAAAATGAGTTGACAAAGAAAAGTTTTATGTTATCCAAGTAAGATATTCTTTTAAGATTACAATGTTTCTCTTGTTGAATTTCCATGACTATGACAATGAAGACCTGTGAACAAACTGAATTTTTTTTTCTAAGTTAAACTGAAAGAGTAAATTTAAGGAACTACAAGTAGCTGGGTAACAATTAAGGTGTAATACATGATGCACATTAGGAAAAAGTAGTTACTTGTAGAATGGAAATTAGGAGATGAACAGGACTCAGTTTTCAGAGCCCTGAGAATGCCACAAGTCCCTGCTGCATGGATCATTTGGCACATGGGGCTTGTGGCATTCTCCTGGCCAGAGATTGGGATTTTTAATCCCGTGGCCAAATGGAACAAGTTAAAGCAGCTTTTCCCTGGTTAAACATGCAGCATTTGGGGGGTCCTTTTTATGAGGTATTGAGCCCAATGATTTGGTGCAAGCTGTCATAAAGTGTGAAAACTGTTACAACTGCACCTGATGTACTGAAATCGGTTGGAGTTGCATCAAAAGATTTTGGCACAGCTGTGCCAAAGAATGGGGTTGATGCAGGGCTTGATGCAAGCCCTGTATCACCCTTTGAAAACTGAACTCACTGTCTGGGATAGGGTAATAAAAGCATTTCAGGAAAGGAAGAGATAGGACATAAATAGGCATAGAAAAGAGGCAAAAGTGTACAGGAAAGGTTCAACAGACAAAAGGCTTAAGGAAGCAAAGATCATTGGAGTGGTACAGTGCAAGGCGGGTGGAGCCCTATTCTTTTAGGACGTTTTTGGGAAACTGATGTGCTGTCCCATTTGCACTCAGATTTCTGGGTAGAGGGCAGAGTTGTCTGGACTGTAGGCCAAACTGGCAAGGGTGCAGAGAACCTTTTGCCCCGCACAGGGGCCAACAGGTCTGCCAGTGCTCCCCCAGAGGATGCCTAGGCAGAGGCAGAATGGTTGGACTTTGATGGACTCCAGGAGGGTGGTGACAGTGGGTAGGTTACACACTCCTCAGCCAGTACCACTGCAAAATTCCTATCCCATACTGATAGGATGGGACAGCTGGGAGGAGACACCTGCAGAAGTGAGAAGGGAGGATGTGGAAGTGAAGGGGAGGCCCCAAGGAGGCAGGAAAAGGCCTCCAGCCAAAGAGGAAGCAGCTTCTGCTAGGGGCTCTACTGTTAGGGCAATAGACTTGGGAGCAGGAAGTGAAAGTGGGAGGGAGGTGAAATGCCTCCCTGTTGCTTTAGCTTGGAAGGATAGAGAGCAGATACAGAGGATCGCTAGGGTGGCAGGAAGTGGAAGGAAACTAGATCACATTGTCCTCTCAGGGAATGAACGACCTGGCATGAGATAAGGCACAGATGGTGCAGGGTAATTTCAGGGAGCTGGAGAGGGGCCTTAAGCAGGTAGCATCCACGGTGTTGTTTACTGAGATGTTACCAGGGAGAGGACAGGCATTCTGTAATGGGGATTTTAACAATTGGCAAAATGCATGGTGTGTTCATTAGGGCTTCAACTACAGTTGGGACTGGGGCCCAGCCTGGGATGTAATGAACCTCTATAAGGGAGATTGCATCATTCCAAGAGGTGAACCACAGTCCTTACTCGGAGGTTTATATGTTACCTGAGTGAGCATTTAAACTTGTTTGGGGGAGGCTGTAATACAAAGGGAGGCAAAAATTGCAACCCACACAATGAAGCAATAAGCCGGGAGGGCCCAAGGGAGAAAGTTCCCTGAGGGTAGGTGCATAAGAGGAAAGGGGTGAGGACAAGGCAGAGGACAAGGGAGGTATAAATCAGGAATGCAAGAAGAAAGGAGTAAAAAAGACAGAAAACAGATACTGTAATAAGGGATGAGGGAGTTCAGGGGGCTCTTCAGGTAGCAGAACAGGCTGCATGGTTGAGAAAGCAGAGAGGCAGGCAGAGAAGGAATAAGGTATTGAGAACCATTTTCACCAATGCAAGGAGTCTGGGAAACAAAATTCCAGACCTGGAGGCCATCACAGAGGAGGCTAGCTTTGATTTGATGGTCATAACAGAGAAGCACCAAGTTAGGTTGACAGTAAAACTGCCGACCTCCCGCACAGCGACAGCACAATACCGATGCAGGTATTGTGCCACCCAATCCCCAGGACTTTAGGATTCTCAACTCCGGGTCGGAGTTGGTCCGGAGAGGGGGTAAAACACTGGGGGAAAGTGAAACATGGAAACTGACCATTACAGCGACTGTCGATGTAGTGGTCTTTTTCTGTGTTTTCCCGTCGGGGTGTCAGGAAAAAGGGGGCCACCCTCATAACAGAGTCATAGTGCACTGACAGTCATGACTGTGATATGACCGTACCAGGCTACACTCTGTTCTGATGAGACAGGGAAAGGAGGAGGGGCTGTACTGCATGTGAGGTACAGAATAAAGGCTATTAAATACAGGGGCACCCAGATGAAAAAAGAATGGTTGGAGGTGCTGTGGGTCATCTTGGACACAGGAGCTGGGGTTGTTGTCCATACAGGGGATGTGTACAGATCTCCAGCACAGGGAGAGGAGTTGGATAAAGCACTTGAAGAAGATATCATCATGGCAAATAAAGGGGAGGTACTGCTTGCTGGGGTTTTCAATCTGCCAGATATGCATTGGAGCCTTCCAGCTGCAGCTTCGACAAGGAACAAGGTAATAATTTACTACCTACAAGGGACTTTTTTCAAGAAGCTAGTCAACGGACCCACTAGAAACAGAGCAGTGCTGCACCTGGTGCTAACAAACAGGGACATCATTGGGAACATCACAGTGGGCAGCCCCCTAGGTACCAGTGCTCACTGTACAGTGTGGTTTAACTTTAATATGGAAGTGGAGAAAAAACACACAAGGATGAGTGCCCTGGACCTTGGAAGCATGAATTTCAAAAAAATGTGAGACTGCCTCAGAAACTGCATAGCAGAAGCAGTTTGCCAGGGAAGGATGGTGGAACAGTGGTGGAAAAATAAGGGACAGCATAATTTAGAAAATCAGTTTCTGCATGAAGAAAATAAATAAAAGAAAAAGAGATTGTTGTGGTATCTAAGAAAGTGACCACAGTGGTGAAGGCAAAAAGTGTGGTATTCATGAGGTATTAGGAAATGGAGCCTGATGCACAAAGGCATGCAAATAGCACCATAATGAAAAGTAGCGGCAATGCGCAAATATGCACTACATGGGTCCTGACCACACACCTGTATGCACCACCACTGGTGCAGGCATGACCAAGACTAGGAGAGGCACCTGCAGTCACACATAGGGCCATGCAAAGGCAGAGCAGGCGGAGTCCAGGAACATGGGCACACCCTGTGGCTACACCATATATGGACAGCCATGCTGCCGTGCACACACATGGAAGTGAATGCAGACATGAAGGGTGATGCAAACAGTGCACCCATGGGATGCATGGTGGCTGAGTGGGATGTTGCCGTGTGACCAGTCCCAGCACTAAAGGGGCATGGCAGTATGGATGTTGTGGCATTAGTCCCATTGATTGGTGCCACAAGGCCCCAGTAAACAAACTTCAAAGGCCCACAGGTCGCTGCCCTTATGATGGATGCACATGCCCACTACAATCTGCTGTATGGGTCAGATGAACCTAGGGTCCCCCCCTAAACAAAGGCACAGCTGTTGCTGAAGATACAGGCAACAGTGAATGCCACAGAACCAGAGGCATGCACACTGAGTGCCATCAGACTCAAGGGGCCGGGCCTCTGGTCTGCTTTTATACAGAAGCTCACAATGGCCAAATGGTTCTGATCCATCACTGGTGACTGTCAGTTGCACCAATCATGTTTGGCATACCCTGCATGCTGTGGAATTCCTCTTTAGTGGCCTTGAGTTCTGGTCTGCAGGTGTTGCAGGGACAACAATATGGTCCTTCACATGACCCAGCAGGCCATCTGTGACATGATACAGGGCAGAGGACACAGATGGCTTGCTCAAGTATGTAGCATACCTTGCCACACTCTGGATGGAGCCAGTAATATAGTATGCTAATGCACACAGGATCTTTGTTTCCACTGTCAGTGCCTCTGACCATCTGGTGCAAGACGTGATATGTGGTCTGACCATGTCACAGAGCTGTGAGGTGGCAGCATGGTCCATCCTAAACCACTGAATGCAGTGCATGTCCCTGAGGGACAGCAGTGGAAGTCTGTCACAGAAGACATGGGGCATGGCCTGGTGGTGCTGTACAATACAAGCTCCTCATCCCACATGAGTATATTAAGCAGCAGTCAGGGGTGCATGATGCTCAGTTGGGCACAGGAACACCAGGCAGACTGCAGACTTGTGACAGTCAGCATGGCAAGGTGGTCTGCTAGTCCCATTTAGAATCCCCTGGCATGCATGCTATGGGTGCATGTCCCATGATATTGTCATGGTGCACTTGGGTAGGTTGCCAACAGTCACTATCACTTCCATAGGTCATCTCTGGCAAGCCTTTGGCTGGCAGCCATTGGGTCTGTACTGTGCTGTGTCTCCAGGGCCATGGAGGTGCTCCTGTCTAGCATGTATGGCTGTCAGGTGTACATACTCACCTCAGCATGCATGCACAGGCATATTCTTTGTATGGGGTGGAGGTGGCTGTGCTGGTCTAATTTCCTTGCACTTCATGCATTGGAGGTTGTTGTGCCGGGGACTGGCACTTATCTACGGCTGATCACAAACCGGCATTATGGATCTGTCTGAGTTTGTGGGCCAGTCCCACATGCCATTCTGTCTATTGACCACTGTGTTGTGTTGGGAAGAGGACCAGCCATTGTATGAGTACACACCTCCAGGTGCCATTGTGAGCTTCACGCTGTGCACAGGGGCTTACGGCAGCCCTACCCCTGGCATAGTCTTGTGCATGCGGTCCCACACCTTCTGGACATGACTGTGGTTCTGCATGCATGTCTCAGGGGGTACGATGTGCACTGCATGACCAACCTCCTACACATGCTACCTGCCACGTGGCTGTGCACATCTGCACTGGGTGCGTGTGCATAGCACCATGCACAGGTCATGCATGCTACATATGCGGATCCCATGCATTGTCAACATGTAGGATGCTACGCACTCTGTCTACGTGGCTTGCACAGGTTAATCACAGATTTGTGCATAAGCCCCATGGAGAGGAAGGAAAACTGGGATGTTTAGCAGGTAAAACAGAGCTAAGCAGGTAAGGTAGTTAGGGAGACAAAGACACAGACAGAGGAAAGGGTAGCCAAAGGGATAAGACTTTCTTCAGATACATACAGTAAGTGAGAACAGAAAAGCAAGGGGAGGCATAGTGAGGCTTAGGAGGACAGCTGAAGGAGACTGTATGGAAGGGGACCAAGAAAAAGCAGACATTGTGAACAGGTACTTCGGAACAGTCTTCACAGTGGAGGGGGACTGACCACCAGGGAGCACCAGGAATGCGGTGAGGTGGACTCAAGTTCTTTTTTAGAGGAAACAGTCTTAAAAGGACTTTCAGTTCTGACAGTGGACAAGGATATGGGACTGGACAGCATCCATTCAAGGCTACTAAAAGAACTCAGGGAGGTGCTGGCTGCCCCCACTAATGGCCTTATTCAGCAGCTTAATGGAACTGGGCATGGTTCTGGAGGACTGGAGGAGAGCAGATGTGGTCCCTTTACCTAAGAGTGGCAGCAGGATAGAGTTTAGCAACTATAGGCCAGTGAGCCTCACCTCCATGGTGGTGAAATTAATGGAAACACAGTTAAAGGAAAGGTTGACAGAGTATTAAATGAAATGGTCTGCAAGACCAAAGGCAGCATGGATTTATGGGGGGAGGGGTTATGCAAGACAAACCTGACTGTTTTGTTTGTCTGGGTGACCACAGAAATAGATCAAGGGAGGGCAGTAGTCCTGGCCTATCTGGACTTTAGCAAGGGCTTCGACACTGCTACACAGGACACTGATTGATAAATTGAGCAGCCTAGGGGTGGGATCCAAAGTGATAACTTGAGTTAGAAATTGGTAAATGGATAGATGACTGTGGATGGTGGTTAACGGCACTCCTTTCAAGGATGGAAGTGTCACCAGTGGGGTGCTGCAGGGCTCAGTACTGGGGACAGTCTTCTTCATTGTCTTCATTCGTGACATTGCAGGTGAACTAGAAGAAAAGGAAGGCATGCTTTTTTGCAGATATCAAAATCTGCAGTAGGGTGGACACACAGGAGGGGCTGGAAAGAATTTGTAGCAATCTTGGGAAACTCAAGGAGTAGTCAAAAATATGGCAGTTGGGGATGAAAGCCAAAAAGTACAAAATTATGCACCTAGGGCATAGAAACCCAGGAAATAAGTATAGGATGGGGGGAGATACTGTCAGTCACTGAACAGGAAAGGGATCTTGGGGTTCTCATCTATGATGACCTCAAAGTGGCACGGCAATGTGACAAAGCAATGGAAAGGGTCATCCCAATGCTAGAATGTCTAGTGAGAGGTATATTATCTACATCATGAGGAGGGATATGGTGTTGCCACTGTATCACTCACTGGAGAGATCCCACTTGAAGTATTATGTCCACGTCTGTTAACCGCACCTCAGAAAGGACATTTACAGGGTGGAAGTAGTCTAAAGGAGGGCAACTAAATTGGTGCAGGGGTTCCACCAAATGCCTATGAGGAGAGACTAAGGAATCTCAAAATGTACACCCTGAAAGAGAGGAGAGTGAGAAGGGACATGATAGAGACCTACAAATACCTCACTGAGTTGAGAAGGTGCAAGAGGTGAATCATTTTCAAAGGAAGAAAAGCACCAGGACTAGAGAGCATGTGATGAAACTGCAGGGGGAGGAGTTAAAGACAGATGTGAAGAAGTAATACTTTACTGAAAGTGGGGTAAACACCAGGAACAGAACACCAGCAGAAGTGATGGAGGTGAAAACAGTAGGGGACTTCAAACATGTGTGGGACAGGCATAAGGGAATACTAGTGAATAGGCATGGCAGAGGAATGGTTGCTGGAGACCAGTTAGGATCTGTGGAGACAGATTAGGCAGTGAACATCTGAACAGACTAGGTGGGCTAAACAGTCTTTTTCTTCTGACAAATTCAATGTTTCTATTGTGATTCTTTACAAAGAAAGGAAACATGATTCAATATATCATGTAGACCTGACCTAGTAAATTATAAAAAAAAATATATATATCATCCATATATTCAAAGTGTGGGAATAGGTTTATTGCCTATTTTCGGAGAGTTTGCATCAAATAATTTTAAAGAAATGAGGAAAACATTTACTTACAGATTAAAAAAGAGAGGTTCCACTAGATACCCTTGTCTTGTCCCTCTATTTGAAGGGAATGAAACTGTTATATGTTAATCTACTCTTAATCTGATTCTGGTCCAAGTCTCTTTATGTAATTACTTGACTATGTTAAAGAGTCCATTTTTAATATTCAATGTTTCCCATAGTAACTGATGTGTCAGTGAGTAAAAGGTGAATGACAGAGCCAGAAATACTGCATACAGTCTATTTTGGCATTAACATATTTTTGAACTAGATGAATTTTTGTGAAAATCTTTGTTAAAATCATACTTATGAATTTATAGAATTTTGGGTTTCATTTTCCTCCCATTTTGTAAATTAGTACAATGATATTCTATTCCTGGAGGAAAAAAATTCTCACTGTAGCAATATTGTGTCATAAGGGATCCATCAGTAGTATTCACAAAGTGCAATCAGTCCCCTGGAATTAACTGCACCAGAGCTAGAAAGTACAGTATGCTAATTATGGAGCTTTGAATTAGAATTAAGTTCAGACTCTACACTGTGGTCACACTCCACCCTCCTAACATCAGATTCATTTCTAAAGCTAGAGTGAACTGTGAGCACTAAACTAGCTAGATGGCTACCAAGAACATTTTTTGACTTTGTCTAAAACTTTGAAAGTAGTGATAGATAAGGCAGAACAACAAAACAATATATATATTGAAAAAAACGTTGTAATCCGACCACTGAGCAACAGTTATAATGGCACTGTAACAAGTATGCTCAAGGCAATAGAAAAGAACTGATTCTTGTGCGAACCCTTTTCCATTTTCTGGAAGGGTAGGGTAAGGTATTGCGAATGCTAATGATGGATCCCTTAAGGAAAAACAACATTACTACTATGTGAAATAGTTTCTTCTAACTCCAGGAATCCATCGGTGTATTCACAAAGTGCAGACCACACTGCAGTACCTTGGGAGTCTGGGTCCAGAACCTATTTTGGGAAAAGGTTCTGCAAGACAGCAGTGCCAAAACTGACATCTTTTCTGGACTGTATGTTCAGGCAGTAAAGTTTTGTGAAGGTTTGTACTGTTTTCCAGGAAGTTGTATTGCACATTTCTTGCATGGTGACACCCCGCGATGCTGCCACAGAGGCAGAGGTGCCTCTTGTAGAGTATGCCCTAAGACCTCGGGGGGGGGAGCAATTTACCAGCTATGTTATAACAGAACTGTATGCGGGAGACTCACCACTGAGAAATGGTTCTCCTGGATGCTGGTTTACCATTCCCTACATCACCATAAGTGATGAAAAGTTGAGTGCTACTGGACCTAACATCTTTAGTCTGGTACACGTAGTAACTTAGTGACCTTTTGACATTCCGACAGTGGAGCTTTTGTTCCACTGTGCTGGCTTTCTCAGTAAAGAACACAGGGAAGGCGATTGATTCAGGTGAAATTCAGATACCACCTTAGGGAGAAATTTCCTGTCTGTCCACAGAACTACCTTGTCCCTATGGAAAATGATGTTATTTGGATCTGTGCTGAGAGCTTGGAGCTCACTTACCCTTCTAGCAGTAGTAATGACTGTGACACTTGTACAGCTGGTTCTGATTAACCTATGCTTTCTGTAATATAAAAAAATGTGTTATTGATTGTCTCTCATGAGAGATGCTGACAGTCTGTGGAATGACAAAGTCCCCTCCCAGGTTTAAGCTAATAGGTGTTACCTGGAAGGCCGAGAGATAATTACAGGCTAGAAGAGGCCATCATAAACTTTCATAACGTTCGGACGAAACACGGTTAAAATTTGCATGGTAATACAAAGCATGTTGCACTTCTGTGAGATCTGGCAGAGAGACGTAACCAGTCCTTTGATGTCCTGGAAAGGGGAAGCTGCTCACAAGATCAAAGAAAGTCATATGAGAAAATGAGTTGTGCTGAGATCACAGAATTTACCTTTGATAAAACATCCTGGGTGTATGATTTTTTTAATAAACAGAGGAGGAGCTAGGTGACCTCATGCAAAGGGGTTGGCAAATACAGTTTTTTAAACAGTATTATGTTTTCCTTCAGAGACACACTTCTATCTACACTCTGAGAAAGACACATCTTTGAGCACTTTAAGCAGGTATTTAGAGAGGGAGATAAATCTAAATACTGTAATAGGAATTGCACTGTTAAAACCTTGTTCTTTTAAAATAGTGCATGGTTCTTGTGATATATGGTTCTGTATTTTATGTTTTACATATTTTTAACTAGTTTTGTAAAACTCTATTTTTAGAGCCTACTTGTTCTGTCTTTGAGTTTCTTTCTTTAACAAGTGAAGTATATATGGTTAAAGCTGACACTATGCATAAGCTTGAATGGTGATACCAAACTGGAAAAAAGTAGAGTTAAATCTGAGGTCTTTTATTAGAGATTTTAAGGGTTCATTTTTGTTCACCTGGTTAGTTGACTGTAGGCAAAGATATCTGGCCCCTCAAAGACAGAATTATCTGAGCCTGTGCATTGGGTACTCTAACAAGAGGTTCACAGTTTGAATCCCTCCAGAACTTGAAACCAAAGGTTGATTCAAACCCACAAAACAGACAGGAGGGTCACCCTGTTTCTGTCAACTGTTCACAAGACTGTGATCAGAGGATGGCACTTTGGGTGTAGAGGGCTGACCTGCTGAGTGGGTTTGTGACAATGACCACTAGGAATATTGCTTTCCAAATAACATACTTCAGTGCAGCAGTGGCCATAAGCTTGAAAGGAGCTTCTATCAGTTGAGCAATTCACACACATTTTGGTCCCAGGGAAGGACAGGACCCCTCACAGGTGGGTACAGGTGATTAAGGCCTTGAAAAAACTTTTAGAAAATACTTTGTGAAGCCATGGACCTGCAATTGCCATCTGGCATGTAAACTGAAACTGCTGCCAGCTACACCTTCAGGGTTGAGTGACTCAGGTCCAGGGACTGGAGGTGGACCAGGTAGTAAGTAAGTAAAATGTATTTCTTTAAGGTGCTCTTCCTAAGCTCAGGGCGCCTTTACAAACCAGAACTATAGGCAGACCTGCCTGTACAGGGTTTATCTGTCTAGCAGCACACACTAGAAAGAAAATGTCCTGTTTTGAAGCATATGTTTTTCTTGTTGCTGGTTTTCCAGAAACCTTCAACACTTTTGTTAATAGTTCTGATACATTTTGAACAGAAAACTAGTCCTTCAAGAGCCATGCTCTGAGGCATAGAGGTCTGAGGTCTGAAAATGTTATCATTACCTGAAATAGTCCCAAAAGGTTGTATCTCAGTGGCAGATTGATAGAAGGTTTGTTGGAGAGAGAGTCAGGATCATGGATTCTGCCTAGCCCAGTCTGGTGATATTAGGATCAATATTGCTGACTCCCTCCTGAGCATTATGAGCACTCAGTAAGAGTTGGAATGAAGGAAGGCATACACTGTAGTAACTTCCCTGACCAGTTCAGGACCATCGCATCCTCTGAGACTGACTTCATTAATGAGTGGGAACTGGTTATTCTCTCAGGTAGCAAACCCTAGCATATGAATACTGATACCAGCACCTGCTGGTTCAGAGTCCACTTGTGGTTTCCCTGGCTGAGTCTGCTTAGAGAGTCTAACAGGACAATATCTTTCAATGGCTGGTGTACTGCATATAGCTCTACAACCAGGGAATAGTCTAGGTTCCAGATTTTCATGGTTGCTCTCCATGGCCTTGAGGATTTTGTTCCTCCCTGCTTGTTTATGTAATACATTGTTGTGTTGTTGTATGTTTGAATCTGGACAGTCTAAATTTGGTTCTGACAGGAAATAACCTGTATTGCTAGGAATGCTGCCCTGAGTTTTATTTATTATTTATTTATTTGAAAATATTTCACCAGGAAAGCAACATGAGTTGTGACCAGCTTGTTTTCAGAAGCGTCCTGGGGGGAAGGGAATACATAAATAGGGAGGTCCACAATAACATAAGCAAGTGAGATCAACACAATAACATAATTGACTAGTACATACTCTTACATATATCTAATAAGTTCAGAGTTGGACAAGCACACAGCTAATACATACAGAGAAATGCTAGTTCAGAGCAGCACAGACCAGAACTATAGGTCGAGGGAACTGTAATCATTTGGATAAAACATGCAACGTTAGAGAACAGCTGAACTGAGTGGTCAATGCAGAAGATGAAGGATATCTACTATTGTTAGGGGTATCAGGCTGAGCATAATGTTGATAAGCATTAAGAGTAGATATAGGGAGAGGAGAGCAAAAAGCAATTGAGGGGGTGAAGCGAGAGAAGATGACAGAGGCAAGGGAGAAGCAACTGGTAGTAGTGCCCCCTCGGGATGCTTATACCCTGGAAAAGCAGACTAGAACTAGGAAAAGAAGAGGAGGGGTAGTGGAGAAGGGAGAGTATAGAGGGAATGAGAGATAGACAACTCAGGAGCAGTGCCCCTTCAGGATGCTGAGAACCCTGCATGGTGGTCCAGCCCTGGAAAAAGAGGGGTGGGAGGGTGGAGATGGGAGAGGAAAAGACAAGGGATAGGGACAAGCCCATGCTTTACCCCTTCAGGATGCTTAGAACCCTGCAAGGTGGTCCAGAAGAGAGAAGAGGGGGACAAGGGGAGGTAGGGATGGGTGGAGAGAAAGGGCAGTGAAAAGCAAATGGGAAGGGGGGATGAGATAGGGATGGTGGCAGACAAGGGGGAGACAACCTTGAGTTGTACTCCTACAGGATACTGGGAACTCTGCTCGGCAGTAAGACCCAGGAAAAGGAGGTGAGGGGGGGGTTGGAAGTGGTAGGGAAAGGAAAAGGGGGGGGATATTTTTATTAGTGTGGAAAAATACTTTTGTTTCTTAAGAGGAGATGCAAAAAAAGAGCTCCAAACAATCATCCAATAAATCCTTAATTGGTTCACAGTGCTGAGACTAGACCTGTTCCATCATGTTGGGATAACGCCATGGGTCCAACCCCAAACTGACCAATCACAGTCCAAGATTCTTTCTTGCCATTGTATAATGTTCAATACAAATGTTCAACAACACACAGGAATAACAGAGGCAAGCATAAAGGTAGCTAGGGGCAGGAGCAAGTGGGTATAAAGAGGTAATCGGTGGGAGAGTTAATACAAGAGAAGTAAGGGAAGATGCAGATGGGAGCAGTACGATTATACCACATAAAGGAAAACATACATAGAAAACAATGTGGCCAGCAGATGTCCAGCAGTATTGGGCAGAGAAGGTATGGACATTGGTGGAGAAAAGTGATTAGTAGAAGTGAGAGGGAAGGGAAGAAAGCCACTACTGGGATGAAAAGCATGTGCAGTGTGACAGGCCCTGGGAGTCTATGGAAGGGAGAAAGAGACATTAATAGTGGTGCCAATGATTAGTATGGGATGAGGGCATAATGGCCAAATGGCAGAAGAAAGGAAAGAAAGAGTCCAGTCTCACCAGAGTGGATGCTGGGACTGTGCCATAGAACACATCCATGTAGGCAAGCTAAAGAATGATCTTAAGGCTCACCAGGGGGGGAGAGAGAGAGATAAAAACTTTATGATATGATAGAAACATTCAAGTACCTCATGGGGATTAACAAAGTTCAAGAGGCAGTATATTTCAGAAAAAGAGATGTGCAAGAACAAGGGGTAATAATCTGAGGCTGGGAGGGAGACTCAGGGGCAACATGAGGAAGCATTTTTTCATGGAAAGGGTGGTAGATGCATGGAACAGCCCCCCCGGCAGAGGTCACAGGGGCAAAAATTATAGGTGAAAACAAGAATGCATGGGATAGGCAGAAGGCAACCATAGTGATAGGAAAGAGAAGGAAAGCTCGAGATCAGTTAGGATCTGGAATTTATGCAGGAGGTAGGAAAATGGGCAGACTGGGTGGGCCAAGTGGTCCTTGTCTGCCGTCAAATTCTCTGTTCCTATGTTTCTTTGTTGCACTACTGGGTGCCAAGCTTTGGGTGGAGTTTTTTGTGGATGGCATGATATTTATAGCATTTGCATTTAACTAAATTTCTCTAGTTTTCTTGGCATCATCATGCAGTTCAACAATCAGTCTTTTAAATGTTTCATAGTAACAGGTATTTGCTCCACTTAAACAATAACACCTGAACATGGGGACATTTCCTGGGGTTGAATTCTCATTTAGCAGTGTTGATAGTTAGCCAGAGGTGCAGCTAAGAGACAATACAGTAATCGGTAGAAATGCCCACATGTATGGCCATTACAGCAATCATAAATTTGTAATCAAATACCCACTCCCGCCCCCTCTGAAATATGGCTTTCTAAAAAGTAAAGTGAAACAAACTTCAGTATCATGCACCATGCTGTTTTAGCTGTACTGGTCATTTCTAGTAGATTAATAGCCAGTACAGAGGCCAATAAGAAACCACAGTGGCCTCTTGAATAATTAATTAGATTTATAACATCTGTTTCACTAACAAATCTATCTGCCCCCCATAAATCTTACAGTTGTACTGCTTGTGACATCAAGGGCTGTTGCAATTGCACTAAGAAGTCATAATGAGAGCACTATCAAGTCAGGAAATCCTGCTACTGTAGAAGCGTTATATACTGCTTTACTGTACAAGGAGGCAGCAAAATGTACAGCAAAATCTAGGATGGACAGATGAAATTTAAAAAAAAGAATGTTTTTTAGTTTATTTATTTATTTAACCCCCCTTCAAAAGGGGGTTCCAGAAAAGTCTTCCTTGGGCTTGCCTAAATGCCTACTGCCAGGCTGGTGTCCTGTGTTTTAACAGTTTAAACGTTATTACTTGAGAGTGCCTGTATAACCTTTGTGTATTGTCCCTTTAAGAGCTGCTTATATCGCAGTTATAATTGATCTGCGTGGGGGCTGAGTGTTTCTATGCTCAAGTCCCACCCGGGCTGCCAGATGATTACTCCATTCTGCCATCACTATTTGCGCAGAGGGAACTCTGTTAGAAGATGTACTTATTTGCTGATTATCTATTAGAATGGTAATGATATTGTAGTTTGTCTAACCTACCTCCTTTGCAGCATGGACAGTTTCATTTATTACCACCATCTTGGTCCTGAACTGCCAGAATGGGCCAATCAGTATCTTTGGGGACTCTAAAATGGAGCCTGTTCCCAGGGGTCTTGTGGGAGCAAAATTCTGTAGGAATTGCAGTTTTGGAACCTTGACGCCCAAATGGACCTGGAGGGTGAGCCCTTGTTGTGACTGACAGACAGATCAGCCAACTGAACCTTTGGATTCCTGGGGAAAGTCCCAGGCTGCTTGCAGCTACAGTGAGTCTGTGCTGGGCCATGAAAGGGTGAACAGCTCGAGATAGTCGAGCAGCAGTCCTGCGTAGTTTCACACAGGAGAACTGTGGAAGGGCTGAGTTTTGGCCTGCCTGCTTGCCTGCTATTCCTGAAAGGGAACTTGGGAACCTAGCAGACTGAATCCGATTTGTGAGAATGGTTAAAGCCACTGAACTGTGACCACACTCAACATCTGAAGAAGACCAAAGATTTGCTGAATGAGATCGGCCTTTCAGGACCTCCAGACACTTCTGAACTCCAGGTTTGTGCAGAGACTCTGTAATTGTGACCAGATAGCAATCAGCCTGGTACAGTAGAATTTCTTTACATGTAAATGTGCTGTGTGCTGCTAGTGGGTCACGATTTGATTCCCCACAGAGTGTTGAACTGTGTTCTGCTTGCTGGAGGCTGCATCCAGCCCCACTGGACTGAATCCGCATCCATCTCCACTTGGCCTGGGCCTTAACATACTGGTCCAACCAGATTACTCACATCACAGAGAAAGCCATCAACAAGAGACCTGCCTGGGGATCAGCCCCCTGCTCAATGCCTTGAACAGGAATGATGCCTCGGTGATTTGTGTGGGCCCTGCTTCTCCTGACACTCCAGCTCATCAACCTGCAGTCTCGATTTCATCCTGCCTGTGTCCTGTATTAGGTATCATGAGTAAACATCAGGGGAGCTCTCTGCAACAACAGCTAAATCTAAAGTGTTGTCATCTGATTGCCTTGTTGTCTTTTCTTTCACAAATTGAGCCCTCCAGCTCTGGATTACAAATAGTGTGTGTTGTGCATGTTGCTTTCTACCATCACAGGGCCCCAACCAGTTGCAACGCCGGCCTCCCCAGGGCAATGTTCCTGGCTAGCCCACCTTTTTCCTACCTGGGTACCCAGAGTGTGTGACTGTGTAGGGACTCTGAAGTGCATGCATGACTGTCTGATTGATTTAGCATTTAAGCCAATCAACCTGATTATGCCCCTTCCCTGTTCAAGGCCTCTAAATAAATCAGACCTAACTCTTTTTGCATTTAACCTGACTGTGGGTCCTGTTTGTACCAAAAGCACTGTACTGTTGTTGGTTGCTGTGCCTAACCTTGTTTTACAGGGGGTCTCCAGGGTTGAACTGGTGGAACCACCCTGGTGGTAAGTGCAAACAGTGTGGGTACTTGCATGGTGAATAAGGGTCATGGCAAAAGTGATTACTGTATATGGCTCAGGCCACTAGAAGGGAAAGGGGGGGGGTTACAGTGTCCCGGAGGGCTGTACCCAGGTTAGCTTGACCACTAACAATCCTGACCTCCGGGTGGAGGCACCCGTTTCAGTACCCAGGCCCCTTAACCTGCAGCTAGCCCAGCAGGCAGGGGTAGTAGCCCTTGGGATAGCACCACCTAGGGGTTACATTTAGTTTGCTTTGACCGGGAAAGGAGGACTATTCAGTTCTGCTTATTCTCATCCTTGTCCCAGGGGTGGGGAAGATAAAGATGGAAACCAAATGAAATCGAACCAGATTAAAGTGTTAGTGGTATTTTTAGAGTAATTAACTTTAGTTCATTGTGATGGCTGAATGTTACATCCTTATAAAACTATACCGCAATGGTTAGCTGCTCTTTAATTAGTCAACCAAAATGATATGTAGAGCATCTTTAGAACCACTGCAGAGTTTTATGCTACTGTATGACAGACTACAATTTTTACAGCTAGCACTCAGATAAAAAGGGCACCAGAAATTGACAAAGGTTCCAGGTCATTTTGTGTACAAGGAACATTTTGGTAATCTAACACTTTAGGAGAGCAATCTAAATATGTTTAACCCATAACACACCTAAAACAGGCTTTCAATTCAAATTTCTTAAGAACAAGCTCCATATTTCCAGGATTCTAAAAGCTAAGTCTGCGTACAATTTTGCAATCAAAGCACTGTTAGTCAGCTCAGGCTGTTCCAGCAACTGCTTTAATTCTCATTTTGAGTCCTAAATAATTGAATGCAGCAAATATAATTACAAAACATTTTCAATTGCTCCTAATTGCTTTACATGACGGCATCCTTATGCTCATGAAATAAGTCATGCATAAAAAAACTATAGGGTAGGTAATGGTTTGTTACAATAATTGTTGGTTTATGGCTTTCTTTACCTGCTGGTAACTTAGGTGCAAATTGACTTCAGTGAATGGGCAAAGAAGTTACAAATCTTTAGTGCTGTCTTTAGAAACATTACATGTAATCACTTTCATCACTTTTAGCCTATTATTATTTTAATGCCTTTAGATCTGTACATGACATTAGCTCAGATTACTTTTATTTAAATACACAGATGTTTAGACAGGTAAAGATTCACTGTGCATCTTGTCTACTTAGTTCCTAAGTAGGCCCTCACTAGTCTAGCAATGGCTAGGGATCAATCATTCCATAGTCCTGCTTGAATTTATCCCCCTCCCTCATTTCCTCTACCAACTACCCCTATTAACTTCACTAGTCTCATCTGTCTATCCCCCTTAAAGCTTGCCGCTGTGTTGACAATGACCATCTTCACTGGAAGACAGTTCCACTTTTCCACTATCTTCTCCATGAAAAAGTATTTTCTTCACATCCCTCTTAAATTTCCCCCTGCAGCTTTTAGTTGTGGCCCTTTGTGATGGGCCCCTCATTAAGCTGAAACAGTTACTGGCTGTCCACCCTGCTTGTATCCTTCAGGCACTGAAAGGTTTCAGTCATGTCTCCTCTCTCTCCCCCCCCCCGACCTCCAGTGAATACATATTGATGTCAGCAAGGCTTCTCTCATTAGTGCTTCCCTTCTGACCACAAACAATTTGAGCTACTTTCCATAGGATCTACTCCAGGCAGTCCATGTACTTTTTTTAGGTGAAGGTTTCTAGAACTGCATACAGCACTCCAGGTGAGGCCTCACCAAGGGCCTATAAAGAAGTAGGATCACCTCCTTCCATCTGCGGGTGCTACCTGTACATCTCAGCATCCTGTTAGCTTTCCCATATGCCCATTTATACTTGACTGAGGTCTTGAGGCTGTCTCTAATTACAACCCTTAGAAATGTCTCTTTTGAGGTCTGCTCTAGTCATACCCCATCCATCTACTATTTTGTCCCCAGGTTTACCATTTCCAAGTGCATGTGCTTGTGAGTGCTTGTATTTGCACTTTTTGCCATTCAATTGCAGTTGCTAAATATTGGACCATTGAAGAACACTGCGCCTAGCACTAACCCCTGTGGCATCCCACTTGTAACCCCCAGACCTCAGAGTATTTACCATTTAGTGCCATCTATCGCATTTTCCCTTTAGCCAACTACTTACTCATAAAGATACTTTCTCCCCAACATCTATGTTCCCAATTTTTTTTTCACCAGCCTCTTGTTAATTCCTGTACAGCCATACCACTCAGTTAACATTACTTGTTTGTTGTGGTTTCTCCCTAAATGTGTCTTCCTTGTAAACTGTTGTTGTGCCTCACAACCTGCTGTTGTAAAATTTTGCTAAATGTAGTTATTTTCTGTTCTGTATAACCTGACTGAACCCTGCACTCGCTTTCCATTCAGTAACAACACTTGTTTATTGTGATTACTCCCTATCTGGGTCTCGCATCTAAACAGTTTTTTTCCCTGCCACCAGCTGTTGTACATTTTGCTTTGGAATCTATATTTTGCACTGCCTCGCTTAACACTACATAGCCAATGCCTCATCTATAGTATTTATGTTATTTTCAGTTACTCACTAGCTGGGTAAGCCTTTGTGTACTGTTTACTGCATAGTCTCCTGCTGCTGATCAATTTTTTATCTTAGCTGCTGACCACACTGCCCAGTCATACTATACTGTGTATCTGTTGCTGAAGTTTCTAGTCTCCCACCTCCAAACTGCAATGATCCTAAAACTCATTGATATTCTCCACTCCCCCTTATCCTATTACCACTCCAACCTACATAGAAACATAGACGTTGATGGCAGATGAGGACTGCAAGGCCCATCCAGTCTGCCCATTTCATTTTCTACCTTTTAAAATATGCCATTGGCCTTTGCTTTGTCAATGGTCTATCTATTCATACTCATCTGTATTGCTCCCTTATGCCTATCCCATGCCTGTTTGAAGCACTGCACTGTATTCATATCCACCACTTCCTGTGGTAGGCCATTCCATGCATCCACCACCCTTTCTGTGAAAAAGAACTTCCTCACTTTACCCTTTAATTGGCCTCCCTCTAATCTCATGCTATGTCCTCTTGTCCTGCTATTTTTCTTATATTGAAACATGTTAGACTCTTTCACATTGTTAATGCCCTTAATGTGTTTGAATGTTATGATCATATCACCGCTCTCCCTCCTTTGCTCTAGGGTATACATAATGAGCTCTATTAAACTGCCCTCATATGTTTTCTCATGCAGTCCCTGCACTATTTTAGTTGCCCTTCTCTGGACTGCCTCAGTTTGGTTAATGTCCTTGTGAAGGTGTGAACTCCAGTACTGCATGCAGTACTCCAGATGGGGCCTAAACAGTGTCTTGTAAAGAGGGATTATTACCTCCCTCTTCCGACTTGTGATACCACTACTAATACTCCCCAACATCCCCCTAGCCTTACCTACTGCTTTAGTGGTCTGCTTGGATGATTTTAGGTCATCTGTGATGATAATGCCCAAGTCTCTTTCTTCCATTGTGACTGCCAGCAACTCCCATCCCAGCCTATAGGTGACTTCAGGGTTTCTCTTCCCTATGTGCATGATCTTGCACTTCTTTGCATTAAACCCCAGTTGCCACTCTTCTGACCATTTTGCTAGTTTATACAGAGATCTTCTCATTCTGCCCACCCCATCTGGATCATCTACTTTATTGCAGAGCTTGGTGTCATCTGAAACAGACAAACCTTACCCTCCAGTCCATCTGCAATGTCACTGATGAAGATATTGAAGAGGACTGGCCCCAGCACTGATCCCTGAGATACCCCACTTGTGACTTGCATCTCTTCTGACCATATACCATTTACCACCACTTTCTGTTTTCTGCCTGTCAACCAGTTTGCCACCCATTTGACCAACTTCTGACCCACCCCTTGCCTACCCAGCTTATTAATCAATCTTCTATGTGGAACAGTATCGAAAGCTTTGCTGAAGTCAAGGTAGGTAACATCAACTGTTCCCCCTTGGTCCACTACTCTGGTTGCCCAGTCAAAGAAATCTATGAGATTAGTTTGACAGGACCTTCCTTTTGTAAACCCATGCTGTCTTGGATCCTGTGCGCCTATGGATTCCAGGTGTTGCACAATCCTTTCCTTAAGAAGTGCCTCCATAATCTTGCCCACTACTGAGGTAAGACTGACTGGTCTGTAGTTCCCCCATTCAACTCTCCTCCCCTTCCCCCATCTGCCCCCAACCTCTATCATTCTCCTCTCCTCCCTCCCTCCCTTTCCACCCTGGTGAACTCCCCACTTCCTCCCTCCCTTAACCTGGAGTTTATCCACTGTGCCCTCCTTGCCCCCTTCCCTCCGCCCCTTTCTGCTCTCCAACCTGCTCCAAGGGCAGGAAGACCCACTCTATCCTCATTTTCCTGCTTCTCCTTCTGTTGTGTGACACTGAGACCAACCCTGGTCCCTCTGATCCCTCCTTCCCCTCCTCCCCTTCCCCCTCTACTACCCCCAAGGGTCATAGCATCTGCCATCTGAATGCTTGGAGTCTTCTCACTAAGCTCAACCTCCTCTTCATCTGGATTCAACTTCACACTCCTGATATTGTCTGTAATTTGGAATGCTGGCTGTCATCCAGAATTCCACACTCAGGTCTATATGTTCCAGACTACCATCTTTTCAAACAAGATGGGGGAAAATGTGGAGGAGATGTTGCTATGTCCACCACTGATTCTCATGTACTATGACCATCAGGGAGGCCGTACACTCCTCCTATGAACTTCTTCTAGTCAGACTCTCTTTCCTCTCCTCTGTACCTATTTTCATTCTGGTTTGATACAGCTGTCCTAAAAAATGTCACACTCTTCCCTGATTGACCCCATCTCCACCATCTCCCCTCATGCCCCCACAGGTGAACTCATCCTCCTGGGGGATTTCAATATAAACTGGCTGTCCCTGTCCTCCAAATCTACCATCCACAGGAGTAAGTCCCTTAATCCTTCCCAGATCACTTTAGAACCCACTCGACCCAATCCCCACTCCCCCAACAATACCCTGCTGGACTGGGTTCTAATCTCTAACCCTCACCGTACTGTTGCAACAGGTATATTGCTGGATTCATTTAGCAATAACTGCATGACATTCTGCATCAGAAAGATCTGGCATCCCCCATCCTAACTAAAATCCATCTGGTCTAGGTCTCTCCGGTCACTAAACATAAATGCTCTACTGAGCAACCTAGCTGCAACAGACTGGTCAGTCTTCCTCTCTGCCTCTGATATTGACATGGCCCTCACCCTATTTCATTCCAAATTCTCCTCTGTCTGAGACAAGCAAGATCCCCTCAGGAAATCCAGAGTCAAAACTTCCCATCATCTATTTATTACCTCCGATATTATCAACCTGTGCAAGTCTCTTGACCTCGCCTGGGCCCACTGCAAATTGTCCCACTCCCTCCCTGACCTTACCTCATACAGGCCTCTGAGAACAACTGTACAAAGGCTGTCCTGGCCATGAAATCACTCTATTTCAAGGCCCACCTCCAGAAAAACCTTAGCACTCCAGCTAAGTTCTGAAGGTTATCAATTCCCTTTTTAACCCCCCCACCCACCTAGTTTGCTCCCCTCATTATCATTGCTAATGTGGTTAATGGTTTACCTGTGACTGACCCTCCATCTGATGCTGCTCATTTCAATGAACTCTTAACAACCTGTGCCCTCCCTTGTTCTCCCTTTCCTAATTTCTCTCATTGCCCTCTTGCTTCCCCTCCTCCCCTACAGACCCCTCCTTGAGTTTCCACTCCCCCATCACCATCCAGGAAACCGTGATTGCCCTCCTCTCCCTTAACCCATTAAAGTTAGCCCAGATGGGTTGAACCTCAAGTAACTCCACCTCTCAGTCCTGCCATTGCTGCTCCCCTTACTCACTTGCTCACCTTTTTCTTCTCTCTCTGTGTTGTCCCTCACTTCCGGGAAGTTTGCCAAAGTTATTCCAATTTAAAAAGGATGAACCCCCCCCAACAACTTCTGACTAGTGTTCCAGCTAAATTAAACTTTTTAGGCGAAATCATGAATTCCGCTGTGCAAAATGTTTTGTGAAATTTCTGCATTTCACCCATGAATTTCATGGGTGCGAAATGTGAAATTCCGCTGGCAAAATCGTGAACTTCACCCTCAAAATGCGGAATTTCGCCTACTAGCAGCGGAATTTCTTCAGAGAGTGACAAAATTCCACCGGTTGCGGCATTTCACAGGCAAAAGGTATGATTTCATCTGTGAAATTCACAATTTCACTGGCAGAATTCTGAATTTTGCACCAACAAAATATTTCACGAAATGCATGAATTTTGTGAAATATTTCTCAGAACGAAATTTGGACATTTCGCACATCTCTACTTCTGCCTCATCTCCCTTCTCTCCTTCCTCTCAAAACTGCTAGAGAAACTGGTCCATTTCAGACTCCTTGACTACCTTTCATCCTCCAACTTCCTTGTCTCCATTCAGTCTGCAGTCTTGTAGTATGCTTCCACTGTTTCCTTCCTACTGCATGTCACTGATTTCATCTTCTCTAGGATGGATCAGGGGCATATTACTGCTGCCATTTTCATTGATTTGGCCGAAGCCTTTGTTTTGATGTCTCATCCACTCTTCCTGGACAAGTTCAGCTCTGCTAGCCTCTCAGCTTCTCCTGCTGATTGGTTCCATTCCTACCTCACTGGCTATCAACAACTGATACAAGTAGAAGGTGTTCTTTCACCTCCACTAATCATCCAGGTAAGGGTCCCTCATGGCTCCATCTTTGTCCCAATCCTCTTCTCCATTTTCCTGAATGACCTCACCTCAGCATGTGCCAACTCACATATTCACATGTATGCTGATGATACAATATTCTTAACCTACAGACCCTGTATCGCAGCTGTCAAAAACCTACTCCAACAGAACTTCAACAACATTTTGCACTGATTCCAATCAAACCAACTCAGGTTCAGCACTAAAAGCAAACAAACATAAAAAAACAGTGTTGATGATCTTTGGAATCAGTCAGAAACTGTCTAGACTTACCGCCCCCCAGTTTTCACCACACTGGTTGGCACTCCTCTTGAAGTGGTGCAGTCATCCAAGTACTCTGGTGAATGGCTTGACAGTAAGCTTGATTTCTCTGCCTACATGGATTCCATCCATGCTAAACTCCATTTCATGCTTTGCGCCATGTATTGTAACAAAGATTGCTTATCTCTGAAGGTCCACAAGGAACTCGTTACCAAAATGGTGTCCCCTGTCTTTGAATATGCAGATGTAGTCTATGGCACCAACCCCTCCACTTCCCATGCCAGACTGGACACCCTCTGTAACTTACTCTGCCACTTTGCTAAAACTGCCCCCTCCTGATACTCACCACTGCACCCTTTACTCCTCCCTTTCCATTCTCCTTCTACCCTCATGTTGCCAGACTCACTGTAACTCCTTCATATCCAAATACTGCTTTGGATCCCTTCATTCCTACCTCCCCTCTCCCAACAACCCCCTTCCTCCTGCTTTCTCCATTCCAGGGATAATCACACTTTCTCCACTCATCAACCCCACTCCTCTGCTAGACAATCTGCCTTGTCCTAGTGATTTCCTTGATTTCTCACCTTTAATCAAACTCTTTACTAGTCGACTGTTCTGGCTGGACCATAATCTGACCAGAAGGCAAAGTGGCATATCCTCTCTCCGTGACCCACGCCCCTATCCTTGTATCTGACTGCCAGCCAAAATAATGGATGAAAATCATGGAAAGCTGAGCTAACCACAATTCTCACATCTAGAGATGCAGCGAAGTTAAATTCCACCCATAAAGTAGATGCGAAGTAGTCCACTTCGTGTTATTTTCAGGGTACGCGAAGTGTCCATTAAAAAATGCTACCTCATCACTTCACCTTGTAATAATGCTGATACTGACTTCATGTTGCTCACTCCACCTCACTTCGCTTTAAAGTTGGAGTGGGAATTTACAGGCAGCCCACATACAACACATGGCTTACACAGTCAAGGTCACCCTGCCCCAATTGTGCAGCAGCAGGCCCTGGCTCCAACAACACCTGGGGCCTCCTCCCCACCTGTGCCTGTTCCTCCCCACACCTCATTAGTGTGGGAATCCTTTACTACACTGCTTGGGGACAGCAGTGCAGTGAAATGTAATCTGTGTGATGTGAAGCTGTGCAGTGGCCCCAAAGGAACTCACCTTGACACAGGTGGTCAGCACACCCACGTGTACCACCATCACCATGTACAGTGGCATGCCAAGGTTGCAGAACAGGCCAGTAATGTATCTGTTGGTCCTGCTGGGAAAGAGGGGGCAGCACAGCGTCCACCTGTGTGTGGTGGTGTGAAGTGGAGGAGGCCCATGGATAAACTGGCTGCTTCACCACCACAACCTGCAGTAGGTGACGGTGGCAACCCTGTCCAAGTACCTGCCACACAGGCCAATTTGATCCTGATGTGGAGTGAGTTGGAGGCTGTTAACCACCATCTTGACAACGTTGAGCAGCAGTTGGAGACAATTGAGGGGCACCAGCTACAAATTATGGGGATGCTTCAACTGCTGCTGTCCCATCAGAACATTCATCATTAGTTTTAGATTGTCCTTGCACCCACCACCCTCTGTGTCAAAAAATAGTTCCTGATGTTGCCCCTGATCCATCCCCTCTCTATCTTCAAATGTTGGGCCCTTCTTTGTGTACATCTCTTTTTATGGATGATGCTATCCTCTTGTATGTTGTTGACACCCTTTCTGTATTTGATAGTTTATATCATGCCCCACCTTTCCTTGCATTTATATGTAATGTCCATTAGTGTCTCTTTGTCTAGCGTCATTCTGGAGCATACCTTTCAGGATTTTAGTTGCCCTCCTTTGTACAGCCTCCATCCTGTGTATATCCTTGTAGAGATATGTTCTCATCACTGCACGCTGGACCTAAGATGAGGTCTTATTAAATATAAGTACATAGGGATAAGAATATCTATTTTTGGACTTCATTTTAATGTGATGGTTCCCAATGCATCCCAGTATATCCCCAGCACTCCTTAGTACCTTCACACATTTCTTGCTTACCTTTAGGTTATCTGACACAGGTCACTGTCCATTTTTGTTATTGTTAGTCTCCTCCTCCCATTGTGCACTTTATGTGTATAGTGTTAAGTGTGTGTTCCGTGTTTCTTTTGCATAACCTTGTGTACCTCCCAAAAATGGTAAGACCCATGCCCGAAAACAGCTGAAATAAAATAAGGTACAAAAGTGGTGTCATTGTCCTCATTATATTCCTATTTAACAAAATCAGAAATCCAGCACTCCATGCGAATAAATGCCAAGAAAAAATGTTCACTGACAGTACAAATGTATTGATGGCAAAACAAGCCACACAAATGACCCCCACACTTTAGTGGTTAGGCTTTCATTAGCGGCACCTCTAAAATGGTTAACTGGTCAGAAGTGGAAGTTGGGGTAGCAATAATCATGTCAGCAACTGCACTAACACCACCAGCAGGGACAACATCATCTCCTCCATCTACCAGTGAAGCAACAGATTGCACCATAAAAAACATTGATGGAGAAATCTCTTTACCAACATCAGCTATGCACTTCTGCATACTACCATGCCAGTCTTGCCACTGGCAGCAGTGCCATGACCAGAAACAGCTTTGCTTGCATGTCTCTTTGCAGGTATTTTTGGGGATCACCAAGAAAATTCTGAACAAATTTAGATTTATGAACTTTCAGTCTGGGTTGGATGGGAAACCAAAAAACAACAACTGTGGCTTGCAGATGGAGACTGGGCACTAAACAGATGCAAACTCACAGACAGATTAAGATTGCTCTGCACACTCAAGAGATGCAGATACAAAGGCACAACAACACCTTAACCAGTGCTCACAAGTCACAAATCCAAATGTTGGAAATAATATCTTTTGCTGGTTGGGAGGGGGGCAGTGCACTGTAGTAAAAGTCCACTACCAAGATACCACAAAGCAGTACAAAATAACTCAGATGGATAGCAGGTTCACAGTGTTGCAGTTGCTGTGTGGCACAAGAAAATGTGTCTGATTTGATTGCATGTGTCACACACACACTACAGGTAAAGCGCAGCAAACTGAAAACTTCAGTAATATAACCAAATCTTTTAAACAAACTGAAATTATGCACTGCACCACAACAATCAGCAAAAAACATCAAAAATTCTTGAAAATATTACTGTGTGACTATGAACACAGTTATACAAGAAAAATATAACCAAAACAGAAAGACTGCCTTTCTCACAGTTAAACTACCTCCACCACAGATATGCCACTCCCCCAAGTACACTTCTTGTGTCTGTCAGTAAACAGACTTAATGTTCTAAATTAACAGCCAAAATCCATACACAATCAATAAACACTCGATGATATGAGCACAGAAGGGTTTCCTACAATCGATATACCAAATTTTGAGCACAAAAATTGCTCAAAAAGGCTTTTTGAATGGTTTTTAGAGGGTTTGAATCTCAGAGCTCTGAGAACAAACTGACTCCAGCTACCACTACACACACTACACAGAACTGAGGCTGTGCAGAACAATCTAGAGCCCATGGGACTTGCAATCTCATGAATCACTGCAAAATTCGCCTTGGAACTCACTAACAAGGCGAAGTGATACGAAGTACATTGATTTCAAGGTACTTCGCATTAAAATTGATATAGAAGTGGTTGTGGAAAGGCAGAGTAAAGCAAAGTCATTGTTTCCAATGGACTTCACAATCCTAATTATAAGGTGGAGTACTCCACATCACGTTGCAGATTACTTCACGGATTCCACCTCAATACATGAATTGTTTTGTATATCAGATTTTGGCCACTTCGCTGAGACTGCATTAAAGGGGTGGCCCCTGGGTTATCCACCACCAGACAGATAATTCTCCTGCTAATGTCCAGCAATGGCTGTGACCCTCCCCACCAAGGATTAATCCTAGTTCCAAGAATGGACTTGTGGAGTGAAAAAAATGCTCTTTTCTCAGGAAAACTATATCTGTTTTTAATATTCAGTTTCAAAGGGAAGCCCCAAGTCCTGCCAAGAAAGGTGACAGTCTGTTCATTAATTACTTGGCAACATTGTGGTATGGTCTAGCCTGCTTTCATCTGAAATTTTCTGCAAGTCAAAGGCTAGGGTGATGTCTGTAGATGGATTTGAAGAGCACTCTGATTAGTGTTCAGGTGGACTCTGGCTGCAACCCTTTGCAAGAAGTCAGCTCCCAAGTACTCAGATTTCTCCATGCCTTGCACTGTGCATGCATGATGACACATGGGAAAGCCCTGCACTGCAAAATTCAAAGCTACAGTCCTTTCAGTTTTATTGGACCTTCCATCAGATGTGCACTGTTTAATGGGTGGTTGCATTCTACCACCCTAAGTTCTGGATTTACACACCTCAGCACTCTGTAGGAATGCTAACTGATCAAGGTCAGTTTCTACATGAGGGAAAAAAGTACTTCTATAAACTCCCAGTTCTGAATTGTGGCAGGGAAGATCAAACAGTATGCCGACCACATGGCAAAATCCACATGACAATCTCAACAGGTTTCGAGATTGTCGCTGTGGGGGACCCGAGGGCAAAATTTCACCCATTCACTGACTTTTGCCCCCGCCCCCAAGACAACTCCAACTCAGAGTTAGTCATCTAGAGAATGAGGGCACCTGTAGACACTGGGGATCTCTCT
This sequence comes from Neoceratodus forsteri, assembly GCA_016271365.2. Classification (NCBI taxonomy): domain Eukaryota; kingdom Metazoa; phylum Chordata; order Ceratodontiformes; family Ceratodontidae; genus Neoceratodus; species Neoceratodus forsteri. The sequence continues at coordinate 528,743,438 of CM057455.1, read as the reverse complement.
TTGCCAAACTTTGATAACAGTGTTGTAGATTTGGCATAGGTCAAACTACCATCTGCTCCAATCACTGCAGAGCACAAAAGATCCCCTTTTGCTTTTGCATTTGTCTGGATGTCAGCTTGCTCTCTATTAAGGCTCACAATGAGTTCTTCAGTTAGGTGTGGTTTGGATAATGAAGCCCTCTCCCCCATCTCCCTGATCTCACAGGGGAGGTATGCTACAGATTCCTTCCCCCACTCTCTCACTGTCTCATGATAAACTGCCTTCTAGCACATCAGCACAACTGGTTAGTGATGCTTGAAACTGCAGTCAGATTTAACTCTTTCCTAGTCTGGTTCGGTGGGAAGGCAGAGTTGGTTTCATGTTTGGTTTGCATTGGTGGATTGCCAACATAAGAAAGTTTCAGGTAAAACAAAGTTGTAAAATCCATGTAAATTGTCTGTTAGCTCACACTACATTTACCGTTTTGAGATTCTCATTCCCATGTGGTTATCTAGTCTTTCCCATTCCCATGTGGTTATCCAGTCTCTTTTTAAAAGTATTTACATTTTTACTATAGATCACTGACTCAGGGGAGATGTTCCAATTTGATAAAACCCTCTACGTGAACCAACCATTCCATTGGTTTGTTTTATAGTGCCCTCCAGTTAACTTGAGCATATCACCCCATAAACAGAAAAAAATTCTTGTAGGTTAAGGAGTTTGGGAAATCTGTGTCCTAAGCAATGTGTTCCCTATTCGCTGGAGAAGGAGATTCATCTTCCCCTGACTACTGACTGGGATTCCTTCTCTGAAACTGTTCAGGTGAGGAGACCATAGGAGCAGCCCTTTGAGGAATTTGTCCCCTCTCCTCCAGGTTCAAGTCTGTGTGAAGTGTCATGGAATTGATGGATATTTGCACACTTCCAGAGGTGACCTCTATCCCCCAGATCTCATCCTACTCATAGGGCTGGGGTTTAGCCACGGTAACCCATAACACATCTTTAGGCAGACTCACTATCACTCTGTTTCTCTGCAATAGATCCATCTGTATCACAAAACATTTCTCTGGACAGTCATAAACATACAGAGGGTGTGAAATATGATTACCAGCAAAGTTCAGGTCCCAGGTATATGTGATCAAAGACTTAATCAAGATTGATTAGCATTTTATAAAATCAGCATCTGTGGGTCTATCCTAAATAAGTGGCTATCCTCTGGTAGCAACTGCTGGAGCTCATTTAGAATAGGTTGGGAGGCAAGTGAGAGTTCTGCTCCCATATCTACTAGGATGAAGGAAGCTGACAGCGCCTCTGGCAACCATGTTTACAGAATCACTCAACACATGAGTGGTTTCAGAGGACTTGATGAGGGTGCATGTAGTCCCTGTTCACAAAAACGGTAGCAGGGAGGAGGCAGAAAATTATATGACAGTCAACCTTACCTCAGTAGTGGGTAAACTTATGGAGGCACTGCTTAAAGAAAAAAATAGTGGAGCACTTGGAATCCAGCGGTGCCCAGGACCCAAGGCAGCATGGATTCACAGCAGGTAGGTCATGTCAAATGACTCTGATAGATATTTTTGACTGGGTTACAAAGGAGGTGAATCAGGGTGGAGTGGTGGACATCACCTACCTCGATTTTAGCAAGGCCTTCAACACTATCCCACATAAAAGGCTGGTTAACAAGATGGTCAGTCTGAGCAATGGCCACAAGGTGGTAAACTGGGTTAGAAACTGGTTAATGAACAGGAGACAGAGTGTGGTGGTAAATGGGATCCAATTTGGGGAGGGGGGTAACCAATGGGGTACCTCAGGGATCAGTGCTTGGGCAGGTCCTGTTTAATGTCTACATTAGCAACATAGTGGTAGAGCTAGAGAGAATGGTCCACCTGTTTGCAGATGACACCAAGATCTGCAACATGGTGGATACTCTGGATGGGGTTGAGAAAATGAGGAGGGACCTAAGGGAGCTGGAAAAATGGTCCAAGGTGTGGCAACTGCAGTTCGAGTCTAAGAAGTGCAAAATAATGCACATGAGAAACAGGAACCCGGGGGAGAGATACAGGATGGGAAGGTAGCTGCTGACAGTCACCAAGGAAGGAAGGGATCTGGAGGTTATATTTTCTGACAACCTAAAGGTGTCTAAGTAGAATACAAAGGTGGCAGGGAGGGCCAGTGGCATGCAGGGGTGCATAGGCAGAGGTATCACTAGCAGAAGGTCAGAGGTAGTGATGCCATTGTATAAAACACTTGTGAGGCCTCACCTAGAGTACTGTGTGCATTTCTGGAAGCTGCACCTTCGTAAGGACATTGACACCGTGGAGGCAGTTCAGACAAGGGCAATGGAGATGGTGTGGGGCTTGCACTACAAAACATATGAGGAGAGATTAAAGGACCTCAATATATACTCACTGGAGGAGAGGAGTGATTGAGAAGACATGATAGAAACATTCAAATACTTTAAGGGCATGAACAAGGTACAGGGAGGAGACATTTATTTTATTCATTGAGAAATTGGAATTACAACTTTTGAGCTAAGAGCTCATTTACAAAGGATCATTGTCAATAGCATAGAAAGATACATTTTGTTGTGGCAGAACAGTTTTGACAAAGTAGTAACATGATCTAACATACAGTCTAAGTAGGCTAGGGCAAGAAATACAAGTTACAAATTTACATATCAAAGTGCATGAGGCTGCCGAAGGCATCGTTAAGTCGCCAGTAGTGGGAATACATGAAGCAGCAGGATTTACCGTGATGTGTGTGACCACGATTGAGTTACCCCTGAAAGGGTGTTTCAATCATGATGCATGGCACAGTGGCTACCAGGCAGCTAAAGTGACCGGATGGGGTGGGTTGGCGACCGTAGCGACAGGAAATCGCTACACTTATGCATGCACAGTGGGTGGGAGTGAGCAGGCTCAGCAAAGGGTGGGAGGGGATTTGAGGGGTGGCACCACAGTATGATGCCAAGCTGGCCTCATGGTGTAGTGGGTCAGCTCATGGCTTTGGTGGCTAGGGTGCTGGGTTCGGGTACAGGCACATGTTAATCTTTGTTGTGCCCAACCAAATTTTTTTTTTTTTTACGTTTGCCCCCCGACATGCACCCCTCTGGAGTTGAGAATCCTTAAATAGTAGGCGGAGGGCAGCCCCTCGCATAAACATAAAAATGGCAAGTCCTGACCTGCTTTTGCTGTGCACCGGGCAGTCAGAGCGACAAAATTGATTTTTAGTGCTCTGACTTCGCGTCATTCACATAGAACCAGCAGCAGAAGACTTTGCCAAATCCCCAGAAGTGGGGTAAAGGTAACAAGCTTAGAAGATAAGTGCAGAGACCCAAGAAGAGGAGGCTGGGGCAGGTGCTGGTGGGTGAAAGGGGAGAGAGGGTAGATCAGCTTGGGCAGGGGTAGGGTGGGCAGGGGAATGCGGGGAGGTGGTAGCTGAGCTCATGCAGCTAGGTAGTGTCAGTGAAAGGACAGGAGGATAGGTCAAGCTGAGGTGCACAGGGAGATGAGGAGGGGGAAGGGAGGGAACAAGGCACTCCCAGGTAAGGCAGGGAGTGACAGTTAAGTGGTGTGCTGGAATGTAGGTAGGATTAAGTTTGGTATAAGCAGAGGACTGGAGGAGAGATGGCTTTCCAGAGTGCAGATTTGAAATTCCCTAGGCATTGTATATTGGTGGTAGAATTGGTGAACTCATTTATCCAGTTAGGTGCTCTTACCACAAAGGCACTCCTCCCCAAGGCTATTTTCCTGAAGGAGACAGTTAATGCTTGTCTGGTGACACGTCTAGTGTCATGCTCACTTGGGGAAGATCTGAATAAAGTCTGCATGGAGGCAGGTGTAGGTCCTAGGAGGGTCTTCTTCCCTAGAAGGCAGGTCTGTAGATTTATTCTATCCATGAGTGGGAGCCACTTTGTCCTTATGTAGAGCTCACAAGTATGTATGAGGCAATCAGCATCCAGGACGAATCTGCATGCTTTGTTGAGAACCATGTGGACTTTGTGAAGGATGGTGTCCGCGGCTGAACCATACACTATGTATCCATAATCCAAGATAGGCAGGATTGGCCACTGGCCGCCTGGAGCCTGGCTTCAGTGGTGAGGCAGAAGCGTAGTCTATATAGTGCCCCCAGTTTCCTGCCCATTGCCATAGTGATATGACTTATATGCTCATCAAAGGAAGGGGACTCATCAATAGTAATCCCAGGTAACAGAATGAGCAGACTTGTTCAAGGGGGTAGTCCAGATTGTGTGTGATTGTAAAAGGTGTGTTGGATCTTACATAGAAACATAGAAACATAGAAGTTGACGGCAGATAAGGACCGCAAGGCCCATCCAGTCTGCCCATTTCTTTTTCTACCTTATAAATGTGCCATCGGCCTTTGCGATGTCAGTGACCTATCTATTCATAGTCATTTGTATTGCTCCCTTATGCCTATCCCATGCCTGTTTGAAGCCCTGCACTGTATTCATAGCCACTACTTCTTGTGGTAAGCCATTCCATGCATCTACCACCCTTTCTGTGAAAAAGAATTTCCTCACATTCCCCTTAATCGGCCTCCTCTAATCTCATGCTGTGTCCTCTTGTCCTGCTATTTTCTTATATTTAAACATGTTAGACTCTTTCACCTTGTTTATGCCCTTAAGGTGTTTAAATGTCTCGATCATATCACCTCTCTCCCTCCTTTGCTCAAGGGTATACATATTGAGCTCCGTTAATCTGTCCTCATATGTCTTCTGATGCAGTCCCTGCACCATTTTGTTGCCCTTCTCTGGACTGCCTCAATTTGAATTAATGTCCTTGTGAAGGTGTGGCCTCAATACTGCGCGCAGTACTCCAGATGGGGCCTAACCAATGTCTTGTACAGAGGATTATTGCCTCCCTCTTACGACTTGTGATACCCCTACTAATACACCCTAACACCCCCTAGCCTTACCTACTGCTTTAGAGGTCTGCTTGGATGATTTCAGGTCATCAGTGATGATGATGCCCAAGTCTCTTTCTTCCTTTGTGACTGCTAGCAACTCCCCTCCCAGCCTATAAGTGGCTTCAGGGTTTCTCTTCCCTATGTGCATGATTTTGCACTTCTTTGCATTAAATCCCAGTTGCCACTCTTCTGACCAACTTCTCTTCTGGCAGCCAGCAAAAAGCATTGTCTTTGTCTTTTTGCTATTTAGTACTAGTAGACTGGTGTTAAACCAGTGCTGTAACAGATCAAAGTTGTGCTGCAGGGTCTTAGTCAATGTGTCTTGGCAGGAGCCTTGAAGGAATAGGACGGCGTCGTTTGCGTATAGCAGAACTCTGGCAGAGGGGCATACAGCATGGAGGTTGTTTACAAAGAGACTAAACAGGAGTGGGCCCAGTATGGACCCTTGTGGGACCCCTATTGTGACATTTCTAGCCTTGGATGGGGCACTATTAGTCTTTACCTGTTGTGAGCGCCTGGACAGGTAGCTGGAGAACCACCCCACCATATCAGAGGATAGTCCAAGGCAGGTTAGTCTATGGAGCAGCAACTGGTGATCCACAAGGTCAAATTCCTTGGATAAGTCAATAAAGATTGCCCCCAACTAATTGTCCCTGGTCGAGTGCCTCATGTCCATATCCAGTGAATTCAATGAGGGCCGAGTTGGTGCTGTGCCACTTGCAGAATCCATGTTGTTGCTGACTGAGGAGGTTGTATTTACTGTATGTAGGTGTGCAGTGAGCTGAACAGCAATGATTTTTTTCCAGCGCTTTGGAGAGAGGAGACAGGATGGAGATGGGCCTATAATTAGTCACCAGCGAATGTCCCCTCCTTTTAGTACAGGGGTGACCAGGGCAGTGTTCCAGGTAGATGGGAAGGCTGACAAGTGAAGTGACATATTAAATATATTGGTGATTGGTACGACTACTTCAGGAAGGGTGATTAAGATAAGCTTCATATCAGTCCCATCCGCTCCTATCCTCATTTTGCCAAGCACTCTTGAGAGGTATTTGGAGGTCTTTCTGGTAATCACCTGCTTGAAGTAGAATTTTGGGCTGGTGCTAGATTGGTGGGGCAAGGGTCCAGGAGTCAGTGTTTCACATCCATGAGCAGCTGTTTTTGGAGGGAGGACTGTGCTGTAGTCTGTGAAGGCCTCATTAAAAATGTTGACTAGGGCCACTTCATCAAGTATGACCTTGTCGTCGTGATGGAGCATGGCCTGGGGGTTGTATCACTCATCCCTAGGAGGTCCTTGTTGGAAGCCCAGAATCTGTGGTCATCTTTTGGACACTGATGACTTTTGAGGTGGGATGCCTTGTCTTGCCATATTGCCCATGTGCACCTGTTTCTAGTGGTCTTATACCTTTGGACATTCTCGACTGTCCCTGATGCCTTAGCTCGGTGCCAGAGAAGATCACGTTCCCTCGTCATGCTAAGGATTTGGGGGGTAATCCAGTCCATCCGCCTACCTTTTATCATTTTCATGTGATAAGGAGCATACATATCAGCAGTTGAGTTAAAAAGATTGAGGAAGAGCTGGAGGGCTAAGTCGACAGAGGGGCAGGTGTCCAGGATGCTCCAATCAATGCTAGCCAGATGTTTCTTTGCCTGGAGCTGTTTCTGATTATTCTGTTCCTCACCATCCTTGGCAATAGTTTAAGCAGCTTGGAGGATTTGCTAGCACCTGATAGAGCTGCTAGGTCCACCTATCTCTATACTGAGTGTGTGCTTAAAAGATATATACCGTATGAAACATTCTATTTCTGTTACACTAAACCCTTATGTGAGCCCTGCTTGCAGCAGAAAGAGGGCGTTTAGTTCTCGGTATTCAGCACCCTGAACTGTTAATGCCATTCCATGTTTGTTTCATTATAAACCTATTTTAAAACATTTGGGGGATCAGAACTCATTGTGTTTAGTGCCTACATAAGGCCATTTGCACCTTGGGTTTTTTTAATCTACAGTTATTGTTTGCCTAGCTACGAGGAACTCTCCTGTCATCCGGGTCATGGACAGGTATTTAAGTCCACCCGGTGGCGAGCGTGATTCATTTGCTAGCACCTGATAGAGCTGCTAGGTCCACCTATCTCTATACTGAGTGTGTGCTTAAAAGATATATACTGTATGAAACATTCTATTTCTGTTACACTAAACCCTTATGTGAGCCCTGCTTGCAGCAGGAAGAGGGCGTTTAGTTCTCGGTGTTCAGTACCCTGAACTGTTAATGCCAGTCTGTGTTTGTTTTATTATAAACATATTTTAAAACATTTGGGGGATCAAGATCAAATGGAGCAAGAGGGAGGGAAAGGTACCCCAGGGGTGTCACATCTGGATAAGGATAAAATGACCAGTAAGGGGGAGGGGACGGATGATGCTATCTCCACCAAAAGGGTGTGGTTAGCCCTCAAGGCCCTAAAGAAAAATAAATCTCCTGGGCCGGATGGCATTCATCTGAGAGTACTATGGGAATTGGCGGACATACTGGCTGCACCCCTGGCGGAGCTTTTCAGCAGGTCACTTGAGACAGGGAGGGTACCTAGGGATTGGCGAGAGGCACATGTGGTACCAATCCATAAAGGGGGGTCGAGGGAAGTACCAGGTAACTATAGACCCATCAGTTTGACCTCGGTGGTGGGAAAATTAATGGAGAGTATACTAAAGGAACGATTGGGGGTGTACTTGGAGGAGGTGGGAGGTCTGGATAGTCGGCAACATGGGTTTGTGCCAGGTAGATCATGTCAAACCAACCTTGTGGAGTTCTATGAATAGGTAACATCAGAACTGGACAGGGTAAGCCTCGGATGTATTATTCTTGGACTTCAGCAAGGCTTGACTCTGTCCCCACAATGGTCTGGTGGAGAAACTGATGGGTTAGAGTAGGCCCTTGATGGTCAGATGGATTGAAAAACTGGCTAGCTGGATGCACTCAGAGAGTAGTGGTCTGTGGGGAACTCTCGAACCCTAGAGAGGTTGGTAGTGGGGTACCACAGGGCTCGGTCCTGGGTCCGATCCTGTTTAATGCATACATAACGGACATCAGGGAGGGTATAGGGTATGAAATGAGTCTCTTCATGGATGACTCCAAGATGGGAGCAGTAGTTGAGGGAGAAGAGGGGAGGGTGGCCCTGCAAGGGGACCTGGACACCCTGGAAAGCTGGGCTCACACATGGAAATTAAATTTCAATATCACCAAGTGCAAGGTGTTGCATCTTGGTCGGGGAAACTCTAAACACAGGTACACCCTGGGAGGGAGCTGGAGGCCTCAATAGGAAAAAGACCTAGGGGTCATGGTGGATACATGTATGAATAACTCTGAGCAGTGCAGGAGAGCAGCTAGCAAGGCAAACAGGATGTTGGGATGCATCAGAAGGGGATCACCTCTAGGAGCAAGGAAGTGATTCTGCCGCTGTACAATGGACTGGTTAGACACATCTTGAGTACTGTGTACAGTACTGGAGACCACACTTGAAGAGGGACATACAGCTCCTGGAGAGGGTACAGAGGATGGCAACAAAGATGATATGAGGGCTAGGGGATTTGACTTATGAGGACAGACTTGAGGAGCTCTGCCTGTTTTCATTGCAGGAGAGGAGAGACAGGGGGGACATGATTGAGGTCTTCAAGTACCTCAAGGGAATAAATAGGGTAAACATGGAGGGGATCTTTAGACTAAAGCAGGGAGGTATCACTAGAGGGCATGGTTTGAAGTTGGAAGGTGGAAGGGTGAGGGGGAAAAAGAGGAGGAGGTTTTTCACCGAGAGGGTGGTGGACCCTTGGAATGCACTGCCTGGTGAGCTGGTTCAGAGATCCACAGTGGAGGGCTTCAAGAGAGGGTGGGACAGACACAGAAAGTGGATGTATCAGATGATGGCCTGTCCCGGGGGGGTGGGGATGGATGATAGGGGTTTCTGGAGAACAAGGGATGGGAGGGTCTCGGCATCCAACTAAGGATCTAGGTTCGAGCAGACTCGATAGACCGTAAGGCCTAATCTGCTGGCAAATAGTATGTTAGTATGTTAGTATGATCAGAACTCGTGTTTAGTGCCTACATAAGGCCATTTGCACTGTGGGTTTTTTTAATCTACGGTTATTGCTTGCCTCGCTACGAGGAACTCTCCTGTCATCTGGGTCATGGACAGGTATTTAAGTCCGCCCAGCGGTGAGCGCAATTCATTTGCTAGCACCTGATAGAGCTGCTAGGTCCACCTATCTCTATTTATTATTTATTTATTTATTTATTGAAAATGTTTCACCAGGAAAGGCACACTGAACAAAAAGATGCTCATCTCACGGTGCGACCTGGGGGGAAGGGTTACAAGTGGAGGCAGATCAACATACAAACATTGAATATTGAATAGCGTAATACAGATAATGTACAGTTGGGTGGGATTACATTAGCACATTTTTACAATAGGTGGAGCAGTACAGGATTACATTAGCACATTTTTACAATAGGTGATACAGTACAGGAATCAAACATCAAGGACAGGGAATACATATCATGGAACACTTCAAGGTTAATACATGATTAAGTAAGTGCCAATAACAATACTTGAGTGCCAGTAGCAGGAATTGAGTTGAGGCAAGATGCAAGTTAACAGTAGGAGTTGGAGGAGAGGATGAGGGGTGAATAAGGGTGGGGGAGGGAGGAGGGAAAGGGGAGCAGTAGCAGTGCATGAGGTTGAAAGCATAGGTTAATGAGGGAGGGAAGGGGAGGGAAGGGAGATTAAGAGGAATTAGAGAGTGGGAGTGAGTGAAGTCGTGGAGATGTATAGAAAGCCAGGCAATTGGTGAGAAGGCCAAGCAGCTAGTCAGGCACAAGGGGATGGTGGAAGAGAGCTATCGGGGGTTGGGGCAGTTGCAATTTGGTGCAAGGAAGTTAGTGAGGGCAAAGGATAGAGGTGTTTGGATGATGAATGGTGGATCTGAGCCAGCGGCAGTTCCAGAGTTTAGGAAGAGGTAAGAAGGCTGACTGGCCGGCGGTGGTCCTCTGGGTGAGGATGACCAAAGCCTAGCATCAGAAGACCTGAGGGAGTGGGTGGGGGTGGGAGGGGAAGATAAGGAGGAGCGAGGTAGGGAGGGAGGGAGGGGCCAAGCCAGAAATTGGAAGTGAATTTGGCACTATGAATTGGGTGCCGGTTGCTCAGGGATGGCAGGACCCAGTGGTAGTGAAACACCAGTGACACGGGGGGAACATCGGTGGCGGCAGAAAGCATTAAGGGGGTCAAGTCTGGTTAGGGTGGTCTTGCAGCGGAGCTGTAGAGATGTCGCAGTAGTCGAAGGAGGGTAGAATCATTTTCTGGACTAGTTCCGTCTGACGATGTGGGAGACTAGAGCGGTTTCGATAGAGGGCACCAAGTTTTGGGTGCAGTTTTGAAATGATGGCATCCACATGTGTGGAAAAGGAGAGGTGTCGATCGAGCCAAACCCCTAGATACCTGAAGGAGGGCACTTCCTCGAGGATGGAGTTATTTAGGGTATGGAAGATCAGGGGGCAGGTGAGTTTGGATAGACGCTGTCTAGTGCCGAAAGTCATAGAGACAGTTTTTTTGGCATTTCGGGAGAGCTGGTTGGTATTGAACCAGCGTTGGATTTTGTTGAGATCGGTTTGAAGTTTGGAGGAGACTTCTTCGTGGGTCCGGCCGGAGGTAAAGAGGACCGTGTCATCTGCTTACATGTGGATTGTGGTGGACGAGCAAGAGTTAGGCAGATCATTTAGAAGGATGGAGAAAAGGATGGGGCCAAGAACTGAGCCTTGGGGGACACTGGTGGTGATGGGGGGGGTATGGTCAGCTATTTTAGTGGATTGGGTTCTATTTAGAAGGTAGGCACTGAACCAGTTAGTGGCAGACTCTGCTAACCCAGCCCCAGATAGGTAGGATAGGAGGAGAGGATGGGATACCATGTCAAAAGCTTTTGCTAGGTTGATGAAGATAGTGGCAGTGATTAGTCCTTTATCCATCCCAGTGAGGATGGAGTCCGTGAGTCTTAGTAGGGAGGCGGTAGTAGAGTGGTATTTTTGGAAACCGGACTGAAAAAGGGTGAAGTTAGTTTCAGAGAGAAAGTCGGAGAGTTGGGAAAGCACTAGGTGTTCCTGGAGTTTGACGAGGGCGGAGAGGAGGGAGATGGGATGGTAGTTTGTTGTGGAGGTAGGATCACCACCTTTAGGGAGGGGTATGACAGTGGCATGCTTCCATTAGGAGGGGAGTGACTCGGCGGAGAAAGAGAGATTTAGTAGGGCTGCGAGGGGAGTAGCAATGGCGGGGGAAGATAGGAAGAGGAGTTTGTTATCCAGACCATCAGGGGATTTTCCTTTGGAGGGGTTCAGGGAGTGAAGGGCATCTAGGGTTTCGGCAGGGGAGATATGTCTGAAGGAAAAAGGGTTCCTACCAGTTGGAAGGTGGATAAATGTCTGGGGAGCGGGTGTGGTTGCTGGAGGAAGGGAATCTAGGAGGGTCTGGGCGCATGTAGTAAAATAGGAATTAAACTCGAAGGCTACCTTCAGGGGGTCGAAGAGTAGAGTCCCTTGGGAGAGGAGGAGAGGAGGGAGGCTTGTTGTTTGGGGGGTGAAGAGGGAGTTAATGACTTTCCCGAATTTAGAAGGACTCCCAAGGTTTGCATTTAGGGTGTTGTTGAAGTAGTCAGCCTTAGCTAAGCTGATGGCCTTTGTGCACTTGTTGCGGAGAGTGCGGTAGGTGATGTAGTTACTTGGGAGGAGCGTGGATTTGTAGTTTCGCCAGGCCTTGTCACGGGGTTGTCGGCAAGCTATCAGCTCACGGGAGACTGGTAGGTGAGACCCCGGACTCTAGCCCGGCAGGGGGGGTATGTTTGTCCCAGGCGGTGAGGAAGGTGTTCTGAAAGTGTGAGAGGGCCGCATCATGTTAGAGCAGGTAGGGCTGGGACCCAATTAGAGTGGGCCAAATCATCCAGGAGGGGGAAGGTTAGGGATTTGTATGTCCGCTGGAACTGAATTTGGGAGGGATTTAATTCTGTGATCCATGTACTGGCGCAGATTAGATGGTGGTCACTGATGGAATCAGGGAGGAGGCATGAACTGACGATGCGGTGTGGGTGGGATGTAAGCGCCCAGTCAAGGAGGGAGTAATTACCGGACTTATGGTTAGAATGTGTGGGTTCCAAAATGGTTTGACTAAGGTTGAGAGTGGTTATTTCAGTTTGGGTTTTGTTAAAAGTGGGTGCTAGCCAGTTGTGGTTAAAGTCACCCATGACATATAGTTCACCTGACTGTGCGAGAGATGAGATGAGAGCTGGCCTAGAAGGTCGGTGACTATTGTGGTTGATGTGCCTGAGCAGCAATAGATTCCAGCCACAAAGATAGGTAATGATAGGTAATGAGGAGGGAGGGGTCAGTTTTACCATTAGGAGCTCGAAAGCTTTGGGTTCAGCTTTAGTGAGGGAGACAGTGAAGTGTAGGGCTGATTTGATGTACATTGCCACACCACCAAATTTGGGGAGGCAGGACACAGGCCTATATTCAGGGGAGAGAACAAAGAGAACAAAGGGATAGTTAATATGCAGCGGGAGACCGGGACGCTTTACTGCACATGCGCTACAGTAGTATCCTGATTCAGCAGCTGGAGAAACCAGGCAGTATACACATATCGTGGTAAGCTTAGCAAAACTATGAAATTACTTGCACTATCGCTAACAGTACACTGTAAAATGCTGGATGTAGGTACGATTTAAAGCAGTCGCTTCTGACCACGTCTCCCCCCCCCCGAACCAGAGGTGTAGCCTGGAAGTAGTTCAGCAATGCACAGTACAGCAGAGTTTAGCACAACCACGCACTAGTTCTAGTAGTAGAGACAGCTCACAAATAACATATCCCGATGAGAAATAAATAATTAAATAATTATACCCCCCCACCCCACAAAAGGGAGCAACAGATGGAGGTAGTTTATTACCTCTTAGGCACCCGCGTGTTCTCCGCGCTCTTGGAGGGAGCTGTAGGGCCGGGATCTGCCACTGGGGGGTCGGGGAGGCAGGACGCAGGCCTCTTAGGCACCCGGGTGTTCTCCGTTCTCCTGGAGGGAGCTGTAGGGCCGGGATCTGCGACTGGGGACTATACTGAGTGTGTGCTTAAAAGATATATACCGTATGAAACATTCTATTTCTGTTACACTAAACCCTTATGTGAGCCCTGCTTGCAGCAGGAAGAGGGCGTTTAGTTCTCGGTGTTCAGTACCCTGAACTGTTAATGCCAGTCCATGTTTGTTTTATTATAAATCTATTTTAAAACATTTGGGGGATCAGAACTCGTTGTGTTTAGTGCCTACATAAGGCCATTTGCACTGTGGTTTTTTTTAATCTACAGTTGTTGCTTGCCTCACTACGAGGAACTCTCCTGTCATCCGGGTCATGGACAGGTATTTAAGTCCGCCCGGCGGCGAGCACGACTCATTTGCTAGCACCTGATAGAGCTGCTAGGTCCAACTATCTCTATACTGAGTGTGTGCTTAAAAGATATATACCGTATGAAACATTCTATTTCTGTTACACTAAACCCTTATGTGAGCCCTGCTTGCAGCAGGAAGAGGGCGTTTAGTTCTCAGTGTTCAGTACCCTGAACTGTTAACTCCAGTCCATGTTCGTTTTATTATAAACCTATTTTAAAACATTTGGGGGATCAGAACTCGTTGTGTTTAGTGCCTACATAAGGCCATTTGCACTGTGGGTTTTTTTAATCTACAGTTATTGCTTGCCTCGCTATGAGGAACTCTCCTGTCATCCGGGTCACGGACAGGTATTTAAGTCCGCCCGGCGGCGAAGGCCCGAGCTGAGCTGGGAGCATGCATGGGAGACAGAGACACGCCAGATTCGCGCCAAGTAGTGTCTGCTGTGTCCGCGGGGTCAGCGGAGTCAAAGGGCAACATCACCTAGTACAGCTCGAGAGCAAGTTTATGACAAGTTTAGCTCTGTATTTGATTGTAAAGCTGACTGTGTAAAATATGGATACATCTAATAATTACTGTTCATCTTGCCAGATGTTTGGTTTGGGGCCTCAGATTAATGACTTTGTATGTAGTAAATGTTTAATGATCGAAACCCTGCATGAGGAAATCGGTCGCTTACTTGCAACTTCAAATGTTAGTCCTGAAATAGAGGCACTGGAGGATTATATTGACTCGATGTTGGGTCAATCTATACCCTCGAGTCCTATTCCATCATCTGCTGCTCCATCCACTTCGCAGATCAATGTCTGCAGCACTGCCCCCTCTCCTGTTCTGATTTCAGAAGACCCAGAACATTGGTCACTTGTTACCAAATGTAAAACTAAACGTAGGAGTGGGCAAATAGGTAACAATGAATCATCATTACACTTATTTAATCATTATCGTGTTCTTAATCAGGAAACAATTGTTACCCGATGACGACACTCCAACTTACACTCAGGGGAGTTTGTCTAATTTCAGTCCCCGAGGCCCAGTACATAAGATCAGGAACGCATCCTCTATACTAGTGAATTCTCAGCTTGAGGCAGGGAGTACAATTAATGCTTTTGATTCATCATCACTCCCTGCAAGAAATATGGATCGCTATTCTCCATCAAAACAAATTTTTGTTATTGGAGATTCTCTTATAAAACATTTGGATCGTCCAATTTGTAACATGGACAAATTCAATCGTACTTGTTCTAGCTTTAGGGGAGCCCGAGTTTCAGATATTACTCCTATTGTTAAAAAATTATTGAAGGGAGCTGGGGAAAATCCTTTGTTTGTAATACATGCTGGCACCAATGATATAAACAGAACCAGCCTTGATGAGCTTAAGCATGATATTATAGCACTTAATAATGTTTTGGCAGACAATGACAGCCTTGTATGCTTTTCTGAGATTCTTCCTGTACCTAGAGCTACCAATGCTATCAACACCAAGATTAAAGCTTTCAATGACTGGTTAAGAAGATGATGCCTTCAGCAGGGCATTTTATGTCTTGCACACTGGGAAACATTCTATATGAAAGATTCTCTGTTTTGCTGGGATGGTCTTCACCTCAGCCATAGGGGTAGTACTTTACTGGGTAAAAGTGTTAATTTAGCCATTAATAAACTTTTAAACTAAAAACTGGACGGGAGAATGGGAATGTGTCCTGTTCTCTGAAACGGAATAACGCAGATCCTATTGGATGCATGATTCTTTCTCTTAATGCAAGATCTCTCTGAACTTGATAAAAATGGCCGAACTCGAGGCCAAGTGTCTTCTGGTCAAATATGGACTTATTTCGATTACTGAAACTTGGTGGGACCCTGATACCACCTGGAGCCTACATCTACCAGGATATAAGTTATTTCATAAGGATCATCAAGGTCAAGTCGGGGGAGGGGTCTGTCTTTATCTGAGGGAGTTGCGGAGACTTGGTCACAGGTTGGAGAGATGTTGGCGGAAGTCTGGCTTAGATGCCTACCATCTTAGACTCCTAGAGCATTATAAACTCTATCAGTCAGCAATTACTCATAAGAAGGCAGTGTTCCTGTCCGGAGAAATTGCTGCTGCTCAGAATCGACCAGCCCAGCTCTTCCGAACAGTAGACAGGCTGTGCAACCCAGCCTGTCTGCAGGTTCATCGAGCCCTTTTCACAGTTACAGTGTGTGGAGCTTGCTTGATTCTTTGCTGATAAGGTGGCCGACATCAAGGCTGGGATTTGCGCCGCCTCCTCCATGGGAGTTGTGGTGGTCCAGCCTATGGTCGCAAGCACACTGTTCACCTGGAGTTCCTTCATAAGGCCAGAAATCGAGGATGTTATGAGGATTTTCCAGGGTATGCGCACCACAAGCAGTAGTTTAGACCCGGGTCCCACAGGCCTGATTATGGGCTGTGGGGAGGTCATCTTCCCCGTTCTTGCCAGGATAGTCTGGTGTTCCTTGGACACTGGTGAATATCCCCGCTCCCTGAAGGAAGCGGTGGTGACACCAGTGTTGAAAAAGGCATCTTTGGACCCTGACTCCCTGGCAAACTACAGACCCATCTCGAACCTCCCCTTTGTTGGGAAGGTTATCGAGAAAGTGGTGGCAGCCCAGTTGGACAACCATCTTACCATCCATAACATCTACGATCCTCTTCAATCAGGTTTTCATAAGAGACACAGCACTGAGACTGCGCTGGTTCAGGTCCTCAATGATCTCCTGATGGCGAGAGACCAGAAAAAATGGTCCATTTTGGTCCTTCTGGATTTGTCAGCAGCATTTGACACCATAGATCATGGGGTGCTGCTTGAGCACCTGAGATGCATCTGTGGGTTGTCGGGCTTGGTCCACAGATGGTTTACTTCCTTCATCACAGGTAGAACTCAGAGGGTGGTATTGGGGATTTTTTTCTCCGATCCTACTGCTCTGACCTGTGGGGTGCCTCAGGGCTTTGTGCTATCCCCCATGATGTTTGCGGTGTACATGCTTCCCCTCGGAGACATTGTAAGACGATATGGGCTGGAGTTTCCTTGTTATGCCAATGATACCCAGCTCTATCTGTCTTTTGTATCTGACCAGAATAGAGAACTCTCAGTGTTTAACAACTGTCTCAGGTAGATCCAGGATTGGATGAGGTCCAGCTGGTTGAAGTTGAACTCCGGGAAGACGGAGGTGTTGGTTGTGGATCCTGGCCACCGGGTTGAGGGATCTGGGGCACTTCAAACCTCTGGTTTATTCCTGGGAGATCACGGAGCTCCCAATTTCTGAACGGGTGCGAGACCTGGGGGTGATCCTTGACGATCAGCTGACATTGCATGCGCAAGTGTTGGCGGTCATTAAGGTATCCTTTTACCATCTTAGGAACATCACCAGGATCAAGCAACTTTTCCATCCGGCGACCTACCCACACTGATCCACGCCTTTGTGACCTCACGTCTGGACTACTGCAACTCCCTTTACTTTGGGCTGCCTGGGGTTGATATCCGCCGCCTGCAGCTAGTGCAGAACTCGGCAGCCTGGTTGTTAATGAGGACCTCTCGTTCCTCTCATATTACACCGGTGCTCCGAGACCTGCACTGGCTGCCGATTCAGTGGCGGATCACCTATAAAGTCGGTCTTCTGACTTATAAAGCCCTACACTATTTGGGCCCGGATTACCTGAAAGAGCTGCTGGTGCCTTACCGACTGATGCTACCACTCCGCTCAACCAACGAGGGGTTGCAAGAGATCCCGAGGGTCATTTTAAAATCTTCTGGCACCCGAGCTTTTATGTTTGTGGCGCTGACCCTCTGGAATTCTCTACCAAGTTTTGATTCGAGAGTGCATGATGGTGGAGGGTTTTAAAAAGGGCCTAAAGTATTTTTTATGGAATAAGGCATTTTTAGATAATGTTGATGCCTATTAATTGCCCTGCTGTTAATTCAGTTTTATGATGTTTTAGTATGTTTTTATTCTGTACTTTATTGTAATGCGCCTTGGTTTTAAGAAAGGTGCAGATAAATAAAGTTTATTATTATTATTATTTATTATTTATGTAAGGGAGGACATAGCCTCATTCCAACTTCCCATTACCACTAATACTGAATCTGTTTGGGTGAATATTCAGTTTAAGGGTCAACCCCAACTGTTGGTTGGAACACGTTACAGGCCCCCATCGGCTAATACTGATTGTACTTCACTTCTGTATCAAGAGATTTTAAATATAGCCTTGAAAGGTAACATTCTCATTTTGGGCAACTTTAACATGCCATCCATAAATTGGACAACTTTATCTGGTAGAACGATGGTTGAAAAAGATTTAATTTCGCTTATTGTGGATATGGGTCTTGAGCAAGTTGTAAGTGAACCAACTCGTGGTGAGAACATATTAGATCTAGTTATTACCAATACAGTGAGTTCCATTACAAATATACAAATGGATGCCCCTCTGGGTTCTAGTGATCATTATTCCATCTCTTTTTCTTTGTTATTTTTTCAACAAAATTTGAATTATTCAGAATTTAAAAACTACAATCAAGCTAAATTTGACATTTCAATGACCAATTAAATTCTATTTCATGGGATGAAATTCTATCTCCCCTTTCCCTTGAGAAATCTTGGGAATATTTGAAAGTGTCAATTTATTATTTGGAAGATTTATATGTCCCTATAAAGAAAAAGTTTAATAAAAAGGGGAAGATTCCCTTGTGGTTCAATAGAACTATACAAAAAATAATTAAACAAGAACAAAGGCTTTTTTCTCTTTTAAAAAACAGAAGGGGAGACACTAATGATTTATTACTTTTCAAATATAGGAAAACTCTAAAACTTCTAAAACAAACTATTATACAATCTAAAAAGAAATTGGAGTTTTATCTAGCACACTCTAAAGATAGTTACAAACCATTATTTTCATATCTTAATAATAAGAAATTGAATAATAGATATATGGGTCCCTTAATTGTCAATAATTCCATTATATCAGTTGATAGTGATAGTGCAGACACTTTTAATAACCAGTTTTGCTCAGTCTTTACAAAAAAAGAAATCCCTAAACTATTTAAGCATGTAGATAATTGTAAATTACACTATACTATTACAGAAGATGATACCTTAGAGGCCATTTACTCTTTAAAACAGACTTCTAGTCCAGGACCAGACAACATTACTCCCAGATTTTTATTAGAAACTGCTAAAGTTATTTCTAAACCATTAACTCTAATCTTTAATAAATCCCTATTAGATGGTGTCATTCCTCATGACTGGGCACTTGCCACAGTCATACCAATCTTTAAAAAAGGTAATCACTCTAATCCTGAAAATTACCGACCAATAAATTTAACATCTATAATAAGTAAACTAATGGAGAAAATTATTAAAAAATTGTTGGAACAGGAATCTATTATTAATAATGTAACTGACATTACTCAACATGGATTTAGGCAGGGGTACTGTTGCACTACCAATCTTGTAGCTTTTTATAACTATATTAGTTTAGGACTTGACATAGGTATCCCCATGGATGTTATTCTCCTTGATTATAGTAGAGCTTTTGATAAAGTTCCTCATGATGTATTGTTGGATAAAATGTTGAACATTGGATTTTCACAGTTTTTAACTAATTGGGTATCAGGCTGGTTAAATAATAGACATCAACAGGTTAGAATAAATGGTTCTCTCTCCCAAATTCAGAAAGTGACCAGTGGAGTTCCGCAGGGTTCGGTTCTTGGACCAACGCTGTTTAATATTTTTATTAGTGATCTACAGGTTCGTTCTGATAATCTTCTTTCAAAATTTGCTGATGATACTAAGTTGGGAGGGTCTGTTAATTCATCACTAAACAGGGTCTCTATTATTAATAACTTAAAAATTATTGAGGACTGGGCAGATTCCAATAGGATGATACTTAATTCAGATAAGTGTCATGTACTACATTTTGGAAGGAATAATCCCAAACAAACCTATTATTTAAATAATATTCCCCTTCAGGTGTCATTAGTAGAGCGCGATCTTGGAATTCTTGTAAATGACAAATTGTCCTCAACGGATCACTGTACTAGGATAGCCAATATATCCAATGCCATGCTTACCCGTGTTCAACGATCTTTTGTGTCAAGGACTCAGGAATGTATTGTCCCCTTGTTTAGAGCTTATGTGAGGCCTCACTCTGATTATGGGTCTCCTTTCTGGAGTCCTTATTTAAGGCAAGACAGGGATAGAATAGAAAAAATCCAGAGAAGAGCCACCAGAACGGTTCCCTATTTGGCAAAATTGGACTATTGTGATAGACTTCAGAAAACTGGGTTACATTCACTTCACTTAAGACGTATTAGAGGTGATTTGCTACTTTTATACAAAATCCTTAATTCTCAGGACTTAATGCACCTATGTGGCTTAAATTTGTCTAGTAGAAGAATTAGCCCTCGGTTTCATAATAAACAAATTGATGTTGCAAGTTCTAAAACTAACAAAATGTTAAATTATTTTACAGTTAGAACGCCTAGAGTTTGGAATTTATTACCACAAGACCTGGTGGAATGTGATTCAATTTCATCTTTCAAAAGGGGATTGGATCTTTGGTTGGAGTCTAACTACTTTAGGGTTTAATTTTCCCACCATGATGGTGGGGGACAATCTCGATGGGCAATAGCCTTCTTTTGTCCCTGTGAACCAAGTAAACCAAGTAAACCAAGGACCATTCACACTGTACAGGGGAGTGGTCACTCAGTATATCTGGGAGCACCTGAACATTGGCAAGTCTTTCAGTATGGGAGGACAGTACCCATTCAATCAATGTACTTCTTCCCATCCTATAGTTGGTTCTTGTGCAGCTCTGGACTACCTGCATCAGGCATAATCCATTTATCAGATCACTACAGGGGGAACTGGAGCTGGACATCTTCCAGTACAGGAGGAGCACAAGAATGAGGGTACATGATATGAAATTGGAAGGTGGCAGGTTGAGGGGAAATGTGAGGAGATTTTTCTTCACAGAGAGAATGGTGGACACATGGAATAGTTAGTCACAGAAGGTGGTAGGAGTGAACACAGTGAAGGGATTTAAACATATCTGGAAAGGCATAAGGGAGCCTTAGAGGTGGGAAGGAGTGGTGATACGCCTTTGACCAGGTAGTGTCAGAGGCTGCAAACAAGTGTAGGGCTTATGGGCAGACTTTATGGGCCTAGCAGTCCTTAACTGCTGACAATTTTTATGTTTCTATGTGACATACAGGCAAGACTTTTTCCACAATCACTTTAACGTAGGGTATAGTTTTCTTTTCCCGGTGGACCAGCTGTCCCAAGAACAAAGGAGTAGGCTCTAGTGTGGCAGTCTCCACAAAGCCCAGACATGCTGGACTGTCTAACATTGGTGCAAGGTCATGCACATACAAAAGAAAAATCCAAGAAAGGAGTATTACCTAGGAGGTGAAACACTGGCATCCTCAAACCAGGAATGAGATTTGGGAATCATAATCTCAGATGACCTGAAGGTTTGTAAGCAGTGTGAGAAGGCAACAATGAAGGCCAACAGAATGCTGGGTTGCATTGGGAGGAGAATCACGAGCAGGAGGAGAGATAGATGGTACTACCACTGTATAGATCGCTGGTCAGGCCTCAACTGGAATATGGAGTCCAATTCTGGATGCCTCACCTCAGGAAGGACATTGACAGGGTGAAAACAGTACAGAGAAAGGTGACAAAAATGATTCAGGAGTCTGCAGTACATGTCCTATGAAGAGAGACTTAGGGAACTGAATATGTACTCACAGGAGCAGAGAAGAGAGAGAGGGGACATGATTGAAACATTCAAGTACATAAAAGGTATTAACAAGGTACAGGCATAGGAACTTTTTCACTTTAAGAAGGGCTCCAGGACCAGAGGACATGATCACAGGCTGCAAGGGGGGAGGTTCTCTACCAACACCAGGAAGTTTTTCTTCACAAAAAGAGTGGTGGATGCCTGGAACAGCCTGCCCCAAGAGGTTGTTGGGGTCAACACTGAGGGGAGATTCAAGAATGCATGGGATAGACACAAGGGAGCCCAAAGTACAAAGGGCAACAAGAGTGTCAAAATAGGTCTAAAACAAACGGACAGACTAGATGGACATAGTGGTCTCCTGCTGCCATCAACTTCAATGTTTCTATATTTTTGTTTCCCTCTCCCATCATCAAGGTGTATATAATGGTGGTGGAGGTCGGAGATTGCTTCACCTGTCCTAGTCAACTGCTGGATGTCTGTTCTTGAGGGGCATTGTTCATTCCCTACTAAATGACAGGGGAAGAGGCATCTCCTGCTTGCTGCATGGGTTGCTCTAATTCCACTCATTGGCTAGTCAATAGAATTTATCAGCTTTTTCTGCAAACAAATTCTCTGTTTGCTACATTGCATACAGAACTTTTCTTTCCAGTACTCAGCACTATTTTCCTCCAGATCCTGGTTCTAACTCCAATAACTGTGATAGTTCCCATGATGGCAACCGTGCCACTTATGCCATGAGCTCTTTGGGGTCTCCAGTGAAAATATTAATAAGAAAATGTTTGCATAACAACTGCAGTGTTACAAAACTTACTGTAGCTTGAGTAACTGCAGGACAAATCTGTGTAGCATTTAGCAGGTAACCCTCTGTAAAGTAGCTGTAAAACCACTTTTGGATGAACTCAGATGTATAGCAAGTATCTACTATACATAAGTGATTTTGTGTAGCAGTTGGATGAAAATGTTGTAGTTTTGTTGCTATGCTATACCAAGAAAAATATTCATTGGGGGTCTAATGACTATCAGACTATCACCTCCTTCAGAATCTGGTGAGTCTATCCAAACAAAGGTTAGTTGCTCTTATTGACCCCTGGTGGATGGTAGTTTCCTATCTATGGAGGGAGAGTGTCCTCCCTAATCAGATTTCAAACCAGGTTGGTTTGGTTAACAGCAGACACACTTGCAGAGGCGGGGGGGGCTAGGATCAGAGTTTCATTACCTATCATGGTGTTCCATGCATGGAATGCCATATCAAGAACTTCAATCTTAGGTGTGGCAGCCTTGGTAGACCTGATCAGGGCATTATGGGTTTCCTTCCTCAACCCTCTAAGGAAATGCATCCTAAACTCTGAATCCTCTACACTTGGAGTCTTCTGACCTTCATAATAAACCTGTCTAAATGTTCTATAAAAGTCCTTGGGATCCTGATTAGATTTCTCTCTCAACTTGAGAGCAGCTGCCTTTGAATTTTACAGGCAGTCTGTGCCTTCCATACTCACAATGCATAGCAGTACACAGACTCTCAGAGGTGTCTTTTTTACAATCAGGACTTAGCACCTCCATCCTTTGGATTATGGCATTGATGGAGGTTGACTGTATAGTACAAATGCAACTTCTTTTGCTGACTAATGCCAAGTGGCTCCAGAACACACAAAGTAGGTTTCAGTGCTGAGGGATATGTGTCTGCACTGTTGGAGTCTTTCTTGGAGGGATCAAACCTCTCAATTGCTTCCTGTACTATTGACATCTCACTCATATATAGATGTTTCCACTGAAGAGGATCAATGCCATCAGCTCCCCCACCTCCCAAATAGGAGTACATTCTGTTTCTGCCTAATGAATATGGGTGACTCATCCACTAGTGCAGTAGAGTTCCCACTACCAATGGATTTTATGGCAGTAGTCTCAGCATAAGAGGAGATGAAGAAATTCACAAGTAGGCCCCATAGCACATATCATTTAGGTCTGTGATGTCACATTCTACTGGGACCAACTTAATGGGGAGATAGGCACTGTGTTTCCAGATGAGCCCTCAATTTTCTTCCAGGTGGAAACATGGGCCCTTTTGTCTACTCTATCCAGCTCTAACTGGCAGACTCTGTCATCCCATTTACTTTCCTCCAGACAAAACTTCCTGCTGCAGCTGCTGAATGTTTCCTTTTTGCCCTGACCTCTCATCCTTTTCCTCACTGACCTTGTCTATCAATTCTATCTCCTTTTCTTCAAACCACGTTTTCTCCTAGGAGACAGATCTGGCTATCTGACTATCTGGCTAGGGTTGCAAATCTGATTCTCTTTCTGTATCACTATCTCCCTATGTCCATGTTTTCTTTTTCTAATTTTTATGTTTGCTTGCACGCATGTGCAAGAAACATCTTGTGGTAGTAGCACATTTCAGAGGTGTGCCAGTGTTGTGGCCAATGCAGGGGACAATTTAGTGGGTGTATCCCTCAGCCACCAGTCAGTGAGCATGCTGGCGATGACCTCAAAATTCAGAGAGCTAAAGAGTCGAAACAAATCTGCCACAGCAATCAGGTGCCATTTCATCATTGCAGCGGCAGATGAGATGACTCTGGCCATGCGCAGTACAGTGCACAGTAATGTGCATGGCTGGAGTTATGAGCAGTTGCTCGGTGTGCCGTTCCTGGTGAAACATTTCAATAAATAAAACAGCTGCTGTGAGCCTTTCCACAATGGCAGCTCATGCCACCAGCCACACACTCACAGAAAACCAACATTGGGGATGCCCAATCCCTATGTCGACATGTATCCTCCCTCCCCACAGCCACATTGTGGCACACTTGGAGCCCACTCCAGTGTGCACAGATTTTTGTTATTTTCCAGACACCAGGATGCCCACTCCCAGTGTCAGATACCCCCCACCCTCCAAGATCAATTTCTTTGCCAATGGGATTGACAAATATCCATTGGAATCAGGTTTCCCCTCCACCCTAAGCTTGCCGACGGAGATTGGGCCCCCCATACCAAATTCATGTGGCACACTGGGAGCCCATTCGAGTGTGCCCAAAAGTTTTATTTTGTAATTATTTTTTTAACCTATCAATAAAGAAAATGATCCCCCGGAGTCTTTTTTTTCTTTGTTAAACTGTAAAAAAGAAAACTGTCCAGCATCGCCTCCCCAGTCCCCCTTCCCCACCCAAACCCTCCCTCTACACACCCACCTCCTCACACCCTCTCTCACCCATACTTACCCTCTGGAGGTCAGGAGCAGTGATCTTCTGTGAACTGGGACGTGTCTTCACTCTTCAAAGCTGAACTAAGAACTGAGGAATCAGGTAAGCGTTGTATAATGGAAGTCAATGGGGGGTTTCAACTTAGGTTGATATCTCAACCACTTTTAGGAATTTTCCCCCAACATTTTCAACAGGGGGTTCTTGGGACACCACCTCATGAACATGTCACTGTCGTTTCATGTCTCAGTCCCGAAAAAGATGATTTGGCGGTCACTGCAAAGAATGACCTTTTGGAACCAATTAACAAAACAACAGTACCACTGTTCATGAGGTGGGGTCCCAAAAAGCCCATATTGAAAATCTGGTGAAAAAATTCAAAAAAATGACTGCGTTACGGCTGTGCATTGTTCATTTTTTATGCACGCTCATGACTTCACCAATGTTTAATTGTTTCACTCCAGATTTTCAACATTGCCATTTTTAAACACCTCCTTATGAACAGCATAGCTGTCATTTTTCACATTCTGTCTGAAATGTGTTTTTGCACCTGTGGTGCAGAATGTCATGGTCGCTATGTGAAATCAACTTTCAGGATGGATTAACAAAATCACAGTGCCACTCTTCATGAGGGGAGGTCCCAAAAAGTCCATGTTAAAAATTTGGTGAAAAAATTCAAAAAAATAACCAACTTACGGGCATGTGTTGCACAGTTTTTATGCATGCATGTAACTTCGCAAAGTTTTCATATTTTCTCTCTAGAGTTTCAACATTGCCATTTTTTCACACCTCCTCATGAACAGTACAGCTGTTATTTTTTACATTCTGCCTGAAATGTGTTTCCACACCTGTGGCGCCGAATGGCGTAATTGCTGGGCAAAATCACCTTTCAGAACAGAGTAATGAAATAATAGTGCTACCTTTTTTTTCCATTTACCTTGGTCTATGTCCTGAGCATGTATAGTCAACTGCTCCAATAAAGAAAGCTATTCTCTCCTCCTCTGTCATTACTAACTGCTTCATTCCCATTTCAGTGATGGTTTGGTCTCTTTCTGCCTGTGCTCCTTCAAGTTGTTGTTCTAAAACTTTAATGTGGTAATTCTGAGCACTGACAGTGAAGATTGGTAGTCTCCTGTGTAAGCTGTGCTGTTTCAGTTTCCACACATGCATAGCTGTCTTTAAAAGTGGTCACCTCTAATTCCTTAATCCTCAGGGAACTGCATTCCCTTGGCATGCCTGTTAAAGATTCCTGTAAGTCTGCCATTTCTTTCAATAGTGCTTCTTTTTCCCTGCTTATTTATTTCCTATCTATATCTGGTCCTGGGCATCTTCTAATTGCTTTAACAGGTCTTGTGCCCATTGATTTCATGAACCATGACCTCACAGCTGGCCATCTTGCAATGCCTGTTTTGTGTACCATAATTTCTTCTTTAAAGAGCAGCCTGACTCCTTTCCTCCTTAAGGTTTTGGGAAAGATCTTTTAACTGGCTGAATAAAGCTTCCTTTTCACTAGCTATCTGGCAGTGTTGTGATTTCTGATGCCCATTTTTAAAATAATAAACTGCTACAAATATTGCTAGGGTTTTTCTTGTTTTTGATTTTGTTTATGCAGTTTTGTGGTCTAGCAAATAATTTGTCAAGGTTTTTCTAGTTTATTTGGGGAATACTGACATTTACCTATCCATTTTCCTATTTTGGGGTCAACCTTTTAAATATACTGATGTATGCCAGCTAAAACTTCTGCTTCTAAGGTTAACAATGCAATCATGTTTACTCAATTACCCTTTCACTCAAATTACAAAGCAAAATGCATCTCAGAGAATGGAGAAACTCAACATATGCTGTCTGTACTAACCCTAATACTCCTAGAGTTCAGTCAACTATTTCAGCAACTTATGTTAATGTGCACATGGATTTTAAATTGCAGTTCACCAAGCACCTTTTTTAGCACAGCTCTGAGCTTTACCACTCAGCACCTGTATCTATTTTTAGGGCTGTGGGCAGAGCCTACAACCCTTTTAAGATCGTAGCTCTGAAAACTGTTGCTCAAGGAACCTTCTGTTGGATGTTTTGAAGTATCCTTCCGAATGCCCAAGGAAGCTTGAAACCCTCCACCATGATCGGCTGCTACGGAATAACAGCTGCACTATTTTGGCTGTCACTTCTGCATTCTGGGGTAACTGCGCATGCGCGAGTGTCGCACATGCTTTGTTGCTTCACCGCCGCCATTCCGATTCAATGCAGAAAACCGCCGGTTAAAAATTTATAATGCTGTGAGGCAGCAAGAGAAAATAAAATAAGAGCATGCCAGCTCTTTGCTCGCTCTCTCTCGCTTCTTTGCCTGTCTGCATGTTAAAATATTTCATCCCTGGAGCACAGCAGCTTTACTTTCTATTTCAAATTAGAAAGCTGCTCTGAAGCTCCCTCACAATTTTTTTCCTTCCCCTCACCCACCACCGCCAACATCGGGGTGCCTAATCCCTGTGCGTACACCCCCCCAAGTCATGTGGCACACTGGGCGCTCACCCCAGTGTGCCCAAATGTTTCTTTCATCTGCAAAAACAAAAAACGGTCCCTCGTCATCACTCCAGTATTTTTGTTTTAATTTTTTCTCCCTGTAAAAAAAAGGTCCCTCATCACTGCAGCCCCTCTCCCCATCCCCACCTCCTCTGAGCACCCACCTCCCCAACCCGCCCCTACTCCCATACTTACCTCTGGAGGTCAGCTGTCATGTTCTCTGGACCGACATGTCTGCACTCTTCAAAGTCGAACCACGAACTGAAGAATCAAAGATAAGCCTGCTATAATGCCATTCAATGGGGTTTTCAACTTGTGCTGATATCTCAGCCATTTTTTTTGAATTTCTTCCCCAAATTTTCAACATGGGGTTTTTGGGACCCCAGCTCGTGAAAACTGTCACTGTCATTTTGTTACTCAGTCCCGAATGGTGATTTCACAGTCGCTGCATATAATCACTTTTCAGGATCGATTCATAAAATGACAGTGCCACTGTTCATGAAGTGGGGTCACAAAAATCTCATGTTGCAAATTTGGTGAAAAAATTCCAAAAACTGACTGTGTTTCAAGCATGCATTGTGCAGTTTCTATGCACACTCCTAACTTTGCAATTTTTAATATTTTTACTCCACATTTTCAACATTGCCATTTTTCCACACCTCCTTCAAAACAGTAAAGCTGTCATTTTCCACAAATTGCTCAAAATGTGTTTTTGCACCTGCAGCGCAGAACAGCATGTTTGCTCTGCGAAATCACCTTTCCGAACAAGTGAACAACATGACACTGGCACTGTTCATGAGGAGGGGTCCAAAAAAGGCCATGTTGAAAATTTGGTGCAACACCTCCAAACAAGCATTTGTCAATGCTGAATGTTGATTGCATTGGTCCGTTGAGCTCACTCACTGCCCCCTGTCACTCGCTCATTCTGTTTCTCCCAGTGATGCAGGCTGCTGTTTTGTACTGTGCTCCTGCCTGAGTTGGGACTCTTTTTTTGTCCACAAAGAAATCTGCAGCTGTCCTGACAGAGCTCCATTGAGGTGGCTCACTCTCCCTCTCACTCGCTCATTCTGTTTCTCCTGGTGCTGCAGGCTGCCCTTTTGTACAGGGCTCCTGCTTCTGTTTGGTGGCTTATTATGCCCACAAAGAAATCTGCAGTAGTCCCGACACAGGTCCATTGAGCTTGCTCACTCCCCCCCTGTCACTCGCTAGTTCCGTTTCTGCCAGCACTGCAGGCTGGCCTTTTGTACTGGGCTCCTGCCTGCGTTGCTGCCTTTTTCTGCCCACAAAGAAATCCGCAGCAGTCATGACAGAGCTCCACTGAGCTCGCTCACTCCCCCTCTCTCACTCGCTCGTTCTGTTTCTCCTGCCACTGCAGGCTGCCCTTTTGTACTGGGCCCCTGGGTGCATTGTTGCCTTTTTCTGTCCACAAAGAAATCTGCAGCTGTCCCAACAGAGAGCCATTGAGCTCACTCACTCCCCCTCCCTCACTCACTCGTTCTGTGTCTCCTGCTGCTGCAGGCTGTCCTTCTGTACTGGGCTCCTGTCTGCGTTGGCATCTTTTTCTGCCCACAAAGAAATCTACAGCAGTCCTGACACAGGTCCATTGAGCTTGCTCACTCCCCCTCTCTCACTCGCTCATTCCGTTTCTGCCGGTGCTGCTGGCTTGTCTTTTGTACTGGGCTCCTGCCTGCGTTGCCGCCCTTTTCTGGCCACAAAGAAATCTGCTGCAGTCACGATAGAGCTCCGTTGAGCTCGCTCACACCCCTTCTCTCACTCAGTCATTCTGTTTCTCCTGCTGCTGTGACTGCCATTTTGTACTGGTCCACTGCATGCATTGCCACCTTTTTCTGCCCACAAAGAAATCTGCAGCAGGCCCAACACAGCTCCGTTGAGCTCGCTCACTCCCCTTCTCTCACTGGCTCATTCTGTTTCTGCCAGCGCTGTAGGCTGGCCTTTTGTACTGGGCTCCTGCCTGCATTGGCACCTTTTTCTGCCCACAAAGAAATTTGCAGCTGTCCTAATAGAGCTCCATTGAGGTCGCTCACTCCCCCTGTCTCATGCGCTCATTCTGTTTCTCCTGGCACTGCAGGCTGCCCTTTTATACTGGGCTCCTGCCTCTGTTGGTACCTATTTCTGCCCACAAGGAAATCTGCAGTAGTCCCAACAGAACTCCATTGACCTCACTCACTCCACCTCTCTCACTCACTCATTCTGTTTCTGCTGGCTCTGCAGGCTGCACTTTTGTATGGGGCTCCTGCCTGCATTGCTGCCCTTTTCTGCCCACAAAGAAATCCAGCAGTCACAATAGAGCTCCGTTGAGCTCGCTCACTCCCCCTCTCTCAGTCACTCATTCTGTTTCTCCCGTGGCTGCAGGCTGCCCTTTTGTACTGGTCCCCTGCATGCATTGCTGCCTTTCTTTGCCCACAAAGAAATCCGCAGCAGTCCCAACAGAGCTCCGTTGAGCTCACTCACTCCTTCTCCCTCACTTGCTTGTTCTGTGTCTCCCGGCACTGCAGACTGCCCTTTTGTACTGGGCTGCTGCCTGCATTGGTGCCTTTTCCTGCCCACAAAGAAATCTGCAGCAGTCCTGACAGAGCTCAGTTGAGCTCGGTCACTCCCCCCCCACTTGCTCGATCCTAATCTGTCCCAAACACTGATTTTCGACAGTGACTGTGGTATTCTGCACCGGAAGCTCGAAAACACATTTTGGCCAGGATGTGAAAAATGACAACTGTACTGTTCATAAGGAGGCGTGGAAAAATGCCAGTGTTGAAAATGTGGCGTGAAAATATTACTAATTTGTGAAGTTACAAGGGTGAGTGGAAACTGAACAACACACGCTCATAACATTGTCATTTTATGGACTTTCATCACAAAATTTTCAACATAGGCATTTTAGGATCTCTACTCATGAACAGTGTCAGTGTGATTTTCTTAATATGTCCCGAACACTGATTTCCCAAGGCGACCGCACTATTGTGCGACAGAAGAGCGAGAACACATTTGGGCCAGGATGTGAAAAATGACAGCTGCACTGTTCATAAGGAGGTGTGGAAAAATAGCAATGTTGAAAATCTAGAGTGAAAATATTGCAAAGTTGCGAAGGTATGAGTGTGCGTGGACACTGTGCAATGCAAACTCGTAACACACTCATTTTATGGATTTTTGTCACTAAATTTTCAAATTTGGCATTTTAGGACCTCTGCTAATGAACAGTGTTACTGTCATTTTCATAATGTGCTCCAAACATGGATTTCCCACAGCAACCATGCTATTCTGCGCCAGAACTGCGAAAACACATTTCGGCCAGGATGTGATAAATGACAGCTGTACTGTTCATAAGGCAGTGCAGAACAATGACAATGTTGAAAATCTGGAGTGAAAATATTATAAATTCATGAACCTATGAGCGTGCATGCAAACTGCGCAACACACACTCGTATATCAGTCATTTTTGGGATTTTTTCCACCAAATTTACAATATAGGCTTTTTGAGAGCCCACCTCATGAACAATGGCACTGTTGTTTTGTTATTCGGTCCCAAAAGGTGATTCCACACAGTGACCGTGAAATCACCTTTCGGGGTCGATTAACGCCATGACAGTGCCAGAATTCATGAGGAGGGGTCCCAATAACCCCATGTTGAAAATGTGGTGCCAAAATTCTAAAAATGCCTGAGATATGCATCAAAGTTGAAAAAAAAAACTATTTATTCCATTATACAGCTTACCGGCATTTCCTCAGTTTGTGGTCGGCTTTGAAGAGTGCAAACGTGTTCCCGTTCCACCAAAGGTCATCTCTCCAGACTCCAGAGGTAAGTATGGGGTGAGGGGGGTGTGAGGAGGCAGGGTGCGCAGTGGGTGGGCACAGGTTGTGGAGGCGGGCAGGGAGACCACGAGGGACCATTTTCTTTTCTGACAGGCTAAAAAAAAAAAAACATTGCGAGACCATTTATTTTTTAACAGGGGCATGTGGCACTCTGGGGTGACCTCTCAGGGTGCCAACAGACTCTGTTTTTGGGGGGCAGCTGTAGCCGACAGGGGATTAGGCACCCCCGTTGGCACACAACAAAAGGGGGGGTGATATTATGCTGATAGGGATTGGGCACCCCCGTCAGCACACAACAAACGCGCGGGGAGCATTACATAATGCCGATGGGGAGTAGGCTCCCCCATCAGCAACATAATTTGGGCACTGAAGCTGTTGGGGATTGGGACCCCTGTCGGCAAACAAACAAGGTGGGGAGGGTACATGCTGCCGAGGGGAATTGGGCACCCTCTCAGTGGGGGGGTGCTTATATTGTTTGTGAATATGGCGACAAACTGCCGCCATCATCACAAACAATATCACTGTTACAAGCTTCTGCCCAGCAATGACGGGTAGCTCCCTGATTGCAGCGGAATGGCTTGTGCTGCAATGATGAGGAGGCCCCTGATTGCAGCGGCTGAAACCTTACAAGGTTGTGGCATGCTGGCTGAACTAGTGTCAGCAGCAGCATGCCATGGCATTGGGGAAAGTGGGCCAAGCCTTTAAAGGCTGTGGGAGCATTGGCCACAACAGTGCCATGCCTCCACAACCTACTTCTGGCAACCTGCCTCAATATGTTTCTTGAGCATGCGTGCAATCAACATAAAAATGGCCAAGTGGCACCTGGGCATTGAATAATTTTTATGCACATGTGTCACTTTGGTCATTTGATAGCTCTTCACATCCCTATTGGCTCTGACTAGAGTTTGTTTATTTTGCTTACCAAATTAGGCATGTCACTAGTTGCCTGATACTTATGCCACTATTGGGACATAAGATTATATGGCCCCATGTGGGGCTGCAAGATTTGTAGGGATAATGACACCCTTTGATTGGTTGCTTGGCTAGCTACTATGGTAAAGATTCACAAGGACATTGCCATAACCCCCACATGGTTAAACATGACAGCTTTACCAATGGTGGCAAGCAGCTACCAACTCATTACACATAATGGATACAAGCATGCCAACAGTGACATGCACATCTCATTTAAAGTATTTTTTTTTCTTCTATTTCTCCCCTGATGGGGTTGGCTGCTCCTTCCACTGATTCTCCCCCCAGCCCTGTCACCTGGTGTCCCAGGGACTTACCACCATCCGGGCTTTCCCTCACAGCTTCCCCCTGTGGCGGGAGTTGGTGGCTCCCATCTGCTGATGGAACAGATCTGGTTTCTGGGAGAGGGCCAAGTAGCCTGGGTGTGGAGCCTGCGAGTGGTCAGTATCATCCTGCCCCACTGCTGACCATTTTTGCTCTTCCTCCCCATTAGAGGAGTGGACATGCAATGCCATTCAGACATGCCCAAGCATGCTTCCATGTGTAGGACATCGACGGTCACCATTCCTCTGTCCCCCCATTGCAGTTCCGGCTGCCTGCACCCTCAGCACCTCTAGTGGTCAGGAAAATGCCAGGGATGGTGTCTTTTCTTCCCCAGAGAAGGACAGCTGTCCTCCAGACACTCAATCCACCTCTCCCTGGCTGACCCCCAATGCCCTAAGATTGCTCACCACCTTGGGCAACTGGCATGGTGGCAGGTGAGGCTTGGTGCCTCGGCCCTCTGCTCCACTAGCAGTAGTAAAAATTGTGTTCTGCTATTCAGAAAAGGATTATCCAGTTGAGCCTAGACTCATTTACAATGGGGTCCGACCAGTCTGGCTCAAAGCATATTTTTTAGAATGAATTGACAGAAGGGGCAGAGCTAGCCAGCCAAGATGGAGGATGTGTAACTAAGTAGCTGCAATACCTAGACCACCAATCTGGACCCATCCGACAGATCGTATACCCACTATTCCTAAATACACAACAGATTGGACTTCTGCAGGTAGAGACTGTCATTTTGATGCCACTTTGGCCAGAATTGGAACCCGTGGGCATTGACTACAGCAATTTTTATTTATTTATTTTAGTCTTTGGTAACCGGGTATGGTCCACTAGGCACAAGTGCCTGTTTTCAGGGGCGACCTGGGAGCCCTGGGCAGTTAAGTGACTTGCTCAGAGTCACACAGTATGCAAGTGGAAGTTGTGAGAATCAAACTCAGGTCTGGTCTGCTGGATGTACCAAGCTTGTTCACACCTCATTCCTCTAACCTCTACACTATACTGCCAGCCCACACTTTGATTCTGCTGAGCTGAGACATCTATTCTGGGGCCGTTGGACACTGTCAGACCACCAGAGTTTAGTTTACTGCTCAGATCTGAGATCACCCAATGCGAGGCACCAAGAACAGGGTGCAGGGGTGGCCCAACCTGAACTGTGAAATGTGGAACTTCAACTTTCTCATATAACTGTAATGCTTAATAAAATCCTGTTGGATACTGCTGAACTGAAAGACACTATTGCCAGCACAAAAAAAGATTTATCTCTTATAACGACACAAGTATCTAGCACGGAAGCAGTAATTAAGAGACAAGACAGCATCCTACATGACCATCACTGTTAGTTAAGGGACCACAATAATCTGCTCCAGTACCTCCTTGCCAAGGTAGATGATCTTGAGAACTGAGGAAGGAGAAAAAATATAAGAATAATTGGAGCCCTGCCAGCCCAGTAGCACTGAGGATTGAGATGCTGGATGTCACACCTCGCACCACACCAGTGACTTGGGTTCCAGAACGAGCTCAGGTCATTGGGGGTCGACCAGGGGGGAGAAAGATTGAGCATCCCAGGGTCTGCTCTCCTCCTCCTCCTCTGGGGAGGGTGGGGAGGGACACCCATGCATATGCTGGCTCCTAGTGATGGCTGAGGGCTAGGATGAGTCACAGGGCAAGAAAGGGTTGGCACGGCAGGCGTCCGGCGAGCAGTGCATAGGAGCGCATATAACTGCATCACTGGCATCATTGCATGCTTGTGCTGTGATGGGGACTTAGGGGTTAAAATCTTCTAAATCCTCCGATACATGAGGGTCGGGCCATGGCATTACACCTATCACTCCTAGGAGCTCCTTCTGGCCCTGACCCCTTGGTCGTCTGAGACTGGGGACCATGACGTGGCCTAGAGAGAGGGTGAAGGTGAGGAGGTAGTAGCTTGGGCATGACATCTGATGCAGGAGCCGCTAGCTGAAGACCTGATATGGGGCACCATAGGACCACCCCAGCCGAGGAGGTAAGGCTAAAAGAAATAAACAAGAAAAAAAAAGAAGAATTGGAGTCCCAGAAGGTACTGAAGGCAATGATATGAATGCCTTCCTAAGGAGAACCCTACCGGAGCTACTCAAAATGAACAATTGAGCTCCACCAGAGCTGGAACAAGCTCACAGATCTCTTGCCCTGTGACCACGGCAAGGGGAATGTCCACGGCCAATATTATGTAAATTTCTAAGGTTCCCAGAGAAGGAAGCTTATTTATGGGCTGCCAGAGAGTTGAAACAACTGGTGTGGGAAAACTGTCTTGTACAGTTATACCAGGACTTTCATTTGAACTTTCAAAATGGAGGATAGCATATGGACCGGTTAAACAAATACTCTATAAGCTTAACATACCAGCTTCTCTGCAGTATCCAGTGCTGCTCCATGTCCAGTATAGAGGAGAATTTATGTCCCTCAATAATACAAAAGAAGTCAAAATGTTCCTGCATGACATCTCTGGAGAAAGGACTTAGACCCGACAGCTGCCATCTCTACCTCGTGGAGAAGCCCAGCAACCGATGGAGGTTTCCATAGACCACGATGCTCGGATAGCTCAGTCCCAATACACTAATGTATACCCAAATGACAAGGCTGGATGGCAACAGGTAAAGAGGGGAAAGCTGAAGAACAAGACAGGGCCACAAAGCATCAAACAACCCCAATAGACTGATTCCAGGTCCCGTCGAGGGAGATCGGGAAGTCAACAGCGCAAGAGCTACCTGTCAGACAGGAGCGGCTCCTTTGCGTACAACACTCGGGTAAAGGTCTTCAATGGATACAAAGCCCTGAGAGACCTTCATCCGACAGCCCTGAACCATGAAGACCCAGCTGACAAAGGAGCCACTAAAGGACTGAACGCTGCCACGGGGACTTTACTGGTGACTAGGCCCCAATATATCATGAGTGGGCAGACTGTTTGCAGGAGACCCCAGCTGAACACTTGTCCACCATCCTGCCACTGACCTAGGTCCAGACAGAGTCATGATGCAGGAGCTGCTAGCAGGTAAAATATAGTAGCAGTTTCCTCCAGAGCAAAGGTGCCTCCTCTCAAGTCAGAGAATGAGTTTATAATGCCTTCAAGTAGTTCAGTTTAGTTAAGGGGTTCAGCCCTGTGGATATCCTGAGCTGGGGGAAGGCAGATAATAATTAGAAGAGAAGCACTATAGCTACAATGAATTGCTCTGCACCACTTGGCTCCGGGGATTGTTATGAAGTTTGGGACTTGGCAATCAGTATTAATAAAATGTTTCTGATTGGGCCGTTTTGCCCGTAGTTTGGTTTATTTTCTGGGAATCTGCATGATAGTTCTTTCCTCTTGCTGCAGGGTAAGAATAATTTTGCTTTGATTAGAGGCAGCTTTTGAAAGGGGCCGAGCATGTTCTGAACTATACGCATTGATTTACATAGCGGAGCCCAAGCTAATTCGGGCCAAGTGCTTCCTGAAGGGGAAAATGAGGAATAGGCTCCCCATAAAAGCTTCAGGACAAGACCTTGCATGCACTGCAGTGTCTATATTTACATTAGCTACATGGAGAGGTACAAATGGTACTCTCATTTGGTATAGGGTAAAACAGGCTGCTGCCTAAATCATACAGTGCACTCCCAGCATCATGGACAGCTCTCTTGGTTGCTGGCTATTACAGACTCTCCACAGGGAAACAGATATAAAGAAGGGTGAGAAGCTCCATATGAGAAGGATACAACAGTGCAATAGAGAGGGACATGTAGACATCAAACCCCAAAGGGGCTCAGAGTGCAACCTTACTCAGCCTCCATGACACAGTGTGTAAAATGCGCTGCAGCACAATCACCCCAGGCAACCAGGGGAATGAATAATCACTACATAAGCCCTGCCAACTGAGTCCGGGCCCCTAACATAACCACACAGAGAACCCTACCCCCCCTTTTCACCTCCTGTCCACAGAGCTGTTAGTGCTGGCACCTTACTGGGCAGATGCTTAATCCAAGAGTCCTGGACTCAACAAATCAGCAAAGGGATAGGGAAGTAAAAAGTCACTCCCTGAAAGGGGGTACTAGGTATGGTCCAAACCCCTCTTACTCTATCAAGTGCCACGGTGTTGCAGCATAGTCTGGCTAGATGCTGTGGGCACATGAAGGCCATTCCCCGCCGGAGGTGGACTGCCGTACCATTGGGGAAGGGTGGGATGCACCTGTCTCTAGACCACTGCAGGCAGTCAGACCTCTAAGGTTTGAATCCATTTTCAGAATAGTTCTCTTGTATTACATGGTGTTATTGGGAGAATTAAGTACACTAGTGTACAGGGGGGCATCTCAGGTGTTGTTAGAGATGTTTTCCAGTCCAATATGTGTACACGGTATTTGGGTAATAGGGGTACTTACCCCAAGTTTAAGGTACCTAATGATAATAAAAAGTAAAACTAGAGTGGTGCTATGGAAAGGGAGACATAGAAGGTATCGCTATAGGATTGGGGAGGTAGTGGGAGAAATGCTTGTGATTATGGAGTCAAGTTCAGACCTAGAACTGAGTAGTAGGGACAACAAGGGGAGATGTATGGTACCACATTGTATCAATGCCATTCGCTCATACACACAATGAAGACATCCCTCTTATGGCTAGCCCTCCAGATGTGACAACCACATCCTGGAATGTAAAGGGCCTTGACTCTCCTGCGAAGAGGAAACAAATACTGTCCAGACTAAAAAAAATTAGGCACTCAAGTGGCGTTCTTACAAGAGACAAAATTAAGCTCTAAAGCAGTTAAGAAACTGTAAGAGAATGGGTGGGGATGGAATCACACAGTGTCTCAGGCTCAGCTAAAAGGGGTGTCTCAATTTTGCTTCACTGTAAGTTGCAGTGGCAGCCTATAGAAGTGCATATTGATGGGGAAGGGAGGTGGATAATCATGAAGGTTTCTACCCCCCACAGGGCCGGTGCTGTTAATTAATGTGTATGCCCCTAAGGAGTGTACCCCTGAGTTTTATGACATCTTATCTCAGAAAATTATGGATGCCTGTCATGATAACCCATATATACTCTTGGGGGGTGACTTTAATTTGATGCTGGATTACTTATTAGACAGATATAACGCCAGGCCAGAACCACATACTCATTCTCTCCACACACTAAAAGAATTGTTATCTTTATACCAGTTGTCTGACATATGGCACCTCTCCCACCCCACAGACAGGGACTACATATATTTTTCTGCCCCTAAGCACATGGCCAGTAGGCTGGACTACTGGTTCATGTCAGCTAACATGACTGCTGCCACAACTGGGATGACCATATCTCTGCTCTATATCTCTGACCATGCCTCAGTGATCTTTAACCTCCTAACTGCCCCGCAATGTAAGAAATCTCTCTTATGGTGCTTAGACCCACTTCTCCTTCAGGATGAATACCTTGCCCCCTTGCTTAAGAATGAGACCGAAATGTATTTTAAGTATAATCTGGGAGGGTTGGTCATAGCAGCCAAAATCTGGCTACTATAAGGGACAAAATAATTAGCTTTGCATCACATGGGTGTAAGCAGAGAGAAAAAGAGCAGTCACAGTTGGAGGACAAACTCAAAAATCTGGAAAACCAATACAAAAAAAAATCCAAAGCCCTAGACAACCCCCAAAAAGTTTCAGAAATCAAAGCATTCTGGCTCCATCTTCATAGCTTGGCCACCCAGAAAGCTGAACAATACCTTTGATGGGTCCAGCTTAAATACTGGGCACATGGAGAGAGGGCTAGCATGCTCCTAGCATACCAGCTGAAGCAGTGACAAGCAGAGAGGGCCATCCAGCAGCTAAAAGATACAAACTGTAAACTCTCCTCGAACCATAAAGTGATTAATAAGATACTGGCTGACTTTTACACAACATTATATTCCTCTCAGTTGGAATGGAAGCAGGAGAAATATAATAACTTCATAGCAACTCTCCCCATCCCCAAACTCCACCAGCAGCAACAGGTGGCTTTGGACACTCCCATCTCAGAAGCTGAAGTCAGCCATATCGTCTCATGCATGGCCCCACATAAAGCCCCTGGGGGAGATGGCTTCCCTGTACACTGTTATAAACTGATCCAACCCTTGATTTCCTCCCACCTTCTCCACATGTTACAGGAGGCACATATCAAAGGAGAACTCCCCACCACCCTGAATGAGGCCATCATTACGGTCCTCCTGAAAGAAGGGAAGGACCATATTCTCCCTGACAATTATAGACCCATTTCATTAATCAACATGGACGCTAAAATCCTCGCTAAAGTCCTGGCTATGTGGTTGGAGAAGATCCTGACAGATATCTCCCACCCCTCCCAAGTAGGGTTCATCAAGGGCAGAATCAGTTCCAATCATATACGAGCTCTATGCCCCCTAATTCAAACAGCTGCAGTACTCCCAACTCCAGCAGCCACAGTAACAATAGACTTTGAAAAAGCCTTTGACTCGGTGGAGTGGAAGTACTTACATGTGGTCCTGAATAGTTATAGTTTGGGTCCTTATTTCTTGACCTGGATTAGGACCATGTATAAAAGACCAAGGGCAAGGGTGTTAACCAATGGGTCCCTCTCGAGACCCTTCTACTCGTACGAAGCACCAGACAAGGATGCCCATTGTCCCACCTTTTATTTATTTTAGCACTGGAACCCCTGACTGCTGCTATCAGAGGACACCCCGAAATTATGAGGATTACAATAGGGGAGAAGCAATACACCATGAAACTATACACAGACAACTGCTTAATACTGACTAATAGCACCTTTCGTAGTCTTCCTCACATCCTAAGTACATTAAATACATTTGGGGCATTCTCAGGACTCAGAATCAATGTAGCTAAGTTCGAGATACTACCCCTCAGTAAACTAACATCTCCAACCATGCTAGGGAACCTAGGATTAACATGGGCTCAGGCATGAATAACATACCTGGGTTAAGATCACCTCTGACTTGAAATCTTTTGCAGATATTAACCTTAAACCACTGGTAGAAAAATTGCAGAAGGATATGGCCAGGTAGGGACACTTACAGTTATCCATGGCAGGCAAAATACCATACAATTCACAAACTGTTTCTCCAATGAGTTGCTTAAGCATTTCTTAATGAGTTGCATAAGTGTTGCTTGATACAGCACAAAGCCATGCACAAACTGTTTCTTAAGAGATAAAACTCAGTTTTGCATTGCATTGTGACTGGACTGCAGATACAGTCCAATTGAGTTACAAAAACATATTATAAACATTACTCTAGAGCTTGTTAAGCACTGAAAAATAATGCAATATGAGTTGCCAGTGCATTACCAACTGTAAAAAACAATGCCAAACCAACTCATTGGTGGAACAGTTTAATGCAACTTGTACTGTAGCTGCAATAAAATGAATGGTAGCCCCCAGAGCCTCCTATCTGTTATCCCACCTTCAGATTTTCCTCCCCGAGAGTTGGACCCAAAAACTGAACAGCTTAATGAACAAGTTCCTTTGGGACTCCTCTCCCTCTTGATAAAGTAGGGCCAAGTTAAGGGCCCATGGGATCAGAGGAGGATGGAAACTGCCTGACTTTGCCAGTACTCACTGGCCTTAATTACTGCCAAAACAGTAAGATGGCTCCAAAAAAGCAATGCAACATCTCAGACACGGTTAAGCATAGAAAAGGATATCATGCAAGGGGCACCCCTGTCAGCATACCTAGTCCACCCTCTGCCCAGACAATTTCAGCACTGGATTACAATCAAAAACTCCTATCTGGCCTGGCAGAAGGTAGGCCAAAGGGCTGAACTGTGTCTTAACCCAGGCCAGCATACCCCACTTTTGAACAACCCACACCTCTGCATCGATCACAAACTAGTCTAGTGGGAAGGATGGGCCAGGAAATCAATTAAGAGCATATGCCACCTAGAGATGCCAGGAGGTATTGCTATAGACTCTTTCCAGTAGCTTAAAGCTAGATATGAGCTGCCCCAAGGGGAGTGTTGGAGATACCTTCAGATTAGAAACCTGCTCAACAGCTGGGAGAGACAGAAATGTGATTGTATAGTTTGTATTAGGAATACGCACAAGAAGCTGGAACCATTCCCTATTAAGAAGTGGGTTAGACAAAAATCTGGGTTGGCAGGAAAACTACAAATCCTCATGAGGGACAGTGCCCCAGACCCCTCCCTCTCAGCCAAAGCAAGATGGGAGGGAAAATTGGACACACAAAGTATGGGGGAGGAATGGAGCCAAGGTTGGGTGAGAGCCAACCAAGCTTGCAATGACCAGAGGGGCTCCTTATTCAGAACAAAGTGATGCATTTGTGGTATAGAACCCCCTCACAGTTAAAATCTATGGGGCTAACCCAAATGGACAACTACTGGAGATGCAAGACCCCTGCTGCATATCTGCCACATATCCTCTGGTCCTGTTCCCAGTTGCAGCCTCTCTGGGCGGATAGCGACCTTCATTGTTTAAAAATTCTGGGCACTCCCATCCCATTGGACCCAAAGTTATGGGTTTTAGGTCTCCCACCACAGTCCCTCAGTCTGCCCAAACCCCATCAACTGTGGATTATACAGGCCTCTGTGGAGATAAAATGATTGATACTGAGCAGGTGGCGAACTACAGATAGTCCAGCAGTTAAGGAATGGCTTTTTGCGATGGAAAACCTAGCCAATCTGACTAGAATAACCTATTATAGCAGAGAAAATGTAAGTTAATATGAGATGATTTGGTTCCCATACATAAGCCACATTTCAAACAGTAGCAAGGGGTCGGCATGCAAACACACAATGGATAGGTTAAGGCCTCCATAAAGCAAACCCAGGGTGTGGCTAGATAACATGGTTTGGAATGTATGTTGTCTCTCCAGGTACCATGAAGTCTCTGTTGTGGACAGCCACTCAAGCCCAACTCTTTGCACACTAGGTGAAGAAGTATACCCCTCCCCAGTATTAGTAAGATACAGTAGATTGATCCTGACATGCATCAGTGACACTACTTAGGAGAATTTGGCTTGGAAGGGTAAGTCAAGATGAACTATTTTCAATACCATTGTTAGTGTTGAGATATTAACAATCCCACAAATGTTTGGTCTTTACTCATGTGACTTTGTTAATGGACTTATAAGTTATAATGTATGTTCTTTTGAGATACCATGGATTTTGTTTTTTTGTTTGTTTGTCTTCTCCTTTTTTCTCTACATGATGTAAAATCATTACTACTTTATTTGCTTGCCTTGCTAAAGTGTAGAGTTAAAAAACAAACCCAGAAAAAATAATTACTTTCTTGCTCTTTGGCTAGACCAGGTTGTAGGTTATTTAAGCCTGGTCACAAGTGTTTGTAGCACAAGTCTATTTCTCAAAGAACTTTTACTTGGGAGTCCGATTTTAGTGATAAGGCATAGCACTTGCTTAGAGTTACGGGATAATTTGGATTCAGTCCTAGTTTTAAAATACTCGGATTCTACTCCTTAACTGCCTTTCTCGGCTTAAAGAACTTTTACTTTGAGCCCGGTTTTAGAGATAAGGCATAACACTTGCTTAGTGTTAAAGGATAATCTGGATTCAGTCCTAGTTTAAAATTATTTGGATTCTTCTCCTGTCTTGCACCCCTCTCCCCCTCTCCCCCCTCCCCTAAGAAATCCCTCCCCCGATTTGGAATACAATTGATTGCAGAGAGAAATACAGGGCAGGGTGACAGAGAGAGACACACAGCTTAACCCAATCCCCCCCCTTGCACCTAAGCTGCAGATAGTTAAACTACACCCCTCAATTTCTGTAGAACTGTACTCAATCTATTCATTCTCCCCCAGGATCCATACTTCTGCCTTACCCTTGATCGGGCTGGACCTCCTCGGCGAGCCCCAGTGGCTCTGAATTTTCCTGCCTAACTGCTCTTCTTGTGGCTCAGCCCAGCAGCGGAGCCTGAGTCACTACAGGTATGGAGCAACAACTACCCTGCAGCGTACTCCTCAGAGCCCAACACTTTGGCATGTCTCCATGGGATAGCACAGCACTGGAGTTTTAAATATTGGTGCCTTCCTCACTGCTGCTTGCGGACAGGTGATTTTTCAGCCCTCCTGCCCACCCCCTCCCCCAGCCTTAAATTAAATACACTGGTGCTCCTCCCACTCAACCATTCTCCCTTCTAATTGGCTGTAGTACTTGGCACATTCTAAAGCTTGGTAGGGGAGTCCATAATTCCTGTGCACAGTTTAGTAAGCACAGACTGTTCCACTTGCCTTATTCCTTCCTCGGTATTTCTTCGGCTCACAGATGGTTAGTTATATGCTCTTCCTCACACCTGTCTGCTCCCCTTCTTTTGTTCCCACTTCAGCCACTCTGATTTTCTGTTGCCTCCTCTTCTACCACCCCCGATTTTCTTCCCCCCTTATTAGTTATCAGACACTATAATAATGGCCAAATTCTCTCTTTTACACATCCCCCTCCTATGAAGTTTTACTTCTTGCTGCTGACTACTTCATATCCTTGACCATAATGCAATCTCAGCAGCTCAGTGGTCCTATCTCCCCTCTTTCTGTGACTCACAAACCCCTGCATGTGCACATTTGAGTGCCTTGTCTCCCTAAATGAGGCACTGCATATATTGGACGTTGGTACATTTGAAGGTTACTAAAGACTGCTAGTATTACCAAATTCATAAAGCGACATCTTCTGTCTACAGTCAGGTACTTCCTTCTAGGTCTCCTCCTCTTAACTTTCTCGGTTGATGTTGAGCCCAATCCTGGCCCAACTACCCTTGCCTCCCCCTTCCCCACTATCATCCCATCAATTCCCTAAAGGAATGAAAATAGCACACCTTAATGCTCAGAGCATCAGACCCAAAATGCCAGAGCTTGAAGCTTGGGTTAATCAACATGCCCCAGACATCCTGGATATCACTGAGTCATGACTCAGACCTTGCATTAAGCAACATGAGGTGGCAGTTTCTGGCTACAAATGCTTCTGCAAGGATAGGCTGGGCAAAAGAGGAGGTGGTATCCTCCTATATGCCAAGGATAACTTAGAAGTGACTGAAATCCCAATGCTTTACCCAGGACTCACCTCAGTTGAATCAATATTCCTTTTCCTCATCCCTGGCACCATTGAGAAACTTTTGTTAGGATGTGTTTACCTACTGCCAAGGTAGCCACTTCCAGTCTTCCCCTCTTGATTTCCTCCCTTAAAAACCTTCCACACCATGACCTAATACTAACCAGGGACTTTAATACAGACTGCCTAAGTCCTAGCTCCCACAGAATGCGTACCCCGCTTGCTGATTCCAACCTGGTCCAACTTATTGGGGACCCAACTAGAATCAACAACAAATCTGGTAATCACACCCTGTTTGAGTGGATGGTTACTAATTGTCCCACCAATATTAAGGCACTGGGTGTGCTTCCTGACAGCATAAGCAACCATTCTCCAACATTCTGCATATGGCGCAGCAACTCCCCAAGCACCTCCACCCAGAGTAATCCAAGTACAGGATATGAGTAGATTCAACCCCAATGCCTTCTCCACCACAATCAGTGGCACAGATTGGAGCCCTATAAATACCCTGAGGGATGTCAATCTAGCCCTCGATTTTTTTGTGTCCAAATTCACTGAAATTGTCAATCATCATGCTCCCATTAAGTCATGCTGGATAAAGGGTTCTAAAGCACCTTGGCTATCTAAGGACTTAAAGAAGCTCATGTCTACTCATGATAAAGCCTGGCAGGCATATAAAGCCAGTGGGCTTCCCTCTGATTGGCAAAGCATACAGGCAGCTAAGAAATCACTGCAAGAACACCATCCAGAAAGCTAAACACTAGCATTTCAAGAATCTCCAAGCTGAGCATCTTAGCAACCCAAAGGAATTCTGGAAGCAGGTTAATTCCCTCCTAAGAGGCCACACCTCAGAAACCCCTAGTTCCATTGAAGCCCAGAGCACTGTATTCAACAACCCCTCTTCTATTGCAGATGGCTTTAATAACTTTTTTACTGATCTGCATAAATATATGTCACTTCTTCCTAGCACTCCTTCTCCTTGTCCTGACCCCTCAAGTCCAATAATTCCTTAACCCGTCCTTCTTTTCATCTAAAACTGGCTACTCTTAATGAAGTGTGTTGGCTTCTCAAAAACCTGAAACCAGGACACGATACACTCGAGCCAAAATTCCTTACATTGGGGGCTGATGCCCTTGCTCACCCCATTTGTGACCTTTTAAATTGGTCATTCCTATCTGGTACAGTCCCTGAGAACTGGATGGTAGCGGTGATTGTACTTGTACATAAGGGCAGTTTCAACTCCACTGTCAAAAATTATTGGCCAGTCTCGATACTGTGCCCCTTAGCTAAAATCCAGGAGAGGATCATTTATAACCACTTGCAGGATTACCTAGAACTCCACCATCCGCTCTCAACCTCCCAGCATGAGTTCAGGAAAAACTACAGCACACTTACTGCCCTGATTAAAGTCACCTTAGACATATTCCAAGAAATGTAGCATGGTAAATCCACTGGAGCAATCTTTGTGGACCTGACTAAGGCCTTTGACTTGGTCACTCATGATCTTCTGTTACAGCAGCTACACCTCCTTGGCCTCAATGCTAGTGCCCTTGCT
Source organism: Neoceratodus forsteri (assembly GCA_016271365.2). Classification (NCBI taxonomy): domain Eukaryota; kingdom Metazoa; phylum Chordata; order Ceratodontiformes; family Ceratodontidae; genus Neoceratodus; species Neoceratodus forsteri. The sequence continues at coordinate 528,698,925 of CM057455.1, read as the reverse complement.
TGGACTCTATGTTACCTTCAGGGCAGCACCCAAAGAGTAATGTGAGGGGGTTCACTAGCTGACCCTCAAACCATTACCCATGGCATCCCCCAGGGATGTATTCTGGGACTGTTACTTTTGTTGCTTTTCATCAATGGCCTCCTGGATAACTGCGGAGGGACCTCTATTCAACTGTATGCAGATGACGCTATCCTCTACCATTCCTTGGCTGACATAAAGTGGATCAACTCAGTGTTAACTTCTGACTTCCATATGCACAAAGACTGGTTTCTGCAAAAAACAGCTCATATTAAATACTAAAAAAATGAAGAGTATGATGTTTTCCAAGCCCACCTCACAGCCCCTCCCCCCTCTGGTTGTTCCCTCCCAAACTGGGGCTGTTCTTGAAATGGTTACATCCTTTAAATACTTGGGTGTCACCCTTGATTCCTCTCTTTCTCTTGACATGCATGTATCAGTCCTCACCAAAACTCTAAACCAAAAGCTTGGTGTCTTGTACTGAATTCGTCCCTTCCTAACTTTGACCTCAAGCTACAAGATAGCATCCTGCACCCTCCTCCCTCTTCTAACTTATGCAGCCCCCTTGCTTCTCTCTACTTCCTCCACCATTATGTTTTGTCTCACTCAGGTTTACCATAGAGTGGGTAGGTTTGCCCTGGGGGTCAATGCTCGACACCACCACTGCTATGTACTATATTCCCTTGGATGGCTACAGTATGAATCAAAACTACAGAATGCTACCCTAAGCTTCACTCATAAGTTGGTACACCAGTATACTCCTCCCTATCTTGCTGACATAGTGCAACATAAGCACCCACGGCGCCCTCTAAAATCTGCCTTGCTACCCCTTCTCCTGATATCTAACACTCAACTAGTCATGGCCCGAAGGTCTTTTGCCTTCTCAGCTGTATCCTGTTGAAACTCACTTCCCCCATTTATTCAGGCTATCACCTCTCTTCCTCTTTTCCAGTCATCTCTGCAACCTCTCCTGACTGCCACACAATGTGACTGCTTTTGCTGACTACTGTTGTATTTCGACTCCCTTCTGCCAACCTGTGTTTCCTTGATAAATTTTGCTCAACTTTTTCTTATACCTGATTCCTCCTCCTCCTCCTCCTGCTCCTGCTAGTCCTATTTGGTAATTGTTACTAGAGTATAATACTTAGTAAATGCTAGTCCCATGATTCTGACTTATTCTGTGATTTCTTGCTTAAGGCCTTTGTGTTCTCCAGTTACTGCCTGTCTTGAATTTTCTATTACTGGATTTGATTGTTCTAAAATTACTGTATTATTTGATCCAAATGTATTCTGCACCAGTGTTGTTAGTTTAGCCTGTGCTGTTTTTGACCACTGTCTGCCTTGAACTTTTTTGAATGTTTTTAGTGTTTTAGCGAAAATATTGTTTTCAACACATGGCATTGTCAGTGTACTGCACTTCCCGGGTCGCCCCTGAAAAAGGGACTGTCTTGTCTCAGTGGGCTCACCTGGTTACCAAAATTCAATAAATAAATAAACCATGTTTGTAAACATTGAAAACAGCTCAATAAATTATCTGCAAATAAAGAATGAATTGACAGAATAAAAGTTTGAAAGAGAGAGATTAAACTTGCAGTTTAACACACACAGAACTCCTGATTTCATACCCTTCTAGTTTAAGGAGCTCAGCTGCAGCAACCACTGTCTCGAGGGCATTAATCTTGCTAAGTTCTCTGCATTGTCCCATATCCAGGTGTCCTGTATGTACAAGTCAGTGATTATGACTCCTGGATATTCCAACAGCTACAAAGTTCAAAAGTAAGCCCACAGTCTTGGGTTCAAATCTTGCCCATCAACTCAAGTGAATCAGCCCAGTTTCTGTGTTCACTGTGGCTTGTTCCCACATTTAGCAACTCACACTGGCAGTTTATGATCACAGCTCAGATAGCTCCTCACCAGACTTCGGCAATTACAAGTCTTTGCACTGCTGCTGCATATGGATCTTTAGTAATAGGCTTTGTCTGTTGTCCAACACCTGCCCTGGAAGCAGATGATATGTGCAGCTTAGATAACTTGGAGGCTGGCTCAACACAGGGTTCAGCTTTTTCATCTAAGCCTACCCTGACCATCATAAGCTGGAGGACTTCAAGATGGCTTCCATTTCACATTTGATGTACAGTGTAGCCAGCCAGGATAAAGCACAGTGTCACAGTGTCCTGCATGACAAAAGGGACTAATTCCCATTGCAACTGTATTATTTACTTCAGTACCTCTGCTGTAGCATGCTGCACAATTGAGTTTAATCCTGGCGAGCTTCACTGTACATTTTCCTTCTCTTTCACCAATCTCATAATTTCTGTCTTTATTCTAAAAGACCATCCTTTTAAGTTCTCCTGGCTGGCTGGTTTCCAATAGTGGCTGGGGGGAATGTGCTGTTAGGCACTCTTCCTTCTCCCATCAAGGAGCAGTCAGCCCTGGAAGACTATGAGGTCAGGCCTGTTATTTAATATTTCAAACTAGGGTTGCTCAAATAATCTGTTATAAAAATGACTAGCTAAGATAATGGATGACATTAGGATGTTAATCCCCAAAATCCAATATCCCAAAAATGTCTCCTCAGATGTCAAAAAAGATTTTAGGATATAGGATTAGTCAACATTTGATATCCTAACACCTGGTATGGTTGTCCTCTGACTCTTCCACCTTAATGCCAACAGACCCTCCTTTCTGAATCATAAGCTCCCTAAGTAAAGTCCACAATGCCCACTTTAGCTGTCAAGTTAGAAACCCCCCCTCCCAGAATACCCACTAACCCCTACTTCCCTTTTCCACCATAGTATATAAAATACCTATTTATTAGAGTCAGGTCCCAGGGATCCTGACAGCTGCAATTCTCACTTTAATAGTAATACTCCTCCGCAGCTCAACTATAGATCCTTCCCTCCCCCTGCACACGCCACATACATAGCATCCTCAGCTATTAAACAACCCCCCCCAGCCAACACACCCACTAGCCCACACCTCCCACTTCCCCCATAGCACCCAAAATACAAATGTATTAATGTTAGGTCCTACAAATCCCCATAGCTGCGATGCTTACTGTAATAGTATTAACCCAAGCCAATTAATCATAGATCCCTTCCTCCCCCAAGCACAAGCTACATGCCCAGAATCCTCAAATATTGGAGACCACCAAACCAACACATCCACTAGCCCCCACTTCCCTCTTCCCCTCAGCACCCAAAATACCTTAGGTTTTGAGAGTTAGCTTGTGTGACTGTCTCACAGAAGAGCGACTGCCTTGCACTCATTTCCATTCCAGGGGTATGATCAAAAAGACCTCCTACAATAGAAATAAAGCCTGATCGGCTAACAGTGAACCCATCAAGTTTTACTACTACTGTAGGATGTATTTTCATTCATACAACTGATATGAAGATGAGTGCAAAGCAGCTCTGGTGATTATCCCCCCAACCAACACACCTACTAGCCCCTGAGCCAACACAGAAACATAGATTTTGACGGCAGATAAGGACCGCTTGGCCCACCCAGTCTGCCCATTTCCCTACCTAATGGATAAGCTGCAGATCCTAGTTAACCAGCAGCCTACTTCTTCCTACCCCCCCCCTAGAATTGCCTTATGACTGTTCCATGCATGCTTGAATTCCACACTGTTTTGACTCCACAACCTGCCTCCGGACAGTTCCATGCATCCACAACCCTCTCTGAAAAATACTTCCTTAAATCTACCAGCCGCCTCACCATCTTCAAATTAAAGCCCCTTGTTCTTACACACTTTTGAAATGCTACCCTCTTGGACTTTGTTGATTCCCTTGAGATACTTGAAAGTTTCTGCCATGTCTCCCTCTCCCTCCTTTCCTCGAGGCTATACATATTAAGCTCCTTAAGTCTCTCTTCATATGTCTTCCGTTGCAGACCCTGCACCATTTTAGTTGCCCTCCTCTGGACAGCTTCCATCCTGTCTATGTCTTTGCGGAGATTGGGTCTCCAGAACTGCATGCAGTACTCCAGATGGGGTCTCACCAGCTGTCTGTACAGAGGCATAATAACTTCCTGTTTTCTACTGGTGATGCCTCTTCCTATGCATCCCAGTATCCCCCCAGCCCTCCTTGCTGCCCTCTCACATTGCTTGCCCACCTTCAGGTCATCTGATATGACTACCCCAGGTCCCTTTCCATTTTTGTTGTTGTTAGTATCTCACCCCATTGTGTACTCTTCCCTGGGTTTGTTTCCCAGGTGCATTACCTTGCACTTCTTAGCATTGAATCTAAGCTGCCACATTTGACCATTCCTCTAACCTTGCCAGTCCCTCCTCATCCTTTCCACCCCACCTTGTGCATCAACTCTGTTGCAGATCTTTGTGTCATCTGCAAAAAGACATACTTTTCCTTCCAGTCCCTCTGCAATGTAGCTTATAAAGACATAGAAGAGGACCGGTCCTAATACTGAACCCTGCGGTAGCCCACAAGTAACCCCCCTTTCTTCAGAGTGGACTCCATTTACTATTATTCTCTGTGTCCTGTTCTCCAGCCAATTCTTTACCCAGGCTGTCATCTTGGGACCCACTGCCAGGCTGGCTAACTTGTATATTAATCTTTTGTGTGGGACTGTGTCAAATGCCTTGCTAAAGTCTAGGTAGGCCATGTCCACAGCCCCTCCATGGTCTACTACTTTGGTCACCCAGTCAAAGAAATCTATCAGATTTGTCTAGCATGACCTTCCCACTGTGAATCCATGCTGCCTTGGGTTCTGTGCCCCTCTGGCCTCTAGATACCCCACAATTCTTTCCTTCAGAAGTGATTCCATCATTTTCCCTACCACTGAGGTTAAACTAACAGGTCTGTAGTTTCCTGCTTCTGCCTTGCTCCCACTTTTGTGAAGGGGAATCACATCTGCCCTCCTCCAGTCCTCGGTACCACCCCATCCTCCCATGATTTGTTAAAGAGGGTAGTCCGTGGTGTCACTAGTTCTACCTTAGTTCTTTTAGAATTCTGGGATGTATCCCATCAGGCCCCATTGCTTTGTCACCTTCAGTTTTAAGAGTTCTTTCAGAACCCTTTCTTCTGTAAATGGGCTGGTATCAACTTCTGTATCCCGAGTGTTTCTACTGTTTGTTTTAGGTATCTCCCCCTCTTCCTTTGTAAATACTGAGCAAAAATATTTATTTAGTATCTCTGCCTTTTCACAGTCACCCTCTGCCCACCCTCTCTCCCCTTTATTAAGCCTCACTATCCCTCCCTTGGTCTTCCTTCACTCCCTGATGTGCCTATCAAAGGTTTTATCCCCCTTCTTAACTGAGTCGGCTATCTTTTCCTCGGTTTGGGCCTTTACTGTTCTGACTGCCTTCCCAGCTTCCTTTTGCTTTAACTGATACAGTTCTCTGTCCTGCTCCTTCTGTGATTCCTTGTACTTACTGAATGCTTTCTTTTTCTCTTGAACCTTCACTGCCACTTCCTTTGAGAACCATAGTGGTTTCTTACATTGTTTAGTTTTGTTTAGTTGCTTCACACAAAGGCTTGTTACCTCTGTGATGGCAGTTTTTATTATTCCCCATTGTTCTTCCATCCCTCCTTCCTGCCCATTTGCTAGTGCATTCCTTAGGCACTCACCCATTTTGGCAAAGTCAGCCCTCCTAAAGTCCAGTAATTTTGCCTTTGTATGACTTGACTCTATTGCTGTGTTTATTGAGAACCATACTGTTCGATGGTTGCTAGTTCCCAAATGGCTAACCACTTCTACATCTGTGATCATCTCTTCATCTCCATTTGAGAGAACTAGGTCTAAGATTGCTCCCTCTCGAGTGGGCTCCAATACTAGTTGTCTAAGGCATGCCCCCTGTAGGGCATCTAGAATAACCCCACTCTTCGGAGTGGCTGCTGCAACTGCACTCCAGTTAACATCTGGCATATTCAGATCACCATCAGCAATATCTCCCCTTTTTCTGCCATTCTAAGTATTCTTTCTATCATTTCCTTGTCCATTTCCTCCCCCTGAGAAGGGGGTCTGTATATAACCACTGTGCGGATTGTGGTGCCATTGCCGGTCTCCAAAATTACCCACAGTGCTTCTTCTCTTCTCTTCCCTGTTTTCCCTTTTGTTCTGTTGCTTTGATTCCTTCCCTTATGTAAAGAGCTACTCCTCCTCCTCTTTTACCCTCCCCGTCCCTCATGTAGATAGTGTATCCTGGTATGTTTACATCCCAGTCATGGTTTTGTGTGTACCATGTTTCTATGACTGCCACAATATCCAGATGTTCCTCCTCCATCAAGGCCACTAATTCAGGAAGCTTGTTACTCAGACTATGGGCATTGGTACTCATTGCTCTCCATTTTTGATGGCTTTACCTTCTTTGCAGCATCCCCCACTGACCTGTCTACCTCGGTCTTTTCTCATTTAGTACCTTGTTTTGTAGGGAGGCTGGGATTTTCTGCTGTTATCAGTGCCTCCCTTGACTAGTTTAAAAGCTTGCCAATGAAGCATTTAAACTGATTGCTCAAAAGACTTGTTCCTTCCTGGACAGATGCAGACCATCCTGCCAGTATAGGCTGGTGTCCTCCAGGTGGAACCCCAGTCCCCAATGAAGCCAAACCCTGTGCTCCACACCATTTTTTCAACCATTCATTAAACTGCATGGTGCAAAGTACCCTCGCCTCACTCATGCCATTGACAGGCAGCACCTCAGAGAAGGATATTGTGTGTGCTACTTGTCTTAGGCCCCTCCCCAATTCTACAAAGTCCTTCTGTACTGCTCTAATCTCATGATGAGCCAAGTCATTTGTCCCTAGGTGGACAATGATGTCCAGCTCATCTACTAGCTCATCTACTAGCAACCGAGCCAACTCTCAAAATGGGTGCTGGGGGAAGGGGGATGTGGGGGCTAATGGGTGTGTTTGGAAGAGGTTCTCCAATATTTAAGGACACCAGACATATGCCTTTTACTGCTGGAGGGAGGGAGCAAGGGAGGGAGGGAGGGATCTATGATACAGCTGCAGTGGGGGAGGTACTACTATTATAGTGACTGCTGCAGTTGTCGGGATCCATGGAACTTTAATAAATAGGTATGTTGGGTACTGTGTAGGGAAAGAGAGAGGTGGGAGCAAGTGGGTGTGTTTGGTGGAGGTAATCTCCAACAGTTGAGGATGCTGGGCATGTGGCTTGTGCTGGAGGAGAGGAGTATCTATGATTCATCTGGGTGGGAATCACTATTAGAGGGAGCACTGCAGCTGTTGGGATCCTTCGGACCCAACTCTAATAAATAAGTATGTTGGGTGGGGGAGTTCTTTTTGTGTTATAATAGTATGGCAGAGTGTGGGGAGTTACATAGGATGTTAGGATAGTGAGATATTAGGAGAATCCATATCCAAATCTGACATCCAAACTTGGGATTCCATGTCAGATTTGGATACAGGTTAGTCTTGTATGCAACTATCCTAACACGGATCTGATTATAGGATATCTAAGCAACCCTAGTTCAAACTACCATAGTTGATCATGCCATTTTAATTGCAGATGTTTGAATATCTAAAACTAATAATTCAAGTCATTAAAATTTCACATACCATACTAGTCTGATCAATCTTCTAGGTGTTGCCCTTGAGTTACTCTGAATGGCCAACAGTCTTGAATTTAACTGAAATATTCTGTTAAGCTTTGGTGGCTATATTTGCTTTCCTGGTTCATGTGGTCTGAATTTCAGTTAATAAGGATTAGTTTTATAGGGTTCCCATAGGGTTTGCTTTGCCTGATTTTCAGGTAATAGGCATAGGGTTCAATTTTCAAAGCCTGGAGAATGATGCAAGGTGCCTGTGTCAAAAGATAAATGATGCAAATGGCACCTTTTGGCAAAAGATGCTGCATTCTCAATTTTCAAATGCCATCTGTGTCAAAAAAGGGACCAGCTGCACCGAAGTGGCACTGCGCCAGCCATGCAACCAAAATCAGGGTGCACCAGGTCACAAGGGGGCTTGAGCCACAGTAGGACTGCAACATCCCCTTTTTTTATTTTGCAAGCCCCACTGAGGACGCAGCACAGGACTCCACTTAGACCAGCCAGGAGGCAGTCTAAGTGATGTATGCCAGTGCCACACACTGTGGTGAAGCGGGGCAAGATCTGACACTGGGCTGTCTGGGGCAGAAGGGGCATGGGAGGTGGCATTGGGAGAGTCAGGAGACAGCTGGGCAGTAGAGGGAGTGAAGTGGCACCTGGCAGGTGTGTTTGCTTTTTACATACATTATAATATTGTCTCCCATGTCATATCAGTGTTCTACAAGGGATGTACCTGTAATTTAGACACATACAGAAACAGACACAATATCATATTCTGTTTCTTACTTTTATAAATGCACAATGGAGTTGGGTAAAAGTATTTTAGTATTTCACTACACTAGTTTTAGGTTTAATCACAATACAATTTTCTCCAGTAGCCATCTATGGTACTTCTTGACACACAATTACGGACACTCTCTAGTTTTTTAGTAGCTGTTTTTAGACACTACATACAGAAACAGACACAATATGGTATTTTGTTTCTTCCTTCCATAAATGTACCATGGAGTTTGATAAAAGTGTTTTAGTATTTCACTAAACTAGTTATAGGTTTATTCATAAGGCAATTTTCTCCAGCAGCCACATATGGTACCTCTTGACACATGATCACATACGCTCTCTAGTTATTTGTCCCCCCAACAAAGTTTTCATGAGCAAAGCACCAGGACACAGGAAAGCAGCTGTCCAAATTTGGTGAGACTGTTCATTTTTCTTTTGATTTACTACACTTGAGCACTTCATTGTGTTGCAACTTTATACTATGCCATATCATACTGTGATGCATTTAATTCTGTGCAGTACAAGTTACCAATAATAGGTGGTATATGAACTTTTAGGACGACACTTTATAAGTAAATGCAACTACGTAATGAGACTTCAATAAATATGGGACAGTAGTAAGTGACTGATGAGTTGTGAGTATATTTGATCAATATTTTGAACAGTTCTATTATAGAAGCAAAATGCCAGCATCCTCCAGCAGCACATCATAAACATCAGCAACAGTCCAACTCCGCAAGGAGGGTCAAGTAAGCATTAATCCATGACAGCGAAGGGCTCTACTAGGGGATTAATGCCTGGTTGGGGGGAGGTTGGGGCATGAGGCCGCAGGCCAATTGCCTCCAACCACCAACCAGGCATTAATCCCCTAGTAGAGCCTAACTCTGGAGTGGATTAATGCTCTTGTACCATGGCTAATGTAGAGGTCAGAAGTGTAGGATTATATAGTTACAGATATCATAGATAGACATGCATGCATTGTTTTATAATATATAAATTGTACTGAAAAAAACTCAAGCAACTCTGATTTCATTACAGCCATATTTATTCATATGGTGGTGTTTGTTTGTTACAAACATCAATAATTTGTTTAGTGAAAGAGAACACAGTGATTACTGCAATAGACTATTTTTTTTTATGATATGTACAATCTTTTATTATTTTACTCGCTAATCTTGTCTCTTCCATATTTTTTAGGAATGCTGGGACATGACCCTATCTAATTAACATAATTTGTTGATGTCTGTACTATCTGTGGACTTCTGCTGTGGGGTGCTAGCCCGACTTCGCGTCGTCTGCCCCACCCGCCCCAACCACCCACCCACCCAGGGACAGCCCTCACTATATTGGCCTGCACTGATTACATCACTTCTGGTTACATCACTTCTGGTGTGCCAAATCCTAAGTCCCCACTTTCCCATTTGCAGGTTATACCTGCTGGCCACCAGAGGTCACTGTGCCCCCTGCCTATTTTTCCTTTGCTCCTACCAGCTAATTTAATTCTATCCCTGTGTCTGTCTCCCTACCTCACCTCCTGCATCTCCCACCTCTGTCCACCCTCTCCGCTGCCATCCAAGCTCCCCATCTTACTCCCTAAAATTCTTGCCTCACTCTTATCATGCCTGTCATCCTCCTTCCTGCTTGTCTCTCTCTCCTTCCCCTCCTACTAATGTCTCTTGCTTTCCCTAGGGTCAATGTATGCCTGCAGACTCACTACTCCTGCACCCCTAGTTGCCCCTGCTCTCCCTCCTTTCTGCCTCTGCCCCCTCCTTCCTCCTTCACCCATCCAATATGCTCCTCTCCACACCACCCTCCACCTGGGCACCACCTGTCCCACCCCGCTCCCTCGCACATCTTATCACGCTAGCATTCCCAGCCTGTGCTGCCCTACCCACCCCTATGCTAATAAACCCCCCATCCCTCCTATCCCCATTGGCGTAAACTCTCCTTCTGCCACCCGCTATCAAGGGTGGCTCTCCTCCTCTTGCTCCTGACTGGTAACATACATCCCAATCCTGGGCCTGCCAGCAATGGCTCCCCATTGAAATCCTCCGGACTATGTATTGCATCTATGAACATATGTAGCCTCCTTAAAAAACTTGACTCGCTACATTGCTGGGTGGCGGTTCATAAACCAGACGTGATTGCCATAGTAGAAACCTGGATGTCTGACTCCACCTCTAACTCCCTGGTCTCACTCCCTGGCTACTCCCTCCACCGGCAGGACCATGTCGGTAGGTGAGGTGGGGGATGTGCCATTTATGTCAAAGACCCTCTTATTGGACTAGCCCTCCCTGCCCCTGTCCTTGACCACAAGGCCCAGGCCCTAACACTAAAACTATCTCCTGACCCCTCTAGGGGTCCCATCTTCCTGACTACGACACATGCCTCCAAAAAATCAAGCTCAGGCACTAGGCCCGTTAATTGACTCTCTTACCTCCTTACCCCACTCCTCCGACCAAATCTTGGTGGGGGACTTGAACATCAATTGGCTTAGTCCCACATCCTCTTCCTCCCATGATGCTTTTGCTGCTATTGACCTAACTCAACTAGTCTCCCAGCCTACTAGAATAAACCCCAGAAGGGGCTCTAGCACTCTCTTGGATGTGGTCTTCACTAACCGCCCTTGCCGCGTCCACAATATCCAAATTCTCCCTGACTGTCTTAGTGACCATTCCCCTGTTCTCTTCAACTGGTCAACCTCCCTGCCCAAGCCCACTGTACAAACTACCCATCGGCGGCGGCTCAGACCTGGTGGGTTGAAAGACCTTAAGCTTCTCCTAGCCCACACTGACTGGTCCCCGTTACAAAACACCCCGGACATTGACAAGGCCCTGGCCTTCTTTATCTGCACTTTCAACTCTGCTTGCAACATTTTTGCACCCATAACTACACGCAGGTCCAAAGTAAGGCATGCCCCCTTGGTCATCCCCGCCCTGCGCCTACTTTTTAAGCAGCGGGATAACCTATGGAACCTTGCTGTTGAAATTGGCCACCCAGCCGACAGGCAAGCCTATGCTGTGGCCCAGAACAAGTGTATGTGGGCTACCCACAAAGCAAAGGCTGAGTATTATCAAGCTTCCCTTACCTCCTCATGGGGAACCCAGGTCCTTCTGGGACAATATCAAGCAGCTGAATGGTGGCATACGCTCCCCCCCACCCTCGCTTATTAACATTAATGGTACAGTCTCCTCAGACCCTGTCCTTATTGCCACTCACCTCACTAACTCCTTCACGGACCTTAGCTCAGTGCTCCCAGATAATTTCTTCAACCCTCTCCCTCCAGGGCTGTCCCTACTATCTCACGCCCCCTGTTCCACCTGCGTCAGGTCACTGCCCAGGAAGTCAGGCCATACTTACTTAAAGCCTTAAAGAGCAACACTATTGGCAATGACTCCCTTGATCGCTGTCTTCTTCGTCAGGTCCTGGATCAGGTCATCTCACCTATCACCTGCCTCTTTAATAAGTCTCTCTGCCTAGGGCAATTCCCCTCTGCCTGGAAGGTCGCTACTGTTTCCCCAATTCACAAGGGTGGTGATAGGATGCACCCGGGCAACTATCTGCCTATTTCAATCCTCTCTTCTCTCTCTAAGGCCTTAGAGAAAATTGTGGCCACCCAAATCTCTGAATACCTCTCCAAATATGATGTCCTTTGCCCTGAACAACATGGCTTCAGAGCTGGCCATAGCACCAATACTGCCCTCCTGGAGTTCTCTAACTTTCTGCACACCTCACTGGACTCTGGCTCCTTGGCTGGTGCTGTGTTCATTGACTTATCAAAAGCCTTTGATACTGTCTCACACCCCCTCCTATTAGCTACCCTTAGGCACCTAGGCTTTGCCATTGGACCAGTCTCCTGGTGCTCCAGCTACTTGTCAGCCCGTTCGCAATCTGTGAAAGTTAGTGGAACACTCTACAGCACCTGCCCTTTCCCTTCTGGAGTCCCTCAGGGCTCTGTTCTTGGACCCTTGCTCTACTCCCTCTTCCTCAACTCCCTGCCCAGTGAATATACTGGTAAAATCCTACTCTATGCTGATGACGCAGTACTCTTTGCCTCTGATAGTAACCCCATCTCACTCCAGAACTCTCTTCAGCAATCCTACAATGCCGCAGAAGCCTGGTTCACTGAGCACAGACTCGTCATCAACCTAAAGAAAACCAAAGCCATGCTCTTTGCCCACCCCCAAAATAAGTCCAGTAACTTTCCTCTCTCTGTCCACTCCACCTTCAATCTTTCTATTGAACTAGTTTCCTCTTATAAATACCTAGGTATAACCTTTGACCCTGACCTCTCTTTTCATGCCCACATTTCTGTCCTGACCTCTGCCTCCAACACACGGCTGGGTATCCTTTATCATCATAAAAACTGCCTCCCCACTGATGCCCTCAGCCTTGTAGTCACCTCCTCTGTTATATCCCTAATCGACTATGGCCTTCCTGTCTATGGTGCGGCTGACCAGATGGCCATGCTCAAGATACGCCTTACCCTTAACAAAGCCTGTAGACTTATAACTGGTGCTCCTAAACTTACCCATACTTGCCTTCTTTATTCCATGGCCAATCTACTCAACCTGGATGAGGCCTCATGTACCAAACCTGCCAACTAACCTATAAAGCTCTCAGGTCTATCCCAGGCCTGTCTGGCACACTATCCACCGAGCTAACCCCACAGTGCATACCCATAGTTCCTGCAAAGCTGCACTGGTTATACCGTGGTGAGAACCTCACAAGGTCAAAGGGCTTACCCTATAGAGCCCCTCCTGGTATCAACACCCTCCCTGCCGGAATCTCTGATGCTCCCTGGTTATCTTGTTTTAAATACAGCCTCAGAAATCACCTGCTCACCTCACGCAGCTCTTGCTGCCCTTAACCCTCTCCTCTCCCTGACAATGCTCGCTGAGCAGCATTCTTACCTCCTGTCTAGCGCTACCCTCACTTGTCTGCTCTCCTCTCTCTGTTGACCTCCTCTCATCCTCCACTATCCATTTTCTGAATTGATCTTCCTTTATCCACTGTCTATTATGCCTAACTCACCTGTATGCATTATTTATACTGCCTTAGAAATGCCTGTAACTTTGACTGATGTCTACTGTGTACTTGTATTGCTGCCCGTCTGTTGTCTGTTGTACCGTTGTTTTATTCTCTCTGTGACGAAGTACCTTTGTAAATGAGCCTCTGGCTCAAAGGTTGTTAAACTGATGTTAAAATAAATAAGTAAATAAAATAAAAGTGCACAGATTTTATTTCTCTCACTTTCTTACACAACACTTAATGCTTCACAACTCATAACTGTATAATACTAGTCACAAATTAACATTTATTTTAGCAAAACATTCTGTTTACTAATAAACATATTTAAGCTATCTGCATCAAGCGCAACAGAAATAATTTCTGCTGCTACACAGCTTTGGCCAATATCAACTCACTCTCTCAGTGGTTTAATATGAGTACTACAAGAGAGGGCATTATTGCATGCAACCTTTGTTCTTGCTGTATTTGGCAAGGATTGCAAGAGCGGGCATTACTACAGGATTAATACCTGCTAGATTTTGATCAGCTGGTATGTTTTAATGAATCAATATGTTTGGTTTTGCTACTCATTTATTGCCATGTTACAAGTGATATTACCAAATAATACTTTGTCATATTTACACGTAAACCAGTAGACCACAAAACTTGTACAGTATACAGACCATTGCAATCAGCTACTAGGTACGTATTATTGGGGGTGCCATATGCATAACCTCACTGCCGAGGGAATGGGACTACTGGGGGGGGGCAGGCTTCAGGAACTGTAAGTGACATGGCACAAGGGGGGCATGAGGAAGCTCCCAGGGCTGTGCCCACCTGGTGCTGAATGAGCTCAATTTACCAGCATCCTCTGTGTTCTATCCCTCAACCAGTTTCCAAGCCAAATTATCACCTTGGGGCCTATTTCCAGGCTGCCTAACCTGCTTACAAGCCTTTTATGTGTGACGGTGTTGAAGGTCTTGCTGAAATCCAGGTAGACCACATCCACTGCTCCCCCATGATCCACTTCCATGGTCACGCAGTCAAGAAAATCTATCAGATTTGTTTGACATGAACTTCCCACTGTGAATCCATGCTGCCTTAGATCCTGTGCTCCGCTGGATTCAAGATGCTCCACAATCCTTTCTTTTAGTAATGATTCCATTATTTTCCCCACCACTGAGGTCAGACTTACTGGTCTATAGTTTTCAGCCTCCTTCCTGCTCCCACTTTTGTGTAGAGGGGCTACATAAGCTCTCCTCCAGTCCTCTTGAACCTCTCCAGTTTCCAGCAATTTATTGAATAGGGCTGCTAGTGGTGCTGCCAGCACCTCACTAAGCTCCTTTATTATTCTAGGATGTAATCCGCCTGGTCCTATTGCTTTGTCCACTTTCAGTTTTGTTAGTTCCTTTAGAACTTTCTCCTCTGTAAATGGACTGGTGTCCACCTCCCTCCCCTTATTTCTCCTGTCACTTTATTGTGGTCCTTCACCTTCCCCCTCTTCTGTGAACACTGAACAAAAATATTTGTTCATGACTGATGCTTTTTCCAAGTCTCCTTCCTCATGCTCCCCATTTTCCCACTTAAAGAGCAGCTGATGCCTTCAACAGAACTTTCACAAAGCATAATGTTTAGACACAGTTCAGCTCATATTTCACATTAGTTCTGTATGTGCCCTCCCCATTATTTATTATTGAGGACATTTGCATGAAAACAGGAGCTTTGCTCCTAAAACTTTCATCTATTCCAGTTGCTTTCCCTCTCCCTGAGGTCATATTACATTGTTTGTGACATCACAGTTACTCCCATGACAACAGACTGTGATGTAACAACAGAAGATTGTGACTTGAAGTAGGGAGTAAGCTATAGAGGCAAATGAACTCTAAGGGATAAAGATCTTGTATTCATGCACATTTCCTCAGTAATAAATAAATGGGAGGAGGAATCTTTACAATATATATGGAATGCAAGCTGAATTGTAACTAATTATTATGTTTTTCTGAGTTATCTTGGAGGCGTCAGCAGCTCATTAAGCCTTATCATCCCACCCCTTGTCTTCCTCCTTTCACTAACATGTCAAATAAATCTTTTATCAATCCCCCTGCACCTTTCCAAGTTTACTAAGTTCACTTTGCTTGCTCCTGCTGCAGGGCCTGCAGTTGCATGTGCAGACTCACACTGTGCACTCTCTCTTCCCATTGCATCATGCTTTACTAAACTGCCTGTCTGGAACTACAGCTCAAGGTTGTAAGTTAGAGAAATGGAAAGATAATGCACAATTTTCTGATTTATAATGTTTTCTGATCATAATTCACTCTGTGTTACATAAAAGGATCTCCGTTTATTAGCCATATCCTTGCCTGTGAGAGAGAGAGAGAGCTAGAAATGGCACTATGATGTGTGCAGCATGAGTAGTTTTCTTCTCATCCTCCAGCATCACAGCTTGGCTGCTGCACATTATGTGGCTTGCCAACAACTAATGCTCAGTGTGTGCTTCCTTATCATGACATTAATGTGCCAAAACTGCCTTACAGAAACTACTGAAAGTTCCTCTAGTCCACGTCCATTGGATTAAAATCCCCCACCGGTAATACCTACCTTTACTTGCCATCCTTTGGATTGCTTGCAACATATCCTTACCCACCTCTACCCCCTGTACTGGAAGTCTGTAGATAACTGCATTGTGAATAGCAGCCCCCTTCCGTGTCTCCAGGGTGACCCACAGTACCTCTGCTCCTCCCTGATCCCCCTGTATTTCCTGTAGCTTTTATGTTTTCCCTTACATAAAAAGCCACTCTGCCCCCCTTTTTACTTACCCTGTCTCTTCTGAATAGAGCATAACTTGGTATGGCTACATCCCAGTCCTGATTTGCATTGCTTCAGGACTCAGTAATTGTGATTATGTCCAGGTCTGCTTCTGCCATAGTGGCCTCTAGGTTGGTAATCTTATTGCCCAGACTTAGAACATTTTCACACATGGCTCTCCAGACTGTACTGCCACCCCTTCTCATTTTACCCATTTGCCCTCCCTTATTTCCTCCTCTATTCTTCTTACTATCTCCCCCCTGGAATCTTATTTTCATTGGTTCCTTTTGGTATTTCTCTCCCTCCAGATTCCCACTACTGACCTTGTAAGCCAGTGGGGGGGGGGGGCAGTTTATGTCTCCTTGCCTCATTGTGCCTCCCCCCTTGACTAGTTTAAATGCTTGCCAATGTAGCATTTAAACTGTTCACTGTGGATCACGTCCTGCATGTCCCTTGTTCTTGTGCTCCTTCTCCTCTGATAAATACTCCCATCCTGTACCTTGTTCAACACCATGAGGTATTTGTAGGTTTATATCATGTCTGTCTCTCTCCCTTCTGTCTTCCATGGTGCACATATTAAGATTCCTTATTCTCTCATCATTGCACTTCTGATACAGCCCCTGCACCATTTTAGCTGTCCTTCTCTGGACATCCTCTACCCAATCTATGTCCTTCTTGAGATGTGATCTCCAGAACTGGAGACAGTACTCCAACTGGATCTCACCAACAGTCTATACAGTGGTAACACCATCTCCCTACATCTGCTGGTGATACCACTCCTATGAACCCCAGCATCCCACTGGCCCTACCTGCTTACTAGTCGCACTGCCACACCACTTTGAGGTCATCAAATATGGTTACTGCCAGGTCTCTTTCTTGTTTTGCTGACTGTCAATAACTCCTCCCCCATATTTACATGGTATACATGGTTTTTGTAAGGTAGTAGAAGGCCATAAGACTCATCGAGTCTGCCCCACACCACTGTTGGACAAATGTCTAGTAACCTAAAATATAACTATACCAATTTTTTTAAATTGATCAATAGCATGTGAATTCACTATGGATTGTGACAATTTGTTCCACAGATCGATTGATCTAATAGAAAAGAAAAACTTTCTTTTGTGTTTTGCTGCTTTTGAAACAAAAAGCTGTTGGTTATGACATCTAAGTTTTGTTGGTTTAGTAGCAAATATTATCCCACATTCCTTCATCCATTGTTTATCATGGATAATTTTATATAGTAGTAACAAGTCATCTCTCTTGTGTCTGACCTCCAAAGTATAGAGGTTTAAGTGCCTACATCTATCCACATAAGGCAGATTTCTTAGACTTGGAATTAATTTAGTTGTCCTCTGCACGCCCTCCAACAGTTTTTTATCTTTAGTTAAATAAGGTGCCCAAAAGGCTGCTCCATAATCCAAGTGAAGTCTAATATTATATAGGGCAATAATGCATGGTTTCTGTCTACTAATAAATGCTTTTTTGATAGAATTCAGAATATAATTAGCTCTAGTAACAATTAGTCTACAATGGTTTCCTGGAAGTAGTTGATTGTTAATTAGAATGCCTAGATCTTTTTCTGTCTGAACTTTTTTAAACATTTGTTATTAAGATTGTAGTCAGAGTTATGGTTACATGGGCCTAGATGCATAACTACGCATTTATCTACATTGAAAGACATGTTGTTTTTTTGCCCAATTTTCCATTAAATCAATGTCTTTTTGTAGAGACAGAATTTTGCTGTCATTGTCCAATTCTCCACTAAGTTTTGTGTCATCTGCAAATTTACTGCTATTACATGTGATACCCTTATCTAAGTCTAGGATATATAAACCAAAGAGAAGGGGGCCCAGAACTGATCCCTGTGGGACCCCACTTGACACTTGGACAGGTATGGATAGGATATTTTGAATTCTGACAACTTGATATCTATCAGTTAACCAGTCAGCTATCCAATCAATGATGTGTTGATTACATTTAATATCATTTAGTTTGTTAATCAAAATGTAGTGAGAGACCTTGTCAAAAGCCTTTTTGAAGTCCAGAGAAATTCTATCGACTGGTATACCCCCATCCAGTGAGTTACTGATAGATTCATAAAAGGCAACAAGGTTGGTAGTACAAGACTGCCCTTTAACAAATCTGTGCTGCTTAAGATATTTAATTCCTTTAGTTCCCATCTGGGCTTCAATTCTGATTTTGAGAATCCTTTCCATTATTTTACATATTACTGATGTAAGGTTGATGGGTCTATAATTCTCAGTTAATTTTGTATCACCCTTCTTTTTATATATTGGGACAATTGTATGATAGTCAGGAAAAAAAACATTTTTGAACCATCACTGGAGTAATCTCTACAGCTCTCTCTTTTCTGTAATCCCCCCCCCAACATCTGTTGCGAAACAACATTTCTATCTAGTTCTCTCATGGTAGTACTGCAGTGGATTGGCCACCTGCTGCCATATTACCTTGCTTGTGTTTCTTTCTTCAAAGCCTAAAAAGAGTGTTAATTCCAGTGATGTGTTTACCCCCCACATACCTTTTCCCCTTATGTATATTACCGGAAGGCTTTCTTTTGTCTGCCCATTTAAAATGTAAAAAGCATTTTTTTCTCCTGTTTTCTGTGTACATTTATTAGTAATGCTGCATTGTACATGTGTAAATAGGAGAAAAAACATAGGGGAAATGTGGAAAAGTATAGCATGTGCTTTTAGAGCCAGTAGTAACCATGCTCTGTTCTGCTGAGAGAAAATGTTGTCTCTCCCTGCATCTGCTTTTAGATGCTGTTTTGTGTTTTAACCCTCTCTCTTTGTCTAAAAAGGGTTAGCTACTGAAACCGTTCTCTTTTGTGAAATGTCAGGCTATTGGTAAAAGCGCTCCCTCTTGCATGTTCGCAAGGAGCTAGCGCTATGTGTAGCCTGCAAGGTAGTCAGTGGACATTAAAAATACCCTTTTATTCCTTCATTATGCTGTAAACTTGCTGGGTTGAGGTTTTGAGTCTGTTGTTCTTGTGTTGCTAACGTTAGCCAGTGGATAGGCAGCTAGTAGCTGTTATGCTGGTAAAAAAAATAAAAACACAAAAACACGCATTCTGGCTAAAACTAAAAAGCTATTGGACAAAAGCTAACAGTTTAAACAAATAGCAGATAACACATTAAGTCATGCAGGACATGTGTAAAACTACAGAAATAAAGCAGAAACTAAAACTTTCATGTTACCTGTAGTTTCTTAGTGAAGGTAGTTGCTACAGGAGTGTTCCCAAGCAGAGGAGACCTTCTAGAAAGGTGCAGTCTCCCATAGGAAGTCAGCAGCACCCTCTCTGTGCTATTTATGAGATGTGGGATGTCAGTCACCCAGAAATGGAGCAGAGTCTAGACTCATTAACACCTTCTTTTGAATAAAAGCAGAACTTGTATGTGTTATGGTGAATTTATTGTTGTTTGCTGTTATCCAGAATAGATTATGCAAGCAATAACACATGATGAGGTGTGGGTTACATGCTGATAAGCACACGCCAGGGCTGTACTAAGGCACGAGGTGCTTGCGCCGAGTGTCTTATGCAGCTGGGCGTGTGCTTATCAGCACGTAACCCACACCTCAGAATGTGTTATTGCACTTATAAAATGGGTTGTTTATGTAGAAATTAAAAAGAAATAAATAATAGCAGTAAAAGCAGGAAAAATAGGAGAAAAAAGGTGTTTTTCTTAGAAGAGAAAAAAAAGTTCCTCTGTTTATGTACTGTATTGCCCTGTATAGTAGACTGTATTTAGCTTGGTTACTTGTAGAGCCCCCCACACACAACTTGTGCTGCCTATGTCACCAGAAGAGATATAGTTTTTAATTGTAGAGTGCTTTGAAGTGTGCATTTTAAAACTGAGGGACCAGTTTCACAGGGAGCTAGAGTGTGTTTCTTAGGCTGCCCTACTGTACAATTCGTCTGTTTTAGAGGACGTATGGCTAAGATGACCGTGTGTTTTTAAAATGTAAGGGCAGTTTTACAGGGAGCTAGCATGTGCCTCTTAAGCTCCATAGTATACAATTTTCATTTTTGTAAGAGAGAGGGTGGTTGTAGTTGGAGTGAGCGAGTCCTTTAGTGACCGCTGTATGTTGTGATTTCCTGCTTTGCGTTTTTGAACCCGAACGGTCATGGTAAAAATATACACGTTTTCGTTTTGAGGATACTGTATTGAAATGTGGTTCCTTTGTTATTTTTTTTTTTTATTGTTCACCGTGTGTTTGGTTTTTGTCTTGAAAGAGGAAATTGTTGAATCGGGATTGAAGATTGCCGAGGCGTGCATACTAGGTAGCGATTTGAGGAACGGGACCGTTGGACTGCTGCTACTGCCAAGTGTCTGACCAGGAGTGAATAAAAAGTGAATTAAATTTAACTTTAGGAGTTTGGTGCAGTGATTGTGCAGGAAGGAGGGGCATAGAAGTGATTTTTTTAGTGTTGCTGTGGTTTTTCAATTGCTGCCACAGTACTTATGAGGAAGTGTTGTTTCTTGCTGTGAGCTGTGCCAGCTTGTGTTTCTGTTTTCGGGTGGCACAGCTCACTGATTTTGTAGTGTTGTATGGCTCGGGACTGGAGGGTAGTGCTGGTTGGCTACAATATCTTCTGATAAGGACACGGCTCAGAAGATGTTGTAGCCAATCAGGTTACAGGACTTGTTGAGCCCATTTTATAATCTGTAGTACTAAACTGGATAGTCAGTAAGTATGTGACTAGGTAGAATGTTATATGAAATATCTGAAATAAAAGAATTAGTGGTGGACCTTGCTCTTTACGGAAGGAGCCTGGGTGCTTTAAAAACCCAAGATCCAGCACCTCTAATTCAGATGTAGCCTGGAGTTGGTGCTGCTAATATCTCCAGTATAGGATTCTCCAAAGGGAGACCTGACAGTCTTTATTAGGGTTCTAGCTACCTGTAGACCCTGTGCTGTGTTTTTGCTTTGTTTATTTTTATTGAGTTGTGTATTCAGAGACAGTCATTATTTTGTATCCTGCATTATTTATTTCTTATTTTCTTTATTTATTTTAAATAAAAATAACCACCTCTTGTTAGATGTGGTGTACCTGATATGCTGTGTCTTGCCTGATCATTATTACCCCGTGACAAATTGCTTGTTTCCATTCATTTGGTAAATTTTCTTGAGATAATGAATTATTGAATAATAGTTTAAGTGGACTAAACTATGAATATTATTGTATTTTTGATTAGTTTGGAATTAATACCTTCAGGCTCCATTGCTGAATATGCTCTTTGGTCATTAATTGCCTTGACAATTTCTTCTGCAGTTATTGTTTCTTGTAATAAACTTTCTGTATTATGATAATTGATCTTAGGATCTTTAGTGCATACTGCCTCAAAGAAAGTATTCATTTTATTATCTACATCCAGAGGGTATGTCAGTTCAATCCCATCATCATTTAGTTACTGTATCACAACTTTATTGTTTGTTGTTATTGATATATGAAAAGAAGGATTTAGGATTTTTTGTTGTTGCTAATTTGAATTCAACTTTTCTCCTTTCTCTTTTAATTATATTTTTAGGTTTTTTTATTCATTTTTTTATTTGGAAGTGTTAGCTGAGTTCTGATTGTTCTTCATTTTAGAAAATGCTTTTTCTTTAATAGCTATTTGCGTTCTGACAGCTTTCGTAAGCCAGGGTGGAATTTTTCCCTTTTGGTTATGAGTTTTTTTGATAGAAACATACAGTTGTTCTAATTCAGCAATGATGGTCTTGAACAATGTCTAACATTGTTCAATACTCAAATCCTTGAACAAGGTTTCCCAATCATAGCTCAAGATGGCTGTATTAATTTTGTGTAGTCTGCTCTAATGTAGTTATTACTATAACGTACTTTATTTAGGGTATGCTTCTGTTTAATAATGTTAAATGTAATAGTGTTGTGATCACTTTTTCTAATAGGCCCTCTGATGACAAAATTTGATAGGTCAGACACCAGATTTGTTAGCACTAAGTCCAGGATATTGGTTCCCCAGTAGGTTCTTGCATCATTTGTTCTAGCCTACAGTTTATAAACAAATCCAGAAATAAACCTTCTAGGGATGATTTAGCTGATAGTTTCTGCCAGTCAGTTCGTGGAAGATTAAAGTCCCTGACAACTATTGTGTCTGATTCAGAGGATAGTTGCTCAATCTCAGAAATCAAAGCTTGATCCTGGTATAAATCAGCAGATGAAGGCCTATAGTAACTTGCTATAATAAAGCTCTTACCATTAGTTTGATATATCTTTACAGCAATTCCATCTAATTCTACTGTATTGTTGTTAACATATTCAGTAGCCTTGATTTTATTGGATACAAATATACACACAAACCCCATTTTTGTTTTTTCTATTTTTATAAAAAGTGATATAACCCTGAATATTAGTGTACCAATTTGAAGTGTTCTCCTACGATGTTTTAGAGATTGCAGCAATATTTATTGAATTATTGATTAGTGTCTTTGTAAGTTCTAAAATTTTTGAAATATTCAGGCTTCTGACATTAGTGACTAGAGCCTTATAGTTGCCCAATACATGTGTAGATTTGACTGCATCCATTCCCATTTGTCCCCTCATAGTCAGTTTAAAGATTTTTCAATGGTTTTGGCAATGGAGTTTCCCAGTACTGCTGCCACTTTTCTGCTAAGATGGAGACCATCCCAACAGTAGAGACTGTAATCTCCAGAAAATTTCTCCTAATGAGTAATGCATTTAACATTGTTTTGAAGACACCATTTATGCAGCCATTTGTTAATCTGCTAGATTTTATTTTGGTGTGCCCCATTTGCTCTTGGAACTGGAAGGATTTCAGAGATACATAGCTCACATTCATTTTTCCTCAGTGTGTCAGCTAATTGGACAAAAACTTTTTTGAAGTCATGAGTTGTGAATTTGTTAACATCATTGGTTCCCACATGAACTATTACCAGTGGATTTTGTCCTACATTTTTAGTAACAGAATGTGCAATTCGATCTATATCATGAATCCAGGGTCCTCTATAGCTTAGGCACATGGTGTTTATATTACCCCTTTTACAGATGTAGCCATCGGTATATTTGATGATGGAGTCACCAAGGACTATAGTTTGTCTAATATGTCCATTTGGATCCTCTAAATTATTATTACATTTGTTTGGACCATTATCATCCATAGTTTCAGTTGGAAGTAGATTCATTGAACTAGGTGTATTGACAGTAGATGGACCAGCTACAGTTACAGGTGTAGAACAAATAGAGCTTATAATGGTCTCCTGAGTCTGTGAGGAGCTAGGTTTGTTTACTGAAGGATCCTGTTCATCTGACTCATTTAAAATATTTATCCTAGGGTTATCAGTTATAGTCGGGTTGGCTCATCTCCATCAGGATCTAGTGGTTGGAATCTATTCTGAAGGGGCATGGAAAACGCCATACATCTTCTGCCTTTCTTGCATTTGTTTTTATTTTGTACAGGACTCCACTCATCATCAGTACTACTTACTACTTCTCTTGTTCTTTTAGAACAGTCTGAATTAAGTTTATTAGGTTGATTCAGAACTGGGTTTGGAAATGTTAGAATTTCTTTATTTGTTTCTATAGTCTTGTTATTTAATTTAGATATTGCTAGTTCAAGTTCCTTGATTTTTTCTTTTAAGGATAGTATCTCTACATATTGTTCACACTTCAGTCCATTGAAGCCTGATTGACTCTCTAGACAAAATTTTTTGGAAGGTATACAGAGCACGGCTATCTCCCCTGACTGAAGTATCACAAATCCTTCATTAATATCCATTTTAATCTTACAACACACACTTAAAACTACAGGATACTATACTCTGCCTCTAGGTTTCTGTGTCCTAAGTGTATGCTTTTGCAGTTTTTTGCACTGAAACCAATCTGCCATAACCTTGACAACTCCTGGAGATTTCTCAGGTCTCTGTACATTCTCTCCACTCCCTCTGGAGTGTCCACCCTATTGCAGATTTTGGTGTCATCTGCAAAAAAGTATACCTTCCCTTCCAGTTCTTCTGCAATGTCACTTATAAGGACATTAAAGAGGACTGGACCCAGTACTGAGCCCTGAGGTACCCTGCTGGTCACTCTCCCTGCCCCCGAGTGAGTTCTATTTATCATCACTTTCTGTCGCCTATCCATCAACCAACTTCATACCCAATTTACCACCCTAGGACCCATCACCAAACTGCCCAGTTTCCTTATGAACCTCCTATGTGGTATGGTGTCAAAGACCTTGCTGAAGCCTAAGTAGGCCACATCCACTGGCCCAAGCTAATATATTTTCCTGGTAACCCAGTCAAAGAAATCAATCAGGTGCCTCTGGCATGACCTCCCTCCCCCTGAATCCATACCGTCCCAGGTCTTATAACCCACTGGATGCAATCCACAATCCTTTCCTTTAAAAGTAACTCCATTGATTTCCTCACTACTGATGTCAGACTGACTGACCTATAGTTGCCAGCCTCATCCCTGCTACCACTTTTATGAAGCAGGACTACATCTGCCCTCCTCCAGCTCTCTACAACCACTGCTGCTTCCAATGAATTGTTGAATAGGGCTGCCAGAGGTGCAGCTGGTACCTCCCTGACCTCCCTCAACACCCTTGTGTGTATCTCATCTGGCCCATAGATTTGTCCCAAGGACATCAGCAGGTATATGCAGTGTTCGATAATGCATATAGAAATTCTAGCCTGGGGGTAGCATTTCAGTCATGATCATTGGGAGGCATAAGCAAAGCTAACAAACATATGCACATTTTGGACGCCTTAGTAATTAAGAACAGAATTTCCAAATAAGAGTATGCACAAAGCCAGGCAAAATAGTGAGTCTGAGTGTGTGTGTGTGGGGGGGTGCAGCATGCCAAAAACTATGGGGTGGTCAGACCTTTATTGTGCAGTACATTGCTTCCTGAGCACTGAGAGGAAGGCATGTAATTGTACTGAAAGCCTGGAGTGCAATCTGCAATTGGCTCAGGCTGCTGCCACTGGTGTGTGCCTATTTGCCCAAGGGAGTTTGAGCCTTGCATTATTGGTCATCTAGGAAAGGGGTGGTCATTCCCTTGCTGACTGGCTGCTTTCCGTGTAGCAAGTCAGTCAGTGGGAGGTTTGAATTGCCAACCCTTTCCTTCACTTTATTGTATTTGGACTTAGTGACAAAGAAAACTGCAGTGTGCTGTGAGGAGTCAAGAGATCCAGTAAGCTGACACTTGAGCTGGCGGAACACTGAGTCACCAAGGAGCATGTATCTGTGGCGCAGAGGAGTGGAGCAGCACCAGAAAGAAAGTGGTGCCCATAACTGGGTCTGAGGAGCTAAGCAGAGTGGCAGAAAGGACTGGGAGTATGTATCCACCAGAAGAGGAAGAGTAGAAGAGCATGGTCCTGGAGGAAAGACCTATTTCATGGGCTGGCAGGGGGAGCTTGGTGCTGGTGGTTGGGACAACAATGTGGTGATACCAGATATCCTACGCTGCTCATGGCAGGGTCTGACCAAGTGTCTGAGCCAGCAGACAGCATTGCAAGAACTGCAGCAATAGAAGGTAGGTCCCCCCCCTGCACATTCAAAACCACATCTGCTTTTAGTCCTTCCCAAATGCAATCGATCCTAATCTGATTGTTAAAAAAAAGCTTCTGCTTTGCCTTTGCTGATTTTTAGAAAGTTTTTCAATTTTGTGGGCTGGCGGGGGTCGGGGTCGGGGTGGTGGCAGCTGCTCAAGGTGGGGCATGGATGTGTCTCAAGGGTAGAGAATATGTTTGAGATATTTAATGACTGGACAGATATGGCTGTTTAAAAAAAAACACTTGTGTGACTGGTACTCAGTCCTTCTGTTTATCCAGGTCACCTCTGAAAAAGGGTATCTACTGTTTTAGTGGGATTTACCTGCTAAACACAATTCAAATTGGCAGTATAGCCTAGAGGTTAGAGTACCAAGCTGTGAATGAGCTTGGTACATCCAGCAGAACTGGGTTTGATTCCCACAACCTCCACTTGCATATTGTGTGACTCTGAGCAAGTCACTTAACCACCCAGTGCTCCCAGGTCACCCTTGAAAACAGGCACTTGTGTCTAGTGGGCCTTTCCCGGTTACCAGAAGAATGAATACATACATAAATAAATAAATAAGTAAATAAATAGATAAATATAGCCTCACTGTTCCATGGACTGACAGATTTTCCATATTTGATCTTATATGTTCTAATTCTGTTGGCAGTCCAAGTGTTAAATACTTAATTACCAATGTTAAAAAAAAGTTTCCTGATGTTCCCTCGTATTCTGTCTCCTCCCTCAACCCCAACCATGGGCTAGGGATCATATTCTTATGGTTCCATACTAACTGAAAAAAGCTATTTATTTACTTGTAATTGCTGGCCAGGAAAGTAGCACTGAAGGTCATGTTAAACAAACCAGATACATTTTTTTGACTGAGTGACCAAGGAAGTAAATTGGGGGAGTAGACATTGCATACCTTGATTTCAGCAAAGCCTTCGACCCGTCCCATATAAGAGGCTGGTAAACAAGATGGGTAGTCTGGGCATGGGGCACAAGGAGGTAAACTTGGTTAAGAACTGGCTAATGGTCAGGAAGCAGAGGATGATGGTAAATGGGGTCCAATCTGGAGAGAAGGGGGTGACCATCAGGGTAACTTAGTGATCAGACCTTTGGCCAGTCCTGTTCAATGTCTTCATCAGTGATATTGCAGTGGGTCTAGAGAGGAAAGTCTGCTTGTTAGCAGATGATACCAAGATCTGCAACAGGGTGGATACTCCAGATGGGGTGGAGAAAATGAGGAGAGAGCTGGGGAGGCTTGAGGAATGGTCAAATGTGTGGCAATTGGGGTTCTATGCCAAGAAGTGCAAAATAATGCAGCTAGGACAAGGGAATCCTAAGGAGAGCTACATGATGGGGGAAGGGATGAAAAACACTAAGGAAGAAAGGGACGTGGGGGTTATCATTTTTAGATGACCTAAAGGTGCTAAAGCAGAAAACAAAGGCTGCAGGGAGGGCCAGTGGCATAAAAACATAGAAACATAGACTTTGACAGCAGATAAGGACCACTTGGCCCACCCAGTCAGCTCATTTCCCTACCTACTGGATAAGCTGCAGATTCTAGTTAACAAACGGCCTACTTCCTGCAACCCCCCACTATAATTGCCTTAAGTCTGTCCCATGCATGTTTGAATTCCCCCACTGTTTTAGACCCCACAACCTCTCCAGGAAGGCGGTTCCACGCATCCACCACTCTCTCTGTGAAAAAAATATTCCTCACATTACCCCTGAGCCATCCCCCCTCTATCTTTAAAGTGTGCCCCTTTGTTCTTACACATCTCTTTTTCTGAAAGATGCTACCCTCCTGGACTTTGTTGATTCCCTTGAGGTACTTGAAAGTTTCTATCATGTCCCCCCTGTCCCTCCTTTCATCAAGGGTATACATATTAAGCTCTCCCAGTCTGTCTTCATATGGTTTCTGATGCAGACCCTGCACCCTTTTAGTTGCCCTCCTGTGGACTGTTTCCATCCTTTCAATGTCCTTGCATAGATGAGGTCTGCTGGGGTGTATAGGAAGATGTATCACTAGCAGAGGAGGGAGGTGGTGACGCCATTGTATAAAACACTAGTGAGGCCTCACCTAGAGTACTGTGTGCAATTCTGGAGGCTGCACCTTTGCAAGGACATTGACAGGGTAGAAGCGGTCAAGAGGAGGGCAACCAAGATATTACAGGGCTTGCACCACAAAACATTTGAGGAGAGACTAAATGACCTCAATATGTACTCATTGGAGGAGAGGAGGGAGAAGGGGGACATGATACAAACATTTCAAGTACCTCAAGGGCATAAACAAGGTACAGGGGAGTGACATCTTTCAAGCTAGAAGGAATACTAGAACAAGGGGGCATGATATGAAGTTGGAGGGAGGCAGGTTAAGGGGAAATGTGAGAATTTTTTTTTCACAGAGAGGGTGGTGGATACATGGAATGATCTGCTGTAGGAGGTGGTGACAGCAAGCACAGTGGAAGAATTTAAAGATGCCTGTAAAAGGCATAAGGGAAGGAAGGATGAAAAAAAAATACTGACCAGAGTGAGAGAGAGAGAGAGAGAGAGAGAGAGATAGGGGAGTTCAGTTGCATATACTGCCCCACCTGATCAGCAATGGCAGCGCTGCAGGTCCTGGAGTACAGGGTCTGGTTTTTTTTGTTTTTTTTGTTACTTTTCTGAATCAGAAGCTGAGCCCAGGTAGCAGTGCTGCCAGAGGGAGGTATGAGAACAGAAGCTCTCCTGATGCTAAAACATAGTTAACCCTGCCAGGAGAATACATTACCCGAAATTGGCAAAAGGCAAAAGAGTATATCCATGGCTGGAGAAGCAATGACATCAGAAAATAAGATCCAGTGGAAATGTCATGTCACCATTCTCATTCGGTATACTAAGTTAAAGTACAGGGTACCTGGAGGTGGGGACTAGTCTAGCCACCATCTCAGGGTGGCATTGGCTGCAGCCTGACATCCAATTCCATCTCTGCTAGTTAGGGTCCCTATAACTAGGACTTTGTGCAAACCTTGCAGGCAGCAAGCAAGAGTGAAGTATGGATGTGCTGCCCACTTGACTATCGGTCTCCTGAAGAGTGCGTCTCCCAAGTGGAAGCTGATCTGATCAGGTATGATCCAGGGTGCATACTCATTAGTGTTTTATTTATGAAGCTCCTGTCTTACAGATAGCAAGATTTACTAAATGTCCATGAATGTGTAAAAGAGCTACCGATTTATGTGGCAACAAAAATTTAATTGTATGATTTCTCCAGGTCTTTTCTCAGAAAGTTGCTACATGAACTGACAAGGACTAGTTTTGTCTGTCCTAGCTAACATATCCAGCGATGTAAGGAGAATTCCTGACTCTTAGTTATGTTCATATGCATTTGTTTATTTTAATAACTGAAGATATCCTAATACTGTTATCATGATGCCCTTAGTCTGACTCTGAATTACAAATAGTTATATAACACTCAAAATCACTAAGTGGTAAATAGGAGTCAGTTAGGTGTATGGCTTGATCCCCAAGGCTTGACTTCTCCCACCACATAGACTCTGTCCATGCGAAGCTATGGCCAAAGTTTGATGCCTTGTTCAGGCATAAGGACTGTCTATCACTTCCAATCCAAAAGGAGCTGGTTACCAAACTAATTCTTCCCACCATTGACTACACTGATGTTGTGTATAGCGCTGCTCCCTAGTCATCCCTTGCCAGACTAGACCTGCTATACTAATCCTGCTGTAGGTTCGCGATGAACCTCCCCTACCAAACTCATCATTGCACCCTGTACTCAGCTCTGTCCCTTACCACTCTGACTGACCACCGCCATGCCCACTGCACATCCTTCATCGTTAAATTCTGGTTCAGAACTCTACTCTCCTACCTTTCCAGGTTCCTGTTCCCTTCATCCAACCCTGGCTACTCTCTTCACTCTCATGATCTATGTTCCTTCTCCTTCCCCTCGCCACACTTGCAGTTAGGCAAGCTAGCCTTCTCCTAAAGGCTTCCTGACCTATGGAACAGTCTCGCCCAATCAGCCTGCCTTTCGACCACTGCTGCATTCCTCAAAAGATACCTAAAACCCCTCCCTTCCCCTTGTGCTTGTTTCCAGCTTCAACTTCCCTGAACCCCCTCCTCCTCCCCCTGTGCTTCCTCCTATCCTCTTCCTCTCTGAATCCCCTTTAGCCTCAGCCTGGCCCCCCTCCCAGATTCTCCTCTCTTCCTCTAGCAGGCCTCCAGGGCACCCACCTTGACCACTCAAATGCAACTCCTTCCTTCTGCCCCAGTTACTTTCACCAGAGTGTACACAGTGGTCTTTCAGGGCAACTTTTGTGCATGTGGCTCACTTCGGCCGTACTCTGCTACCTTATTGTATAAAGTTATAAATCTAAAGATTTTGTTTTATCATCACTACCATCAGGCAATTACCTTTGTACTAGTGCCACGGTTCCACCTATGTACATACACACTTATGTATTTTGAATGTATGGTACATGCCTAAATTTTTCTCTATAGTATTGTATTCACCATGTTATTTGTCATACCTGTGCTGCATATCTCATATGCCTACTTATGTATTTTGTCCACCTCTCCCCTTCCTGGGTCACACCTGGAAATGAGTTTTGGCTCAGGGTGCCTTTACTGGTTACCAAACTTTTAAATAAAAAAAAAATAAAATAAAATAGATAGGATTAAACATTGTTAACTGATCCAGAAACAAATGATTTGATACCTTTTATTGGACCAACATGGATGTTACAGAAAAGAACAAAGTGCTTTAGCTTTCGAACCAACCAGGTCCTTCTTCAAAAGCTTTGTGGCAGTTTTTTCAAATATCCCATATTATTAACACCAGATTATATAGAAAAAGCAGAAATAATTCTCATTGGTTTAACATATACATTTAAAACATAATAGAAGATTACGTCAGAGAAGCTAATTAACACCAGTATGCCTTTAACTGAGGAGCCTCAGAAGGGCAAAGGTTATCAAGAATTCTCTACAGCCAGAGAGTTCTTGTCACATAAATTTAAAATGTCTCAGTATGCCAAGAAAGCATTCTAGTGATAAAAAAAACCTAGGAGTGGCATTCTCTCTAATACATGTAAGATGAGCTTACAACTTACATTCCAATTGTCCTGGTATATTAAAGGACAGATAATGAGAGACAAAATCCTGAAATTAGGTATAACTGCAAGTTGAAAGCAAGCCTCAAATTAACCTACACATATAAACATGATGCATGAAAGTATCACTTGTAAGTGTAAGTGCAAAAAAAAAAAAAAAAAAATACTTGTCAAGGACCCCCAAGAAAACGAGACCATGAGCCTGATAAATGCAGATTTCAGTAGAGTGTTGGGTACATGACACATTATTCTACTTAAACTTACACAGACCTTTACTTTAAAAGATGGACATAAACAGTTTAGTTCTTCAGCGGGCCTTTGATTTTGTAAGTTTATGGTTATCTACATTGTTGACTTTTCACCTTAACACTGTGGTGAGTGCGTTTAAGTGTGTGTGTGTATACTGATGTATGTATGTATGTATGTATGTGTGTGTTTTGTGTGTGTTGTGTTTTTGTGTGGTGTGGGTATGGTGTGTATGTGTGTTTTGTTTGTTGTGCGTGGTGTGGTGTGTGTGGAATGTGTTTGCTATATTTGTTGTGTGTTGTGGTTGTGGTGTGCAGGTGTGTGTGTGTGGGGGGTTGTGGTGTGGTGTATGTACACACATATGTGTGGGTGGAGCGTGGCATGGGGCAGTTGTTATGTGGCTAGAACACTTAGTTTTCACATATAGTGTGCATTTATTTCCTTCTATTAGTTGTCAGTGGATGGATTTCACACTGTCACATTTTAACTGCTCATATTAAGATGCATATCTCATTTACTTGGGGGTTCATTAAAGGTGTAATTCCTTTGGGTTTTCATTTAGATTGTAGACTGATTCTGTGCATGTTTGTTATACACAGACTCTGTGTTGAAATCTGCATTTATCAGGCTCATGGTCTCATTTTCTTGGGGGTCCTTGACAAGTATTTTTTTTTTTTTTGCACTTACACTTACAAGTGATACTTTCATGCATCATGTTTATATGTGTAGGTTAATTTGAGGCTTGCTTTCAACTTGCAGTTATACCTAATTTCAGGATTTTGTCTCTCATTATCTGTCCTTTAATATACCAGGACAATTGGAATGTAAGTTGTAAGCTCATCTTACATGTATTAGAGGAATGCCACTCCTAGGTTTTTTATCACTAGAATGCTTTCTTGGCATACTGAGACATTTTAAATTTATGTGACAAGAACTCTCTGGCTGTAGAAATTCTTGATAACCTTTGCCTTCTGAGGCTCCTCAGTTAAAGGCATACTGGTGTTAATTAGCTTCTCTGACGTAATCTTCTATTATGTTTTAAATGTATATGTTAAACCAATGAGAATTATTTCTGCTTTTTCTATATAATCTGGTGTTAATAATATGGGATATTTGAAAAAACTGCCACAAAGCTTCTGAAGAAGGACCTGGTTGGTTCAAAAGCTAAAGCACTTTGTTCTTTTCTGTAACATCCACGTTGGTCCAATAAAAGGTATCAAATCATTTGTTTCTGGATCTGTTTTTAAAGGACCAATACGGCACCTGCAACATTTTTTTACATTGTTAACTGGAATTTCTGAGAGTTACTAAATGACATGTGGTGACGTGAAAGAATTTATCACTGAGCACCACTGTTCCTCATCTCCCAGGACACAACTGGCAATGAGTAGTTAACAGCACACATTCTTTCTTCTTGTCATAAATCATAAATTATTTAAAAACTACTTACCAGCTACACAGAGTTTTGCATCTCACAGGTAGAAGTCTCTTACCAGAATCTCCTGCAGGGCTGAGAGACACCCATCTAAAACTAGTATCACCTGGCCCAGTTGGTTAAAAAAATACACTTGTTTAAAAAGACTTAGTACTGGTGCACTCCTACACCTCTTCTCTTGCACTCAGGAAAAGGTTGTAAGTCCAGTACTTACGCTTTGGGTATGCATAAGTACATGAATGATTTTTGGCTGGCATGGATGTTCAGCTTGAGTGAGTGGATAAAGTGTATCAGCACAGGTACTTATGTAGGAATAGACATCTGTGGGACTGGCTCCCTGTGGTACAGAGGCTTGTCACAATGCAATACTGTAACCAAAAGCCAGTCTATTTGTCTGACATTGTTGGTGATTGAAGTTTTTCGTACTGTGTAAGAATGTGAGTACATGCGTTACATCTTATATATTTCTCATTCAGAGTGTACGCCACTGACTAAATGGCACTCATGTCAGGGGAGGGGGCATGGATGGAGAGGGCCTGGACAATGGGGGGGGTAGCAGTGCAGCAGCTCTGTGTACAAATTTGAAATCCCTGGCTACACCCCTGATTTGTCCAGTTTCAGATTTGCTGGTCCTTTCAGGATTCTCCCTTCTGTGAATGGACTTGTGTCTACCTCTCACCTCCCCCATGGTCCCTGCTGCTTTCATCAGGTCCATTAACTTTCCTTTCCACTATGAAGGGTAGACTGAACAGAAGTACCTGCTCAGGATATCTGCTTTTTCTTGTTCCCCCTTGCACATGTAATCACCCCCCAGTTTCGGGGGTCTTTCCTTGAGTATCTCCTTGGGCTCCACTGATGCCCACTGCCTGGCAGAAGTCCAGCACAAGAAGATAAATCCATATGTAGGCGGTGCTGTTGTTGCTCTGCATGTGTGTGCACATCCATGCTGCCATGCTGTTTCTTTAAGAGCTCTTGTGTATAGTTTAAATAGCCTGGGCTGGGTCTGAGTACAACAGAGCTCACAACCAGCCAGGCATTACTCAGATTGACTCCCCTCTGCTGTCACTAGTAGAGCGGAGGGAGTCCTTCAATAATCTATAAATATTTATTTTGAAATCATTACTGTTCTTTACATAAACTAAATTGTTTGGACCACCAGTATTGCAAGTATCAGTCCTTCCCGATGGAAGTCGCCATCTTTGGTTCTAGACTTCCTGGTTTTGACCAATCGGAACATAGGGGTCCTCAAGGGGTCCTAATTACAACGGATTATGGGTGAAAGTGTGAACTCTCTTGTTGGCACCTAAACTACCCAATAGGTGCGCTCAGACTGTGATTGACAGCTCCCTTAGCGAACATGATTCTCGCACTAACTGTTGGACTGTTTGAAACAGAGTGCAGTTCAGCTCTAGCCACTGAGGAGGACACAGCCTGCAGCTGAACTGAGAGAAATTGCAGGGAAGGAGGCCTGTAACTGCATCCTGTGACTTCTTATTCAGTCCAAACAGGGATCAAGTGGTCTGGGACTGCATCTGAGCAGACAAAGAAGGGTTCTTCAGCAGAAAGCTGTGGAAGAACTAGCCGTTTACTGACAAAAAGGAGAAGTTTGTTGTTTCTTCAGCCACAAGCCTGTGGCCTACCGTTTGTGTGAAGACATGGATCCTGGGACTCCTGAAGCAAAACAGGAGCCACTCCAGCAAATTTAGGATTTCCTTTTGCAAAAGCCCAGCTGGTGAGTTCACCAGCATGCAGAAAAAGCTTTTCCAAAGACATTTTCAGCAGTGCCTATGTCAACAACAGCCCAGCCACACTGTTCCTGTACCTTCCAGAGTACCGTTTTGGCAAGAGACTAGATTTTGGGATTCAGCCCCTGCATAGCAATCAAACACAGATTGCAGCCACCTACAAGGAAAGGCTGTGAAGTGGAGGTGAATCATGTCAGCCCCGATCCACATCAGAAGCACAAGCAAGCAACATGTCTTCCATGTCACCAGTGTCTTCTTTTAGTCATCTGGGTACAGTGCGCAAAACCAGGGTAGCTCCCTGCAACATTGTTCTAATGGTACCATATGATTCTGTTTGCCAGTTTAATGTGCCTAAATAGACTGGGCCATCTGGCCACAGATACAAGTTGTTTCTGGTTTCCAAATGTGTTCCTTCCATTTAATCATCCTTCTTTCCATAAATGGCCCCAACATCAGCTGCAATGCCAGCCAATCTGTGGCACCGCCAAAGGCATGCCTGTTTTCTACTCTGGGTACCCAGCACTTGCCAGACTGATCACTTCAGGAACTAAAGTGATTAAAAGTAAAATAGCCTGTCTTAAGTATAGTAAAGTAATCACTTGCCTACATTCTTGCCCCTCCTTTGTTCACCTCCCCCTTAATAAACCTGATTTACTGTTTTGCTGTTAACCTGGCTTGTGAGCATATCATTATCTGGTATACAGTTACTGTAGTACTGCATAGCATATTGAAAGTGCATGTTTATATTACTGAAACTGTCTTTTACATGGGATTGCAGGGTGAATGACAGAAGACCAGATCATGCTGGTAAGTGGAAGATGCATGAGCATTTTGTTAATGCTGGTACTAATCTGTATTCTAAGTGCAAAGTGTTGCAGTTGCAAAACTAAGTGCAAAAGGTCACTAGACAGGATTGTGTGGGTGGTTATAGCTTCCCAGAGGGCTGTACCAATTCTGTCAGGAACCTACTTAAGCACTACTCTGGGTGGAGGCACCATAATTGTAGTTCTACTATTAGTAGGCACACCACAGTATCACACATTTCTGAACCCAGGCTCCTCAACCTGCAATCAGGGAAGCAGGCAGGGGTAGTAGCCCTTGGTATAATGGCACCAGGGTTACACACATTTCTCCCCACCCTTCTTATCCTCACAATCCTTCTCCAAGTTTTCCTCTTCTCACTTATGTACCCACTGTAGAAAAGGTCTTTCCCCCTTTAGATACACCTTTGGCTAACCTTTCCTCTGTTTATGCCTTTGTGCTCCTAATTGCATTCCATGCTTCCCTCTGTCTTTCCTGGTACCTGTTTCTCCTGGTACATTTCCCTTTCCTCTTCCTTCTGCATCTCTTTGTACCTCCTAAATGTAACCCCTTTAGCCTTAAAGCTTCTACTAGTACCATATTTTGTACAGTTGTTGGATATAAGTAAATAGCTTGCTCAAGCTCTCCTCACCAAATACCTTTGATATGTTCGATATTCTTTGAAGTTTTGAACCAAGTCTCGGAGGTTTTGTATTTGTCGTACATCTCCAAGGTACTTTTTCTTGGCCTGAACAGCTCTCCCTCTTAATTCAGTGCTGTATTCCATCCTAGAGAAACATTAAATAAAGTCAGGAAGGTCAGAGTCCACAGTTTTTTTACAGATGTTTTCCCTGGTTATACCTGTTTTCCCTCCATGACTAATGAACTACTGTACACCACAGCCACACTAGAAAAAAATTTTGAAAACAAAAGGCGTGGAGTCAAGCGTCAATGCATAAAACAAATCCAGGTATGTCATTGGTAGTGATAACATTAAATGTTGTGTTATATAATGGGAAACACAGTTTTCTCAGGAAAGGCTTAAAGAAAACTTTCTAAGTAATACTCAAAAGATGGAGCACTTCCATTTATTCTGTTTGTTTCAATATGTGGAGATTTTACCGTGACCTTTACTTCAGCTGCCTCAATTTCTCCATTTTTAATGATTATGCAAGAGTCAGTAGGAATCCTTACTGACACTTCACTCCTCAGGGGGCAATTAGCAGAGAAATAAAATCACTGGAAAGTCAGTAAACCCTTTTGCTAGTGCTACTTCCGAAAATGACAGGGAAAGGGCCAGCTTTGTTGCAGGCAGTGTCATAACACTCATTTTTTTTCTTCTGTTAAATGAGGCAGGAAGATCATTCCTTCCCGTCAGTGTAATTATTTAAACTTACTGTCAACTAATGGCAGAGCTGGAAGATTCTCAGCAGTCAATAACTTCGGGTCTGAAACTGAGGCACTACATTAAAAAAAAACCAATAAAAAGTGATTGATGTTTATCACTTTAATGTGGCACATGCCAAGGAAGTTTAGAACAAGAACAGCTCTTTTTTGGTTACTGTACCAAACAGCCTTTATTGAAGGCAAGAGGAAATTATTCAGCCTTTAGATGCCCTCTTGTTTTTGGTGCTTTTTTATACTGTATTCTGATTTTTTAACCTGTTCTTTTTTGTTAAATTAAAAATCAATTATTTGTTGCTTTTCAAAATATATTAAAGCCCTCTTCCAAGCAGCTACTGGTTTTCTTTCTCATACTACAGTAACTGAACATTCTATGACATCAGTTATGCCTGTGCCAATGTGGCTCAGTTGGTAGCACATCTGTGTCTGTGTCTGAGGGTCGCTGATTCTAGTCTCACACCCAGATCTGGATGCATACCATAAACTCTGACACCCGAGTGCAGTGCTAAGAGAAGATACTATAGTGTTGGGGTTTGCCATCCTTTAGATGAGATATTAAACTGAGGTTCTGTCTACCTGAATTGGAGGTTATTGAGGTGGACGTTAAAGACCCCATTACATTTCTTGAAAAGAGTAGGGGAATTTTCCCAGTGGCCTTGCCAAATTTCCCCCATTAACTAAAAGATAACACCAATAGCTTATAATCTGGTTCATGAAAACATAGAAACATAGACAATGATGGTAGAAAAAGACCACTGGTCTATCCAGTCTTCCTATTAAACCATAACAAACCCAGGACCTATTGTCCATACAGGGTTCTACCCAATACTACTGTATCTACCCTGTGCTCCCCAGCCTACCGCAACCACTCTGAGCAACCACTATGCCCTTCACTCTATCCCAGTCACGTTTGAAACCATTGAAACATAGAAACATAGACTCTGACAGCAGAGAAGGCCCACTTGGCCCACCCAGTCTGCCCATTTTCCTACCTATTGGATAAGCTGCAGATCCTAGTTAACCAACAGCCTACTTCCTCCTACCCCCACTAGAATTTCCTTATGTCTGTCCCATAAATTTTTGCATTCCTCCACTGTTTTTGACCCCATGACTTCCTCAGGAAGGTTGTTCCATGCATCCACTACCCTGTCTGTGAAAAAATACTTCCTCACGTTGCCCCTCAGCTGTCCTCCCTCTATCTTCAAATTGTGCCCCCTTGTTCTTGCACATCTCTTTTTCTGAAAAATACTACCCTCTTGGATTTTGTTAATTTCTTTGAGGTACTTAAAAGTTTCTATCATGCCCCCCCCCCTCCTTTCCTTGAGGGTAAACATATTAACCTCCTTTAGTCTCTCTTCTTATGGCTTCTGGTGCAGACCCTGCACCATTTATGTTGCCCTCCTCTTGACTTCCTCCATCCTGTCTATGTCCTTGTGGAGCTGGGGTGTCCAGAACTGCACGCAGTACCCCAGATGGGGTCTCACCAACTGTCTGTACAGAGGGATAACAACTTCCTGTTTTCTACTGGTGATGCCTCTCCCTATGCATCACAGCATCCCCCCAGCCCTCCTTATTCCCTTCTCACATTGCTTGCCTAACAATAAGTAATCTGATATGACTACCACCAGGTCCCTTTTCATTTTTGTTGTTGTTAGTACCTCCCCCCCCCCCCATTGTGTACTCTTCCACTGGGTTTTTGTTTCCCAGGTGCATTGCTTTGCACTTCTTTGCATTGAATCTAAGCTGCCATACTTTTGACCATTCCTCCAACCTTGCCAAGTCCCTTCTCATCCTTTCCACTGCTCTTGTGTATCAACCCTGTTGTAGATCTTTGTATAATCTGCAAAGAGGCATACTTTTCCTTCCAGTCCCTCTGCAACGTCACCTATAAAGACATTAAAGAGGACCGATCCCAGTACTGAACCCTGAGGTACCCTGCTAGTCACCCCCCTTTTTTCAGACTGGACTCCATTTACTATTACCCTCTGCGTCCTGTTGTCCAGCTAATTTTATGCCCAGGCTACCACCCAGGAACCCTCTCCCAGGCTGGCTAACTTGTTTAATAATCATTTGTGTGGGACTGTGTCAAATGCCTTGTTAAAGTCTAGGTAGGGCATGTCCACAGACCTTCCCTGGTCTACTACTTTGGTCACCCAGTCAAAGAAATCTATTAGATTTGTCTGACATGATCTTCCTACTGTGTATCCATGCTTTCTTGGGTCCAGTGCCCCCACTGGCCTCTAGGTACTCAACAATTCTTTCTTTCTTTCAGAAGTGATTCCATCATTTTCCCTACCACTGAGGTCAAACTAACAGGTCTGTAGTTTCCTGTCTCTGCCTTTCTCCCACTTTTGTGAAGGGGAATCACATCCGCCCTCCTCCAGTCCTCAGGTTTCACACCATCCTCCCATGATTTGTTAAAAAGGGTTGTCAGTGGAGTCACTATTTCTCCCCTTAGTTCTTTTAGAATTCTGGAGTGAATCCCATCAGGCCCCATTGTTTTCTCCCCTTCAGTTTTAGGAGTTCTTTCAGGACCATTTCTTCTGCAAATTGACTGGTATCGACCCCAGAGTGCTTCTATTGTTTGATCAAGGTACCTCCCCCTCTTCTTTTGTGAATTGATAGTTTTGGTGCCCAGCGCATCAGCTGGCAAATTGCTCCATGTCTCCACCACCCTTTCTGTAAAATAAAACTTTCTCACTTCCCTCTTAAACCTCCCCCAACAGTTTCTATTTGTGCCCCCATGTTCTTGATTCACTACTTATTCTAAATAGTTCTTCATGTTTCACCATGTTTATTCCTTTCAGGAACTTGAAGGACTGTACCATATCACCACTATCTCATCTGGCCTCAAGCGAGTGCATGTTCAGTGCCTTGACTCGATCATCATAAGATCTGCCCTTTTGGCCCTGAATCATTTTAGTGCCACACTGGATTGGAGTGGCTGGTTGCCACCACTGCCTATTTGCACTGTGGGCTGCCACCACTGCACCACCCCACTGCCAACCCAATCATGCACCGCAGGACCCTCTATGCCCACCCCGGTGCCACAGTGCATGATGTAGCCAACTCCAGTCACTCAGGCTGTGGCTCCCACTAACTTCAGGGGAGATCCTTCACATACCAGATACCATGTGACCATGCTGCTCCAGACACAGAGCTCTGACACAAGGACTTGGGCAACTAACCATAATGCCCGCATAAACCCCAACAGGGCCAAGGCAGATGGGCCACAGCCACCTTCTCTTCTCCCATGACTTCCTGCCAGCCTCCCTCTTCAGCACACAAACCTCAGTCTTAAATCCCCTATGGGGATCTGAAGTCCCACCCGTCCTGTAGGCAGGCCCATGGCCCTTGCCAAAAGGAGGCAAAGGAGCAGAAATCTGCTATATAGTATGCACCCTACGGGGGGGGGTGCTTACACATGGGACAAGAGACACTGTAGGAAAAAGAAGAGCAATAAACAAATTTGACAAATTTGAATGTGGAGATTCCCAGGGGTCCTGAAACCAGAAAGCAAATTTTGAAAAAAAACGAAAGGCAAACAAAGGGAAGGACACACTAGGACTACACACACAAATCAAAACACTCTGCACAACATATGTTTTTGCAAGTTTTGACAGTAGTAATCATTTAAAGGTGAACAGTCCAGCACTAAAAGCCCCTCCACCACAGTGTGAGGCAGGTGCCAATTAGTACTTTGTGTGTAAAAACATTTGTTTTTACTTACTTTTTTACTACAGTATAGTAGATTGTATCAGACTGTTTCTGTTGACTTGCAAGTGATATGTTCTGTGACTACAAATCCCAGAATCTCCTGCAGCTGACATCAGAGGAGGGCTGCTGCAATAGATTCAACAGCCTGCAGTGCATGCTAGAGCTTGTGTAAGGTCCAATCAGATGTTTCCCAGTCCCACTGTTCTCCCGTTAAAGAGCAGTAATTTGTTTATACACAAAGTGTAGCCCCACACTTGGGTGTGAGGCTTTTAGTGCTGCCTGTTTTCCTTTAATGTTTTGATCATCAAGGGAAAGCAGTGTGGAGAAAACATTCTGGGGTTCATTCAAGCCATGCTGTACATCCTGGATACACCCTGATAATCTGATGGTATTTGTTGACAGAGATAGACTCTTAAGCCTATCGTGTCTGCCTAGTCCAACCTATCTGATGTGGAATATATTGTTCATGGGCATGAGGACAGGGTGGAAAATAAATGGGTAGGAAGCTGAATGAACTGCTTAAGTTTTCCATTCAACTGAGTTAGCGGAACGGAGGAGGTTTCAAGTTACAGCTATAGTACTGCTTGAAATCAAAACTTGTGGTTCTGTTATAACAGAGTGGGAAGGGAGATTAGAAGTTATATTGCAACCATGTTGTGGCTTGAAACTCAAACTGGTGGTTTCTTTTTAAACAGTTGGAATTATACTTCATAATTTATAATACTCGAGGTACTGCAATTAACAGTACAAAATTTCCAAGCAAGTTAAAGTTGCATGTCAGAAAAATTTTTAATTTATGGATATTAGATGTGGCACAGAACCCTTAATACCTGAAAAGGAGTAGCATGCACATATTCATATGTAATTTTCCCTTGAAACATTCATTGACATGTGCTGTACTTCAGTTTTGACTGGCATTTTGTATATTACTGTATCATGTTAAAAGTTGCTTTATGTAATAGAGTTTTAATATTGGAGTCATGAATCCCAGGACAGAGTACAACCTAGGAGGGGTCCAAGTATCTACAACAGAGGAGGAGAAGGATATGGGAATGATGCTTACTAGCAAACTGAAGCACTCCACGTAATGCAGGAAAGCAGAAGCAAGCACAAATAAAATGCTGGGATGCATATCCAAGGGGATCAGCAGTAGGCTAGAGGAGGTTATACTGCCCCTGTATAGGTCACTGGTGAGGCCACATTTGGAGCATGAAGCACAGTGTTGGTGTCCACACCTTAAAAGGGACATTAATCTGCTGGAGACTGTCCAGTGGAGGGCAGCTAAGAGGATCAAGGGCCAGCAGGGTAGGGCTTATGAGGAGAGGTTGGGGTCCCTGAATATGTACTGCCTGGAAGAGAGGAGACATGATTGAAACCTTCAAGTACTTGAAGTGGATAAATAGGGTGGATAAGTAGGGTTTCTTTAAGCTAAGTGGAAACCAGAATATAAGGAGACACAATCTTAAGTTAGAGGGAGAGGTTTAGGAGGCAAGCTAGGAAGCATTTCTTTACAGAGAGGGTGGTGACTAGTTGGAATGCATTGATGGAAAAAGTGATCTCAATGAAGATAGCAGGCAACTTCAAGAGAGGCTGGAATAGATTTAAGGGGAAAGTAAGAGTCATGGAAGGGGCTGCTGGAAAGGATGGACAGATTGGGGAGAAGGCAGGGTCAGAAACTTAATTGGTGGACCATGCAATACAAGCAGGCTAGATAGACTGAATGGCCTTACTCTGCTGGCTTCTTCATATGTTCATATGTATTTTTGCATGTTCATATGTTCGTATGTCTTTTGTACTAGGGAAGAATGAAATGAAGTGAAATGGCACATTAAAAGAATATCATTCAAAGATATGCATGTACTATACAGTAGCTACTTGATATCACTGGATAGGTGCTCATTACTAAATACTCACTAAGGGCCCAGTGCATGAATAGGTCCTATACATGCTGGTAGGGGCATGTACCATGCCACTCAAGTACACACAGCATAGCCAACCTCATATGATGTGCGGTTCCAGTATACATGTTCCCCTGGGTGGAACTATGCACCTCATGCATGATCATGTACCCATGCAGTAGGGATGTGGCCCACTGGGGAACAGACATGAGCCAGACCAGGGCTTTCAATCAGATGCCCTGACCAGGCCCTTTAGTGGGTCCCCCTCCACAGTAGCAGGAAATCATGGGGCATGGTGGCATGCATATGGGCTGCCATGTCCATGATGGAAATTTAAAATAATACTGATGTCAAAGTCCGTGCCAAGCTTTCTGCTGTGACAGGATGCATCCCTGCCACTGTAGTAGGACATCTTGAGTATATTAGGTTGTAACCTCTCTCTTTGTATATTTTTATCTAATAAAGCTATCCCTTTCTTTCCATCTGGAGGCAGGCCACCTCCAGATAACCTTCTGTGCTTCTCTTCAACTTTCTTTTCTCTTCCTAGGTAAACACATTTTAACAATTGGCAAAAGCAGAACACAAATGAAAATGAGATAGTGTTTCTCAGTTGGAGTATTCTAGGTTAATTCTATTTATTTGTAAGTTTTTATGGGGAGAGGCACACTATGCTATGATAGCTTGTTTCTAGGTGTGTCCTGGGGGTGGGTTGCATGAACCTGTAAATACATTGTACACATGGGTAAAAGAAAGACATTATTAGAAACAAGATGCTGAAACTCTTTTGTGCTATCTTGGGTAAATAAATTAGAAAAAAATGTATTGTCAGCCAAAACTGGCTCTTTCCAGTCCCCCTAAACATGTAAAACAGTGCAGTTTAATTGTTTTGGCACTGCTGAGACATGGGAGATCATAAATTCAAACTACACTAGAGCCACATACTCTCTGTATGACCTGAGCTACTTACTTAACCTCCCAATGCTTCAGTCAACCAAGCCACCTAGGGAGATGAGTTTAAGCAAGCCCCACTGGAAATGAGAGGTTGCATCTCAGCAGGGCTATCCTGGAAATACACTGTAAGAAAAAAATCATAAAATGCAGATGCAATCCCTGCTATCTAGAAATATTTACTCTGCAGAACTAAGCAAATCATTTAATCTCCCACTGTTCTGATCCACTCAGCTACAAAATTGGGTAGAAGCAGGATTCTACTAGAAATGGGATTTAGCAGGGCCATCATACTCATGAAGTCTATGGGGCACATGCACCCAAAATGCATAGCAAACTAGTGCTTTTAAGCAGAAAAAACCTGTAAAGCTGTCATTTAATGTCCCCCTTAGATTAATATTGAATTGCGTGCCCCAGCCCAGAAATACAGATGGCATGACGTCCATGTGATTTTTCTATGTCCATGAGATATTGCATCTCAGCTGCACTATCCTGAATAAATACATACATTGATAAAATGAATAAATCTAGCACCTCACTGGAAAAGAGATGATACATCTCAACTGGGCCACACTTGGTAAATAAATTATAAACAAAAAGGAAAAAAAAAAAAAAACACGGCTAGCTCTCACTTGCTTTTCCTGCTGCCCCCTCCCCCCTGACTTTAAGGTTTACTGTAATAGTTGGATCACTGTTAGAAACCAGGGCCCCGATTCACAAAACTTTGTCC
Source organism: Neoceratodus forsteri (assembly GCA_016271365.2). Taxonomy (NCBI): domain Eukaryota; kingdom Metazoa; phylum Chordata; order Ceratodontiformes; family Ceratodontidae; genus Neoceratodus; species Neoceratodus forsteri. The sequence continues at coordinate 528,655,214 of CM057455.1, read as the reverse complement.
AGGTGCAAACCCAGTTTTGCATGAGCAGAAGGGGCTGTGAGCTGAGCAGATATTCACAAAAATCAAGTTTGCATGGCCAAACCGGGTTTGCTGTGACAGGGCAACATGTGGAGGGGGCTGCAACACAAAGGAATGGGAGGGGAAGTGAAAATTGGCACTGTCAGATTCACAAAGAATTGGCTCCATTAAAGGGCCTCTTGAGTGGTCCCCTTGCATGGAGCAAATACCGTGGACTGAAACTTTGCTTTAATCCTGAGCAACCCTAGTGGTTGGTGGATATACTGTGGCAGCCCCTCCCCACACTGATCGCCAGCCCGATCATAAAATAAAAGGATTCCCTGGTGTCCAGTGGTGCCTCCCCCCACCTGATCCCTCACCCTCTGTCACAGTACAGTTTCCCCCAGTGTCCAGTGGTCCTTCCCTCTGCCTGATCCCTCACCTGCTGTCACAATACAGTGTCTCTGGTGACCAGTGGTCCCTCGCTCAACCCAATCCCTCACCTGTGAAACAGATAGGCTTGTCTCTTCTGTCTAGTGGTTCCTCCCCCTGCCAAATCCCTCATCTGTACTGTACAACAGTTTCCCTGGTGTGTAGTGGACCCTCCCCCCCCATCCATTCTCCATCCCTGGTGTTACAAGTCCAACCCCCCCAAAACACAGCCCCAGTCCCAGTCACGTCCTGCAATTTTGGCTGCCTCAAGCCCGTCCCTCATTGGTGGCCAGTGGTCCTCTCTCCCTCATCTGGTTGTAAATATATATTGATGTCCCCAGTGTCTAGTGGACCCCCTTCTCTAACCTCGATCCAGGGTATGCAAAATAAATACTCAACATTCCCTGATGTGTAGCGGACCTCCCCCACCCCAGCAGGTAGTCCCCCACCACCCCACTCCCCCCATCCCTGCCCTGAGCCAGTGACCGGCACAACCCACCACTCACCACCACAGCTGGCCACTGACTGAACTGTCCAGGAGTGCATACTGCATACAGTATGTGTTCATTGACTGCCAGTCGCTCTCTGTCAATCATTGAGTGCATACTGTATACAGTACACGATCCTTGACTGTTCATTCTGCGGCTGGCCATGGTGATGAAAGGAAGGCTATGCTTTACTCAGGGAAGAGATGGGGGAGCAGGTTGGTGGAGGACCTGCTGTCATAATAACAGTATCACTGTGCAATAAATCACAATTACTGTATAAAAGTACTGAGGAGACGGAGTGAGACACTGGGGAATGTGACACTCAAAACTACTCTTTGTCTGCATGCCTGAAGGGAAACAGCTTCACTTTGCAGGTAGAGACCAAAAAAAAAAGACTTTAACAATCCTGAATGTTATTGTGCTGCTGCAAGAAGGTCTGTCTCTCATAATTTATAGTTTAAAGTTCCTTCTAAGAAAGTGTCCCTGTTTCAGTGAGGGAATGTTAGCAGCACAAAGCAAGCAAAGTAGCAAACAGATGAACCAAGAGTAAAGCGAGCATGTCCCTCGCTCGCATCACTTCCTGTTCAGGACACAGAGCTTAAGCCACAGACAGCAGAACATGCAGGACTATCAGGCTGACACACATAAATTAATATTTTAAAGTAAGAATATACAAAAAATGTATGTATGTGCTATTCTGCTGAGCCCCTTTCAATACAAGATAAATTTTATTTGTTTGGTGCCCTTTACACAAGTCTCAGGGTGCCTTACAATAAACAATAAATAAACAATAACTTAATTAATAAATAAAGAAATACATAATATCATCAATAAATATATACAGTGAAGCTCATTGGGGTGAAATTCAATTCTGCATTCTACAGCAGAGTTACTGCAGGAAACAATGTAATTTTAATGGGAGTTACTCGATTTTGTCATGGAGGAAACTGTGACACTGCGCTTCATTCTGTACCATTCTGAAAGTGCATTTTTTAAAACTAGACTGTTTGGGGAACTACTGTGCAACTCAGAGGTATGCCAATCGAACTGTGACATTTTGACACCGAACGACATTACAGCAGCAATTTGATGTTGCAGCTGTAATGCACCTGGGGGACCCCGGCACTGCTTTCTATGGGTTTTGCATCCCTTCCCGAATCAACTCTGACTCAGAGTTGATAATCCTTAAGTACATCAGGCAGATTCCCCAGAATGGGGGGTTTGGAGGGCAATGCCCCCGGAAAAAACGAAGAGTTTACCTGACGGATTTATGCCAAATGCAATTTGTGGTCTACATAAATCTGTCGCTGTAATGTCGGGTCAAAAAATAGTTGTCGAACCAACAACATAGATCCCAAATAAGAATATTTTTAACTGGTTCCAAAAAGCATTCATGGACTGAGCTAAATGTACCACCTCAAAAATGGTATTCCAGAACACAGAAAGGCCAGGGGCTAGATTCTCAAACAAATCGCAAAGTGCAGTGCAAAAGTTTGCACTGTGCCTCGTGATTGTGCAGGGTCCAAAAGTTGCTATTCACAGTCAGATAGTGCACTGCTATCTGACTGTGAATAGAGGCCAGGTGGAGCCAGTGCTAACCCCTGTAGTGCTGCCCAGACCTGCAGCCAGAAATACCACACTCCAATGTAATAGTACTGCTAGGGCTGTGCTAGTTGCAACTCACAAAGCCAGCCATGAAAATGAGCCCATTGGGCATGCAAGGCACTAGCTGATCATTTCCATACCCATTATGTGCTTATCTGTATAGTCTGCAGTTGACAGCATGACCCGGCCCCAGCCCACGGCCAACATGCAGCTGTAGTCCATGGTGGCCAATGCCCCTCCCCCCCATCGCTGATCGCCATCCCGTTGCAGAATCATATATTCCCTGGTAGTCTATCGGTACCTCCACCCTCCCCCATCTCTGATTCTCATTCCCATATATGTTTAGTATTGTCGCTGGTAATCTAGTTGTCCATCCCTCCTCTCCGATGCTGATTGCTGTCAAGTTATTTATGTTTTCAGAATTTCCCTGGTAATCTAGTGGTCTCATCCACCTCCCCGATGCCGATTGCTTTCCAGTTATGTATGTTTTCGGAATTGTCCCTGGCATCAGGGAGGGGAGAGGCACCACTAGACTACCAGGGAAATTCTGAAAACATAATTAACTAGACAGTGTTCGGCATCAGGGAGGGGGTGTGACCACTGGACTACCAGGGAACTTATTTAGTTTCATAGAGATGGAGGTCGGAGAATAGGAGGGACCACTGGACTACCAGGGACACAGTGTTGTGAGTTGAGGGGGCCGCTTTGCACAACCTCTGCCAATTACTAGGGTTATGTGGAATTAAGTGGAGGTTTTCCTCTGCAGTATTTTCTCTATTCAAGGGAACCCCACAAAAGGCCCTTGCATGGAGAAAATGCTTAGTGAATGAGACTGTACTGATATGCAGGTCCCCTTTCCATCATTTGCATTGCAGCTCCCTCAAAACTTTGTGCCTGCACAAATCCAGTTTGTGGGTGCCAACTGGGTTTTGGGCCACAGTGGTATTCACAAAAGCCCAGTTTGCACCTGCAAACTGGGTTTGCATGGAGGAAACGTTTTGTGAATCGCGTCCAGGACTCCAAAGGCCCTATTTCCCCAACTGCTTTAACTGGGAAAAAGGGATCTGAAGCAAGCCAGTATCAATGGAACAAAGGGTGTTAGTAGGTGTGTAGGACAACAGAAGGCCTTTCAGATAGCTTGGGTGAAAACTATGTAGGGCCCTGAATTCTAACGATCATATCTTAAAGATGAATTGGCAGCCAGGGCAAAGCCTGCAACAGTGGCATAATGTGGTCCCTTTGAAAGGCCAAGGCATTCTGAACCAACTGCAGATGGTACACCAAGCTTCCAGATAATCCTAAGTAAAGAACATTGCAGTTTGAGGAGACAAAGGCATGGACTACTGGTTGAAAATAGCGATTCCATAATAACACCGTTGAAACCATACTGTAAAAATAGCATATTTATAAACATCTGCAGGGACAGCACAGTACAGGCAACATTTGCACTATCCCTGTAGCTGTTGGCAGTAGGGAGGAACAGGGGAAAGTGTCTGTTGAGGGGTGTGTTACTGAGCAGCTCCTGTGGTGTGGAGAGTACGGAACAGGCAGCAGAGATTGGTGGAATATCGTTGGGCTGGGGTTCGAGTCCTGGTCCTGAGACATGTGTTTTTTTTCCTTTATTCATCTGTGTAGCATGCTATGGTTTTCTATTTCTCCCCCCTCCTGACTGTTGTGCTGCTTGTATCCATCCCCACCCTGCACATTTTGCCCTCCACCCCCGTTATCCTGATTGGTTCCACCTCCCCTCCCCAAGGATTTCCCCCTCCCTATGGTTTTTTCCCGACCTCAAGTTGGCCCAACTCAGAGGTGCTTATGTTCAGATTGTGGGGTGCCAGGGGTGGAAACTTAAATTTCTGCTTTGTTAAGCATCATGGTAGCAGTTGCTGTGTTTGTGGACCACTACCATTGGCGTTGTTATTGCGGTCGCTGTTTTGGTTGGGCACTGTTATTGACAGCGCCGTTTCGACTTCACTGTGTTTGACAACGCTGCTCTTATTTTTACACAGTCCTGACCTAGTGCCCTCCAAGTCAGCTGGCACTAGAGGTGGCTAGACCCAGTAAATGTTATGCTAATGGTAATATCCTCTTCAGAGTACTGCTGATACCTTCTGTTCTAGAGTCAGTTTGCGGTCCAAAACAATCCCCAGATCTTTCTTCACATCCAGGTAAACACTGGATACATGCAAGCAGGGCTTAACCAGCCCACAAAGGCACAAACTGTATACAGGTAATGCCACTTTCACTCCCGATACCAGTCACACACCTGACACTGCACAATAGTGAAAGAGACAATCAGAATGGATTGCTTTATAGCAAGTTGCAGGTTCATTTAGTGTTGCAAAGGGATGACAAACATTCTCCTAAGTGTAAAAAAGTGTAGAACCACTAGACTAGGCACTTCGGTCATTATATTTTCCCCAGTGGGTTCTCTGAGAAAGGTCTAATGACTGAACTGCTAGGGCTAGTGGTCCTACACTGTCTCACACTAAGACTCACCTTGCAGCACTAAACAAACCTGCAACTTGCTATAAAGTAGTACATTGTGGGTGTGTCATTGTTGTGCAGTGTCAGGTGTGTGACTGGTATCGGGAGTAAGTATGGCACTACCTGCCTGCTTCTTCACCAAATTCACAGCTCAAAGTGCCTGGCCATTCACAGATGGCAACAGATGATCACCACTTGTCACTGTCGACCAAAGCTGGCCTGGATTGACAATCATCACTTCTATCTTTCTTAGGTTGAAACACAATTAGTTGTAGGCATCCAATTGCTAGATTTCTTGTAGACAACGATCAAGCACCATTGTTGCATTTGAGCCTTCAACAGGACAAGACAGAGCCGAGTATCATCCATGTAATAGTGAAATTCAACCCCATACTGTTTGATGATCTCACCCAATGGCAGCATATACATGGTGAACAAGACAGGTGCCAAGACTGAGCCTCGAGATACCCCACAGATGACTGCAGCTGTTTCAGAGATGAAATTTCCTAGAGCCACCTGCTGTGATCTCCCAGTGATGTAGGACTCAAACCAGCATAGAGCAGTGCCAGTGAGTCCTATGTAGTCCCACAGGTGATCAATCAGCACACTGTGGTCAACCATGTTAATTGCTGATGAGAGATCCAAAATGATCAAGATGGAACGTGTCCTTAGTCTCGCGCCACGAGAAGATCATGGAGCATTCTGACTAGTGCAGTTTTGGTACTGTGACAGGGCCTAAAAACTGATCAGAAAGGTTTGTAGATGTTAAGTAGCTCCAGGTGAGTCACAAGCTGTGACATTTCTTGATTGCCTTCCCAAAAAAAATGAAGTTTCAGGACAATCCTGTAATTCATCAGAGAGTCAGGGTTAAAAGATGGTTTCTTCAGGAGGGGCTTCACCCCTGCGCTTTTCAGGGTTCATGGAAAAACTCCCTCCCACAAGAAATACCTGACAATGTCAGTGCATACTGTTCCCTGAGATTCAATGCTGTCAACAAGCAGCCAGATAGGTCCATGGTCTGGTGTACAGTATATAGGGTGCAAGCCTGAGATCACCCAGACCACCTCCTCTTCAACAGCTGGAAGAAGGTCTCCCCAGGAAGGGGCTGGACTGGGGACAGACTGTGGGGATGGGGAGGAGAGAGGGTGCCCAGTGTGGGAGGCTGAGGGAGGGCCTACAGGGCACAAGGGGTCATGTGACTGCACTAACCACTAGAGAGGAGGTAGTCTGGTATTAATAGCACCATAGTTGTAGTCCACTGGCAGTCTGGAGTAGACGCCGAGACAGTGAACAGACCGACTACAGGGAAGTGCTTAATTTTGTTTGGGAGGCTCTGTTTTTCTGTGCGGCAACTGAAATAAATGTTTTAAATAGATGAATTTCTTGCTGTGGCTGGATTGGGGATGAACTGTGGGGGACGGGGTGGAAGGAAGGAACCAAATGAAGCAGGCTGAGGGAGGGCATACAGGGCACAAGAGGTCATGGGACCACACCATCCACTAGGGAGGTAGACATTGATATAAATTTCCTAGGGAGTCAAGCGACCCCTCACGAGTGACCTTGAAGAGTGAGTGCCATGAAGCAGGAATGTAACGTTTGACTAGATATCATCTGCAGGGTGTCTGCATGGAGGACCACAGGCTGCAGACCTCACTAAGTAGGCCATACAAGGTTCCAGAAGTCAGGTGTCTGGGTAGAATACCGAAGAGAGAGGACTGTTGTGTTGGTAAGTAGGGGGGAATCAAAGGTGGGACTATACTAGTTTGGGAGTACAAGGAGGATGGCGAGACATAGGAGATGGAGCAGGCAGGTTGCATGGTGTGTAGGCAGTTGGGGCAACTTAGGGAAGAGGATGCAAGACTGATAAGGGAGCTGTGTATGTGGAGATGTTGGAGCAGGTGGAAGCAACAGGGGCCAAGGGACAGAAGATGGACTAAGCCAGTTGACGCAGAAGTCAAACAAAGGGGAATGCAAGAGGAGAGGATTCAGGGGGCAAACCAGGCTGCCACTGAGGAGCAGGTGAGACCTGAGGCAGAAGGGTGGAAAATGGTCAAGAAAAGGGGAAGGATGGGATCAGGAGACAAGCATGGTTTGAGGTTGCAAGGAAGGGGGAAAGGAGAAGCTCAGGATAAAGGGAGGGGAAAAAAGTACAGGTTCTCAGTACTAGCAAGCATGAAACAGTGGGAGGGGAGAGGATCAGTCACAGGGAAGGCAGGGGAACTGGGAAAAAGTGATGACAGGAATCTAATAGAAAGGCAGGAAGCAGATCCAACACAGGAGAGGGCAACAGGGGCAGGGGGGAGGTGAGGTAGAAGGGGGACAGGTGACTTAAGAAAGCATTGTGGGGACACAGGAAGGGTATGGAAAGGTGGGGTAGGCAGACAGTCATGGCTGCAGTACTAGGAAAGTGAGTAGGGTTTGATTGTAATGGAAAGGAAAAGACTAGGGGAGGAACTTGTGGCCAGAGGCAGGGAAGGGGCTAATGTAGAACAAAGGGGCGCCTAATTGGAAATGGGTGGGAGTGTCTAGGTAGGGGATGGCAGGAGCATGGACGCGGCTAGCACAGGCAGCAGTAAGGGGGGAGAGGGGAATCTAGGGCATGGGTTCAGCAGGGTTCACATGGGGCAAAGGGGCATACAAGGTGGAATCAGGGGAAGGGACCAAGAATGGGTGCAGAGGAATGGGATGCACCAGGGAGGCAAGCAGGATAATGAGGGGAGGGTCATCGTACGGGGGGACTCAATAGTAAAAGGTGTAAGATGGCGAGGCAAAGGTGCCAGGAAAAGCCACATATGGGTGGAGTGTATGCAAGGCATGACAGTGGGGAAAGTGGAGCAGTATATTAAGGGGTGTGTGAGGAGGCTAGGAAGGAAACCTCATATCGTGTTGCACCTGGGTACTAATGATTTGGAAGGTAATAGGGTAGAAGAGGTGCAGGAGAGATTCAAGGAGGTAAGTAAGTTATGCAGTAGAGAGGGGAGGACAGTGGTATTCTATGAAATTCTCTAGGTACCGAGGGCTAGCAAGGCCAGGAAACAAAGAATTTCAGAGCTCAACAAATGGCTGGGGACTTAGTGTGGGGCCATGGGATATGGACTGGTGGGAGGATGGGGCAGGACATGGGAGAACAAAGATCTGTATGCACCAGATAGGCTGCACTTGAGTAGGGAAGGGTCAGGGGTCCATAAGAAAAAGCTGGGTGAGTTCATTGCAGATAGGTATAATTTAAACTAGGCGGGGGGGCAGGGGGTTGGCAGTAAACAGGAGGAGTCGGTCAGGCTTCCCCCCATAAATAGGAAGGTGGAGAAGAAGCAAAGCTCAAAAAGTGTTGGGGTTGGGGGAGAGGGTATAGGAAAGGAGGAAAAGAGTTCACACTGCAGGGTGGTCACATTGAATGCGAGAAGCCTAGGCAATAAGACAGTTGAACTGCAGGCTTTGAAAGCTGAAAGGGAGATGGACTTAGCTGCCATAACTGAAACATGGGCCACCCAGCAGCAGGACTTGGATCTAATGATCCCACGGTATAAACTGTACCATAGGGACAGAGACAAAGGGAAAGGGGAGGGGTGACTATCTATGTTAAGAAGGGGATATTGTGCAGCAGAGAGGAAAGCGAGGAGGGCAGTACCGAAGCCTTATGGGTCCATCTACTGAGTTCCAAAGGGTAGGAAGGTTAGATTGGGGGTTGTGTATAGGCCTCTCTCCCAAGGTATAAAGATTGACAGGCAACTGAGGGAGCAAATAAGGAGGCTTAGCGGTAAAGGCAACACATTGATGGTAGGGGACTTCAATCTGCCAGCGGTGGATTGTAACACCCTAGCTACCTCCTGTGCCAGAGAGCAGATCCTCCTGGAGGCCTTCCAGAAAGGTTTCCTTATGCAGACAGTAACAGAGCCAACCAGGGATGGGAACATTCTAGGCCTGGTACTGTCAAACGGCAAACTATTTCAAGATATAGAGGTGGAGGACCCCCTAGCAGGAAGTGGCCACTGCACAGTGTGGCTCTCCATCAATCCAGGGAGAGAGCTAGCCAATACAAAAACAAGTGATGTGGACTTTAAAAGGGCAGACTTTGCCAGGATGGGAATCATTTTGGAAGGGCTCCTAGACAACATCAGGCTGGACATGGACATATAGCAGAAATGGAACATCATAAAACTGGGTCTTGCAGAGGCCACTATCTCTTGCACTCAGTACCAAAGAAAAAAAGGCCAGGACCAAAAAACTGAGCTGGCTGACTAGAGAGGTGATGGAGCTGGTGAGGGTGGAGAGTGGCCTTTTAGAAATCTAAAGGATCTAACCAGGATGAGGACAGGGAAGAATACATGAAGAAATCCAGAGAGGTGAGCGGAGTGGTGAGGGCAGCCAAGGCTTCAAAGGAACTGAAGTTGGCACAGGGGATCAGGGAAGGGGAAAAGGATTTCTTCAGGTATATAAGAGAGAACAGAAATTGCAAGGACCAGATCGTAAGGATTAGGTAGGATGGGGGGTGGGCAGATAAGGAGGCAGACCAGGCAGAAGCACTAAATGAATACTTCTGCTCTGTGTTTACCAGGGAAAGGGATGGGCCTATGCCTCAGGGAAGGGAGGGGTGGGATTGGGGGAGAGGAGGTAACGGATGTGGATATCCTAATGGACAGGGTGTTGGAGGGCCTTAGGTCCCTAAGAGTGGATAAGGCACCAGGACTGGATGGACTGCATCCTAGGGTACTGAAGGAGTTGGCAGAGGTCCTGTTGGTACCACTGGCAGATTCCCTGAGTACTGTATGCATGCCCAGGGATTGGAGGATCGTGCATATGGTGCCTCTCCATCAGAGTGGGCCCAGGAATGAACTCGGGAACTACAGGCCAGTAAGCCTTATAGCCATTACAGGGAAGCTAATGGAGACTATCCTTAAGGAAAAGTTGATGCATTTCCTAAAGGAGAATAGTCTACAGGATGCCATGCATCATGGGTTCGGAGCTGGCAGATCATGTCAGACTAACCTAGTTGACTTTTTTTGATGGATGACATGGTCATTGGATAAGGCCATGTGGTGCAATTAATCACTTTACCTGGACTTCAACAAGGCTTTTGACTCAGTGCCACACAGAAGGCTGATTATCAAATTAAATGGCATGGGAGCTGGAAGAAAACTGGTTGGGTGGGTTGAGAGGTGGTTGCACAGGCAGCAGGGGGTGGTAGTTGGAGGAGAGATCTCGAAACCCCTGGCTGTGACCAGCAGGGACCCACAAGGTTTGGTGCTAGGACCGGTGCTGTTTAATGTCTTCATTGCTGATATATCAAATGGGATAAGGAGCAAGATCAACCTCTTTTCAGACAACACTAAGATCTGTGCAGAAGTGGATAGTGAGGAATGGGGTAAAGTACTTCAGGAGGATTTGGCAAGACTTGAGCACCAGTCAATCACATGGCAGCTGGGGTTTAGTGCTAAAAAGTGCAAGGACTTGCACGTGGGCCAGAAAACACAGGGAACAGCTATTGGTTGGGGGGTGAGCAATTAACCACTTTGACTGAGGAGAACAATCAGGGGGTGCTGGTAACAGGGGACAGGAAACACTCGGCACAGTGCAGAAAGGCAGCTGCAAAGGTGAATAAAATGCTGGAATGCATTGCCAGGTGAATCACCTCTAGGAGGGAGGAAGTCATTATGCCCCTGTACAGGTCCATTGTGAGACCACACCTCGAATACTGCATGCAGTTTTGCTGCCCCCCTTTTGAAATGGCACATCAAGCTACTGGAGGAAGTCCAGGGTAGGGTGACAAAGATGATCCTGGGGATGGGGGACAAAACATATGAGGGGAGACTGGGGGAGCTCAACATGTACACCCTGGAAGATAGAAGGGAGAGAGGGATATGATTGTGACATTCAATTACCTTATGGGCAGAAACAGAGTTGATGCTGAGGGTTTGTTTAAGATAAAAGGGGGGAGGGACTCCAGGGGACATAGACTGAAATTTGAGGGTGGAAGTTTCAAGAGGGAGATGAGGAGGTATTATTACACAGAAAGGGTGGTGGCAGGTTGAAATGTGTTGGCAGAAGAAGTGATATTACTGAGGACAGTGGGAAGCTTCAAGAGGGGGTGGGATAGGACCAAAAGGAGGGTCATAACTGGGGGGAAGATGTGGAAGAGAGAAGTCAGAGGTAGGGGGCAACAAATCAGAAGGGCAGGCAAGGAGAGGGCAGCTGCAGTTTAAGAAACGGCATGCTTCACACTCAAGCAGACTAGATAGACTGAAAGGCCTGTATCTGCTGGCAAATTCATGTGTTTGTATGGACATTTACCCCTCTTTCTGAATGATGACAGTCCAGACAGACCACTTAAGGGGATAGCAGTCAGAATGGAGGACATCTGGTCAAGACAAATATTTATTTATTTATTTAGTTTTTGTTGACCAGGTAAGTGCACTAGACAAATTCTGCCTATTTTCAGGCAATACCGGTGTGTGTGGGGGGAGATAAAGATAGAAACATAGAAACTCAGACTTTGATGGCAGATAAGGACTGCTTGGCCCACCTAGTCTGCCCATTTCCCTACCTACTGGATAAGCTGCAGGTCCTAGTGAGCCAACAGCCTATTTCTTCCTACCCCCACAAGAATGGACTTATGTCTGTCCCATGCATTCTTGAATTCTCCCAGTTTTAGACCCCACTTTCTCCTCAGGAAGGCTATGCCATGTGTCCACCACCTTGTCTTTGGAAAAATGCTTCCTCACATTGCCCCTGAGCCATCCCCCCTCTAGCTTCAAATTGTGTCCCCTTGTTCTTGCACATGTCTTTTTCTGAAAGATGCTACCCTCTTGGACTTTGTTGATTCCACTGAGGTACTTAAGGGTTTCTATCATGTCCCCCCTCTCCCTCCTTTCCTCAAAGGTATACATATTAAGCTCCTTTAGTCTCTCTTCATATGGCTTCTCTTGCTGACCCTGCACCATTTTAGCTGCACTCCTCTGGACTGCCATCATCCTGTCTTTGTCCTTGCAAAGATAGGGTCTCCAGAACTGGACACAATACTCCAGATGGGGTCTCACCAACTGTCTGTACAGAGGGATAACAACTTCCTGTTTTCTGCTGGTGATGCCTCTACCTATACATCCCAGTATCCCCCCAGCCCTCCCTACTGCTTTCTCACATTGTTTGCCAACCTTAAGATCATCTAACATGATTACCCCCAGGTCCTTTCCATGTTTTGTTATTGTTAGTACCCCCCCCCCCATTGTGTACTCTTCATCTGGGCTTGTTGTTCCCCAGGTGCATTATTTTGCACTTCTTTACAATGAATCCAAGCTGCCAAATTTCTGACCATTCCTCCGACCTTGCCAGGTCCCTCTCATCCTTTCCATGCCTCCTTGTGTATCAACCCAGTTGCATATCTTTGTGTTATCTGCAAAGAGGCATACATTTCCTTCCAGTCCCTCTGCGATGTCACTTATAAAGACATTAAAAAGGACTGGACCCAGTACTGAACCCTGCGGTACCCCATTAGCAACCCCCTTTTCTTCAGAGTGGACTCTGTTTACTATTACCTTCTGTGTCCTGTTTTCCAGCCAATGTTTTAACCAAGCTACCACCCTGGGACCCACTCCCAGGCTGCCTAATTTGTTTATTAATCTTTGTGTGGGACTGTGTCAAATGCCTTGCTAAAGTCTAGGTAGGCCATGTCCACAGCCCTTCCCTGGTCTACTACTTTGGTCACTCAGTCAAAGAAATTGATTAGATTCATCTGACATGACCTTCCTGCTGTGGACCCATGCTGCCTTGGATCCTGTGCCTCACTGGCCTATAGATAAGCAACAATTCTTTCCTTCAGAAATAATTCCATCACTTTCCCTACCACAGTGGTCAAGCTGACAGGTCTGTAGTTTCCTGCCTCTGTCTTGCTCCCACTTTTGTGAAGGGGAATCACATCAGCCTTCTTCCACTCCTCAGGTACCATGCCATCCTCCCATGATTAAAGGGTAGTCAGAGATGTCACTAGTTCTCCCCTTAATTCTTGTAGAATTCTGGGGTGAATCCCATCAGGCCCCATTGCTTTGTCCACTTTCAGTTTTAGGAGTTCTTTCAGAACCCTTTCTTCTGTGAAAGGACTGGCATCAACCCACCTATCCACAGTGCTTCTATTTGGTACCTCCCCCTCCTCCTCTTTTGTAAATACTGAGCAGAAGTATTCGTTCAGTATCCCTGCTTTTTTACTGTCTGTCTCTACCCATCCACCATCCATTCTATTCAGCCTCAATATGCCTCCCTTTGTCTTTCTACACTTCATAATGTACCTATAAAAGGTTTTATCCCCCCACTTAACTGAGTTGCCTATCTTTTCCTCAGTTTGGGCCTTTGCTATTCTGACTGCTTTCCCTGTTTCCTTCTGCCTTAACTGGTACAGTTCTCAGTCCTGCTCTTTCTGTGTTTCCTTCTACTTCCTAAATGCTGTCTTTTTCTCCCTAACCTTCACCGCCACCTCTTTTGAGAACCGTAGTGACTTTCTATTTCATTTTGATTTATTTGCTTCGCACAAAGGCTTGTTGCCTCTGTGCTGACAGTTCTGATGTTTCCACATTGTTGATCCACCCCTCCTTCTTGCCTGTTTGCTCGAGCTTTTCTAAGGCACTCTCCCATCTTGTCAAAGTCAACCCTCCTGATGTCCAGTACCCTCACTTTTATATGGCTTGACTCTGCAGCTGAGTTTATCGTGAGCCACTCTGTCTGGTGGTCACTTATTCCTAGATGGCTACCCGCTTCTAGATCTGAGATCCTCTCACTGTCCCCATTTGAGAGTATGAGGTCTACGACTGTTCCTTCCTGAGTGGGTCCCAACATTAGCCGTCTGAGACATGCCCCCTGTAGGGCATCGAGAATGGCCCTGCTCTTGGATGTGGCTGCAGCAAAGGTGCTCTAGTTAACATTTGGCATATTTAGGTCCACCATCAACAGTATCTCCCCTTTCTCTGCCATCCTAAGGATGCCTTCAATCATATCCTTGTTCATTCCCTCCCCCTGAGATGAGGGTCTGTATACAACCCCTGTCAGAATTGTGGTGTCATTTGCAGTCCCTAAGGTGACCCACAGTGCCTCCTGTCCTCCCTGTTTACTATTTTGTTCCATTGCTTTATCCCTTCCCTTACATAGAGAGCTACTCCTCCCCCTCTTCTACCCTCCCTGTCTCTCCTTTAGGTTGTGTACCCTGGTATATTAACATCTCAGTCATGGTTCTCTATGTACCATGTTTCTGTGACTGCTACAATATCCAGGCATCCCTCTTTCATCAAGGCCACCAGTTCAGGGAGCTTGTAGCCCAGGCTTGCTGCCAACTGACTTTGAACCAGATTAAGTTGTTGGTGGTAGTTTTAGTGAATAGGAGGAAATTTGTCCAGGGCACCGGGGAAATTCCCCTAATCGCTTGTACCGGAATTGTTGACGATGAACTATGGCCACTTCGAGTGAGATGCTGGAGGAGATGAAAGTCCCATTGGATGGAGGGCTGGCCTCCACCTCTACCCTACAACAGCATTTGGACGCTAAATCTGAAACTGAGGAACCTGTTTCAACACTAAGAACTGAGGAGAACGAGACAGATATTTTTGTATCTACTGAAGATCTGAGCAATGTGGAGAAACCAAAAGACGCAGTGAGTCCTGACCTTTCTGATATGTCACCCACTGAAAAAGAAATATGGTTAGAAATTCAGGCACAGAATAGCTTACACTCGCAAAAAAAGATTGTCTTGCTGTGCAACTTGCTTCTCTGCAGGCTGGAAATGCAACCGTCAATATTCTTGGCCTACCGGTCAAGCCAACACCCATTTAAAGTGACACAGTAACATCAAAGGGCGCCAAGAAGGCGGGTGAGTCAGTAAGTGTACTCTCAGTAAATTCTGTGGCGATGTTTTCTAGTACAACTACTCAACAGGCTGGCAATAAAAATGCCGAGGGAGGTGTGCGTCTAAAGCCTCAGGTAGAATTTGTGACACTTACAGTAACAACCAAACTGCCTTATTCACTAATGTGGGAGATTTGCAGGAAAAATCAATGACAAATGAAAATGGGGAGGTCAGGGCTGAAGAAACAGAGAATCCTAATAGAGATAAATGTTAGCCTCCCACTACTCTCTCGAAAACAGCAGGATTTGTTCTTCGGAAAATGGCAGAAAAGGAACTTAACAAACCTGACAGAAATAGAATACCAAACCTTGAACAAATCCCAGGATGATCTGACCACTTTTTCTTTTTCTGCATGACAGTCTTCTGCTAAACTGGGGGCTTGAGAAGAATATAAAATTAAACGCACAGCACTAACTTTCACTAACAGGAATATTGCTGAAACCCCAAAACTGTCACTAGATTCCAACATTACTAGCCCCTTTCCTAGGGTGATGGGACCAAGAGAGTTAACTACTATGGCAGCAATAACAAAAACCTTTTCTCTACCCAATGACTCAGAATTTTCATGCAAACATTGGTCTGCCCAGACAGCGCTTCGTGGAGCAGGTTGGAAGCAGCTCTCAGATGTATCCTGGCACCTGGACCTGAATTGGGATCCTAAGCTTAGCTTCACACAAATTATCCCTGAATGGTGCCCCCTTAATGATTTACAAACCTTAGTGCTTCTGCCCAATACCATCTTTCAACCTGATGCACCTCCACTATTTCAATCCACAAAGGAACAGGCTCAGCCGAGTGGCCTTCTCTGCCTCAAAAGGTGGGGGCTGAGCAGGAACATAAGGACCAGCTAAATAACTCTAAAGTACCATAACTCACAGAAGACAGTCAATGAGCAAATGTTCAGCAGAAACCCCTTCTATCAGAATTTTTTTCAAAAATTAAAAAAGAAGCTGCACTGCGAAGAAATGCAGTGAGAATTCGATATACAGGTGGACTGGAGAATTAAGCAGATAGATATTATGTGGGGAAATTATTGTTGAAAGACTCTTTACACTTCTCCCCCAGAGAAGCGTTTGCTTTTATTAACATTTCCGGGGAGGAGGATAATTTTGATATCAGCTTTCAACCTGCACATGCTCTTGATTTATTTTGGGAATGATATAATCAAGTTAAATTTTCCCATTTATGGTCTCCCTTCTTGGTAATTCCCTTGTCCAAAACCCTCATCAAATTTGTTACTGTCATGTTTCGAAATGAAGGGGTCCATGTCAATGGTATTACATATTGGTTCTCTCAAAAGTGTGAAGTCCTCAGTAGCCCTGAGGCAATTTTGGATACCGAAATGTTTTGGACTGAGGGGTGGAGGTACAAAGTGAAACTATTGCAGTCCAATTCAGGAATAAACCACATACCAAATTAATTTATGCTGGGAAGAGACAGGGGCATATGTTTTTATGCAGAGCAGCCTTGAGCATGCTATAAGTGTGGGTCCTGAACCCATTTATCTAGTTCTTGTTATAAATCCAGGTGTGAAAACTGTGGGGGAGATAGGTCACTCCACCTTTCAATGTGCAAATCATACTAGGTGTGACCTCTGTGAGGAAACTGGTCATACCTTGTCCAAATGTTCTTGTGCTTCCAAGGGTAAAGCTAGCTGCATGAGTCCTGACCTTTTAATACAGCAAGCTCAAGATTCCCATACCCCTCAATCTGAACATACAAATAATTCCAAACCAGAGGACATAGACCCTGCTATCCCCCCCCACCCAGTTCCTGCTATTACAGTTGAACCCAGGACTGCCCCCCCCATCACCCTAATTCCTGTTTGCTGTTTGGAACCACAAAAGAAGACTGATAATCTTCCTTCAGAAATGACACTTCCTTCATTGCCAGTGCAAAGATCTTCAAGGAATATTAACCCCCCACCCCTTCTCCCGCCAGTGTGGTGACCGAGAACTCCTTTACAATCCTTGCCACACAGTGGGGGGGGGACTCAGAAATGGATGTGGGTGATTCTGATGTCCAGTCTACTGTATCTGATCAAATTCCAACTACTCAAAATAAAGCTAGTTATAAAGGGAAAAAAAGAGATGTAAAAAGATCAGTAGGACTTCAGTCTTTAGACTCGGGGCTTTCTGATGCATAGGATCTTTGAATGTACATACAGTAGCATATTGAATACTGATAAATGTTATGCCATTTATAATTTTGTAAGTTTAGATTCTTTTATTTTTTTTTCTTATAGGAAACATGGATGTTCATGGGGGACCAAGCTAAAATTTTTTCAGAGGAAATGGCAATGGGGACCATCTTATTGGTCCTTTCATATGGATAGTGTGGATGGAGTTGGTCTATTATTTGGCTCTTATGATGTCACCCTTCTAAAATTTATTGATTTGATTCCTGGCCAGGTATTGATTTTGGATGGTGTTTGGAAAGGGATGGCTTGTCACTTAATAAATGTATATAGCCCACAAACTAAAGCAGATAGAGTCACTTTACTGTCTGCTCTACAACCATTTTTAATCACTACTAATACTGTTTTTCTCTGTGGTGCTTTTAATTGTGACATCTCACCACAGAAAAAGAAGGCTGTACAAGATTCTGGAAAGAAAACTGTATTGTGACTCAAATGCTTTACGGCATTTAGTTGATAGAGTTGATTTACATAATTGTAGTTTAAATCAAACAGCAGGACCAACATTTACATATCAAAGAAACCAATATATGTCCACCATAGATTATATGTTTACCTCAAAAAATTTACAAAATAATTATTTTCGAACTGTTCCCATACAAATCTCAGATCATCTTCTGTTACATGGACATTCCAGGAGGCTCCCAGTCTACCAAATACAATACCTTTGTAGAAATTGAACTCCTCTTTCATGTCTGACATACAAGTAGGGGCCAAACTTCTGGAGATAATAAATGCTAGACTCTCGATTAGGTTTCTGTATACTTATGTGGGTGAATGGTGGGACGATTCCAAAGCAGACTTTAAGTCCTGGTTTTTGAAATATGGGAAAAAATAAAGAAAACCTGAAATTCCTCAATTATCTGCAACTCAGACAACAGCTCCAATATTTATATTCCCCCATGATACTTCTAGACAAGATTTCTCAGCTCAAATTCATAAACTAAAAGAGGATATGAAAATTTACTAGTACAATTGGGCACACACCATCAAAGCAATATTGCAAAATGGGACTCAAAAATCCCCATGTGGAGATCTCTTCAAGGCCTGTAAAAGGTTCAAAAACTCAGTTTCCATGGTATCTATGAAAAATGCTGATGGAGCCATTAAAATCTCCACATCAGATATTCATAATATTATCAGGGAATTTTTACATTCTCATGCTGCATTGAATCCCCCTTCTGAAATATTAATAAAACAATTTTTACACCACATTAAAATCCCTTTACCCCTGGATCCTGGAAATAATATGACCCAGCCTATTACCGCTATTGAAACTGAACAAGCAATTGAAACCTTAAAAAATGGAACATCCCCAGGATCAGATGGGCTTCCTAATGAGTTTTACAAGATCTTTTTTAAGGAATTAGCTGTTTGCTTGGAACCCGTTTTTTCCTATTTGTTGTCCTTACACAGTATCCTGGTGTGATTTACTGAAGGATTGTTGATTTTCTTATCTAAGACAGGTGATAAAACATCCATAAATAATTGGAGACCCATTACCATATTAAATACTGATTATAAAATCTTGACTCATATTTTAAATAACATATTAAGGAACTATGCAGCCACAGTATTGTCCCGCTTTCAATTGTGCGGCATCCCGGATAGAAATATACAGCATGCACTAATGATTATTAGAGATATTATTGATTCTCTCTCCCTACATGGGAAGGGAGGTTACATTATCTCTCTTGATCAGTACAAAGCGTTTGACCAGGCTTATCACCCTCTTTTATTTCTTACACTAGAAGCATATGGTGTACCACAGGAGGTCATTAGCAGGGTCAAACTGTTGTATTCTTCAGCCGCAGTAGTACACCCAGTTATAAATCACCAAGTAACAGAGGGTTTTAAAATAGAGGCTGGGGTCAGACAAGGCTGCCCACTCAGCCCTCTATTATATATATTTACTTTAGATCCTCTACTTAGACATTTGGCAGCCCAACCTTTATGGGAAGGAATTTCTGGGACTCAGAGGGATACGGCTATGTACGTACAGGCATACGTGAACAACATCTGCCTTTTTTTTCCTATCCCTCACAATTGAAACATTTTTTAGCATTTATGGAACTTTAGTTTTGCATTCCCAATGTAAGGCTAAATATGTAAAAAAGTAGAGGTCTCTTTATAGGCTCAGGCCTATTTGACTCTATACAATTGGAAGGGATCACTATTTCCTCTGCACCTCTGAAAATATTGGGCATACTTTTGGACCTCAGAATAAGCCATTAGAAAATTAGGACATTACCCTCCAAAATGTGAACCATAAAGTGCAATGGTGGAAACAGTGGAAAATGTCAAAACTTAAAAGAATTCAAATAATTAAGCAGTTTATTATTCCTATGATTTTATATATAGCTATGATCTTTCCTCCTCCAGTAACAACAGAAACAAAATTATATAGCCTATTTTTTTCATATGCTTTGGGCAGTGGGCTCAACCCAATAAAGAGACAATATACCTATTTGCCTAAAGAAAAAGGTGGTCTGGGGATGATTGACCCCATGGTGTTCTTCCACACTCTTTTTTTTCTCTCAAGCCATTAAATGTGGTTTCAACCCTTCTGATTCATTGCAACACAAATGGACAGCATTAAACCTTACCAGATTCTTCTCAGCATGGACAAATATTCTATCAAAGGTATCTCCTTATCTTCACATACCTGAGTATTTCTGATCTGCAGCTCAAAAACTCTATAAATGGGGTTTAACAAAACAACAGATAGCACAAGAAAAAAGACTCCAGTTATATCACACTGTAATGGCTTATATTCATCCTGAGGTTCCTAGCTTTAAAAACTGTCCCACCACTCTTATTCCCCGGTCCTCAAACAATTGAATAATAAAAGGATTCCCGCTCATACAGTATGTGAGAATATTTGTGGTTGTGCATGGAAGGCTAAACGTCCAGGGGAACTTTAAGCATAAAGCTAAAGAAAAGCGAAATTGTCCATATCTTTCCTGTATAAATATGGAAGAAACAATGGAACATTTTTTTTTCCATTGTACCTATGCTAAATCTCTCTGGAAATTTCTAGCAGATAAATGGAGGATGGGGTGGCTGACTACCCTAATTTGGGGACAGTTTCCTCGACATGGCATGCAATATCATCTGAACACTCTGATTGTTTTTAGCTGTGTTTTGAAATACTATGTATAGCATGCTTGATGCCAGTGGACTTTATATCAGCGAGTAATGCCTTATGAAACTATTAGCATTTTGATACAACAAGCAATGCAACAGGTCTATGTCCCAGATATGAAGGTACATACCTCACAAAAGGTATGTAAATGGTGGAAGGGGTTTCCTGCTTTTATTAAATTTAAGAGAAAAAAAGAAGAGGTAGAAGTATGTTCTTGATATAATATGAGATCTGTGGGGAAAATTGTTCAGAGGAATCCTAGGGAAATGTTACCTTTTTCAGTATGTTTATTATTTGCAAAAACTATATGATGTAATATCTTCTTTTGGTTTTGAGTTTTATTTGTGTAAAAGAGTTTTTTTTGTTGTTGTTATTGAATTCCTTTTTGATGTTATCATCATAAAAAATCCCCCTACTCTTTTCAAAAAGTGCCAAGGGATCTTTAACATCCACTACCACCAGAACAGGCAAATGGGACCTTGGTTTAACATCTCATCCGAAAGATGGCACCTCAGGAGTGCAGCACCCCCTTCTTACTGCACTACAGTGTCAGTATTGGGATTTAACCCAAGTGCCTGGTTTGGGGATAGAACCCAGTGCCTTCTGATCTCCCAGCCTCAGAGGTGAGTGTGCTACCTGATAAAATTACCAAACTCTTCGCACTTGTCTGCTGAAAAAGCTTGATCAGATTGGAGGCAGGAAGAATTTATTAATCTGTTCATGATGCAAAAAAGCTGAGCTGGTGAATTTTTACTTTTAGCAATCATTCGTGACAGGAAGTCTGTCTTTTGCAGAGTGACTGCTCTCTGCTATTCCCTGTGGTGAGGTCTCAGAGACAAATGAGCCTCCTTGGAGTGAGATCTCAGCCAAGAACACTCCAACTTCCATCCCACAGTCATAATCCACCTCAGATCCTCGCAGTACCATTGAGAGTTGTGGTGGGAGATCAAAATATTGACAAAACAAGGTGTTAGAGAATCCAAAGCAGCCTAGAGAACCATATTGTAGTGATCCACAGTGTTATCAGTTCCCTGAGCACAGGTCATCATCATACCTGAGATGTCCAGCATCAAGAGGTGTTTGCTAGGGTCCAGATATTATTT
Organism: Neoceratodus forsteri; assembly: GCA_016271365.2. Classification (NCBI taxonomy): domain Eukaryota; kingdom Metazoa; phylum Chordata; order Ceratodontiformes; family Ceratodontidae; genus Neoceratodus; species Neoceratodus forsteri. The sequence goes on along the minus strand of CM057455.1, from coordinate 528,633,880 downwards.
TGGGCAATAACAAACCAGGCAGCAGGTCAGCAGGCCAGCAGGCTTTGCACCTCCCATTTGGGACTTTCTTTGTAATGCAAGATCAATGAGGAATAAGATGGCAGTGATTGAGGATTGTATAGCAATCCACAGGAGGGGGATTTAAATGAGCAGCCCCACAAAAGAATGACACAACATGAAAATCTGACCAAAGAACTGGATCAGCCTTGGCCACACTTATGTCAAGCCATGATAGGAATACCAGGTCCAGTGTGTGCCTGTGTAGGTGAGTAACAGATTCAGCTGCCTATGGAATAACCAGTGATATAGTCAACTGGTGGGGCTGTTGACCAAAGCGTGAGGTTTCATTGTTGACCCAAGCATTGACGTCACCTAGTGCTAGTAATCTTGGGCATCCAAAATATGGTCAGCAATGAAATTCATGAGCTCCTGAAAGAAATCAACCCCATACACAGGAGGTCAGTATAGAAAGATGGTCCTACAACCTACACCTAACCCATCTTTAATAGCCAAACACTCAAAAGACCTGGAAATTCCCAAAGAGTATGCAGTGAGCACCAGAGTGGATATAAAACAAAATGCACCACCCTGCCCACGATACTGCATCCAGCAATGTTCCACTTAGTGTCCAGCCAGGATTGATGCCTCTAGTACTAGTCTAGAGTTGTCATCTAGCCAGGTCTACAAGCAAAATCAGCTAAGGAATATGCTATACAATGCTCAATCACTGCCATCTTATTCCTCATTGATCTTGCATTACAAAGAAAGTCCCAAATGGGAGGTGCAAAGCCTGCTGGCCTGCTGACCTGCTGCCTGATAACAATTGGTACAGCCGTAGAAAGGGAAGAAAGACAGGAATGACCCCTGTCATTGTTCCATTTACTCCCTGGACACCTCTGAGTCTTCATTAACACTATCTTGCCCCCACCATCAGCCAATTCAAATCCTCTTCCATGGCCATTGCTTGCCTCTGGAAGACCCCAGCTCCACACAGCAGCTAATGACCACTGGTGACAGAGCTATTGGGAACCCTCCTGAAAGGGCAGAACAGCTACAGGTGGTCCAATGTTTACCTGAGCCTCAAAGCACCCTGTTCTTTACACATAATGCCAACACTATAATTGAAAAAACAAATAAGCCAAGACAAAATAATAAATCAAAATAGAAAAACAACACCCACAAATCTTAAGTCATCACCCTAATCCCCACTCATGAAAACATGCATACAATTATGCAACAACTAGCTAATCAATCATACACACCATCCACTCCAGCAATATAGATAGATAGTTAGATAGATAGATAGATAGATAGATAGATAGATAGATAGATAGATAAAGCAATAAAATATATCTCAACCAACAGTGAGTACAAACTTAATAGCTGACACCACTAATAATACAATACTCAGAGAAAGTTGAATGTCACTTGATTTTAAGAAAAATTATCCCAAACACTGGTACTAAATAGGGAGATTGTTCATGCAGGTTCTCGGTACTAAGCAATAAGGCAGCACCAAGTCACAGTAAGCATCTTACAAGGACATAACCTCCAGGACATTAAACAAACATTTCAATGGAATCAGCCAGTCTACATCTCATGCTCTCTGACAGCATGGGATACTACTCAGACACATGTCAAAATGTAGATTACTCACTGTACTGGACCAGTCCTCAGAGCAGTAGTTGCCTCTCCCGCTGTGCAGCCACCCCACGGGAACTTGTTCACCTCTGTACCTGAGAACATTCTCTCAACTTAGTGTAACAGAGTCAAGGGTACAAGATATATATATTTTTTGTAATCCAGTCATTCAAGTCCCTAAACTCAGTGAATGCTCACCAAAGACACAGCAGGATCCCAGCCAGACATATCAAATCTCTACTCAGCTCTGAACTCCCACTGATGTCCTCTGTCCACTTCCCAGTTTTTCTCCAACTAGTTACCAGTAAGAACCAGGATAAATCAAAACACCTTGATCCCTGATTTAAAATGGGGCAGTAGGGGAAAATCAGAGACATCAGTTTGATTGTCCAATTGCCTTGAAAGTGCTGACACATGCTTTCTGACTGCTACTTAGCAATAGGATGACTAAACACTAATTGCAGTATTCTCTTGAAATGTGTGTTTTTTTTTCTTGTTTAAGCAGTTCTCCTCTGCACTGGAGAAGCAATAACTACTCAGTTAGAAGATCAAAAGACAGTGTCCCAAGTATGCAAGGGATGCCACACCAAACACCACCTTCAACCAAGAAATGAAAAGTAAAATAAAAAAAATAAAGACATGATTTGAATGTAAACAGGGCAAAGGCAGAGTGAGATAGTACCATGCTCGTTTAGTCAGCCAGGATAACAAAAGGTCCAAGCTCTAATAAACATATCCATTTGGAACAGTCTGGGAAAAAGATGGTCCCCAGAGAGCAAAAAGCAGTTCAAGGATGTGATGTCAGAGAGGCATGTATAATAATGTGGGTTCAGTGGACTGGCCAGCCAAATGTATTTCTGTTGTATATTTACAATGAGAATGCAGTTAGGTTTGGGATTTTGGACTGAGACAGGGTGACCCCAGTCACAGTAGACACCCCTGGGATAAGTTGAAACCCCTTCTGCAAGTAGTTTATATGTTTTGTATAATGTCCAACATGCTGGTTGGCTGGTTATAAATTAAGTGCTGAAGTGCTTATAAAGCTTTCTGTGCATATTAACCTAAAACAAAACTAAGAATACAGTTACAAAACTAAGAGGGTACTTTTAATAGAAGAATAACAAAAGTTTGTCTGCTTTTTCTAGATGTTACCAGCCCTCTTCTAACATACATTTTGCAGCAGACAACATGAAGTACTATGACCCTATGGGAGAGTTTAGGAGAGCACGTAATGTTCTGACCTTGGCTCCAACCTTTAACAATGTTGTAAATTAGTTATGTTCTCCAGTTGCCAAATAACTGTTCTCTATGCTGCAACAGTGGCCCATAGTGGCAAGTTTTATGTTATGTCTGCTGTTAATCAAAAGGCAGGGGAAATTGTTTTTCCAACTTCTAGTGAACTTATAAAAAGCCCTACCTCAGTGCTGAGAGAGGATAGATGGGGGGGTCAGTTGGATACTGGAAGATGGAAGACGTCCTGCTATTGTATGCTTTCACACTGTCTGATTCATGCTAGGCTGAAGAAAAGCCTTAGAAACTGTTGAAGCTAAGTAGTTGTCTAACTTACCATTTTGCTTTCTGTATATTTTACTTGATGAAAATAAAATGAGAAATGCAACCAGGCATTTTTTATGCACATGATTTGTGGTTTGCCTGAAATTGTGTTATCCTATACCTATGACCAGTGGCATATGGTTTTAGAAGAAATAGTGAGCTTGGCGAGGCACCATGGATGGGACAAGATGGACCCCAATGGCCAAATGGAGACCCTGATATGGCTTCTTCACTGGATAAGTGGGAGATGGCTGGAGGCTGATCGACGGTGGAGAGAGGCAGAGCACAGATCCCACTCAGAGGATGTCAAGGAAGAATCAGTGGAGTAGAATCAATGGGCTCTGGAGGAGGAGAAGGATCCCTTGATGGAGCATTTGTGACCAACATTTGTGGAGATCCCATTGTTGCCCATTTTTCTGGGCTGCTATTTGGTGGAGGACAGGGAACGAGAAGAGGACACCCCAGGTAAGACTTTTGACTGGCAATGTGATACTTGGGGAGAAGACTCAAGCAAGACGGAAGAAGACATTTTGGCTGAAGGGACTTTTGCATGTTTTAAACGTCCTCCGATGAAAAATTATTGTTCTACTGGTGCTGACTGGGCAAAGTTGCAGGTGGGGGATCCTGAAGTTACTCAGTTAAGAGAATATGTAAAAGTCATGGATGGGAGACAGGTTAATGGTGGCATGAGGGACAGGTTATAGTGTTAATGAACTTAGGAAGAAAGTTCTATATCATATGAGGTCCAACCACCGGATGAAGAAAATGGAGGCCCAGGTAGTGGAGCCGATGGCACACAGGAGAAATGTGATGGAGGATGCACACTTCAGTCACTCGGGGCATCTGAGCCATGTGAAGGTTTTGGCTAGACTAACCCAGTATTTGTATTGGCCAGGCATGTACAGGCAGGTGGCAGCATACTATAAGACCTGTTACAGGGGCAGACAGATAGCGACCCCTGATAATGATGTGAGAGGAGTAACACGGAGGGTGAAAAACAAGAGATGGCAACCTTGGAGGGGGGGGAGACTCCCACACAGAACAGAGGGACAAGGTGGTGGCCAACACCACTAGGAGTACATAAGATTTGATACGTAAACACAGTGGTTAGGGACAGGCTGTTAGGCATACAGTGAGGTATGTTACTAGCCTACCTTTAAATGTTTAAGTGGGGATGGAGCAAGGTATTTCTACCCCCAAAAGCAGTTATACTGGGTGCTGGATGGTCCAGCCAGTCAAATGAATCTGCTCAGGAAAGTCAGTAGATGGCATAAAACTGCTGTAAATGTAAGTGATGATATTGTAGTCTACTAATGAAGAGACTAATTTCAGAATAATTTAAGCTGTCTCAGGGTATTTGTATTGTTATGAATAGGATAATTTACAAATTATTTTTTGAAAGGGACCCTGAGATGGAGCTTCCAGTAAGGGTTGGCCCAAGCTCCACACCCTTCCAGGGTGTTATTTGAGATTTTGACAAACATAGGACAGTTTCCTTCTTATACAGGGGTATTTCTCCAGTCATATTGACCATGTTGTCAAAACTGCCAATATGAAACTTGGAGTGCTATACCACCACAAGCACTCTATGACACCTAATGCACTAAAACTAGCCATGAGCAGTTCGATGCTTGCATCTACTGACTACGGCCTACCAATATATGAGGCAGGCACCGAAACTGCCCTCAGTCGAATAACAACCCTATTAAGCAAGGCTTGCTGGCTGACCCGAAGAGCTGATTCTTCAACCCACACATGTGCCCTCTACTAAGGTACTGAATGGCTTCCTCTCCCATCTCAGAGCCCAGTACCAGACCTGCCTACTTGTCAAGAAAGCCCAAATAAAACTAGCATCTCCATCTATAGGTGGACTCTTCCACCAGGCTAGATTATCTAAGCCAGCAAGGAGTGCAGAGAAAGGTGGGCTCCAGGTACCATTTAAACACACCACCCTGGCACAGAAATCTATCTTGACCAAAGTGGTATAATGGGCTACCTGCATCACTCATTGAAAGCACTAAGAGTAGCTTCTTCAAAACAGGACTAGGAGTCTACTGCATCGTGAACTGGCCTGTGCATGCTTCGACTAGCCAACTACAAGACTCTTTAATCCAAATAACCCACCCCTTCCCAGCCCCCTCTTCTAACTCCATCCTCCTACTCCACCATCCCTACCTCCCAACCCCACCCTCTCCCTGCCCCTAATATTCCCACCCCAATTCCTCTCCTTCACAACCTTCCTCCATTACCACACCACCTACCTCCTTTGCTGTTTATATCCCAACCTCCTTCCACACCTCTCCCCACCCCAGCAGCTGTCCCCTTAGTTTTCTCCCCATAACTTCCTCCCATTTGCCTCCTACTGAGTTCCAACTTGCCCCCCCATACTGCTGGCATCACTGCAGCAACCCCCCATCACTCACCCTCCCACAAAACAACAACACCGTCCTTAGGCTGCTCCCCAACCCACTCCCCCTATGTTTAGCCAGTCCCCATCTGTATGGCCAGTACTCCCAGGGGCCTGATGACACTAAATTGACAGACTAAAGCACTTCCTTTGAAACTGTTTCCTTTGTTTGAGCTGTATCCTGAATGTTCCCTCACTGAAATGCTTTATACCCTTGAAACCATGTTCCTCCTATATTATTTGTAACCTGACTGAAACAAACTGTTCCTTCAATACATTCTAACCCATATCGTTCAAATGTATGCAACCAATATGCCTAGTCTAGCATTTTTTGTAATCTCTGCAATTTGTTTGTTTGACTAATTGTTTTGTGTATGACCAGGAACCTTTGTAAACAAGTCCCAGGACTTAAAGGTATTAATCCTAAACTGCAATAAATAAATAAATAAATAAATGTGTGACAGGGTGACCACTGTCATAGTGGACTCCACTGGGATAATTTGAAACCCCTTCCCCAAGCAGTTTATATGTTTTGTGAAATGTCCAACATGCTGGTTGGCTGGTTATAAATTAAGTGCTGAAGTGCTTATAAAGCTTTCTGTGCATATTAACCTAAAACAAGACTAAGAGCACAGTTATAAAACTAAGAGTGTAGTTTTAATAGAAGAATAACAAAAGCTTGTGTCTGCTTTTTCTAGATATTAGCAGCCCTCTTCTAAGATATATTTTGCAGCAGACAGCATGCGGTAATATGACCCTGTAGGAGAGTTTAGGAGAACACAGAATGCTCTGACTTCAGCTCTGACCTTCAACAATGGGGAACCGACCAGGGAGGCGTGGGTACTGGATGTGGTCCTGGTAGACAGTGACCAGATTGGGGGCCTGGAGGTAAGGGACCCGTTGGCTGGGAGTGACCATGCCACGGTCTGGTCCTGCCTGGACCTAAGAGGGGTAGAAGGCTGCACAAAGACAGAAGTAACTGACTTCAGGGGGGCGGATTTTAAGGAAATGGGAAGGATCCTTAAGGAGCATTTGGATGGGATTGGGTCAGACATGGATGCTAATAGTAGGTGGGAAATCATCAGGAGATGGGTACAGGATGCTACCAGCACCTGTGCAAGAGTAAGACGAAAATGCGGTAGGGCCCGAAAACCCTGCTGGTGGACCAGGGAGGTCCAGGAGGTGGTGCGGGGAAAGAAGGCAGCCTATAGGCAATTCAAATTCTCAAGGAGTGAAAGGGATCGAGGGGAGTACGAGCTGATGGCTAGAAGGGCCACTAGGGTGGTGAGGGTGGCTAAGGCAAGGAAGGAGCAGAACCTGGTCAGGGAAATTAGGAGAGGGAACAAGGGGTTCTTCAAATACATTGGGGAAAAACAAAGGTTGAAGGGGCAGATTAGCAAGATTAAAACAGGGGAGAGATGGGCACAAGACACGGGGGAGCAGGCTGAAGTACTAAATGAGTACTTCACCTCAGTTTTCACCAAGGAAAATGGGGTGCTGCATCATACATGGGAAGAGACAGTGATACTGAGGAAGGGGACCCTTACCGATCAGCGGGTCTGGGGAGAGGGAGGCATCACTGGCAGGAGGGGGAAGGCTAAGCAAGGAGAAGAGGTAGCGGAAGTGGAAATCACAGCAGAGAGAGTGATGGAAGCCGTCAGGTCCCTTAAGATGAAGAAAGCACCGGGACCAGATAAATTACATCCCAGAGTGCTGAAGGAACTTGCAGATGTCCTGGCGAAACCCCTGGCAGAGCTTTTCACTATCTCTCTGAGGACAGGGTGGGTGCTTCAGGACTGGAAGGTGGTGCATATAGTGCCTATCCACAAGGGGAGATCAAGGGAGGTGGCAGGGAACTACAGGCCTGTCAGCCTGACATCAGTGTTGGGCAAGGTGATGGAGGGCATTGTCAAGGAGAGGCTAGGGGGGGACCTGGAAAAGTCAGGGTGCCTGGACGATAGAGAGCATGGATTCATCCCAGGGAAATCGTGTCAGAAAAACCTTGTGGAGTTCTATGACTGGGTGACGAGTGCCTTGGACCTGGGTAGACCAGTGGACGTCCTCTTTCTAGACTTCAGCAAGGCATTTGACTCTGTTCCTCATGTGGGCCTGTTGGATAAGCTGGAAGAAATGGGGGTGGGGAACCAGATAATCAGATGGATAGGTAATTGGCTCCAGGACCGGACCCAGAGGGTCATAGTTGGTGGGATAGTCTCATCCCCAAGAAGGGTCATTAGTGGGGTCCCACAGGGATCAGTCCTTGGGCCCCTCCTGTTCAACATCTATGTCTCTGACATAAGGACAGGTATCAGGAGTGAGATGAGTCTCTTTGCGGATGACTCAAAACTGGGGGTGGTGATGGATGGGGAGGAGGGGAGGGTGGCCCTACAGGGGGACCTGGAGGCTCAGAAAAGATGGTCTAGAAAGTGGAAGCTGAGGTTCAATGCAGGGAAATGCAAGATACTGCACCTAGGGGCTAGAAACCCGGGCCAAGTATACACCCTGGGGGGAGGAATGCTACAAGTCTCGATGGCTGAGAGGGACCTGGGGGTGGTGGTGGATGTCAAGATGAACAACTTGGAGACTTGTAGGAGGGCAGCAGCCAAGGCCAACAGGATGCTGGGATGCATCGCTAGGGGGGGATCACCTCCAGAAGGAGGGAAGTGATACTCCCTCTGTATAACTGCTTGGTGAGGCCGCACCTCAAGTACTGCATGCAGTTTTGGAGGCCACTCTTAAAAAGGGACATTAAACTCCTGGAGAGGGTCCAGAGGAGGGCAACCAAAATTATTTGGGGCTTCGGGAACAGGACCTATGAGAAGGGGCTTGAATAGCTAAATATGTACACATTGGAAGAGAGAAGGGACCGGGGGGACATGATAGAGGTCTTCAGGTACATGAAGGGGGTAAATAGGGGAGGAACAGTGATGGTGCTTTGAAGGAAGGAGGAGGGGGCCACTAGAGGGCATGGGTGGAAGCTGGAGGGGGGGGAAGACACAGGGGAGAAAGGAGGAGGTGCTACTTCACTGAGAGGGTGGTGGAGCCATGGAATGTGCTGCCTAGGGGCTGGTGGAGGCAGAGATGGTGGAGGGGTTCAAGAGGGGGTGGGACAGGTACAGGGGAAGGGTTCTGGAAGCAAAATCCAATGCAGCAAGAATATCCGGAACTGGGCAGGGAGAAGCCAGAGAAGGTGAGGGGACAGCAAGGTCAGCTCCCAGGGTGGGGGCTGACCAAACGAGCAGATGCAAAAGACTGTTAGGCCTATTCTGCTGGCATTTTAGTATGTTAGTATGTTAGTAAGTTATGTTAATGTCTCCAGGTGCCAAGTAACTGTTCTCTGTGGTACAACAGTAGCCCCTAGTGGCTAGTTTTATGGCATGTCTGCTGTTAATCAAAAGACAGGAGAAATTGTTTTTCCAACTTCTAGTGAGCTGATAAAAAGCCCTACCTTGCTGGCCCAGTTGTGTAGAGGGCTGTGGTGCTGGCGCCTTACCTCGACCCTTGTCGGCTACTTGGGTTCTGGAACAGACACGGGTTGCTGGGGATCAGCATGGGGAGGATAGGATCAAGTGTCCAGAGAACTGCTCTCCTATCCTGCGGTGGATTTTGGGATGGGCTCGCTCGTAGTGGCCCCCAGTGGAGACTGGGAGCACTACATGAGCGGTACGTAGAGGAATCTAGAAAAAGCGGAAATACTGCTCACTGGCCACTGGATGATAGTGCTCTGTCCCTGACACCTCTGGTGCCTTCCTGGGGCCTTCTTCTCATCAGCAGCATCCCTGGGCCCTATGAATAGTGTGCTGGGATGTCTTCCCCATGGTGCTTCCCCCTCAGAGGAGGGCGACCCACCCGGCAAAGGGATACGTCCAGGATATCCCAGGGACTGGCTGCAATGTGAGGAGTCAGAGAGGCTTGGGTAAGGACAGTGGGCTTGGAGGGGAATTGCGGAGCCTGAATGAGTGGGGGTCAGCGAGCACGACGGGGTGAATAAATATGATAATGCAAAAAAAAAAAGCCCTACCTCAGTGCTGAGAGAGGATAGATAGGGTGGTCAGTTGGATACTGACTGAGGAAGGTGGAAGACCTCCCTGCAGTGTGTGCTTTCACACTGTTTGATTCATGCTAGACTGAAGAAAAGCATTAGTAATGGATGAAGCTAAACAGTTGTCTGACTTACCATTTTGCTTTCTGTATATTTTACTTGATGAAAATAAAATGATAATTGCAACCATGCATTTTTAATGCACTTGTTTGTGGTCTGCCTGAAATTGTGTTATACTATACCCATGCCCAGTGACATATGGTGTTAGCAGTGGGATCTGACTAGACATCTGAGGAAACAGTGGGAGTCCAGTCAGCTGGTGCCAGACCTGGTACCAAGTATACACGGCAGAGGTACAATGGCACTAGCTGAGATGAGGACAGTGCCTGATGGAGATGGTGACCTTGGTGAGGCACCATGGATTGGACAAGACTGACCCAATGGTAAATGGAGACCCTGATATGGCTTCTTCATTGGATGAGTGGGAGATGGCTGGAGGCTGATCGACGCTGGAGAGAGACGGAGCACAGATGCCAGGAGCTACTTGAGAGTTCCCACTCACAGGATGTCGAGGAATAATAAGTGGAGCAGGATCCATGGGCTCTGGAGGAGGAGGACCTTTTGATGGAGCATTTGTGATGAACATTTGTGGATAACTCATTGTTGCCCATTTTTCCAGGCTGCTATTTGGTGGAGGACAGGGAATGAGAAGAGGAGATCCCAGATAAAACTTTGACTGGCAATGTAATACAGGTGGACAAGATGCAGGCAAGATGGAAGAAGACATTTTTGCTGAAGGGACTTTTGCATGTTTTAAATCTCTTCCTATGAAAAATTATTGTTCTCCTGGTGCTGACTGGGTACAGTTGCAGGTGGGGGATCCTGAATTTACCCAGTTAAGAGAATATATAAAAGTCATGGATTGGAGACAGGTTAATGGTGGTGTAAATGACAGGTTATGGTGGTATGAACTTAGGAAGTTCTATATCATATGAGACCCAACCACTGGATGAAGCAAGTGGATGCCCAGGTAGTGGTGCCCATAGCATATAGGAAAAAGGTATGGAGGATGTGCACTCCAGTCACTCAGGGCATCTGAGCCATGTGAAGGTTTTGACTAGACTAACCCAGTATTTCTATTGGCCAGGCATGTACAGACAGGTGGCAGCATACTATAAGACCTGTTATAGGGGCAGACAGATAGTGACCCCTGATAATGATGTGAGAGGAGTAAACCAGAGTGTGAAAAACAAGAGATGGAACCCTTGGAGGAGGGGGAGACTCCCACATAGAACAGAAGGGACAATGTGGTGGCCAACACCACTAGAAGTGTATAAGATTTGATACGTAAACAAAGAGGTTAGGGACAGGCTGTTAAGCATACAGTAGTAGCACCACATTAGTCAAAGGATTTTTAAAAATCCCTATTGAGAATTGTGAAACCTTTAGTTAGGGATTTTGTTTTGTTTGTTAGTGTGCTCACTGCTACCCAGAGAGGGTTGTCTCATCTGAAGGTGTAGTTGAAAATCTACCAGATGGCACTTAAGTACTGTAATAGGAACTGGCCTCTTTCTGTAGGTATAACAAAAAGAATTTTGGAGGATTTTTTTCCCCTAAATTTTGTGAAGGATTAATAAGGAATCTCACAAAATCGCTTGACAAATTCAGCACTACTACTGTACAGTGTGGTATGTTACTAGCCTATCTTTAAATGTATAATGGTGATGGAGCAAGGTAGTTCTCCCCTCAAAGACAGTGATACTGGGTGCTGGATGGTCCAGCCAGTCAAATGTATCTGGTAAGGAAAGTCAGTAGATGGCATAAAACTGCTGCAAATGTATGTGATGATATTGTAGTCTACTAATGGGGAGACTAATTTCAGAATATTTTAAGATGTCTCAGGGTATTTGTATTGTTATGAATAGGATACTTTACAAATATTTTTTTGAAAGGGACCCTGAGACAGAGCTTATGGTAAGGGTCAGCTAAAGCGCCACACCCTTCCAGGTGTTACTTGTGATTTGGACAACCATAGGATGGTTGCCCTCTTATACAGAGGGATGTGTGACAGGGTGATCCCTATCATAGTGGACACACAGCAGATAGCATGTGGTAATATGACCCTGTGGGAGAGTTTAGGAGAACACAGAATGCTCTGACCTCAGTTATGACCTTTAACAATGTTATAAACAAGTTATGTTATGATCTCCAGGTGTCAAATAATGGTTCTCTGTGGTGCAACAGTGGCCCCTAGTGGCTAGTTTTATGTCATGTCTGCTGTTAATCAAAAGACAGGGGAAATTGATTTTCCAACTTCTAGTGAACTTATAAAAAGCCCTACCTCAGTGCTGAGAGAGAATAGATAGGGTGGTCAGTTGGATACTGACTGAGTAAGGTGGAAGACCTCTTTGCACTGTGCGCTTTCACACTGTTTGATTCATGCTAGGCTGAAGAAAAGCCTTAGAAATGGATGAAGCTAAGCAGTTGTCCGACTTACCACTTTGTTTTCTGTATATTTTACTTAATGAAAATAAAATGATAAATGCAACCATGCATTTTTTGTGTACCTGATTTCTGGTCTGCTTGAAATTGTGTTATCCAAACCCATGACCGGTGACATGGACTAATAGCATCATGGGTTCAAGTCTGCTATAACTCACCAGTTCCCAGTTGGGGCCATGCTTCTTCTACTCTATTTAGAATCTAGATGACTCTGAGCTAGGTTTTTTCTGTGTGACATTGAGGGATGGGCACAAAAGATCAACATGAGTTTTAATACTAATAAAAGTGTAATGCTGAACACGGGGAATGGTAACATAAAACAAGATTGTAATACATGGATCATGAAAATAATACTATCGAAAACAGTGCAAAAAAATCCTTGTAATAGATACCATTTCCCCATAATAGCACACTTCACTCCCAATAAACCACTCCCAATAAACCACTCCCAATAATACTATCATTCAGGCTTTAGAACAATAGTATTATCACTCCTGCAGAAAAGCGAAAGCGCACCCTGCCACCTCGCGCTCACCACAAGTCAGCTTCTTCAGCAGTCAGCACGAAGAATTTAAAAAACTGCTCCGCGGGAAACAAACACCACAAAACTTTCCATCGGCAACAATAATATCTCTTTGAAACCCACAAACAGTTACAGAAAACAGGCTAAAGTTAATCTCTGACCAAGAAAATCAAAATACCTTTAAAAAAAAAAACAGCCTTTAGCTGTTACTCTTACTAGAACTGTTTCCTTCACTTTCTTAATGACCTCTTCAAACAGCTTCCAGATTCCCCATTCAAGGCATGCCTCAGCCTACACAATACTTCAACAAGTAAGACCTCACCACCATCTCGCATCCATATATTACAAAAAATAAAAAATAGGTTACAGTGAATTACTCGGCTAAAATTCCATCTCGAGGTTCTGGGGACACAGAAACCTCTCGAGCTTCTCTCTCGAGGTTATCTATGTCCCCAGAACCTCTCGATGGAATTACAGCCTTGTAATTCACTGTAATCTATCTATTATTCTATTTACTATATTCAGGGTATTAAAATAAGAACTTCAAGTTGTGAGAAAGATCTAGGCATATATATACAACAGGATATGAAAAGTGCACCACATTGTAGAGTAACAGCTAATAGATCTATACATTTGGTGAATTGTATTTTTTTCCAATTGTTTAACCAGGTGAGACACACTAAGCTGAAAGCTTGTTTACAGGTGCAACCTGGGAGCACAGGGAAGTTAAGTGACTTACTCAGGGTCACACAGTATGCAAGCGGGGGCTGTGAGATTCAAACCCAGGTCTCCAGATTTGCAGCTCAGATCCTTAAATCACTGCACTATACTGCCTCCCTAACAACATAAAACAAGATTACTATATTCAGGGTATTAAAATGAGAACTTCAAGTTGTGAGAAAGATCTAGGCATATATATAGAACAGAATATGCAAAATGGAACACATTGTCGAGTAACAGCTAATAGATCTATGCATTTGGTGAATTGCTTTAGAAGAATCTTTCATACCAGGAATGCAGGAGTGCTCATTCCATTGTTTAAATCTTATGTAAGGCCAGCTTTAGACTATTGTTCTACAATTTGGAGTCCTTATTTAAAAAAGAATAAAGTCCTGCCGGAACGTCCTCAAAGAATTTTAACTAAAATGGTATCAGGTTATGGAAAACAACCATATGAAGCCAGACTAAAGTCAATGAGATTGTGGTCTTTAACAAACAGAAGAAAGCGGGGAGACCTGTTGCTTTTTTATAAAGTTTTGCATCAAGAAAAATTAAGAAATGAACTGGGATTGGAATTTAGGGAAAATATTTATAACTGGAGAAAACACGACCAACAGTTAGTGGGAGAAAGGTGTAAAAGCAATATAAGAAAATATGGTTTTTGTATATAGGGCAACTGAATATTGGAACAAGTTTCCAACATATGTTGTACAGGCAGATTCCTTTTCCACTTTTAAGATTAGGATGGATAAATATTTGACAAATGGTGATGATTGTTACCTCCACTGAATTGTGGGAACAGCCTCCATGGGCTTTCAGCCTTCTTGACTGTCTTACATAACTTTAGTATGAACCTCTATCTTTTCATATGTATTTATTCTTATTACTTCAGAAATTCTTTATTTCCCATAATCTTTAGTATGTATTACCCTGTAGCATATGTAAATATCATGGAACATTAAATATTACTTTATATACTTCATTTTTTCTGTGACTGAGTCATTTCAGGTATACATAACCATGTGTAAATTGGCAAGTATGTGATCCATTTCTGAACAGACAGGCTACAGTTATTATATCTGAAGCAAAGTGTTCTCAGCTGTGATAAAAGGGGTGGGTCATTTGCCCTGTGGCAAAGAGCACTGTACTGTGTGAGCAGTGGTTCTAGTTGGATATGGACCAAGAGGCACCCTGAGGGAGGTTGTGGCTGGGTGGTGGTAGTACACCAAGGTACCCTTTCAGGTATCTGAAGGTTGTGAAACTGGTTGCAGTGCAGACTGAGTTCTGAGAGAAAACCAGTCTCTGACACTGGAAACCATCAGTCTCTTACACACTATCACCAATCTCTCCCAGCACCCATCTCAGCCCCCATCCAGCAAAGCACAATCTCTCACCTACTGCCACCAATTGCTCCCGCCACTTAGCCTACTGCTGGCAAACATCAGCCTTAAACCCACTTCTATTGTTTCCTCCCATCACTCAACTCAGCTCCACATCGGCTCTACCACCCACTGCCACTGATCCCTTCCTCCACCTAATGCAGTAGCCCAAACAGCAAACAACAAACATCAATATTCCACCCACTATCCTGATTTCTCCTGCCACCCCCACTCAGCCCCTCACAAGCACACATCAATCTCCCACCCCTGCCACCCTACCCTGACTTGCCTGACAGATCCAACCCTGCTAGGAAATAACAATTTCCCACCTTCTGGTGTTGCTCACTCCTACCACCCAACTTAGCCCCTCCCACCTTACAGGTAAACATGAAACTCTCACATGCTACTGCTGATCCCTCTCACCATCGGACTCAATCCCCCAGCTACTATTGTCACCAGCCAACTCTAGTTTCATGTTTCTCAAAGGGCTCTGCTGCTGCACCTGTAGTGCTAGTGGGTTAAGAGGACTTTCCTCCATCTTCATCTTTCTTGCAGATAGCACTAAACAAATCATCTGCCCCCCATCACAAATAAAAACTCTGATCCTTAAGCCGGTACAATCAGGAACATACTGGAAGTACTGTGGGAGGATAGGATTCAACATTTTACTAACTCCAGTATACAAAGAATACGCAATTGCCAGCTGTGTGTGCATGTACAGTATATGCCCACATCAGTGCTCATCAGTCAATCAATCAATTACTTTATTTTGGAAGGCATAAACACCACTGAGCAAGCTCATTTTCAAGGTGGTCCTGGACAAATAACAAAACAAAACAAGCAATACAAAAAGTATGTGAGCACAGATGAATGCAGTATTTTACAGGATATGCACAAATGGCCAGCATTAGCTGACCTGTCAGAATTACCAGCAATGCCATTAAGGATAATAATATTATATGAAGGTGCGGAAGGTCATCGGTCCTAATCAACCTCCACTGTTGGCAGTAATCAGAAAAGGGAAGGCAAAGAAGCAGCTGCATGAAGGAGAGGAGGGAGAGGATGTGAAAGGCCGGGGTAGCTGAAAGTATACAGGGTGCCGGAGGTCACCTATGAGGAAGGGACTTAATAAGTGTTCTGATTGCAGGATTAGTGAAAGCAGGTAGGGAAGATCATCTTTGTCTGAAACAATTGCAATATTCCGTCAAGAAAGCGGCAAGCATCTTTTTGAATATGGATAGGCTTGGGAGTGTTGACAGTTTCAGTACGCTTTGCATGGAGTTCCATAGGCATGGAAGTGAGAAATTAATTGGGACCAAGCCAAAGGTTGTGTTTACTCTAGGGGTCTGAAAGCAGAGTATTGAGAAATGTCTCAGTCCATAGAAACCCTTGTCACGCACGAATAAGTTACAGATGTATGTTGGGAGCTTATTTAAGAGAGCTCTGGGGAGCCAGAGAAGAGCATTTCTTTTCCTCCTAGCTGATAGAGAAGGTCAACCCGATTCCTGATAAAGTAGACAATGATGGGTACGTATGGGTAGACTGAGGATAAATCTTAGGGCTCAGTGGTATAGGGTGTCAAGTTTGCTGTGCAACGTTAGGGGACAATAAGAGTACATAAGGTCAGCATAATCCAGTAAGGGTAGAAATGGAGATTGTACTATACTAGTGTGCACCCAACTTAGGGAATTTCTTGAAGAGACTAACCTTCTAAATCCAGCATAATCTTGATTTAGAACTAGGCATAGTACTATCTCTGCTTTGGCCAAAGTAACAAATGATTGGCAAATAGAACTGGATAAAAAAAATAGTGTCTGTGCAGTATTCCTTGACCTAAGCAAGGCGTTTGATACGGTGGACCATGAACTGCTCCTCTCTTCCTTGCATTCCATAGGCCTAGATCCACCCTCTCTTAGATGGTTCAGATGTTACCTTACGGGAAGGACACAGCAAGTGAAAGCTGATGGAGACCTCTCTCCACTCAATCCATTGTTAAGAGGTGTTCCACAAGGATCCATCCTGGGTCCCATCCTCTTTGCTATTTATATTAATAACATTGACTCAAATCTTACCAAGGCATCTGTACACTTCTTTGCAGATGACACTGTTTTATATGTCAGTAACCCTTTGCCTATTACAGCCTGTGAAGTCCTGCAAGCGGAATTCCACATCCTGCAACATCAACTATTGGAGAAAAAGCTCCTTCTAATTGCAAAAAAAACAAAAGCTATGTTTTTCTCCACCCTAATTCAGACAAGGCCCACCTCACTAAACAATCTCCCCAGCTCTCCACTATACTTGGTGAAAACCTTGAATATGGAAAAATTTAAGTATCTGGGGGTATGGATAGACAGCAGACTTAACTACATCGTTCACATTGAAGAGCTTCTAAAAATCTTGACAGGCGTGGTCTCTTTTACAGAATAAGGCAATTCCTAACCAGAGACTCCAAGAAGAGGTTGGTCCAGGCTTCTTTTCTCTCAGTACTTGACTATGCAGATTTCCTCTACAGTCGCTGCCCTGTTTTCTATCTAAACAAATTGGACACTCTATACCACAGAGCATTGAGGTTCATAACAGACCTACCCTTCAATACTCACCACTGCTCTCTATATGCGGCAGTCGGATGGACATCTCTCCAGTTCAGAAGAAACAGAAATGCTGCAGTATGGACCTACAGAGCACTGACCAGAATGCTCCCAAATTATATCATCGACTGCTTCACACAGGCCAAAGCTAGTACCTATGCCCTAAGAAGCCATGATCTTATCATGCTTAATGTGCCTAAATTCAACACCCAGCTCGGCAGATCTGCTATCAGCTACGTACTAGCCTCATCATGGAATATGATTCAGAAGACCCTGAGGCTGAACAACTTTATATCATTAGCATCCTTTAAGCATCTATACCTATGTCTCTTCCAAGAAAAATGCAACTGCTACCACTAGTACTAGTATACTCAAACTCCTAACCTTCCCCTCCTTAGGCAGACAACAACAGATGACATTATACCTTCTAATCATTCAATTCCATAGTCACCGTACATCCTGTCTATAGTCCTCTCCAGTACATCCTGTCTATAGTCCTCTCCCATTACTTCTTGGCTGTTACCGTAGTCCTCATCCCTACTATACATCGCCTGGGGCTAGCCCCAGCCCCTGCCCAGGCCACCCCTACATCTTATCTCTGCGTCTCCTTGTCCTTATGGTCCCTAACCCCTTAGTATTGAAATATTGGATGCTTTACTTAAGAGACTTACTAATGAACATCCCTTGTTGATATGTATATATATTATGTTAGATAGTGTACATCCATGTGTCCCTACTTGTATTTATGTTTAGGCAACAATGTTTTGGTATATTGTATATAAGTGTTCTTAACATACCTGTATGTGTAATTACTATTGAACCTTGACCTTATCAGGTCCATCTTGCAAATGAGCTGTGCTCAATGATGTTCACCTGAATAAATAAAAGATTTGATTGATTGATTTGACTCTTTCTAGCATCTAAGGTTAGGAGATGTTTAATCTGGTAGAATATGCCTAACTGCTGCCTTAATTTCTTTGAGATTTCATTCGGATGGCATTGGAAGTTCAGCTTGTTGTCCAACCAGAATCCTAGGTATTTAAAGGTTTTGACTATTTCGAGAGGTTCATCTAGAAGCATTAAAATCCGAGGATTGAGTGTCGATCCGAGGCCAGCTTTTGGTGAGAGAACCATGACTTTTGTCTTTTTGGCACTGAGGAGGAGTTTGTATTTAATGAGATTGTGTTGGAGCTTAATAAAGTCTTGCTGTAGCTTCTCCTGTGCCACATCACAGGAGGAGTTTATGGTATATAGTACAGTAACATCTGCGAATAAGTGTATATTAGATGTTTGTAGATGTGTGTCCAGGTTATTGATATAAATTGTGAATAGGATTGGGCCTAATATGGAGCCTTGGGGAACACCTTGTAGAACGTTTTTTTGTGATGGCAGGTCACCTGCAGCTTTGACTTATTGTAGTCTGTTGGAGAGGTAGTTGGAAAACCAATTGATTGCAGAGCTCAAGTCCTATACTTCTCAGAGATGTAAGCATTATATTGTGTTCCACAGTATCGAAGGCTTTGCTCAGGTCTAGGAAAAGGGTGATCACATGTCTCTTAGTATCTAGTGCAGTTTGCCAATCTATGGTTACTTTCACTAGTGCTGATATTGTGATGTGCGTGGCTCTGAATCCAGATTGTACAAGGTTTAATAAATCATGCATATCCAAATGTTCTCTTATTTGGGCATGAACAATTTTTTAAAGTAGTTTCGACAATGCAGGGAGTATAGATATAGGCCGGTAATTATTCAGATCACATGGGTCACCCGACTTTAATAAAGGTAGAATATGGGCAGTTTTCCATGGTTGGGGAAGTTCTCCTTGCATTAATGACAAGTTAAATAAGTGTGTAATGGGGGCAGTCAAGAAGGGATATTCAAGTGTGAGGAAGTATGGTTCTATGTTGTCTGCACCTGCACTCTTTTTGGTATCCAAGGACAACAATAAGTCCTCAACCTGCTTAAAAGTGACTGTATTGAAGCTAACTACAGGAGGATAAGGTAAGCTTGGATTAGGAGTGTTAATAAGGTCAACAGCAGGGTCATGCTGAAGATTAATTCTACTAATAGGTGAGGTGTCAAAAACTAGCCCTGCAGTGGCAAAGTGATCGTTTAACTGTCCAAGTATATCGGTTCTGTCTGTATAGGTATGCCCATTGGACAAGATTTTGGCTGGTAGAGATGATTTTGCAGGGTCTTCTTCAACGTCTCTGAGGATGTTCCAGAATTTGGCTGAGTTATTTTTATTGGCTTCAAGTTCCTCTTGGAAGTATCTAGTTTTTTCAGACCTAATTAGCTTATTGCAGATATTTCTAGAGATGCGGAAAGCTAACCAGTCTGCTTCCAGATGAGATTTCCTCACTCTCTTCCACAAGTGGTCCCTGTCCCTAAGTGCTTCTTCAAAAGAGGAGAGAACCACCCAGGGGATCTTTTCTTAGATCTGATCAGCCTTAGCAGGGCATGCTTATCGATTTATTAAATGGTTATGAAAGATATATGCCTGGTAAAATAAAGTGACTGATTGATTGATTGAAGGCAGCACCCAGACTGGCATGCTCATTTGCAAGCACTCTTCAATGGAGCACTGCATGCAGGACAGATGTGCTGGCAGACATACAGGTGGAAGTGGTGTCAGAATATTTTTCTACTTTGTTGTCCTTTGGCCCTATGCCATCCACAACCCACGTGCACAACACAGTAACTGGATGGCAGGGTATCCCTGAGAAGACTTGCATAGGACAAGGCAACAGGGGCTTGTATGTCTTCTGGTTTAATGTAATTACTGATTTGCTGTATTAAAGCTCAATTGTTGGTACTTTACTACTTGGTTCCTGACTCAGTTTGTCACCAGGGTGAAGATTTTCATTGTCCTACCAGGTCACAATGATGCCTGTGGCACTGGACAAGAATCCACAAGTATAGATTGTTCCAGGAGTGACTTACCTGCCTTCTGGTTGTGTCTGGCCATGGAATGCAAAATGGTCCCACTGCCCCGAAGCAAGGACTTCACTGTATGGGCTGGTGGCCCAGAAAGCAATGCAATGTCTCTTTTCGGCTCATTCATATTCATGAGCTGCTTCCCACTCAGTTCACAGCCAGACAACTGTTGCCAGCTACCACCATAGCATGGGGTCCTGTATCCCACAGCAGGCAGACTGTGGTTGATTGTCTTGGGTTCCAGAATCCAGTATCAGTTAGACTCCATTTGATCTGTCTGCTTGGATATACATGTCCTGACATCATACTCCTCCGTACATGACATTTAAATAAATTCCATAGCAAGAGATTGTCAGAGGCAGAGACCTGTGATGTCAGATGAAGACAAGTGGCTGAAGCAGATGAAGTCTAGTTAATCTGGATCTTTATTTCCTGTTAATGGATTGCGTTATACATGTGAAACAGATGCTAACCACAGCAAATCTATTTATCTTAACATAAAATATATCTAAAAAGTGTGTTTTTCCAAAGATTCACCCTTAGGCATTCAAGGTTCATTAATAAGCATCCATCTTTTATGGACTCATTAGTATTGTTTATAAAATGGTGTCTGGTCATTTCTGACTTCTCATTGATCAGGACCCAGTCACATGGTACTGTGTTAACCTAGCATATACTCCTGGTCAGAAGACATGATAGGGGTTCATTAATTAAGAGCATGACCAGTCGGGGTCAAAAGGATCAATATGCTAATTACATAGCATCAGACTCAAAAAGGTCTCAATGCAAATTAAACAACACAGCAACATCAAAAACAACTCATGAAAATTAAATAAAAACACATAACTCCCAACAAAAACGTTGCTCAAGAATCACAAACTGTAAAGGAAATCTATCCAGCAACTTTGAAAAAATGTGCAGTACTTCCTACTCACAAGCCAAACTGAAAAGCCTCAGTGCTGCTCACACAAGAGAACATTTGAAAAACCTACTAAAAACACAAAATATATTTAAAAACTATTACTCTACATGACAATAGAAACATGCTTAAATACATCACTAAACCATTGTGAAAACTTCTACAAACATTGCTCTAAAAGCTAATAAAATATTTACATACGTAATAGTGGTGGGCAAAATTCGTGAAATTCACTTCATGGAGTAATCCACGAAATTCTGCTAATTTCGCTGAATGAAATGCAAAATTTCACCTGGTGGAGTGGCAAAATGTCACCTGGTAGAACGGCAAATTTTGCCTTCCGTGGTGAAATTCCACCTTCTGTGGCGAAATTTTACCTACGGAAGGTAAATTTCTCCATGGAAGGTAGAATTTGCCCATGGAAGGTGTAATTTCTCCTAAGCGAAATTCTGCCTAATGCAGAAAAATTTTGCGAATTGCTCTGCCAGGCGAATTTGACCACTTCGCTGGCACATCACCAGCGAAATTTAAATTCACTGCATCCCTAATACCTAGAGATAAAGGGCAGCTCAAACTCTCTGCTTGAATCTCAACAACCCAGCAGTGCACCTGAATGAGGTCACATGACATCAACCAATAGCCTAGACTACTGGGTCTAACTCAGATCACATGAAAAGAACAGGAAACCACTTCCCAAGCTTTCAACTTAGCCTCACACATCACATGGGAAGTACATTACAACATTACTACACTGCTAAAAAAAACTAGCATTTCTATACACTTTATAAGTAAAATATTGCATTTCCATTGGGGTGATTATGTAAGTAATAATACCCAACAGGGTGGATGTTATTGGGATATAACGGACTGCCCAGGGGTGTAAAGAGGCCCAACGCTGCAGGCGGAGGGCCTTATAGCCCCTGGAAGGTCCCGTTATATCCCATACCGACCACCCTGGAGGGTATTATTACACTTAGAAAATACTTTACAGATGCCATTTTTTGAAAAAATTTACAAGAAAGAAAATGTATGTATAAAATAATAAGTAAAAAGCAAATAGAAATAATGTTTGCAGTAAAGTAGTGCCTACTGTGAAGTGCTGGAATTACTACTATAAGCTGCTGCGGTCTGTTTCTTTATGCTGTTTATGATTAGCTTGCCCTCCTGGTTTGTGACTGTCACACACACACACACACACACACACACACACACACACACACACACTCACTGCTTGAACAACACTATGTGAGAATGGAAGAAATGTAGCCTGTTACTGTTTAGAGAGAGGTACTTGTATTTTAATGTCGGATGGCTTAGAAGTGTGGTGCAAGTGTGCAGCTCAGTTTAAAAGAGAGCAGAGGAGTTACAGGGAGTGCAAGTATGTTCAGTCAGTGAAAATGGAGCATGGAAGGTTGGGAGGTGGAGCGAGCTGGTACTGCAAGTATTTAAAAATGGTTATTTATTTTGGCAGTGCCAAGGAGGAACAGAGGCAGTTCAGGAGGCCATATCAGGCTATCAGTGGAATTTCAGTGCGGCAGAGTGGCAGGGCATGGGTGGGGGCTGGTGTCTCAGTAAGTGTGGAAAATAAAATGGTGACTGGCAAGTTTGGGGTGCTGAATGATCGAACTGGCACTTTTTTCCCACTGGGCATTGTTAGGAAATAACAGCCCGGGTGCCAGGCTGTTTCAGCCAATCAGGAGGCTAGTTTTGTTTTGCTCATTTTCCAAGCTATGTTAATGTACCTCATGTAAGTTAAAGTCCCTAGCCATTTGGGCTCAGGGCTACAACCCACCACTCATTATATTAACATCACTTAATTCTCCCTCTGTCATGCCTTATTCATTACATAATGGGTGCATATCATATTGTATTTAAAGTGCTCTAATAAGTCACCCTGGGAGTCTACTGAAAATGAGACATTTGTCTCAGTGTGCTGACAAATATTCCTTTTGATGAATACATTAAGATATTGCATGTTCACTCCAGTATGCATCTAAAATGATTTACATAGGTCGGGTCTATTAAATGATTTCTTTAAATTATTTTACAAGGGGAACCTCATGGGAAGTGACATCATGCTTACCAAAGAGCCTTACCAAGCACATGTACCCTGTTACAGTACACCTGGTTACAACTGTTGATAGATGACAGGCAAGAGAATAATGCAGGGGTGACGGAAGATTAAAAAGGTAAGGGTGCTGAAGGTCAGAACGGCACTTGTTGTATATAAATGGCACTTTTTTCCAAACCAGTTGTTGATATACAGAATTACAATAAATACACATTTATGATGACAGTGATAATGTTAAGAGTACATTTATACAGTAGCATATGAGAACATTTAATACTGAATATTGAGACCTCAGCTAACCCATTACCTCCAATAGCTCCAAATGGAGTCGGAACCATCTATTGCTTAACTTGATTCCAAATGGCTGCCCAGTTGAAAATGTTCACTGTGCTAGTACTTTTGCTCTCATCCCACCAGAACCATTTACTTGTTAGCAAAGCACCTAATAGATGGCATTGTGCTCTAGATCAGTTCAGTATAAAATGAGATTTACTTAAATCTTGAGAGAATGGTGCAGAGATCAGGTTGTATCAACCACTTTTCATAATATAGTGGTCCAAAAAAGCACTACCTGGGATATCAGGCATCCTCTTTTTCAGAAAAGCCCCTTTTTCCCTGGCAGGGTGGCACTTCTCAACAGCCACCACCCGCCTCACCCCTTTTGTGACTGATTTGACCTCGCAGCAAGAAGATCCCCTGACCAGGCATGCTTTCCCTGGCAGTGTGGCACTTCTCAACAGCCACTGCCTACTTCACCCCTTCTGCAACTGACTTGACTCCCAACAAGAACAGCCCTGGACTGAGCATGCTTTCCCTGATGGTGTGGCACTTCTCAACAGCCGCTACCCACCTCACCCCTTCTGTGGCCGATTTGACCTCCCAGCAAGTAGAGCCCCTGACTGGGTGTGCTTTCCCTGGTGGTACAGCACTTCTCAACAGCTGCCACCTGCCTCACCCCTTCTGTGGCTGATTTGACCTTCCAGCAAGCTATGGTCCCTCCTGCAAGCTACGCTAACTTCAATTTAAGTGCCAGCCAGCTGCTCTTTTCTCAATGGCTGGTGTACTGTTGAAAGTCTTTGGGATTGGATGTTTTGCTGGCCCAAGAACCTGCTCACTACTATGACTCTAGCAGGCTTCCTTGTCTGGTTTTGAAAGCAAAATGTTCTGTTTTTATTCCTTGCCTCACCTCTACATGTACTGCATCTCCTCTATTTAAGTTTGCTCTACAGTTTTTATTAATAATATGCCTGCTGTTATTTGCTACACATGTTAGAAACTGCTAGTGTGCCTCTGATCTATTTTTACATACTGTATAAGTTGCCATTTTTAATGATTTGAATTTCTCTACTTTCTCCAGCACTATTGCACAATCTAGTTATTTTACCTGTAATAGTTGATGCACTGTTTTGAACTAAATCTTTTTCCCTCTCTGAAAAAAACTGCTCCCATCTCTCATTCATTTTTAATTTTCTGCTAAAGCTGCCCTTTTCTGTCTCTCTTGCTATTTCTAACCCCCTTTGGTGCGTGGCGCTGACCCTCCCTGCCACCTGACTCTTCTCCCTCTCCTCCTTGTGTTGTTAACCCAGCTCTCTGATTAAGATTTCCTCTGCTGGCTCTGACCCCCTGTTGTTACCCTGTCTGCACCTTCTGTCCGCCCCATCCCCCCATTGCTGGGCATATTAATTTAATCATCCCACTCTCTCTCTGTCTCTCTTTCAGAAGAGTTCCTGCCTGGCGAGCTTTCTCTGGTGTTGAGGCGCTTCTCAACAGCTGCTGCCTACTTCACCCCTTCTGCAGCTGGTTTGACCTCACTGCAAGGTACGGTCCCTCCGCAAGCTACGCTAACTTCAATTTAGGCACCAGACAGCTGCTATTTTCTCATTGGCTGGTGTACTGTTGAAACTCCTGTGGACTGGACATTTTGCTGGTCCAAGGACCTACTCACTACCACAGCTCTAACAGGGTTACTTGGCTGGTTTTAAAAGAACATTTTTCTGTTTTTATACCTTGCCTCACCTCTACTTGTACTGCATCTCTATACTGCATCTCCTCTATTTCAAGTTTGCTCTACAGTTTTTATTAATAATATGCCTGTTGTTATTTGCTACACATTTTAGAAGCTGCTAGTGTTATTTGCTACTCAAGTTAGAAGTTGTTAGTGTGCCTCTGATCTAATTTTACATACCGTGTAAATTGCATTTTTTATGTTTTGAATTACTCTACTTTCTTCAGCACTGTTGCACTATTTAGTTATTTTACCCTGTTAGAGTTTATGCCCTGTCTTCAACCAAATCTTTTTCCCTCTCTGACTTAAACTGGTCCCATCTCTCACTCGTTTTTCTTTTTTTACCTTTTCTTCTAAAGCTGCCCTCTTCTGCCTCTCTTGTTATTTCCAACCCCCCTTGGTGCTTGGCACTGACCCGCCCTGCCTCCTGTCTCTTCTCCCTCTCCTCCTTTTGTTGTTACACAACCATCCTTTTGTTGTTAACCCAGCCCTCTGATTAAGTTTTCCTCTGCTGGCTCCTACACCCTGTTGTTACCCGGTCTGCACCTTCTCTCCCCCCTTTGCTGAGCATATTAATTTAATCATTCCCCTCTCTCTCTATCTCTTTCAGAAGAGCCCCTGACTGGGCACGTTTCTCTAGCGGTGCAGCACTTGTCAACAGCCTCTGCCTACCTCACCCCTTCTGTGGCTGATTTGACCTCCTAGTAAGGAAAGATCCCTCCTGTAAGCTACTCTAACTTCAATTTAGATGCCAGACAGCTGCTATTTTCTCATTTGCAAGTGTACTGTTGAAAGTCCTGGGGAATGGACATTTTGCTGGCCCAAGGACCTGCTCACTACCATGGCTTTAGCAGTGTTCCTTGGCTAGTTTTAAAAGAAACATTTTCTGTTTTTATTCCTTGCCTCACCTCTACACCTACTGCATCTCTGTACTGCATCTCCTCTATTTGTTTGCTATACAGTTTTTATTAATAATATGCCTGTTGTTATTTGCTATACATGTTCGAAGCTGCTAGTGGTGTTATTTGCTACACATGTCAGAAGCTGCTAGTGTGCTTCTGATCTATTTTTACATACTGTGTAAATAGAATTTTTTATGTTTTGAATTACTCTACTTTCTCCAGCACTGTTGCACTATCCAGTTATTTTACCGTTAGAGTTGATGCACTGTTTTTAACTAAATCTTTTTCCCTCTCTAACTTAAACTGCTCCCATCTCTCATTCATTTTTCTTGTTTTACTTTTCTTCTAAAGCTGCCCTTTTCTGTCTCTCTTTTATTTCCAGCCCCCCTTGGTGCTTGGCACTGACTCTCCCTACCCCCTGACTCTTCTCCCTCTCCTCCTTTTGTTGTTAACCCAGCTCTCTGATTAAGATTTCCTCTGTTGACTCTGACCCCCTGTTGTTACCCTGTCTGCACCTTCTGTCCCTCCACCCCCCCATTTCTAAGCATATTAATTTAATCTTCCCTCTCTCTTGCTCTTTCAGAAAAGCCCCTGACTGGCCGAGCTTTCCCTGGCGGTGCAGCGCTTCTCGATAGCCAATGCCCACCTCACCCCCTTCTGTGGCTGATTTGACGTTCCAGCAAGATACGTTCCTCCTGCAAGCTACACTAACTTCAATTTAGGTGCCAGCCAGCTACTATTTTCTCATTTTCTGGTGTAGTGTTGAAAGTCCTGGGGATTGGGTGTTTTGCTGGCCCAGGATCTGCTCACTACCACGACTATAGCAGGGTTCCTTGGCTGGTTTAAAACAAAATCTTCTCCACCACCCACCCCACCCTCAACACTCTTTAGATATTTCTTGCTGATCCTGGGGCTCCACCCAGGACAGCAGTTCTATCCGATTTATTCTATCTGTGCCCTCCTACTGAGGGTTAATGCAATCCTGGTCCCTCTAGCTGCTTCCAATAATTGTACTCGGTCCATTGCTTACTAAGTATAAAGTCAAATACTGATTTTTACTGTTCCATGGAACTCCTGCTTCAACACTTCCCTTCTGACAACATGAAATTACTTCTGCCCTCCTTTCTTGGTTTGTAGTATCTCTCACCCCTGTCATCCCAACCTCACTCCCTGAAACTAGACTACCCCATCTACAGGCCTGACATATTCAACAATAGGAGTAATTGCTGGCCTTCCACATACTGTTTTGCGCTGTTCTAGCATAATTCACCTCCTTTCCATTTTAAGCTATTTTAGCATAATTCACCACTGCTATTACCCAGGTTCTTTAAGCACTCCCCTACCTCCTATCTTATGCTATTAGTCCTACCTACCCTGATTTATGCCCACCACAGACCCTATCTATACCATTCACCCCATGTTCTCATTTCCTTCCTCATCCACTGTCAAATTTCTTTTTACTTACTATGTTCCCCCTCCTCCTCGCCTGCTTCCCCCTACTATTCACCCTGACATCTCTTCCCACTTCTTTGCTACCAGCGACTCTGCTCATCCCTTCCCTCTGCCCCCTCCCTATCCCCCACCCTCCCCTCCTTCTGTCAGCCTCCCTTATTACACTTTCCCTGGTGCACTGCTTCCAACATTCTCTATCATACTGAATCCCACCTGGCCTCCCTATGTATCCTTATTTTCCTTACCAGTAACTCATATAATAAGCCCAATACAGCCACCAGATGTTTTCTACCACTGTCTAAAAAATGGCTGACCATCCCTACAAGATCACTTACAGCACTTCTGCTTATCACAACAGGTGACGTCAAACCTAACCCCAGTCTCCCTCCACTTCACTTCTCCTGAATTGCCTAAATGTCTTAGTGTGCTACATCTAAATATTAGAAGCATTCTCCTCAAATTGATCTTCTGCAACCACTCATGTTACGTCTTAAACCCTCTGTCCTCATTTTAACTGAGTCATGGCTCAGCAGTAAAATTCCTGACTCTGCCATCTAAGTCCCAGGCTACTCTCTCATCCACCAGGACCATAAGTCCAGAGGAGGGGGAGTCACCATGTATATATCTTCACCTAACAACTACTCTGTCTGTCTCTCCGTGACCTTTCCCTCTGCCTACAAACTGCTCCTAGTAAAAATGTCCCTTCCTTTCTCCCTTCCTATCTTTGTTGGCGGTGTCTACTACTGTCCTAACCTTCCTATCTCCTCCCTTTCCTCCATCACTTATCTTCTCTTCACTATCTCCACCCTTGCCTACTATTGGTGAACTGTTCCTCCTAGGGGATTTCAACATAAATTGGCTGTCCAGTACTCAATCCAAAGTCTGCAACCATGTCTCATCACTAAACCTAAAACAACTCATAACTGACCCAACGCCCTAATCACAAATCAGGCAAACATACCCAAATCGACTAGGTACTGACCTCACACCCACACCATGTTATGAATTCTGGTATACTCACTAATGCACTCAGTGACCATCATATGGTCTACTGTGTGAGTGTAAAATCCACCACACTAAGTCCCCTCCAGTCATCCTCAACTTTCATTCCTTCTGCTCCCTCAATCTGTCCTCCCTCCATTACAACCTGTCCAATATTGATTGGACACCAATCACCACTGTCTCCTCTATAAATGCAGCCTTGGGTTATTTCAGCTCACAGTTCCTCAGCATTTGGGACTAGCATGTGCTATTTAGAAATGCAAGGGTCTTTGGTAACCACCTCCCCTGTGTCTCGACTAAACTCATCGCATGTCAACACACAAGGGACCAAGCCTGGGCAGCATTCAAAACATCTGATGCCCCCCAAGACTTTCAACACTAACTTGTACTCTGCAGTGCATGCACCAGAGCCATCCACTTTGCCAAGGCAGAGTACTTCCAAGCCTCCTTCCATGAAAACATCAATAAACCTTCCAAATTCTGGAAGGTTAGCCATGTCCTATTTTCCCTGCCTGCCTATTCCCCTACTCCCATCCTAAAAATTGGCGACTTCACATTGGATGACCCCCTCAATGGCAGCTGCATTCAGTACCTATTTCACTTCCTGTGCCTCGACCCTCCTTGCCTCTCTTCCTCCAATTGCTTCTGGTGATCCTTCTAGTACCATATATGCCACCCCACACTCCCAATCTCATTCTGCCTCACGTTTTCTTATAATTCAGTACTCCCTGAGGACACCCTGTGTGTCCTGCTTGCCCTGAATCCTTGCAAGGGCAAAAGCCCTGACAGCCTTGACCCTAAACTACTCCACCTTTCTGCTTACTTTATTGCTCATCCCTCGACTAATTTATTGAACCTCTCCTTCTTACCTGATAAAGTTCCTGATGCATGGAAGTCTGCTACCATAATCCCCCTTCCTAAATATGGGGTCCCTTCCAACTCTGGCAGCTTGCATCCCACTTCCTTACTCCCCACTCTGGCTAAGCTCCAAGAGCACCTGGCTCTGGAGCAACTCTTGTCCTTCCTTGACTCCTCTTTCTTTTTCACCCCATTCCAGTCTGGGTTCTGCAAAAAACACTCTACCACCACCTCCTGCCTTCGGCTCACTGACTCCATTCTCACAGGCATGGATCAGGGATGCATCACCTCTGCCATCTTTGTCGACCTGGCCAAAGCCTTTGACACTGTCTCCCACTCCCTCCTGAGTAAGCCGACTATGACTGGCCTCCCTGAATCTGCCACCAGCTGGTTCAGGTCCTACCTCATAGGCCAGTCCTAGTCTGTCAGAATCTGTAACTCCATCTCCCCTCCCCTCTTTATTAACACAGGTGTCCCCCAAGGTTCAGTACTTGGTCCATTACCATCTTCCATTCTTTTAAATGACCTCCCCAATGCCTGCACATCATTATGTATATACATGTATGCAGACAATACTGTGTTATTCTCCTTCAGGATGTCTCCCTCCGAGGTGGCAACCAGCATTCAGCTGGATTTTAACAATGTCCAATGCTGGTTTAATGCAAACTAACTCTCCATGAACGTCAAAAAAACAGTATCTTTGACTTTCGGCTCCAGACAAAAACTGGCCAGGCTTGATTCCACTCCTACATTCCACACCCTCTCTGGCTCAACACTCAATGTTGTAGCCTCATTTAAGTTCCTTGGATTATGGCTATACAAAAATCTTGACTTTGGGGTACACATCAAAGCCATCCACAAAAAATTACTCCCTAGACTCAATGCTCTGTACAGACACTGCATCTGCCTCTCACAGCAATCCAGGAGAGAAATTGTCCAAAAGATGATTCTCCCTGTCCTTGATTTCAGGGACATAATCTCCAACTCCGTCCCTAAATCCACCCTATCCAGACTGGACACTCTCTTCAATTCCTTCTGCTGCTACATTCTCAGCTGCCCCCCATTTACTCCTCACTGTGACCTTTGTTCCTCACTTTCCTCTCCTTTCCCTACCTCCATGCCACATGTCACAGATCGCTAATTCTGTTGGGAAGTTCTGGCTTGGTTCTCTGCTGCTCTATGTGTCCTCTCTCTTATCAACACCCCTCCCATCATGCTATATCCTCCACACCTCCACCCACAGAACCCTCATCTCTCCCACCCCAGTGTGCCTCATCGGGCCGCTCCACCTTCTCATATAAATTTCCCGATATATGGAACTCCCTCCTGCTAGAAATTCACTCTGCCCATCCCGCCACTCACTTTCACTGCTTCTCAGTAAGCACACTGTTCATGCCTATAACTGCACCTAATTTCCCTTTTCTCCCAATCAACGTCCCATTGCCTCCCCCTGCCACACTCTCATTCCCCTCTCCTCGCCACCCTCTCTTCCCACCCTATGCCACTCTCTCATCTCTAGGTTACCTCTAGCTGGAACCTCCTGGAGTTGGAGACTCCTGGACACCTCTTCTCTACCTCTTGCCCACCACTACTCCCCAGGCTCCCCTATTCCCTCTCCCCTTCCCCTCTCTTTCTCCTTTTCTGCTGGGTCCTGTCCCCTTGCAGGGTTCTCAGCATCCTGAAGAGGAATAGTCCTTGGCTTGCCCCATCCCCTCCCCCCCTCTTTCTCTTCCTTTTTCTGCCGGATCCAGTCCCCCTGCAGGATTCTCAGCATCCCAAAGAGAAATAGTTCTTGGCTTCCCCCTCCTCTCCCTCTTCTACCCCTTCCTCCCCCTCTCTCTTCTCCATCTCTGCCAGGTCCTGTCCCCTAGCAGGGTTCTCAGCATCCTGAAGGTTTATAGTTCCTGGCTTGCCCCTCCTCTCTCCCTCCTACCCTTGGCTTGTCCCTCACCTCTCTCCTCCTCCTGTGCTGGGTCCTGACCCCTTGCAGGGTTCTCAGTATCCTGAAGGTAATTCATTCTTGGCTTACCCCTCCACTCAGCCTCCTACCCTTCCCCCCTTCCCCTTTTCTGCAAGGTCCTGTCCCCTTGCAGGGTTCTCAGCATCCTGAAGGTGAATAGTTATTGGCATCCCCTCCTCTATCCCTCCTACCCTCTCTCTCTCTTTTCCTCTTTTCTGCCAGGTCCTGTCCTGTTGCAGGGTTTTCAGCATCCTGAAGGTGAATAGTTCTTAGTTTGCCTCTCTTCTCTCCTCTCCCTGATATCCTCTCTCTTCCCCTTTTCTGCCAGGTCCTGTCCCCTTGCAGGGTTCTCAGCATCCTGAAGGTGAGTAGTTCTTGACTTACCCTTCCTCTCTCCCTCCTACCCTTACTCCCCACCCTGTTCTTCCCCAACCCTCCACCACTTGTGTTATATTCTCCCTTTCTTCTAATTCATATAGCACTTAGTAACCTTTTAGATCTAATTAGCACTTATCAGACCCCGTGCTCAGTCTGCTACTTTTTGTTCTCCATCTGGCCTATACATCACAGGCTACCTTTTCCTGAATTGCTACTATATATGTTATATCTACTTATAAAATGGGTAAAATAAATCTCTTAATTTGATTGGCTGAAAGGACCTTCAAGCCATGTCCTTATCAGCACGTATCTATGCCAACCGGCACTTTTCTCACCTAAGCGACCTCACAATAAACAGCAATCACTAACCTTCCAAGCTACAAATTCATCCAAGCACCAGCTAGGCACACAATGAGCGACACCAAGCCAAAATGCCACAGACCTGAAACAGCAAGCGGCAAACAACACATAGCCTGCCTGTGCCTCTGTAAGCATAAAAAATAATCAAATTCAATCAAGCACCCCGCTCCCGCTGCTCTCCTCACCCCCAAGCAGCTGCAACAGAAGTTTGTGACAGAACACAAGTCATCTAGTCTGGCAATACCAACACAGGTAGCCCTCATTTATTTATTTGCTTTTGTTAACCAGGTAAGCACACTAGACAGCCAAGTGCCTATTTTCAGGTGCGACCTGGGAGATTACAAGGTACATTACAAGGTACATACATGAACATAAGGCAAATATAAGTGGAGGATTACATTACATAGAATTAGCACAACAGGGACTTTACAAGCATCAGATTTCATCGGCAGTACTTCTCTAACAGGGAGGATTGCAGCTGGGTTACACAACTACATTAAAAATATCATGTAAAATCTTTCCCCCAAAACTTCTAATCTGTGCTGCTTAGATGAAAAAATCGCAATCGCATTCAAGCTGACTCATGCGCGTGCAACCAGGACGCCTCGGAAATTCACTTCACACACAAGCTCCTCCACTGGCTGTTTTCATTTTCAAATGAACGTAAATTTAAAAAAATTCTAGTTTCCCGATCTGACTGAACAAGTACCCCATTGTAGAAAACCGTGATTCTGAAAGCGGGAAGTATGGCAGCTTGCACGGAATACGCTTGTTCTATATGTGACACTAGCACTCAAATCAACGGCCACTCAGCATTTCTCACAGAGACATAGTATATGAAAAAGAAATGTGTGCCAGTGGGACATACTGTATTTTTCATTTGTTAAAAAAAAGAAACAAATGTGTTCTACACGTCTGTGGTGCTGGGGGGGGGATACTAATCTCAGCACTATGTGTTTTCCACGAAGGAGAGCCCTCTACTGGCCAGTTAGCCAGTCTCAAATACAGCACAATACAGTAATAGGGGACTATTTCTCCTATAACTAGTATTAAAAAAACTCTTTTTAAAAACATTTTGCACATTTTCTTTTTTCCTTTTTTTTTAATATTTAGTTACAGAATCCATTTTATAAATACAATAACACACTCTGAGGTGTGGGTTATCTCCTGATAATAGCATGCCCAGGTGCATAAGGCACTCAGTGCAAGCGCCTCATGCCTAACAACGCACCTTGGTGTGCTCTTATCAGGAGATAATCCACACCTCGTCATGTGTTATTGCTTGCGTATTGTTTTGTTTACCCCAGTATGTCTCAGCCTTTGTTTCTGGTTTTTATTTTGTTATCTGATACTTTTGTAATCCTGAGGTGGCACCATCCATAGAGTTACTACCCCTGCCTGAACTCCTAACCACAGGTTGAGGGGCCTGGATTCGATATTAAGATGCCTCCTCCCAGAGTAACAATAGTTGGGGTATCTATCTAGCCTGTTATAGCCCTATGGGAAGCTATAACCACCCACAAACCCAGCTAGTGCTCTTGTACTTCTGGCAACAGTTAACACACAGTCAGCAATTAACATTAATAATTTGCACACACCCTTTACACTTACCACCAGGGTCTGGCATTCAGCAAAGTCCCTGGAACCCCCTGTAAAAGCATGATTAGCAAAAAAATTATACACTTTCAGTAATGTAACCCAACTAATAATATGTTCATGGGCCAGGTTAAATGTGAACCAACAATTACATATATTAAGGGGGTTGAGAATAAGGAAGGGGCATGAATTTAGATGAATGATTACTATACTGATTAGGTTTAGGTTACTTTGCATGCACTTTTAGTCCCAAATGATCAGTCCTACAATACTGGGTACCCAGGATGTTATATTGGATAGCCAGAGGCGTTGCCCGGGGGTAGCCAGCATTGCAGCTGTTGTTTGGGCCCTTGATGGGAAGAAAAGGCAGTTAGCATGCATGAAGAGAGTTTTGATTTTTTGTAATCCTGGCCAGTTGGCCCAGTCTCTTGTAACCCAGAAAATCATTGAAGTAATTAGATGGTACCACAGATAATTAAATGATTTGTTGCATGGATTTACTCATGCTACCAGCTAGCTGGGATGGATCTGGCGATATGGAGACATCATGTAGAAGACCGAAGAGCATGGGGAAGCAGGGCCAACATGACACACCTCCACTTCACAGCCTTTCCCTCCAGGTGGCTACAACCTGTGATTGGTATCTGCATAGGGGCTGGATCCCCGAAGCCAGTCTCTTGCTGAAGAACAGTCTCTGGTGCAACACAATTGGTCTGGGATGAGTTGGCAAAGGCCCAGGCTGATGAACACTTTGGCAAAGTTCAGTTTGTTTTACCTGTGAAGCATCCAGCTGGCATGACAATCTGTCTCTAGCAAAACAATCTACTACAAACATTCAGCACATTTAACAGGAACAACATTAACTTCTCTAACTCTCACAGTTCAGTTCTAAGCCAGTTGCTATTGCAGTCAATTCACTGAACAAACCTCTCAAACATCAATTCAGTCACTTACAACCTCTGGGCCGATTGCTTCACAGGAGCTTCTTCTCGGTCCAAATCTCAGGCTGTACCTTCAAAAACCTTGGAACTTTCTGCCACAAGTAAAAGTCACAATTCAGATTATTCCAATTACTGCAATCTGTCAGTCTCCAAGCAGGAGAACAGTGGCAGAGAGGCTAGTCAGGCCCTTACCCCGCTGAAACTCCTAGACTCCTTCCTGGAGCAGCTTCTTGAAAGCTCAAGCTGTGCACTCTACAAGCTCTAACTCCAACTGACATACTGTCTCTTAACAGTTCTGGGATTTCCCTTGGTTTCCTGAGTTCTGATTGGCTGGGGCTAGCTGTCAGTCAGTTTGGATGCCCCCTTCAGTTCAGTTTAGGCGCCAACCTAAAACTACAGTTTTCCTTTCCATGAGGCACTTGACCTAAGGACCCTTTGAGGTCCCCTGAATCCCATTGGTCCAAATATTAGAAGTCCCAGACCAAACATGGTGGTTCCCATTCTGATAAACAGAGATGCAAGAATGCAAGTTAAACAAAGTACCCTAATTTAAATATAACAGCAAGTTAGAAGTAAATAACCACAGTACTAGTTAAAGCTCCCTCTGCTCTATTATCAACATCAGAGTGTAGCAAATTAAAGTGGTGTCTGGCTGGTTGCAAGCCTTAAAGCACTCAGACCCAGCCCAAACCATTTACTATACACAGATTATCTGAAGTCTTAAAGGGACAGGCGCAGAGGCACAACATGGCACTCTCATGTAAAACAACAGGAGCAGTCAAATAACCTTGGATTTACTTTCCATACAGGATATCAGCCTGGCAGTGGGCATGGATAGAGCCCAGGAAGACATTAAGTAAACCCCAAATTGATGGGGAGGAGGGTTACCCTTTCTTTATATGATACTGGATGTTCAGTAGGATTGAAATGCATTGTATTAGTACTTCTCTTTATGTAATTGAACTGCACTGTATGTATTTTATTTTATAATGTTTTTGCTTGATACCCCATCATGTAACCCCTCTCCACAGGATGCTTCTGGAAATAAAATGTTTACAGCTCATGTTGTCTTTCCTGATGAAACCTTTTCAAATAAATAAAATAAATACAAAAGTTCAGGACCATAAATCATGTATCTCAAACTATGCAAATAGTTTATTCCAATACAGCAATACTGAGAGCTCATATATCAAACTTTGCCATCAATTTTAAGCTTTTTTTAGCATTGAATCTGTTACTTTCTCAAAAGATAAATATATGAAACTAAGCTCTGCTGAATTATGCTATGCAGATATCCATAAAAAATGCACAAAATACAAAGCAGTCAGATACAGATACTAGTACCCAGTTTTACAATTCAGCCATGCTGTGTATAGTAACTCTCAATGAGAACAATCTGCACTGAATCAGAGAGCACCTATAAAACTAATAATACAGAGAAATGCGATGTGTCATTTGTTTTCCACTGGCGGTTAAATGGCAGTGGATCTCAGAAGCATACTGAACAGCACCTCATACTGTTAATAAATTATTTTATTAAAATGTTTTGATGACTGCCTTTCACAGCATCAAATACTGTAAGGTAGGGAAGCCAAGTTACTGCATATGCAGGATCACTGTGTACTCTTAACATAAACCCTTATGTTATTTATTTTGACATCTGAACTCTCAAGATGTAGCCAATATGTGATTGTGTCAGATTTAGTATTCCCAGGTTTTAACTCTTCAGCCTAAGAAACAATGATTGAAAAGCACAGCATACTACAACAAATTTACATTTTTCATAATTAGGCAGTACCGGTACTGATCAATGTCCCCTAGGACTTTTCCCAATTTGCAGAGGATGATTTTCAGTTTCCCTTTGCTGAGGTATAGTAGAAGAAATCCTGACCCCTGGTAACTACTTCCCCAGTCCACTGCTGACACAGCTATTTTGTGAGTCTTTCTAACTTCCCTGTCATGCCAAGGAGTGGGGAAAGAAAATTAAAGCCCCTTTTGCACAAACCATCCAAAGTGCTCCAAACCTGCAACAAAACAATCACATGCAGCAAGGTGAATCACATTACAAGGCAACCAAAGTGTGTTAGCCTGACAGTAGATTAGAACCATACTAGTAAACTACAACCTAAATATTGCATATGCATATTGTTTTTTAAAACAAAATGCAAATGGAAACAAGGATGTAAGCAATACCAAGAATTGCCCTGACTGGAGTTTCTACTCCATTCCCACCTGTGGACAGCACAAAAGTAAATAATCTCAGGAAAACATGCAGTTAATATTGAAAGGCATTGAGTCCCTCAGTGGAGAAACTTGCAGAAACTTCAGCAAAACTGCGTGTCATATCATGTGATGAGGAAGTGAATTCCTTATACATGCTGTGAGGGAGTATTTCAAAATGACCCAGTACAGTACAGATCCAGATTTATGGATCTGTTCTTAAAAGTACCAATACGGCACCTACAACATTTTTTTTTCAGTACAGTACATGCATACATAACACCTGGATTAATTAATACAAGTCATAAGGGGCACCCAGATTTAGCCAGTGACCTTATTCCTAGTTATCTTATTTGTGAAATAAGTTTACTGTTATATAAACATTTCTGATGAATCTGGTTTGCAAAACCCTCTCCATCTGTGTGTGTGTGTGTGTGTGTGTGTGTGTGTGTGTGTGTGTGTGTGTGTGTGTGTGTGTATGTGTTGGGGAGGTTGAAAAGTTGTAGTTTTACGAGTATTGTATTTTTTTTTCATTTTATCTTTTTATTGAAATTTGAGTATATAAGAAAGCACACATCTAATACAGTAGAAGATTGTCCTCCATGTAAGGTATAAAATATCACTTAACAAAACACAGTATTTAGGGTAAACATATTGGAGAAGCCTTATGTACATGTATTGATAATAAAACACAAACCTAGACAGAATTTAAGTGGAGTGCAGAAGGGTTACAATTAATATGGTATTATTGGATCAGAAATAGCAACCGTGTACAAAATATATGCTAGGGCAGGCTATGGCAAGGCATTCAGTAAATTGCAAAAAGTGATAAATGTGGTAATATGAACAATGTTCAGTAATGGAGAGGTGAAGATAAGAGAAACGTGTGCAAGGAAAGAAAGAAGAGAGAAAAAAGCAAGGAAGAAGGGAAGGAGAGAGGGAAAAAACAAGGAAGAAGGGAAAAAGAGGAGAAATCTATGCACAAAAGTTTAAAGAAAACCTAATCTGAAAGCAAAATAAGAAGGAGGGCTAAATATCCCTAAGAATTAGGGTCTAGAAAAACTAGGTTCAATGTACTTGAAGTAATCCTGTCAACATCTATCATATACAGTGAGTCGGTTATGAGTAACATGAGATAATCTGTCTAGGGAGGTGTACTGAGAAAGGCTTTGAAGAACATCTGAAAGAGAAGGCACCAGAGTGGATTTCGATTTCATAAGAATCAGACATTTGACCAGAAGAGAAAGTATGTTTAGCCATCTAAAATGTGCATGTGAGAGGAGAGAGCTATTGGGGATAAGGATGCCTAGAAGGAATAGCTTGGGGTCAAAAAGTAGTTTTTGTCCTGTTACTCTGGAGGCGACTAGGGTCGCGAGGGCTCCCTGAAGAAGCTCAGCCCTCCCCAAGCCAGCAGCCATAACGTGGACCCCCCCCCAAAGCTCATTCCAGTTCGGGACTTGGGTCACGAGGGCTCCCTGAAGAAGCTCAGCCCTCCTCAAGCCAGCAACATGACGGACCCCAAAGCTCATCCCAGTTTGGGACTCAGGTTGGAGGCTCTCTGAGGAAGCTCAGCCCTCCCAAGCCAGAAGCCGCAATGTGGACCCCCCACCCCGAAGCTCATCCCAGTTCAGGACTCGGGTCACGATGGCTCCCTGAAAAAGCTCAGCCCTCTCCAAGCCAGCAGCCGCAACATGGACCCCCCCACCGAAGCTCATCCCAGGTACGAACACCAGCCGGTGAACTCGGAGCATGGTTTTGGCACCTTTACAGTTTGAAACTTGAACAATAGAATCTGCAAGGGCTTCGACCTTCCACAGAGACTCTTGTGCTTTACTGGGCTTTTGGACTTCTGCCTTAAATGTCGGCATATGGCTACTGATAGTTTTTTGCAGGCTAATTTCATGTACTTGCCATAGAGTTTTACTGTTTCTCCAGGGTACCTTAAGAGTTTATGAGCTTGTACTGCATTTAAAGTAATTAATTTCCCCAAAGACATCAGTTTGCTCTGCCCAGTGTTATAAAGTGCTGGTTCACCTTCATGCCATAGAGTTTCTCTGTATTCCCCAGGGTACCTAAAGTTTCTGTGCTGTAAACTGCATTTTATTGAATTAATTCCCCCAAGACATTAGTTGCTCTGCACAGATTTTAAAGCACTGTTAGGAATTACACACAGTCTCTCCAGCATTACCAGCAGTCTCACTATTAGTCTCCAGGGCCCCTTAAAATATTCAGAGCTGTGAACTCCATTTGCAGTAATTAACTTCCCCCAATACAACAGTTGCTCTGCCCATGGAATAGTGTTGATTAATCATTACCTAGGTGCTTGAGATTGCTCCTCCATCACTGCTTCACTATAAATTTTCCTTCCTTTCTCCGCAGTTCGGGACTCGGGTCATGAGGGCTCCCTGAAGAAGCTCAGCCCTCCCCAAGCCAGCAGCCGCAACATGGACCCCCTCCCAAAGTTCATCCCAGGTATGAACACCAGCCGGTGAACTCAGAGCGTGGTTTTGGCACATTTACAGTTTGAAACTTGAATAATAGAATCTGCAATGGCTTCGGCCTTCCACAGAGACTCTTGTGCTTTACTGGGCTTTTGGCCCCGCCATCCCCACCACTGCCCTTGGTGAGCTCCTAGCTTTATAGTGCTCACCCATGTGATCTCAAAAACCTATCAGTC
Source organism: Neoceratodus forsteri (assembly GCA_016271365.2). Taxonomy (NCBI): domain Eukaryota; kingdom Metazoa; phylum Chordata; order Ceratodontiformes; family Ceratodontidae; genus Neoceratodus; species Neoceratodus forsteri. Next base: position 528,594,246 of record CM057455.1, on the reverse strand, counting down.
CACTCTCCCATTTGCAGCTTATCAGCTGCTACCACTAGAGGTGGCTACCACGAGGACATAGCCTTTCTCCACAATCTTTCTGTCCAAGATGCTGCCCTTTCTACCCCTGCTACTCCTCTCACTGGCCCCTCTAGCATCCCTGCCACCAGCAGACCTCCCAATCAAAGAACCCCCCCTTGCAGATGCCCCCCTGCCTCGCCCCTCAGCCTAACTATGCTGCCTCTCACCTTCTGCTTGACCATGCCCAGGCACACATACACAACTGGCCCATTAGCACCACCATCCTGCCCCCATCCTTTCTCCCTGGTCTTTCTGTTCTCCACACCCCAGCCCTCCACTGCCCACCGCATACAACCCCAGATCACACAGCTACCACCTGCCCAAACTACCTCTGGCATAAAACCAAACAGCTTATTACACTGCTATTCCTCCTGGCCTGGGATATAGAGGAAAAACATGGACCCACCACCTCAAACATCCACACCCCATTTTTATTCCCCAAAGGTCTCAGGCTCCTGCACCTCAACACCTGCAGTTTACTAAATAAAATCTCTGTGCTGCAACCAATTGCCCTAACCCATCACCCTGACATCCTGATCATCTCCGAAACCTGGCTAAAACCCCAGCATACTGATGCTGAAGTATCCATACCTGGCTACACAATCATCAGGCATGATAGACTAGGGAAAAAGAGAGGCGGAGGAACTGCCATGTACATCTCCACTAGTCTGCAGTTCACAATAGTGCAAATTCCCTCACCTCCAGTCCACATCGATTCCCTCCTAATCAAACTCTCGCTCCCATGCTCCACCCCAATGTACATTGCAGGCACTGACTGCCCTTCTGTAACACCCCCAATGGACATCATTACTCACCTGGACACCCTACAGTCCTTAACCACATGTGGCGACCTTCACGCCATCAGTGCCTATAACCCCAACTGGCTAGCCATAGATAAAGCCCACCTTAAAACCAAGATCAAGGCCCTGAACCTTACACAACTGATTGAAGATCCCACCAGGCTCAACCACAAGATGCACAACCACTCACTGCTGGACTGCGCTCTCTCCTCCCATCTACACAGGATCATACATGCGGGTCTGCTCCCTGACTCTCTAAGTGACCACCACACGATTTTCCTGATCAAGAAAGTGCACAGGCCCACAGTTCCCTCCCAAAGATGCTGCACACAAGGTCGTATAGTTCCCCGGACCTAGCCTCGCTCTTGTTAGAGCTAGGTCAAGTAGACTGGTCCTTCATCCCAGTGGCCACATTTATTGACGTCACACTTGAAACTTTCAAGGACAAATTTCTTAAAGTCTGGGAGAACCATGCCCCCCTGCACACAAAAAGAGTCAGAGGCACCCATCTTCCCTGGATCACCGCTGATATCATCAGTAAATGCCACTCCAGGGATCACACATGGAAAGTCCACAAGAAACTGGGCACCCAGGCATCCTTCCAAACCTACAGAGCCCTCCACAACTCCTGAACAAACCTCATTCACCCGGCCAAAAATCACTTTTTTTTATCGGTCTTTAGTGCAAACATAAACCACCCAACAAATTTCTGGAAATCATTCAAATCCCTGATCTCCCCCCCCGCCTAACCTCCACCCCTGACACTATCAGTTCAGAGCACCCACATCTCCGATCCCTGTGAGGTAGCCGAGGCCTTCAATGCCTACTTCTCCAGCTGCACTGACTCGCTTCTATCGACCATCCAATGTCCACCCACCCTGGTCCCCCCACCAACCTAGTGCACTCCCTCCAGCCCTACAGTTCTCCTTCCACCCTGTATCCCAAGCCAAAGTCCTCAAATCCCTACATTCCCTGAACCCCAACAAAGGCAAATGCCCTGTGTCCGTGGATGCCAAGGTGCTATATTTTTCCGCTTCAGCCATAGCTGCCCCTCTAGCCACGCTATTCAACCTCTCCTTCACAATGGGCAAATTACACTCTGAATGGAAATGGGCTACCACCATAGCCCTACCTAAAGGGAGCGTCCTCTCCTGCCCAGGCAACTATCATCCCATCTCTCTACTCACAATTCTGGCAAAAATACAGAAATGTTTTGTCCTCGCCCAACTCTCTCCCCATCTGGACATCTCCTCCTTCTTCACTCCTTCCCAATCTGGCTTTCACAAATCTCAATCAACCATCACCTCCCTGCTACGAGTCACTGACGACATACTCACCGGTATGGACAAAGGCCACATCACCTCTGCCATCTTTATACACTTAGCCAAGGCTTTCAACACCATCTCCCACACTCTGCTCCTCTCCAAACTAACTGAAACCGGACTCTCCAAACCAGCCACTGCATGGTTCCACGACTACCTGGTGGGCAGACACCAGGCTGTAAAAGTCACCTCACACATCTCTAACCCCCTGTCAGTTAACGCCGGTGTCCTCAAAGGATCAGTCTTGGGCCCACTGCTCTTCTCCAAATTTCTAAATGACCTACCATCAGCCTGTCACCACTCTTCCATACAAAGTATGCGGACGACACAGTACTGTATGCCTCAGGCCCCTCCACATGCATAGTGGCAAATCTCCTACAGAAGGATTTCAACGCCATCCAAAACTGGTTCCAGTCAAATCAACTATTCCTAAACCCTAAAAAAACTGTGTTGCTAACCTTCGGCTCACTGCAAAGACTCTCCCGCCTAGCCCCCTGCCCCCCTTTCAAAACCCTGGATGGATCCCTACTGGAACAATGCACCAGCTTCAGATACCTAGGTGTCTGGCTCGACCCGCACCTCAATTTCGCTACTCATATCAACTCCATTCACAAGAAACTTCTCCCTAAACTCAGCACCCCATACAGGAACAAAAGCTGCCTCCCTTCTCCTGCTAGGAACACTATTGTCCAAAGATGATACTCCCTGTACTCGATTACAGTGATATAGTCTATACTATCGCCCCCTCCTCTGTCTTGGCCAGCCTTGACACCCGTTTCCACTCTTTTTGTCGATTTATCCTCTACTGCCCACAATCAACCCACCACTGCACCTTATATAGCTCCCTAGCCCTGCCGTCCCTCCAAGACCGTAGATTAACCCATAGCGCTAGGTTCACAGCCAAATTTTGTTCCCATTCCCTACCCTCTACCTGGCCTCTACCCTCTCCCAACAACCCCCATACCTACTCCCTCAGATGTACTGACCCCAGGCTCCACCACATTCCCTTTATGTGCACAACCAAAGGGCAGGCCACTTTCAATTATTGTATCCCACAATTATGGAACACCCTGCCAGATGACATAAGACACTCACCCAACCCCAGCCATCGCAATCGCCTACTCAGTACACTTCTCCTCCAGCTGCTCTTGCTATAGCTAAAGCCAACTTATGTATTGAAATTGTGTTTCTGAGCTCAGATGTAACCATCTAAAATGTATCATGTATTCAATCTTCCTACTGTCTGTATCTACCTGCCGATTGTCTGTACAGTGGATAGCCATTCACTGTTTGTATTAACTCTGTAACTAGTGTTTTGTACTATTGTCTTGGGTCTTGACCCCCAGGTCTCATCTGGAATCAAGCAGCACTGCTCAGTATGCCTTCCTGGTTAAACTTATAAATAAATAATAAGTAAACAGACTTTATGCTAGAGCTTATTAATGGGAGTGCAAGACCACAAGATATGAAGTAGATCTCCATTGGCCAAATTGCAGCACCAGGAATTATTATTATTTAATAGGCCCATTCATTGAAGCACAGAGGGGGTTCTATACCAAAGATGTAGGATTTTGGTTTGCATTAAAGAACTACAGGCATCTTTAAAGGTATTATGTGCAATATGCCAACTATTACTCCATTATGTGTCTGAAATATTGTTGTTAAGAAGATTAGTCCATTTATTTTTGGCCTGTATAGACTGATCAGGTAGATTATCAATAATGTCTTAGTAAATAGAGCTATTTAATTTTACTGACAAATTAGTCCAGTGCGAGAAGTATGGGTTTAGAAGAGTATGCCTATACACTAAACTAGAGAGAGAGAGTTATAAGCTGCCTGAATTTGTAAAAACTTTCAGAATTCCTGTTTAGGAAGTTTCCATGTGATCTGCAAGTCTGAGAATGATCTAAGAGTGAGTGAATTCTGGTCCAAGATATCGCCGAGAAAGAAAATGCCTTTGTTCCTCCATGTACAACAGAAAATTGGGTGATCTTCTAGAGTGAGTAGTGGATTGGCCTATAAGGGGGCATAAAACCAGTGTGTTGGATTGGATTTCAGGAATTTGTGGGTTAGTTTCCAATAAAGAACAGAGGATGATATAGTTGGGTGAGATTTTAGTTTAGAGGAAATGGCATTAAAAATGAAGGAAGTGAGAACTCCTCCCGGGCACAATGCAGATTCTATTGCAACCAATAGTGGTGAGTGAGGGGAAGGTTTCTGAAACCATTGAATGGTTTGGGCCATTCAGAAAGCCCAGAGGTAGCCTTTGAACCAGGGGATTCCAAATACCCCTTTTTTCCAATGTGATCAAAGTTTGTTGTGGTTAAATCTCAGTGGTTTCCCATACCAGATAAAGTTACCTATTAATTTATCAATTTTAGCAAAAAAGGAGGATGGTAAGACTAAAGGAATATTGGCAAAGAGGTAAAGAATCTTAGAAAAAATGAACATCTTAATGGCTTCAATTTTCCCCATGAAAGTGAGATTAAGAATCTTCCATCTTTCCAGAATTGTTTTGATGATATCAAATAAGAAGTTAAAGTTAATGTCCCATAGCTTCCCTAAGTTACAAGTAATTTTGATTTCTAGATATGTTAGAACCTGTGGTGGGTATGTTCATAAAGGTTTTACAGTGGTTGTTAAGGGGCATAGTTTGTGATTTGTCATAATTCAAAGCAAGACCAGAAATGTTAGTAAACTTATTAAGAAAATCAACCAACAAGGGCCCAGCCTCATTCAGGTTTTCAAGTAAGATTAAGAGGTCATCCACATAGGAGAGAGAAACATATCTTGAATTGCTCAAAGGTTTGCCCATAATGCCAGAAGATTGACGTAAACAAGCAGTCAGGGGTTCCATGGCTAAAATAAACAGGGACGGTGACAGGGGACAGCCTTGTCTACTTCCCCACGCTAGATGAAAGTAAGAGGAAAGGGTGGATTTAGTAAGTACTTTAGCAACAGGTGAGTTATATAATAACTTCATCCAGGAGCAAAAGGTATGAGAAAGACAGAAATAAGATAAAACTTGATGAAGGTAGTTCCAGTTTAAGGAATCAAAGGCCTTCTAGAAATCAGTAGCTATGGCTGCAGCTGGTGTCTTGAGGGATTTGGCTTTGTGAATTAAATTAAATAAGGAACGTAGGTGATCAGAACCAGATCTATGTTTAATAAAACCAGATTGCAGACAATGAGTTAGCTTGGGAAACAAGGATTCAAGTCAAAAAGTTAGTAATTTAGCAAATATCTTCCCATCCATGTTTAATAAAGAGATGGGCCTGTAACTTGCGGGGTGAGTAGGGACTTTTTTTTCTAAGGGATTAGGATTATGATTGCTTCGTTGCAAGATGGGGAAGATTGCCAGTATTGGAAGCTTCCTGACAAACATTAAGAAGAAGGGGACATAAGGTGTTGGAAAACATTTTATAGAAATCGACAGGGAAACCGTCACCTCCAGGGGATTTGCCAGATTTCAAGGAAGATAAAGCTTTCTGGATTTCTTGAAGTGAGAAGGGTTCATTTAAAGAATTTGTTTCAAGAGTAGAAAGATGAGGAAGATGTAATGATTTAAGGAACTGTTGAATTTGTAAAGTAGATGGAGGATTTGTATTAGAGTAGTTTTTGATAAAAGGTTTTCATGATAGGATTTATAGAGGGGTTGTCAGAGTGAATATTACCCTGCTCATCTTTTAGGCTTTGGATGTGTTGTTCCATTTGTTGTTCTTTGAGCTAGTAAGAGAGGAATTTCCTATTTTTATCACTGTGTTCCCAAAACTTATATTTAAGTTTAAACAAGGCCAGTTCAGTTTTAACAGAAATTAATTTGTTAATTTTAACTCTAAGTTGAAGAATTTCAGGATGAAGTTGAGAATCAGGACGGTGCTTATTAGAAGAAAAGTATAAATTCTCTGTAGCCTTAAGAAATTTTTCCAAGTCAGCCAGCAGTTGTTCCCTTACTCTTTTCCTATGTAGAGCATAACTGATAATTTTCCCTCGAGTCATAGCTTTAAGAGCTTCCTATACAGAGAACATAGAAGATTCATTTGGGGTATTATGAAAGAGGAAGTTCTGAATTTGTGCTTTGCTCATGGGTAAGAAATTGGGATCCTTGAGAAGGAGAGGGTCCAGCTGCCAGTAAGAAGATTTAGGTGCTAATGGGCCCCACAAAAGTTGCGATTTGACAGGGGAATGGTCTGAGATTATGATGGGAGAGATGGATGAATCAATAGTTTTTTTCATTATAACAGGAGAGGCTAACCAGTAGTCAATTCTACTGTATGTCTTATGTAGAGAGGAGTAAAAAGTAAATTCTCAATCACAGGGGTGAAGGAGGCACCATACATCAGCTAATCCAACATCTTGCATTAGTAATGAGATGGCTTTAATACTTCTAGAGTGGGCCTCTGTAGTGGGGCTACTTCTGCCAATGTTGGCTTCTAAAGCTAAGTTAAGATCCCCTCCAAGAATAACTGGTGTACTATCAGTGTTAAAGGATAGAATCTGTTGAGCTAAATTATGAAAATCTCAGGGGAATTGGAGTTGGGTGCATAGACATTAACAAGCAGAAGAGGACCAGAGTTGGTATTCAGTTTCACCATCACCCATCTGCCATCAGTATCGGAAACGGAGTTTACAAGGGACCATTTGAGACCCTTATGAATAAGAAGAGCAACTCCTCTTTTTTTTGAGGAATAGGATGATTCTGACCGACCCAATCTTTTTTAAGTCTATGAACATCCTCTGCTAATAATTTTGTTTCTTGAAGGAAAGCAATTTGTGTTTTATGTTTTTTGAGATGTGAAAGAATTTGCTACCGCTTACAAGGAGAATTAAGTCCCTTCACATTCCATGTATATAAAAGTATGTCACTCATATTGTTAGTGTTAAAGAAAGGGAATAATCACTGGAGTCTGAAGGGACAACTAAATGCGGCAGAGGATGATTAGAATACAATATAGAGAGCTTATGTATATGCAGAGAGTGGCAGGAACATTCAAGCAAAAAAAGTGAGATGTATGATACATGAGTAGAGCAGATATCTTATTAAAGTTAGAATAGAGATGGGGAAGGAGAAAGGTCATTAACAACAACAACAATACTAGTAAGCTAAATCACAAAGAAAATATTTTATGGGTGTGAGGAGATATGAGTCAGCCAACTGGCTAAGAAACTCCCTCACCATACTCTAGGGCATCGATGTAGGGAGGAGACTAGGGAGTACCGGTTATAAATATTGGCCCAAACCTAAGTCTGATCTCAGTAATATAATAAAGTAAGTATTCCTGATAAGCTGAACTGAAAGGGAATACTACTAAGAAATGCAGGGGACTGTAATAACCTCAGCTTAATTCTAAGCTAACAGGACAAGGTATAAGGATAAAGTTAAACACCAGAACATATTTATAAACATTAGTAGTAATAGTACAATATATACCAACTTGAAATAACAGTAAATTAAAGAACCATATATGAGATGCCAGTACAGCCTAGGCATAGAGCAAGGAATTCAGGGAGCCAGATGGAATGCAAATGAACGAATATAAAAGGAAAAGTAGATCATTACCACATTAGAGTGACTCTGAGTATACTTTGCAGTGCAACAGAATAAGTACATAATAAATACAATATTGAAGGGGAAAGAAGAAAGGGGAGGTCAATTTAAGCCCTTACACCCCGAGCCAAATGCAGATCGGGATTATGTGGATAGGTATGGGCTTCGGTGACAACTGTAGACAGAAGAGACAGCCATAGTAAAGATCAGCTCTGATTACTTGAAAATCACCTAAATAGGTGTTATATGGGGTGACTAGGTCTAGAAGCCTAGTCCCAGTGAGCCCCAAAACAGGAGGGAACACACAGAAGAGGATTTCTATAATAGCTGTAGGCTTCGTGTAAAATAAGGAGCATAAGGAAGATGTAGATTGACAAACATTTGCAGCAGTACACCAAACATAGCCCACCTCTTTGAGTGCTAATGATAGTTCCATATTGTAAACAGGAGGTAGTAAGAATAATGGAGCGTAGGGAAGGAAATAGATTAAATGTATTTGCCAATAATACTTAAGAACCTGTCATCAGGAGAGGGAAGGGGTAAGTTGCCTTGTAATATATAATAATTCACATATGAAAAAAGAAAAGACAATAATCAGGATGCATACCAATTGAAGATATGCAACTGAACAGCCAAAAGACTATAAACCTGATGCACTGCTAAATTGGAGAGTAAAAGGCTAGATACAGAGAGCCTGTTTAGTGAGGTAATGTATTAGATCTAACACTAAAATAATGGGTTAGAAAAGCATTGCTGATATACCAAAGTTCCCTTGAAGACCTTTAAGCTGCTCGTTTAAACACTGCAACAAAAAGTAAATTGATCGTGCCGTGATGTACAGCCTTTGCTTTCTGCACCTGCTGGGAGCGAAAGCAACCGCATAGCATAGACTGTAGAGTGGGCAGCTAGGCAGCAAAAGTGTATTGGCACTCCCTTTAAGTATCCTGGAAGCAAAACCTACCAAGATATAGCAACTGTGACCACATTACTGACTATATAAGCTCATGACACCTTAGATTTATTAGCAGGATTGTGACTATTGATGTTGTTGCTTTTGGTCTTTGCCCTACGTTTCTTTTTGTGTGGCTCTAAAGATTTGAGTGTGGAACTTGCAACGACTTCTGCCCATGAAATATTGGGCAGAAATACATCCCTGAGGCACAGGGCCCAAATTAGAGGGATGTTCATCTGAAATTTGCTGGGAAAGATCCTCCTGCGAGGAGTGCATGTCATCCTCCAAGAGACCAAACTTATTGCTCAAACTATCAGAGAGGTTGATTTGAAAGTGAGATGCTGCAGCTTGGGGTGTTTGGGGTGAAACCTTGCTAGAACAGCATGAAAGTCTTGAAGAATAATGCCCTGACAGAAGCTTCTCTTGCAGCCATGTTGATTGCCTTGGGGTCAAATCAGTTGCGGTGGTGCTGCTTGGGGCTGCGAGTTCTGCAACACTTTCCTCATGTCCTTGTACCTCATCATCCACCCTCCGTGCAGATACCAAAGCTGTGTTCGGGTTGCCAATTGCTGCTGAACCTCCCAGGGTTAGATTGCAGAGAGAGTCCTACAGATAGTTGGCTAAGGTGTCAGGGGTTTTAAAATCCTTGAAGGAAGAGCCTGAGAAAAGACATAGTGTCACGGGGTAATGTAGAGCAAATTTAATGCTTCTTTGGTGGATGATTTGTTTAAGTGGATTGTAGGCCTTCCTTCTGATGGTTAAATCTTTTGAAAAGTCTCTGTAGATGGAAATATTAAACTCTTGCCACTGAAGTTTCCCCATTTCTCTGGCTCGTTTCAGTACTAATTTGGTGTGGGAATAGTTCAAGAAGCGAGCAATGATAGGTCTTGTTTGCTGGTCTGATGTTGGCCTGGGACCCAGAATGCGATGAGACCTCTCAATGATTAATGTTAGGTGAGAAGGCAGTTTATGCATTGCAGGCAGCACATGTAATAAAAGCACAGCAGTGTCTCCTAATTCTACACCTTGAGGGAAGCCAAAAAATCATAAATTGTTGCGACTATTACAATTTTCAATATCATCAATTTTGGCCTGTAGGGATTTAATAGTTTGATCTTGATTGTGGACAATAGCCTGGAGGTCATGAATAGTAGTGGCGTTACAGGCCGTTGCTTTCTCATTAAATGCCATTTTCTGGCTAAAAGTTTCAAGATTGGTCGCATTCTGTTGGGTGGAGGTTTTTAGATCATTAATCTCATCCATCAGTTTAGAAAACATTACTTCCACTCTAGCAAGTGAGCTTTGCTGTACTTGGAGATCTGCCAAAATGCTGACGGATGAGACCTAGCATGCTGCAGTACAGTGTAGAATAATTGAATATCAGTAGATGATGGTTCAAAAATGACTTACAAACTGTGTCAGGCAGTTAAGATTACAGGATGGTCACAGGAGTTGGTACCAAAGAAAGGTCTGGTGAAGGCTGGATGAGGTTAGATTGCAGTCCTTCCTGCAGAGATTCTGAACTATGCTGCCATCTTCTGCCTGGTCAGGCCACACACACCTCCATGAGTATTGTATTAAAAAGAAGTTTTCACACCCAATCATGCAAATTATGCAATAATGTTCCAGAAAGCATAGTAGCTATAAAGTATCTTCCAGATATTTACAGTTTATTGAAATCCACAGTGTTATTCCTTTTGTTGGCCTGGCAGTGTAATTTGCATGTGTGTAAAGGAAGCGCATTGTGTGCATGATTGCAAGATTTTTTAAACACCATTCTTAAAATACAACTTTTCACCGCCCCGACACACACACATACACACACACATATATACACAGATGTTGGGAAAGCTTTAGTCATGATAAAAAGCAAATCAGAGCTTTCAAGTCAACCCCCCAAATGAATGAGATCTGATGGTGACCACCACTTAAACTGACAATATTTTAATTGGGACTCCAAAGTATATACCTAACTGAATATGAATACAGTATACAGTGGCATAAATACTGTGTTACTGCTATACCTACAGTATTAAAAAACAAGAGGAATGGTTTGTTAGCATTTTTGGTGATGGGGGGGGGTGGTTGAGACATTAATACCTCTCTCAACCTTGCATTACCAAAATGTGGAACACACACTGGCATATTGCCCTTCAAAATGTGGGAGAAAAAAAACACAAAATGCACAATGTGGAACACTTAAATTAATCTTTGCTATATTAGCTGCCTAACCCAGTTGAAATGAGTACTTTTTTTTACAGTCACAAAGTTTGTTCATTGAGCAGCACATTTTCACATTAGTTTTAACATTTATTTTTTAAGTTTTAGTAATAACATAGGATTTTTTGGTTCAAAACTAAGTAACTTACCATATCAAAACAAGCAAGGCAGCATCAATAACGAGAAATAAAAGAAACACATGCATTACACAATGAACTGGCTGCCTCCAGTAAAGTACACAGATCAACACCAGCTATAAATCATTGTAAAAATGTAGCACAGAAAGAAACAGAATGCAACAGAACCACACAGCTGGTCCGGAGCAGTGTTGTGCACCCTTGCCCATGCCGACTGTCCAACACTCCCACCAACATAACATTTCACAAAAAAAATGTTTTTCTTTTTTTTTTTTTGGAAAGTTGATAAAAAAAAATATAGTACATTATACAGCAGCTGCTGATTTAAAACCTAGAAGGATACTTGGGGCATGGCCAGCAGCAGCAGTGCACAGCCAGCATGGGGACCTCGGTGGAAGGGCAGAAATCAGATTTGGGACTGTCTTAAATTAAACAAACAATTGAAACATTTCATGATTTTCAGTTTACTACTTGTATGTTTCTGGTTCTGCACAGAGGGTGATGAAGCAGATGTGATCTTGATTTAGTAATGTAGCAACTTCAAGCAACAAAGAAGGTCAAAGGCAAGCAACATAGGGTATGCTGCACTGTTTAGGCACTGTCCACTGCACTAACAACTGCGAGGGCACATATAGCAAGTAATGAGCCAGGGGCTCATTGGGCTATTCATTATACTCTGGATTCCTTTAAAATGCAGCACACAACTTTGATATATGGCCAGCATATAGGCTGTTAGGATGGAGGAAATAACAAGTTACTGTTAATTACTCAGTAACACTTGTTTGTGTTTCTAATCTCTTCACTTTGTTGCCCCCCTTGGCTATGACAAGGGATATGTCTGGGCTGGGGTCTATTGTTTGTCACTGTGTCAGCAAACCCAGGCTACTCAGCATGATACTACCACTCAGAGGAAATTGCAGCCGATTACAACGAACAAAATAAAACTTTGTTCTGGACTCACTCAGTCCAGCCAGCACAATGAGGTAGGATGGGGGAGGGAGATATGAATGATTGACTGTCCTCATGTCTGCTCTGCCTAAACTAACTAACATTTGCTCTTTGCTTAACTGGTGAAGGAAGACGGCAGCTTAAAAGAACCTTAATACAACAAGACTTGATAGAGTACCTAGATAAGATGGTCTGCAGGATGACAGGCAACGTAGATTTGTGGCAGGAAGGTCATGCAAAATGAACCTAATCACATTGTTGGACTGGGTCACTAGGGAACTAGACAGAAGCCACCCAGTGGACCTCTTCTGCTTTGATTTCTGTAAGGCCTTTGATTCAGTGCTGCTCAACCACCTGCTGAAATAATTGGTCCTGGGTGCAGCCAAGTGCATAGTCAGTTGGGTAGGTAATCGACTTAGGGACAAAAAACAGAGAGCAATAGTCAACGCGGTGAGGTCTGATTAAGGCGCAGTCACTAGTGGTGTGCCCCAAGGCTCAGTGTTGGGGCCAGTCCTGTTTGATGCCATTATCAGTGACATCAGCATAGGTATTCAGGGCAAAATTGCCCTATTCATGGACAATACCAAGCTAGGAGGAAGGGTTGAGAGTGAGGAGGTGGTTAAGGACCTACAAAAAGACCTACAGAGACTGGAAAGATGATTCAACATCTAGCAGCTGAAGTTCAATGTAAAAAACATAAGGTGATGCATTTAGGTAATGGGAACCTAAGGACAGAGTATCACCTCCAGCTCAGCCCGACACAGGAAGAATGGGACCTAGGTGTCATCATAAACAATGCCCTTAAACAGACAAGCCAATGCAACAAAGCTTTTAGCAAGGCCAGCAAAACGCTGGGGTACATAGGGAGGGGATTCAACAGCAGGAGGAAGGAGATAATACTGCCACTGTACAGGTCCCTGTTAAGGCCCCATCTGGAGTACTGTGTCCAGTTTTGGAGCCCACATCTGAAAAAGGATAAAAACAGGTTGGAGGCTGTTCAGAGAAGACAGACCAAAATGATCCAGGGCTTTCAAGGACACTCATTTGAGAAGCGTCTGGAAGCATTAAATTTGTTCTCACTGGACAAAGAGGGAGAGGGGACATATGATTGAAACATACACATTTCTGTGAGGAATAAATAAGGTGCCATCCTTGGACTTGTTCAACAGAGTCTCTGACTCTAACACTAGAAGGCACAATTGGAAGTTGGGGGGGGGGGGTTCCAGAGGGAGCTTAGGAAACAGTATTTTACAGAAAGAGTCATGAAGCCATGCAATAACCTGCCAGCTGAGGAAGTGGAAGCAAAGTCTATGACACCATTCAAGCTGGGGTGGGACAAGGCTAAAGCACAATCAAAAGCAACAGGAGCAGTAGGAGGCATTAGGCATGGGGGGGTAGGTCCTGGGATCTGAGAAGGTCCAAGGAACACACAGGCAGACTAGATGGACCCTTGATCTCCTTCTGCCATTGTTTTTCATTATTTCTATGTTTCTAATATCGCAGCTTAAAAAGGGCATTTGATTAGTCTAAAAAACTGGGCCACCGTAGCATCTCCTTCACCCACATTCCAGCTCCTCTGGAATAATGCAATTATAATTGCAATCTAAAAACACAGCAACACCCATAAGGTGTTTTCTAGATAATTGCTTATATTGGTTTCAAAACTTCAGGGGCTAAAGAAGCTTTTTAAGTATGCAGGTATTGAATTCCAGGACAAGAGCAGCCAGCAGCTAACAACAACTTGCTTGATTGAACACATGCTAGGAGCCCTGTTCCAGTAAAGGCATCAGCAGAGCTTGTATTGTACTGTATTTAGTTTTGTCTTTACCAAAAGGTGATTTGAGATGAGAAGAGCATCACCCTGGAGGTCACATTGTTCTTCTCAGATTCAAGCCCTGTTCTCCACCAGTCATATAATTATAGAAAGCATGTGTTCATCCAACACTTCCACTGCATTTTACAAGGTTGTTTTATTTTGATACAGATCTAGAACCATGTTTAGTTATCAGTGGAAAAGCTCATTTTGATACTGCTTTCCCACAAGGAAAAAAAACTGCCATATAGCAATGCTTTGTTGGCTGCCCAAAGATTTAGAAGATATGGAATAACTGATCTAAATTGATAGGAGATTTTTTTATATTTTAAATTTGTGTTAACTGGATAAGTACACTGGGCCAGATGGCCCTTTTACATGCATGACTTGGGGCATACAAAAAAAACAGATTATAAAAACATCAAGTAAATCAGCTGTTTTAGCTTGTGTGTAGCACATACAAAATATTATGTGGACCGTCATGTAGACCCAAAGCTGTGTTTCCACACAAGGGTGAGATGACACCATTGTCCTCAAGAGTAAAGCTCAACAGGTTTCTATGATTTCATCTCAGCCTGAGATGAAAAAGTCAGCCTTGCTGTATATGGTTGCCCATATATTATTTTCTTTATTACATGTTTGTTTTCATTAATTTGTCTTATTTCTAATTTTGTCATAAACTGCGATCAAATGAACAGAAAACAGAGCAAACAACAGAATAAGACTAAATAAGATTGGATTGAGGTTTAAACAATAGTTACATGAGGTGGCAACATTTCTAATACTAACCATTCAACTTTTAACAAAAACAGTTCACTTGGGGTGTTTTTAGTCTTGCTGATAGCTTTGTTATGAGGAATCTGCACTATAAGTAAGCATGATTACTCTTAAAAGACACAGGATTCAGTGCTCATGTACCACCATAGCTGTGTAGCTACTATGGTACAGCAGCATTCTGACATCACTACTGTAGTACAACAGCATCTGGAAGTCTGTAGACTTCCATATCCAATGTCACTGAACCGTATACTTTAATTACTGTACTACTGCTACTACTTTTAGTGTTTGACTGAAATCAATACACAGAGTAGTCCATACCATTTAATGCATGATATACATGCTATTGTGTGAGTAATAACTGGTGAGGGTTGGACAGAAAAATAATTCGTAGCAATCTGGGCATGAACAAGTTACTAAAATTGTACAGTATGTTCAGCAGTTAAAATTCAAAAGTTTATGTTACCTTTAATTCCAAATGTTATCTGGCAGTAAATGGGTGGAAAAATGATGCATCCACACCTCAATTTTCAAAATGCATACACTAGGTATTTAAGGGGTATCACTGATGCCTTCAGATGGGTTTGTATTACAGCCACTAATGGCTAAAACTGCCTTAGGTAATACAGGTGCATAGTTAGAATATGCTTTATTTTCACTTTCATAAGGGAAGTGTGAACATTTTCAGCAGTAAGAGATTTAGCTGTGCAATAACAGTCAAATTAGTTTCCAGATGAAAAGTGAGTGTTATGGACCAGCACAAAGGAACAGCAACAAAAAGCATGGTTCTTCAGTTTAGGATGGCAGTGTTGAAGCAGGTTCCTTTAATCTCTACTGTAAAGTTTAAAATGCAGTTTAGATGTCTAACTATGTTAATGTTTCTGTTTGTAAAAAGGCTAGTTTGAAAACATACAGTAGAACTGGTCTGCCCTAACTCTATCTACCCTATGTGGTGGCAAGGGGTCGTAATCGTCTACCTGCTTCCCCAGTCCTCTTACTTTTGATCATATCCATGTGCCTGTCCCATGCATGTTTGAATACCATTACTGTTTCTGTGCCCATCACCTCCCTAGGCAACCTGTTCAATCCATTCACCACCCTTTCTGTGAAGAAATGCTTCCTCAACTCCTTAGTGAATCTCCTCCAACTAACTTCATTGTGTTCCTTCTTGTAACCCCATTTGTGCTCAATCTAAAAAGCTCCTCCACACCACATTGTTTATCACCTAGAGGTATTTAAAGATCTCAGTTATGCCTCCACTGGATCTTCTGCTATGTAAGGAGTATATGTTGTGGCCCTTCATCCTTTCTTCATAAGGCTTTCCGTGCTGCCCTTGTATCATCTTAGCTACCCTTCACTACACACCCTACACTCTGAGACTGTCTAAGGTGAGGTTTCCAGAACTGTTCACAATACTGAAGGTGGCGGTAAAACAATGACTTGTACTGGAGGGCAGAATATAATAATCCCTCATACTGCTTTCTATCCCCCTCCTTATGCAGCTCATCATCTTATTTGCATTCCATACTGCCCTTAACAATTGGCTGGTACTTTCAGGTTGCTCAGAATGCTAAACACTTTATCTCTTTCATCCAAGGTACATGCCATGATCTCCCCTCCTATCTGGAACTAATCTCTGGGGGTATCCCATCAAAGGGATGACTGAGGTTGAGCGACTCAAATATGAGTGACTCAATCTCAGTGTCTGTGTCGTGGGCTACCCTGAAAGAGTAGCGATGGGTGAAAAGGAAGCAGATGAGGCTGACTGGAACCACACCACAGCGGATGGAAGAGGAGGGAAGGTATGTGGGAGGCAGTGCAGCTGAAGGCTGCCGAACTGGCCATGTAGTGTGGTGGTGAGGGTGGCTGGCTACATAGACACAGAAACATAGAAACATAGACTTTGATGGCAGATAAGGACTGCTTGGCCCACCTAGTCTGCCCATTTCTCTACCTAGAGGATAAGCTGCAGATCCTATTTAACCAACAGCTTATTTCTTCAGACCCCCACAACAATTGCCTTATGTCTGTCCCAGGAATTCTTGAATTCTCCAACAGTTTTAGTACCCACAATCTCCTCAGGAAGGCTGTCCCATGTGTCCACCACCCTCTCTGTGAAAAAAAATACTTCCTCACATTGCCCCTGAGCCGTGCCCCCTCTATCTTCAAATTGTGTCCCCTTGTTCTTGCACATCTCTTTTTCTGAAAGATGCTACCCTCTTGGACTTTGTTGATTCCACTGAGGTACTTAAAAGTTTCTATCATGTCCCCTCTCTCCCTCCTTTCCTCAAGGGTATACATATTAATCTCATTTAATCTCTCCTCATATGACTTCTTTTGCAGACCCTGCACCATTTTAGTTGCCCTCCTCTGGACTACCTTCTTCCTTTCTATGTCCTTGCGGAGATGGGGTCTCCAGAACTGGACACAGTACTCCAGATGGGGCCTCACCAACCGTCTGAAGAGAGGGGTAACAACTTATAGTTTTCTGTTGGTAATGCCTCACCCTATACATCCCAGCATCCCCCAGCCCTCCCTACTGCCTTCTCACATTGCTTGCCAACCTTAAGGTCATCTGATATGATTACCACCGGGTCTCTTTCCATTTTTGTTGTTGTTACTAATGTCTTCTAATACAGTCCCATCATTGGTGTAAAAAGTGGGTAAGGAGGGGAGCCTTGGCAACCTCTGCCTAGTACCAAAAGTCATAGAGACTGTTTTCTTTGAGTTTAGGAAGAGGTGGTGCTCACTAAGCCAGCGGTGTACATTGTTGGAATCCAGCTGGAGCCTGGCGGTGACATCAGAAACCTATTTGCCAGCTGTGAACAGTACAGTGTTGCCGGCATACATGTGTATGTTAGTCGATATGCAATACAGAGGGAGATCATTGAGGAATATTGAAAAAATGAGTGGCCCAAGTACAGATCCCTGAGGGACTCCCATGGTAATGGGGAGGGGTGGGGAGATGGCATTGGCCATATGGACAGATTGTGATCTGCCTGACAGATAAGACTTGATCCAGTCAGTGGCATTAGGCAAGAGACCAGCTGACCTGAGGCAGGACAGGAGTATAGGGTGGAAGACTGTATCGAATGCCTTGGCCAGGTCAATAAAAATAGCAGAGGTTATGAGGCCATTGTCCATGCCCGTGGAGATAGTGTTAGTCAGCCGTAACAGGGAAGTGGCAGTGGAGTGGTGTTTTCTAAAGCCTGATTGGAATAGAGTGAGAAAGGAGGAGTCAGTAAGATAGGAGAAGAGTTTTTCAAGTACTATGTGCTCCTGGAGCTTAGCTAGTGTAGGAAGGAAAGAGATAGGGTGGTAGTTGCTAGGGGAGGAGGATCACCCCCTTTAGGGAGAGGTAGGACTGTAGTATGTTGCCAAGCTGTAGGGACAGTGGAAGAGACAAAGGAGAGGTTTAGCAAGAGGGAGATAGGATAGGCGATAGCAGAACCAGACAGAGAGAGGAGCTTAGGGTCCAGGCCATCTGGAGAGGAGCCTTAGGCAGGGTTAATGGACAGAATCGCTTATAAGGCAGCAGCAGGGGAGATGTGGGTGAAGAAGAAGGGAGTAGAAGAAGAAGGAGCGGAAGGAGTAAAGGAAGGGGAAGCAGAGAAATGGGTAGCAGGTGAGGTAGCAGAGAGAGGTGGAGGGGGGCATGCAGTCAATAAAGTAGTAGAAAGAAAGGGAGAAGTAGCCAGGGATGAGGAGAGGTGGGTGGGTAACAAAGGAGGTGGGGCTAGGTGATGAGAAAGGGGCTGCGAGGAGAGATGGGGTGAGAGCAGGCAGGCAGGTGTCAACCAAGGAGGGGAGGCAACCGGAGAGCTGCATGGGCATCAGGGGGACCACTTGGAGCACTGTGGCACAAGACATGAAATGGGAGTTAAAGCATTCTGTGACAGCCATAGGATCTGAGATGACTGAAAGATTTTGCCAAAGAGTAGGAGTGGGGAGCTTGGTGGAAGGGGAAAAGAGGGACTGAACAACTTTCCAGAATTTAGAAGGTTTGTTTGTGTTATCTTGGAAAGTAGCCTGGTAGTGTTCAGTTTTGGCCAGCCAAATAGCTTTGGTACACTTGTTTCATAGTTCCCTGTATCGTTGGAGATCCCTGGGGCAGTTGGCTATGTTGTCTTTATGCCAAGCAATGTCCTGGACTCTTTGACAGGACAGGAGCTCATTGGTTACCCAAGGTAGATGGTTTCCTCGGACTCTGGTTTTACGAAGGGGGGCATGTTGTTTCCAAACATGAATGAACTTATCACTGAACAGTTGGAGCGCAGCATCAATTGAAGAGCAAATGGCAAGTGGTGACCAGTCAGTGATGGTGAGATCATGATGAAGAGGTGAAGTGTCAAGAGAGGAGTAGGTACGGGTTAGGAGGACTTTGTGTGGTATTTTTTGCCTGTATATTTTGCGCACCATGTATATGATGGAATGGTGGTCACTTAGTGCATCAGGTAGGAGGCCGGCAGCCTTGACCCTGTGGGGATGCAACGTGAGGACTATGTCCAGAAGGGAATGGTTTTTAGTTTTGTTTTTCAGGCTAGTAGGTTCCTGTATTAGCTGTGTCAAATTTAGTGACTCTATGTAGAAGCAAGTTTTGGCTGACGTGTTAGAGAGCCAGTTGATGTTAGGGTCACCCAGTATGTACAGCTCTCCTGAGTGGGCAAGGGCCGTCAGTTTCTTGATCAGTTCCGTGACTTGGGAAGTGGGTTGGCCAAGATGACAGTAAACTCCTGCAATAAATAGTGGGGAGGAGTAAGGTAGCTTCAGGTTGAGGAGGATAGCTTCTTGAGAGGAAAGAGAGGTGACTTTCAACACAATTGTGTGCTGTAGGGAGGAAGAGATATAGATCGCCACTCCGCCTCCTCATCCGAGTCTATCCATCCAAGTTATAGTGAATCCAGGAATAGTGACTTTTTAGTCCATGATATGACCTGACAGCCAAGTTTCTGAGATGATGATGACGTCAGACTTATATTTGAGGAACATAACCTGCAGCATAGGTAGTTTACTAATAAGGCTGCGGGCATTTAGGTGGATAATTTTAACTTAACATGTAAGTTTCTCTAATTTCAAATATAATTTTCTTTTTTCATTTAAATTATTGCCTTTTTTTGGAATAAAGAAAACAAAACTTTCAGAGGCTGGCCCAGTGGTGGAGTAGTTGCGCTTCTGCCTCCCAGGCTGGCAACCCAGGTTTGGGAATGGGAATGGATGAGGGTTGCTTGCTTGGCCATCAGGGAGAGGGAGGACTGAGCATCTGATGGCAGCTCTCCTTCCTTGGGAAGGGAGGACACCAGTTCCCAGTGCAGGGACTGCCACCTGCTGGAAGTCAGACAACAACACAGCAGGAGTGCACCAAGTAAAGGGTAGGGCTAGAAGGTGATGTGCTGCACACATGTCTTGATGCTCCAATTCTGAGGAGAAAACTTGAAGAAAAAGATGTTGAGCTGCTCTTAGCTGGCACCTCCCGCAGGCTCTCACATGACCAACATGGCTGGCACCCACCCAATGGGTTCTGATCAAGTGGCAGATAACTGGTAAGTCCGTGAGAAGGTTGGTAATGGGGCTGGTGGTGCCACTGGGCAGAACCAAAGGGAAGAAAATGCTAATTGAAAAAAAAAAAGTATTCACTTTACTTAATTTGCCAGTTCTGCAATTCAATTGACATGATGAAACTTCTCTTTATTTCTTTCCATCATTGCTGTGCATCTGATCTCATCTTTGTTATTTCAAACAGACTGTTATACAGAAAAGTCATAAAAAAATCCCCAATCCCAATGTATAAACACTGTCACTCACACATCTGTGCAGACATGTAGCTAAGATGGGCAGGACTCAAAGCAGCACAAAGAAAAAAAGAATTACAACTATGTTAGCCTAATTAGGACAAAAGTCCTAAAACACAACAAAAAATATAGTATGGGAAGGCAGAAAAACTATTTTAGGACAAACTAAGTTAGATGTTTAACTTTTTAATACTTAAACTTGCAGATCTCAGGTTCTGTAGTGCAAAACATTGTCAATGTACAAATGGATGAAGTGCACGTCTCCCATTTATTCTGAATGTCCATTGACAATGTTGGAACTAACAGAAAAGGAATTTATGGTTAGTATGATGACATTTTTCTTTTTTCTGCATCTAGAATACAGAGGCCCATTTTATAAATGCAATAAGATGCTCTGGGGATGTGCATTAGACAGCTCTAATGCAAGACAAGGGTTGAAGGTGCCTTACTACACCCCTGGCCATGCACTGGAACTGTTTAATGCACACCCAGTACTTTTTATTGCTTATTTATTACTGTTTATTTAATGGCCAAAAGATTTCAAGCAATTTGACTGACTGGCAGCTGTCTCTTAGAAGTGTCTAACTCATGGCTAAAAATTAGTCCTGCCAAACAGGATGCAATACATGCTGGAATTCCTTGTACCAACATTAGCATTTTCAGAATTTAACAGCCACTATTTTTTCTCATTATATAGTCAGTAGATAGACAGAGGAAAAAACTGTTTACATTTTTTGTTTTGAAATGTTCCACATAACCAAAAGGGTGGCATATTTTTTGCCACTTTTTCTAGCAAGAATGTTTTTAATAATAATAATTGTATTTTTTACACTTCAGGTAAACTGTCCCCCACCCCACCCCAATTTCCCAGTCCCAGAGCAGACTTTTATTTAAAAATGTGTGACTGCAAGCAGCTTCACATACTAGAACTTTGCCCATGTAGAATGTAAACGCCATTTGCTCTATTAGCTTTGCATTTCCCCTGCTGTTCTTTGCACAGCCCTTGCTCAGCAGCCCACCCAAACATTCCACATGCTCTTCACTTTATCAGTGCCTTTCTTTTGACTGTCCTTACTCAGTTTCTGCTTCTCATTCTCCCTACAACAAATGCAGCCATGTACCAGCAGAGGGAATGGGGGCGTGAAACAGAGAAACCATAAAAGATTACATATGTCATTAACACAAAAAAAGCCACAGCTCATTAGAAGGGCTAAACAGAGTTGGGGGGGGAAGGGGATTGGTGTGAGACAGACAAATGTAAGAGAGACAGAAGGAGCTGAGCATGTCCTTCTGTAAATTGCTGTTATGCATACAGGACCTCCTTGTGAATGAGTCTGCTCAATGGAGTTTTCCTACAATAAACTGAAATAGAACTGAAACTGAAACTGAACAGATGGGGCAGACAGGTGCAAGGAACAGAGAGGAAGGGAGTGGGGGCTGGCAGACAGATTCAGTACCAATACATAACAGTACCGAACAGGAACTTTTGTTCTTAATATGCTAGAAGCCAAGTCTCAGACATAGCTGCCTGAAGACTGTCAAGATGCATTCATTATTTATTTATTTATTTTTATAAGGCACTTTTCTCATAACCAAAGCGCTTGTACAGTACATAAAACAATAAATAAACAAGATTAAAACTGTCATAAATCATTAAAAGCTCTGCTAAAAAGATATGTCTTCAAAGCTCCTTTGAATCTTTGGACAGTCGGGCAATTTCGCACCTGACGAGGTAGAGAATTCCACAGGGTCGGGGCCATAAAACTAAACAATCTTGCCCCCGAAGTTTTTAAACGGACCCTGGGAATCTCTAGCAATCCCTCGTCAGTGGATTGGAGAGAGAGCGGGAAGGACAGTAGGGACAAAGGAGCTCTTTCAGGTAAGTAGGTCCCTGATCATGTAGGGCTTTATAGGTCAGCAAACCGATCTTGAAGGTGATTCACCAGAAAACTGGCAGCCAATGCAGTCCGTGGAGCACAGGCGTTATATGACTAGACCTAGAGGATCCAGTCAACAGCCTGGCTGCCGCATTCTGCACTAGCTGCAGACGGCGAAGTTCAACCCCCGATAGCCCCAGGTAAAGGGCATTGCAATCGTCAAGGCGGGAGGTAACGAATGCGTGGACCAACATTGGAAGATCCTCTGGAGAAACCAGGTGCTTCAACCGGGCGATGTTCCTCAGATGGTAAAAGGAAGTTTTGACCACCATTGACACCTGAGATTTAAAAGTTAGACAGTCATCAAATACTACACCCAGATTCCGCATCTGGTCTGAGGTCGTCAGCTGGACACCCCCAAGCCATAAGCCCGAGGGCGATCCAGCTAACAAACCCGCCTCACAGCAACCCTTGTCCACAACCAACACCTCAGTTTTTTAGGGTTCAACCGCAGCCAACTCCCATTCATCCAGTCTTGGATCTCAGCAAGACAGTTGTTAAATACCGAAATGGCAGCAGCCTGGCCAGGCACAAAAGACATATACAGCTGGGTATCATCTGCATAGCAATGAAAACCCAAACCATATCGTCTAACAATCACTCCTAACGGCAGCATATACACTGCAAACAACATGGGTGCCAAAATGGAACCGTGTGGTACCCCACAGGATAGGGAGACTGATGCCGAAGAAAAGATTCCCGACACCACCCTCTGAGTCCTACCCTCGAGGTAAGATCGAAACCACCTGAGGACTGTATCAGACAATCCACAGATAGACCGCAAACACTCCAACAGCACACCATGGTCAACAGTGTCAAATGCTGCAGAGAGATCAAGAAGTACCAAGATGGAACAGGTTCTACGATCTCTCGCTATTAGGAGGTCATTTAGTACCCGAACAAGCGCTGTCTCGGTACTATGCCTTTTCCTAAATCCAGACTGGAGAGAATCATAGACATTGTTGTTGGTCAGATGATCATCCAGCTGCGCTGCAACCACTTTCTCAATAACTTTACCCACAAAGGGTAAGTTAGAGACAGGTCTGTAATTTGCTAGACAGTCCGGGTCCAAGGAGGACTTCTTCAAAAGAGGCTTAACTACAGCCTCCTTAAGAGGATCTGGGAAGATCCCCCCTCTCCAAGGATCTCCAGACTATCACAGCCAGGACTGGTCTGATTTTATCCACACAGTCCACTAAAAGACGTGTGGGACCAGGGTCCAAATCACAGTTAGTCGGTCGCAGTGCTTGGATGATCATCACAATGTCGTTGATTGTGGAGAGGCTGAAGTCAGACCATGCAAACTGGGTGTCCGACATCTCCTGCCGACCATCACAACTCCCATTGGAGAGGGACAAGCGGACATCCGATCTGATTTTGGCAACCTTATCTGCAAAGAAGAGAGCAAACTCCTCACACCGTTCTTGAGAAAAGGCTCTTCTGGGCTGAAGACAGACTGGATTGCACAGTCTGTCCACAGTCTGAAAGAGCTGAGCTGGTCTATTCTGTGCAGCCACCATCTCTCTGGACAGGAATTCTGCCTTCTTATGAGAAATTGTGGGATTGATAGACCACATAGTGGTTCATCAAACTAAGCTTGTCATCATCCAAACCGGACCTCTGCCAGTGCCTCTCCAACCTTCATCCAGCTCTCCTCAACTCCCTCATGGTCTCATCGAACCAAGGAGACCTGGGATGAAGAGTGAGAGACGAACACGAACAGGTGCAATGGAATCCAGGGCCCCTGTCACCACCTTATTATAGGCACGTACCAGGTCTCCCAGATCCAAGCAATCTATCGGTAGGCCTGATAGGTCCAGCACCGCCATCAGGTCATCCGGGGAAACACCCCTTAATGGGTGGTACCGGACCATTTCCGTAGGGGCTGACCTAATAGGGGTGGCCTCAAAACTGAACCCAATGGAGTGATGGTCTGACCATCCGACCCGGTTCCACCACCAAATCAGATATCCCCATCCCCAGAAGGAACACCAAGTCCAATGAGTGCCCACCAATATGGGTCGAGGAGGAAATAACCTGTGTGAAGCCCAGTGAAATCATCAACTGGAGGAAGTCTTGACCAAAGTGTGAGAGTTCATCATCGACCCAGGCATTGAAGTCTCCCAGAACCAATCATCTGGGTGACCCCAATGTCAGGTCGACAATGAAGTCTGCAACTTCCCACAGGAAAACATTCTCATCACTTGGTGGACAGTATACAAGAAGTATCCTGCACCCCACACCCTCACCCAGGATGCACTCAAAGGACCTGGTGACTCTCACTGGTACCTCCACTAGGCCCAATTCTATTCTAAAACAGATGGCAACACCCCCGGCCCTATGATCCAGCCTCGGGTGGTGTATCACCGATTAACCGGCTGGAACTACTGCTGCCAAAACTGGTCCAGCATTTTCATCCAGCCAGGTCTCAGTGATGCACGCCAGGTCAGATGACCTAACAAAATCAGCTATAATAGCCATTTTGTTTTTAATGGACCTGGCGTTGCACAACACCACCCGAGTAGGATGACCCTCCAAGGATGACCGCCTTATCTGCTGATCATAGTCAGAACCCTTGGGTATGGGAACCAGATAGGGAGGTCCCCTTTCCTGGGCCTATTTCACCCCAGGACGTCTCCTTGTTCCCACTATCTCTATCCGCCCACTCCTTTCCATTCCCCCTCCAGACCCAGCACCAGCCCTCCTCCTCCTCTCCCTCATAATCCCCAGAGCCCTACATCTTTTATAGACCTCCGGCGATAAGGGGGGACAGGAGAAAGGGCGAAGGTCCCTGAGCCTGGAGGGGGAATAGTACCCGACTGTCCCACTATTGTTCCAGCACGTAATTAACACTACAACAAACAATCTAACAATTATTAACTCCCTCAAAACACTTAAGTAAAAACAACTACTCTACAATAAATAACATACAATTAATAAACTATAAATCTAATAAACACAATAACCAAATAACCAAGTAAATTAAACACTAAATATAAAATATAATATTGATTTAACAAATCTATAGACCTTAATTCAAACGTCTAATAAATAAATAAATCATATCAAAGTTCATGTTATTGAGTGTCCAAAATGTGCCTTCAAATCTTTAACTTGTAGATTTCATTTTATTTTTCTGCTCTCACCCACCATGCACTCACCACTGCAGGGGAAAGGAGCTTTTACAAACTATACAGGCCCCTAACATAAAGCTGGCTTTAATATTAAAGAAGACCTCCTAGTCCAATAACCAGTACCACAGTTTCCTTTGAAAAATTGAGAAGAGAGTTCCAAGGTCTTTTAATGTCCACACCCATGTGCTCTCACCACTTTGGGATGGGAAATTTAGAATTATGCCAGCCTCCTCTCACGAGGCTGAAACAATCCTACAGAACCCAGTTCTGATCTTTACAAAGGATATAACAAATGCTAGCACAAAAACAAAATTTAAAAGTACATCACCAAACAGATGGTCCAGGAAGTTCCACTTTCCTTCCCACGATGTGGTTTTTCCTCCCTAGGAATCCTTCACAATAATGTAATCCTTCGCAATGCCAGGCAGGCAGGCAGCATGTAAATTTCACCTTTGGGTTAAGCTCAACCCGATCCTTCACCACAGTGAGGCAGGCTGGATCACCCTTCGGTGGTCCCCCTACTCCACCTAAGGAACTAGATTAGCACCACCACCCTTCGGTGGCAGAGACAACCGTCCCTCCATCCGGACTGAGGAACCCAACCTCTTTAAAACGCACAAAAATCCTCACTGCCCGCTATGCACACCCCCTCTCAGGGCTTCCTCTTCTTCCAGCCGGTCCTCTCTCACAGACACCTGGCCACGTCCTCCACATACAGTCTGGCTGTATTCCCATCCCGTACGGAAACCGCCACTCCACCTCACCGTTCCACCGTTCCTTCAATTTCTCCATAGCCTCACAGCATGCTAAAGGATAGTTTGCTGACCAGCCGCAGACCGAGATATTTGAAGGTCTGACTATTTCAGGTTTGTCATCCTGAAGAGTGAGTATGTTAGGAATGGAGGAATTTGGAAATCATACCTCTCAATCTCTCAGTATTAAAATGCATGGGAAGTGACTAGTGGGGTTCCCCAAATCTCGGTTTTGGGCCCAACATTGTTTAACATTTTCATTAGTGATATGAAAATTAATTCCAGTAACATTTTTACGAAGTTTGCTTATGATACCAAATTGGGGGAAAGAGTTGACACCCCTGTAAACATGAACTATCTTATACAAGCTCTTGGACATATTGAACATTGGGCAATTACAAATGGTATGTTCTTTAATGTTAACAAATGCTCAGTTATTCATCTGTGTAAAAATAACCCCACTCAGTCCTATACTCTCAATGGTGTTAATATTAAGACATCCCTCTTGGAAAAGCATCTGGGCATTATGGTTAATCATAATCTTTCATCAGTTGACCATTGTAATAAAACTGCTAACATAGCTAACTCTTTAATTAGAAGGATCAATCACACATTCACATCCAAAACTGAACAATGTATAATAACATATATTTGGCCCTATACAGATTACAGGTTACCTTTTTGGAGCCCTTATCTGGTTCATGACATAAGGAGTATTGAACAAATACAACATAGAGTTACAAAAATGATTCCTTATATGTCACAACAGGACTATGATGTTAGACTTAAATCTACTGGTCTTTATTCCCTGGAGATGAGAAAGACTAGAGGAGACCTTTTACAACTTTATAAAATCATTAAATCTTCAACTTTAATGTCCCAGTGTGGTATCTTGTATGATGCAAGAAAAATTTCACCTGGATTACATAATAAACAGTTGTACATTAAAAGGGCTAGGACAAATAAAATATTACATTTGTTCACTATTAGAGCACCCAGGCTGTGGAACAAATTGCCCAAAGAACTTGTTGATTGCTCTAATATAGGCACATTTAAATCCAATTTGGATAAATGACTTCTTAATAAATACTACTAAGGGCTTATTATCCCACTGTGTGGGGGGACAATCTAGATGGGCAATTGCTTTCTTTTGTCCTAAACACCAAGTAAACCAAGCAAGTAAGCCAAGCATAGCACTGGCCTTCAAAAAATTCAGAGCAAATGGCCAGAATGTGGAACACTTTCTAATTTTAAAGAATAACTTGTCTACAAGTAGTGGACCTCATATGTTTCATGTTAAGGGATGTTTCTATCAAGTTAACTCATGTATTAATAAATTGTGTGTCCCAAATAGCTCTAACATGATGAGGAACATCAATAAACCTCAGCGGGGAGCAAGGGTAAATTTCACTGTAAAATCCTAGTGCTATGTGAAATTCATAGCATTTGAGAGGTACTGTATGTTGGAAACTGCTTGGAGAATACTATACACTTGGTTTATGAGGCATTTAAGGACCTGGACACACTATAAAACTGTTTTTGAAAACAATTTTTAAAATCAGTTTAGCTAAACCATTTCAGTGCAGCCACACTACTCAGTAACCATTTTTGATAACAGTTTAGTGTGGCCACATTGCTAGTGTTAAACCTGTTCTCCTTTTAACTATTTTGTGTTAAATCCAACACACAACTGTGCTTGCATGTATTCACTGCAGCTAGAACTGTTTTAATTAAACCATTACAGCTTAAAATGTTTTTACTCCTGGTCAGGCCCGTGAGTAAAACATTGCTAGCTCCAAAACATTTTTAACAAGCATTTGTGAATGCTGAATGTTGTCGCGCTGGCATTGGCTTTGGTAGTGCAGTGCAGAAACACATTTTGGGCAGGATGTGAAAAATGACAGCTGTACTGTTCATAAGGAGGTGTAAAAAATGGCAGTGTTGAAAATGTGGCAAGTAAATATTGCAAATTTGCGAAGTTACAAGGGTGCATGGGAAATGCACAATGCACACTTGTAACACAGTCATTTTATGGACTTTTGGGACCAGATTTTCAACACAGGCATTTTAGCACCTCTACTCATGTACAGTGCGACTGTTATTTCCTCAAACTGTCCCAAAACGTGATTTCGCACAGTG
Organism: Neoceratodus forsteri; assembly: GCA_016271365.2. Lineage (NCBI taxonomy): Eukaryota > Metazoa > Chordata > Ceratodontiformes > Ceratodontidae > Neoceratodus > Neoceratodus forsteri. The sequence continues at coordinate 528,565,918 of CM057455.1, read as the reverse complement.
ACCACGCTATTCTGTGCCAGATGTGCAAAAACACATTTCAGGCAGGATATGTAAAATGACAGCTGTACTGTTCATCAAGAGGTGTGGAAAAATGGCAATTGCGAAAATCCACAGTGAAAATATTACAAATGCACATTATGAGCATGCGTGCAAACTACGCAATGCACGCTCGTAACACAGTCATTTTATGGAGTATCATCACCAAATCTTCAACATAGGCATTTTACGACCTCTGCTCATGAATGGTGTCACTGTCATTTTTGTAATCTGCCCTGAACACTGATTTCCCACAGCGACCGCTCTATTGTGTGCCGGCAGTGTGGAAACACATTTCCGCCAGGATGTGAAAAATGACAGCTGTACTGTTCACAAGGAGGTGTAGAAAAATGACAATGTTGTAAATCTGACATGAAAATATTGCGAATTCATGAAGTTATGAGCGTGTGTAGCAACTGCACAACACACGCTTGTAAAACAGCCATTTTTTGGATTTCTTCCACCAGGTGGTGGTTGCGCAATCTATATGAAAGACTCCCTGTCTTGGCGCCCTGTAGCAACTCCATCACTTTCTGCCTCGGCCCAGATTCTGCCAATAAAAATCATCCTAGGTCCCAACCATAAAGCCCTGACTATTGTCTCCATATACATCCTGCCCAGGGACCCTAAACATGGATTCAACAACGTCCTAAACTTTATCAACTCTCATCCTCCCAAAGCTGAACTTATTCTACTAGGGGATTTCAACATAAACTGGTTAGCATCAAGCTCCAGTGCCTATAAAGACTACATCTCAGCTGCTAACCTCACGCAAATGGTAAACTCCCTTACTAGGATTAACTACAAGACTGGCACCAGTACCCTCTTGGATTGGGTCCTCACCACTCACCCCACAAGGATTTCTCATACGACCGTTCTCCCAGACTCTCTCAGTGACCACTCCCCAGTCATGTGTGCATGGTCTAACAAATTCCTTAAGCCCTCTCCCAAAATTATCGCTAGCAGAGTCCTTCCTCATGGAAAACTTCCACATCTCAAACAACACCTGCTTCTACAAGACTGGCTACTCATCTATGAAGCAACAGATGCTAACTTGGCTCTTGATCACTACATCTCAATTTTCAACAAAGCCTGTGACCTCTTTACCCCTGCTAAAAGGTGCAAAACAAAATCTCTCTCTAACCCATGGGTCACTGCGGCTCTCCTCTCACAGCTGAAACTAAGGGATCACCTCTGGGCAGTTGCCAGGGCCACTGGCAAACAACTGGACATCCAAAATTACAAACAAGCACGAAATGCCTGCACAAAAGCCATACAGCTAATGAAATCCACCTATTACAAAGACGCTCTCACCAATACACGCGGAAATGGTCGTGCTTTTTGGGACAATATCAAGGATGTCACAGGGAAGCAGCCCAAAGCCTCTCTGGCCATGTTAATGGTTGATGGATCCTCAACCCTCGACCCCAAGGTGATCGCAAACATCTTTAACATGGCTTTTTCAGACCTTAGTGCTGTTCTACCCCATGACTTTTTCAAAAACAGGGCCTACTCCCCAAATACCTCAGCCCCTCAGTCTAACCATCCCCTCTTCTACTTCAGGGAGGTAAGGCCAAATGAAGCTCACTGCTATATTACTGCAGCTATCTCTAAATCTAGATCTAGTAGCAACACCCTGGACCTTAAGCTTCTGTTGCTCACCCTCGATGAGGTAATTCATCCATTAACAAAATTCCTAAAGCTCTCTCTCTCAGCTGTGGAAAATTCCCAGACCTATGGAAAACAGCCACCGTGACACCCATCCTAAAAAGTGGGACAAGACGAGTCACTCAAATTATCACCCTATCTTCATACTGCCCCCCACTCTCTAAGGCACTCGAGCGCATCATGGCTGATCAACTTACAGACCACTTGGATAAATACAATATACCTTGTCCACAACAACACGGCTTCTGGAAAGGTCACAGCACCACCACAGCCCATCTTGAGTTCACTGGAGCTTTGCACAAATCTTTTGACAATTACCTTCTCACAGGGGCCGTTTTCGTTGAGCTCTCCAAGGCCTTCGATACAGTACACCATGGACTACTAATACACCAACTACTGAATGCCGGGCTATCACCTGACTCTTCTCTCTGGTTTAAAAGCTACTTAGAAAACCAGTCACAGACAGTAAAAATTGCAGACGCTCTTTCTAACACCCTGCCTGTTCGCTCGGGTGTCCCACAGGGATCCATACTGGGCCCCCTCCTTTTTAGTCTTTTCTTAAACTCCCCTTCCTTACCACTGCTCTGATCAGATCATACTATATGCTGATGATGCTGTTGTAGTCTCCACTCACAAAGATCCTGAAACTCTTCAACACAACCTTCAACTTGATTTCAGTTCTGTAGAGACATGGTTTCTTAATAATAAACTGGTCCTCAATGACAAGAAAACCAAATCTATGCTCTTTTGCAGCTCTCATAACCCACACAAGCTACACCACTTGGCTATCTCTACCACCCAAGGGAACACTCTAGATCAGGTGGGGTCCTTCAAATACTTAGGGATACAGCTTGACCCTAATCTCTCCTATGGACTTCATGTAGATAATGTAGCTAGAGCTGCTAATACATGGCTTGGTCTCCTCTACAAACACAGACCACACCTCATGCCAGAAGCTTTGAAGGTTGCAGTCCTGAGCTCTGTGATCTCTGTAATAGACTGTGGTCTCATCATTTATGGCTCAGCCACAACCACAACCCTTAGACGCCTCTCAACTGCCTTAAATAAAGCATGTCGGCTCATCATTGGTGCTCACCGTCTCACCCACACATGTGACCTGTACACTCAGACTGGCTGGCTCCAACTATCAAACTGTATAAAGTTTCTCACCTGCTCCATGGTGAAAAAAATCTACCTTGGCCTTGCACCTTCTGGGGTCTCAACTCTGTTACAACACCGAATTAACAAATGGTGCCTTAGAAGATCCACGCTACAGCTACTGAAAGTCCCCCACTGTCACACTTTACAGGGACAACGCTCTTTTGCTTATCAAGCGCCACTCTGGTTCAATGGCCTTAGCCCAACCATCTCCTCTGCCCCAACAATTGGTATGTTTAAAACTAGGCTCCGGGACTATCTCACTACCAACAGCTCCTGTGACTCCCCCAACTTAACCTTGATTCTCCACTTCCCTTTCTGCTGTAGTTGTCCTCCTCTCCCCTCCTCACTGGATTCTACTCTCACTTCTTGGTATACCCAATGCTGCACTTTTCACCCTCTCCCCACCCTTCCTACATTCCTTCTCCCCCCTCCCCTCTTCCCTCTCTCTATGACTCTGGCACTTCTTCTCTGTTGTCTATTTTCTCTGAGAATTGCTGCTGGCTGCCTTGTTACAATGATACCCCAGAATTGTATTACTCTGTACTCTGTTTGCAATGTCCACACTGTTGTAATGTCTGTCTTGATGTTCCCCATAATTTGTATTTCTCTGACGTGGAACCTTTGAAAAAGAGTCAAGGCTCAAAGCTATTTGTAATCCTAGACTTAATAAATAAAAATAAATAAAATAAATAAAAGATTTTCAACAGAGGCCTTTTGAGAGCCCACCTCATGAACACTGCCACTGTCCTTGCATTAATCATTCCCGAAAGGTGATTCCATGCAGTGACTGTGAAATCACCTTTCTGGATGGATTAACATCATAGCAGTGACAGAATTCATGAGAAGGGGTCCCAAAAACCCCATGTTGAAAATTTGTTGCAAAAATTCAAATAAATGCCCTAGATATGCATCAAAGTTGAAAAAACTCTATTTATTACATTATACAGCTTACCAGCATTTCCTCAGATCACGGTCGGCTTTGAAGACTGCAGACGTGTTCCCGGTCCACCGAAGATCATCGCACCAGATTCCGGAGGTGAGTTTGGGGTGAGTGGGGGGTGTGGCGAGGCAGGTTGCTCAGTGGGTGGGTGCAGGTGGTAGGTAGGGAGACTACGAGGGACTGTTTTTGTGTTACAGGGTGAAAGAAAAAAAAACAGTGCAGGACAGTTTTTTTTTTTTACAAGGTATTTGGCACACTGGAGTGGGCTCCCAGCGTGCCACCTAACTGTTCTTTTTTTGGGGGTTGCTGTAGCCAATGGGGGATTGGGCACCCTCTTCTGTACACAACACAGGGGGTTAATTTATGCTGATGGGGATTGTACCTCCATCGGCTAGAAATGGGAGGGAGGTGCCGAAGGGGATTGGGTACTTCCCTCGGCATATAACAAATGGGTGGGAGAGAGTGCTTTATGCCGACGGGGAGTTGGCTCCCCTGTCGGCACATACATTGGGGCATGGGAAGCCAGCAGGGGGATTGGGCACCCCTGAATTCGGCAGTTGGGTGGCCACCACATACACAATGTCAGCGAGCACATCCAGGGAAGGTCCGCTGCATCTGATGAGCTTTGCTCGGATTGCAATGGACCTTTTCTTAGATGTGCTCACCACATTATGTATGCATGGTGTGGCGCTGGCATGCAGGCTGATTGGGGAATGAGGGACAAATCTACTGGTGTGTGTCCTGCATTTGCCCAACAGCGACCGCGCCTTCAAAGCTGCACTACTCACAAGATGTTGGCTGCACAAGCGCGCCAACATAAAAATGGTTTTAAGGCTAGATAACTAGCAGGGTTTAAGAACACTTTTGTTAAAACATTTTAAGGGGCTTGTAGTCTGTCTGCAAACAGTGCTAGGGGGATTTAAAATGTTTTAAGGCACTTAAACCATTTTACGTTCCCCAGTGTGTCCAGGGCCTAAAAGAAGTTTGAAGGAAAGTAGATTGTTCTGGAGTCAGTCAAACAGAATTTGTTGGTCACCTCTTGCTGCAGTCAAGGTGGGGAAGGCAATATACAGAACAGTATAAATTGCTTAAAAGTGTAACTTAGCATAACAACATTTGTTCCTAAATCAGTGATATCAATTATAAATAGGAACAGCCCCAGGATAGAGCCTTGTGGTACTCCCCGGCAGATAGGGGCACAAGATAAAGAGAAACCTACATGCTTTAGCTGATGCTATTGCCCAGTAAGATAGTCCTAAAACCATTGCCCAGTAAGATAGTCCTAAAACCAAACACAGCAATAGTGTTGATACCTATGCTAATAAATTCTCAGGAGTATATTATGGTCAACAGTATGGAAAGCTTTATTTAGGTCTTGGAAAATGGCTGCATAGTTGAATGTGTGGTCAAGACCTGTAAACCAGTTATTTGCGATGTTAACTAGGGCAGTTTATGTGCTATACTGATCTCTAAAGCCAGATTGAGCTGGGGTGATAATAATTCTGAATTTATCCAGGTACTCTTGAAGTTACTCATTAAAAGCTTTTCTAGTGATCTAGCCAAGTAGGGAAAATATAGGAACATAAGAATATAAGAATGGTGTCGGCAGATAGGGACCACTTGATCCATCTAGTCTGTCCAAGGTGGCTACCCCCCCTTTAATTGTTCCCGCCAAGCTGTCTACACTGTCTGTCCCATGCTAGTTAAATTCTCTTACTGTTTTAGCTGCCACCACCGGTGCTGGCAGGCTGTTCCATGGCTCTGTCACCCTCTCAGTGAAGAAGTACTTTCTATAGTTGCTCCTGAACTTGCCTCCCACCAGACGCACGTTGTGCCTCCTTGTCCAAGTTCCCATGTTTTCTTGGAAGAGGTTCTTTGTCTTGTTTATTCCCTTGATGTATTTGAACATTTCTATCATGCCACCTCTGTTTCTTCTCTGTTCTAGTGAGTACAGCTTCAGTTCCTTGAGCCTAGTTTCATATGTCTTATGGTGCAGACCCTGCACCAATTTAGTGGCCCTTATCTGCACTGTCTCTAATGTGTCTTTGTCCTTTTTATGTTTGCTTGCATGCATGCACGAGAAACATTATGTGGCAGCTTAGGAGAGAAGTGGGTTGTGGAGGCGTGGCACTGTGGCAGCCAACGGATGCACTGCATTTGGGGGCTTGGCACTGGTACACCAATGGAGGCGCAGTGTGCTGATGACACTGGTCTCCAAAAATGCCACCAAGTTGAATCATTTTTGCCACAGCAATCAGGGGCTGCCTCATCATTGCAGCATCAGCCATTCTGCTGTAATGATGGAGTGACCCATCATTGCTGGGCAGAACGATGCCTATTATAATATTGTTTGTGAATGCAGCGGCAAACCGCCATCATTTTCACAAACAATATTACCACCCTGTGCCGAGCGGGTGCCCAATCCCCATCAGCATCATGTGCCCCCAAAACCAGTTCTTTATTTTTTGCTGACAGGGCCTAATCCCCATTGGCTTCATTCCCCCCAGTGTAATTTGCCGACAGGGGAGCTCGCTCCCCATCAGCATACATTTCCCCCCAAACATTGGGTTTGTGCTGAGGGGGTGCCCAATCCCCCTCAGCTTTTGCACCCCCATCTGCTGATGGGGGTGCCCAATCCCCTGTTGGCTACAGTCCCCCCCATAAAACCACTCGGGTTGCACACTACTGGCCCACCCCAGCATGCCAAATGCCCCTGTGAAAAAAAAAGACCCACAATGTGTTTTTTACCCCTTGAAAGCAGATAAAGGTCCCTCGCGGTCTGTCCTGCTCCCTCCCCCAACCTGCACCCACCCTCTGTGCAGCCTGCCTCCCCATACCCCCCTCACCCCATACTTACCTCCGGAGCCTGGTGCAATGATCTTCAGTGGACTGGGAACACGTCTGCACACTTCAAAGCCTACTGCGAACTGAGGAAATGCCGGTAAGCTGTATAATGGCATAAATAGGGTTTTTTCAACTTTGGTGCATATCTCAGGCATTTTGGGAAATTTTGGCACCAAATTTTCAACATGTAGTTATTGGGCCCCTCCTCATGAATTCAGCCACTGTCATGGCATTATTTGGTCCCGAAAGGTGATTTTGTGGTCACTGTACGGAATCACCTTTTGGGAATGATTAATGAAATGACAGTGCCAGTGTTCATGAGGTGGGCTCTCAAAAAGTCTATATTGCAAATTTGGTGGGAAAAATCCAAAAAAATGACTGTTTTATGAGTGTGCATTGCGCAGTTGCTATGCACGCTCATAACTTCACGAATTTACAATATTTTCACTCCAGATTTTCAACATTGCCATTTTTCTGCACCTCTTTATGAACAGTACAGCTGTCATTTTTCACATCCTGGTTAAAATGTGTTTTCGTACTTCCAGCGCAGAATAGCCCAGTTGCTGTAGGAAATCAGTGTTTGGGACACATTAAGAAAATCACAGTTACACTGTTCATGAGCAGAGGTCCAGAATGCCTATGTTGAAAATTTTGTGACAAAAGTCCATGAAATGAGTGTGTTATGAGTGTGCATTGCACAGTTTATCGCACGCTCGTAACTGCACAAATTTGTTATAGTTTCACTCCAGATTTTCTACATTGGAATTTTTCCACACCTCCTTATGAACAGTACAGCTGTCATTTTTCACATCCTGGCCTCAATGTGTTTTTGTACTTTCGGTGCAGAATAGCATGCTCACCATGGGAAATCAGTGTTTGGAACACATTAAGAAAATTACAGTGACACTGTTCATGAGCAGAGGTCCTAAAATGCCTATGTTGAAAATTTGGTGATGAAAGTCCATAAGATGACTGTGTTATGCACATGCATTGCGCACTTTCCACGTATGCTTGGAAGTGCGAGCATTTTTACTATTCCCACTACAAATTTTCAACATTGCCATCTCTTCACACCTCCATATGGATGGTACAGCTGTCATTCTTCATATCCTGCCCAATCTGTGTTTTCTTACATGTTGTGCAGAATGGCACGGTTGCTGTTGGAACTCAAAGTTCGGGACACATTGACAAAATCACACTGCCACTCTTCATGAGAAGAAGTCCCAAATGCTTTCATGAGGTGGGGTCACAAAAAGGCCATGTTGAAAATTTGTAGTGCAAATACTAACAAACGCCCGGTGCATTAGGGTTTGTAACCATAATGTCCCACCCAGTATAGACTGACAGGCATCGGGGTGTGCCTTTGGATTGCCAACTTTACTGCTCATGCCATCCCACCCCCACCCCCACCCAGTGACAGGCATAGAGGTGTACCTTGGACTCTTATGCCCCAGAGTTTGCCCCATTCTCTTATGCTGCACCCATTTCAGCATATATCCTTATGGAATGGGGTGACTGGAAAGCCAAACACCCCAAGACACACCTCAACATGTGGCGGTGTCTGCAGAATAGGGTGAGGTGACATAGCATGAATGTCATGGGTGATGAACCCAAACACTTAACCCAATGCCTGTGCATTTTTACAGAATGGAGGTGGGGTTGGCGTGAAGTTCAATACTTCACTGCCATTTCTATTCTGCTTCTGTCTAACTCCTGCATTACCAAAGGTAATACCAGCAAGCAAACATTCGGCATTGACAAATGCTTGTTCAGGTGTGGCCTTCAGAACTGGACACAGTACTCCAGATGTGGCCTCACCAAGGATCTGTACAGTGGCATTATGACCTCTTGATTTCTGCTTGTAATGCCCCTATCTATATATCCTAGGAAGCCACTTGCTCTCTGTTCCATTTTTCACACTGTTTTGTGACTTTTAAGTCATTGGTGATGAGTACTCCCAGGTAGATTGGCATGTAGTTGCTTACTGAAGCCGTGTCACTTGATTTGAAAAGAATGATTATGTGTGCAGTTATACTAAGTATAGGAATGTTGCAATTTGCTATTAAGAGGTTAAAGAGATGAATTATTGGACCAGTTAAGGCAGGGTGACTTATTTTTAGGAAACATGGCTGAAGATTATCAGCTCCAGAACATTTTTCTGAAATCAAGAATTCAAAGTAGTCATTCTACTTGCATAAATGAGAATATTTGGAACTGATAGAAGGTGGATCTGTTGGTTATCAAGTGAGGCAGCTTTGTGTTGGGTATGGGAATAATGGCCACAGATGACTTTTCAGATGACATTCCTCCTGGGGCAAAAAAGGAATTTAATTCTTCCACAATCAATTGTTTATCTATATAATACTATGATTTCCAATTTTAAGCTGCCCACCCACTGACTGCACCTTGTACCCTGAGGCCAATGCCACCCATGCCTGTCAGGGACAGTGTCAGCAGTGGGGCAGGTGCTTGGTCTTTTGCCACCTGGGGGTCTGATATAGGGTCCATGTGTGCCTACCATGGTGTACTTGGTCCATGCGACTCTGTCCAGTTGGTCAAGGCACCTCCACCAGTTGTCACCTCTGTACCCTGCTACTACCGCTGTGCTCCAGTCACCCACTAAGGCACCCCATTCATCCCTCTGCCTTGGTTTCTGACTTTCCAGGCTCCCATCAACCTGCCTCCCTCCAATCCAGTGGTGCATGCCCTTAGACCAGCTTATTGCTTGTCTAACCTCAGCCCCCTCATGCTACCACAGCAGGACTTCTGAAATCCCAAATAAGGGGATGCTACAGCCATGCCATAGCCCAAGCCACTTACAACCTGGAGCACTGGCACTTTTGCCGGAGGAGTAGCGCTGAACAGTTCTGGCACAAGGCATCCCAATTTCAACGCAGCATGCATTTAAAATTGTGATTGCAGCAAAATTTAGCAGACAGTGCCACTTGTGTCAAATCCTCGTGGCACAGGCACCTTGTGAATGTGACAAATTTCAGCCTTTCAGAATCGGGTCCTGAAAGTCTTGATATAGACATCAATGAGGCCAGACTTAATGAGCATGTTAGTATGCATGCGCTCAGTGATGTGGTGCGAGACGTCACAAATAATGAAGTTAATAATAAGCTTATGGATATTCATGAGTGTGGTGATGTTTAGAAGTCCAAAACCAGGAAGTAAATGTATATAAGCAGGTGTGCACAGCGCGAATGGCACAGCATGACTGAGGAGATAAGTATGGAGAGTCTGAGTAAGTTTTGTAGACAATATCTTAAAAAGCTTTTTAAGTGACAAAGAAGCTTAGAACTGAAGTGCTATCAAGTAAAATACTGAGTGGCCACGCTCCATTTACAGGGCCAGGAACCAAAAAGGAACCATAGTACCTATAACAGAAGGTTGAAAGAATAAATAAATGTTTTAAAACAGTGCGCTGCCAGCTACGTTGTTGAAAAACAGTGTGGAATGTAAAGAACTGAATTTTGAAGTATGTATTTATGGAAATGATAATATGTGCAAAAGTGCAGGATATTAAGGATACATACATAGAAACATACATAGAACATAGAATTTGATGGCAGATAAGGACCGCTTGGCCCACCCAGTCTGCCCATTTCCCTACCTAATGGATAAGCTGCAGATCCTAGTTAACCAGCAGCCTACTTCTTCCTACCCCCAACCCCTAGAATTGCCTTATGACTGTCCCATGCATTCTTGAATTCCACCACTGTTTTTGACTCCACGACTTCCTCCGGAAGGCCGTTCCATGCATCCAGCCCTCTCTGTGAAAAATACTTCCTTAAATTACCTGGAGCTGCCCCCATCTTCAAATTGTGCCCCTTGTTCTTGCACACCTCTTTTTGAAAGATGCTACCCTCTTGGACTTTGTTGATTCCCTTGAGGTACTTGAAGTTTCTATCATGTCCCCCCTCTCCCTCCTTTCCTCGAGGCTATACATATTAAGCTCATTAAGTCTCTCTTCATATGTCTTCTGGTGCAGACCCTGCACCATTTTAGTTGCCCTCCTCTGGACAGCTTCCATCCTGTCTATGTCTTTGCAGAGATTGGGTCTCCAGAACTGCACGCAGTACTCCAGATGGGGTCTCACCAGCTGTCTGTACAGAGGGATAATAACTTCCTGTTTTCTACTGGTGATGCCTCTCCCTGTGCATCCCAGTATTCCCCCAGGCCTCCTTGCTGCCCTCTCACATTGCTTGCCCACCTTTTGGTCATCTGATATGACTACCCCTAGGTCCCTTTCCATTTTTGTTGTTGTTAGTATCTCAACCCCCATTGTGTACTTTTCCCCTGGGTTTTTGTTTCCCAGGTGCATTACCTTGCACTTCTTAGCATTGAATCTAAGCTGCCATACATTTGACCACTCCTCTAACCTTGCCAAGTCCCTTCTCATCCTTTCCACCCCACCTTGTGCATCAACTCTGTTGCAGATCTTTGTGTCATCTGCAAAGAGACATACTTTTCCTTCCAGTCCGTCAGCAATGTCGCTTATAAAGACATTGAAGAGGACCGGTCCTAATACTGAACCCTGCGGGGGCAGAAGTATGAGTGGGGGTTCCATAATGGACCACAGGGGCACAGTGATAGTGGCAGTGTACAGTTGGCACCCAGAAGAGATGAAATTATGTTATGAATATAAGAAATAAGTTGAACATGAGTGAACAGTACACATGACATGACAGAAATGAGGTGCCTTTTACTATTAAGTATATTCACAGCATTTGTGAAGAACGATTTGTTGTGAGAGGTTGAGTTTAATAACAAATTAGTCACAAACTGAGCTTGCATTTCATATAACTGTATATTTTCTGCATCTTTGTTTAAGAACTGGCTGTAAGATGTTAAACTTAATTACTAATTGCCAATAGGCTAAGCATGGATTCTATACAGTTGGCTAGTATCCCAGTCTGGTGTGGCCTACACATATGAACTTTAGGCATTATTAGCCCTGCCTTTATGAGAGCCATTTTACCAAATGGGCATAGGGGCCTGTGTGGCCTCGCCCTGCTCAAGCAGGATAATAGGGGGTGTCCTCCAGTTTCCAGGAGAACTAGTAGCCAGGCTGGGATACAAGATGACTGGCTACCACAGTTAAAATATGGCTTAAGCAAAATTAAAGCAACCTGTAAGAAGAAAAATTTCCCAAGATTATCACATACTAACAATAATGGGAATGAACTGAGAAATACCATACAGCTAAGGAAAGTTCTATACTATTCTGTATGTCATGTGGAATTGCTGGGTTAGGGGTGTACTCTTTTATAAACAGATTTTTAATGTAATGTCATTGATATTACCCACTGCATAGAAATTGGATGAACTTTAATTAGGAATAAGACATATTTTGTAACAAAAAAATAGAAATTGTACTTAAATACATTTATTACAGGGAAGTAACCAGAAAGGTCTGAAAAATATTATGTTTAATGAAAGTTCAAGACAGTCAGCATTATCAGTAAGGAGGTTACCTTATTTGCATATAAGAGAAAATATGAGAATATTTCTAGGAAACAGATATGATAAAGTAGTATATAAATTGTATTTTTTTATTTTTCTTGATAATAAAGCCACTGAAGAAGCCTTGAAGCAAAATATTGGGGCAACAATAAGCTCTACATATGAAATTCAAGACTTTTATGACCTGATACTCAAAAAGGGTCAAGGTGGTGTGCAAAGTCTAGCGATGCACTTTGACTTTGCTCAGGAGTCCAAGGATGCTATCTTCAGTCAGATAGCACTTCAACACTATCCAACTGAATATTGGGGCATGTCAGCATAGTGCTAAGTCAAATAGAGCTTCTCCAACATGGGTTCTACCATGCCAAAATGACAACAGTGTTGTCGAAGTTCAGCATGGTGAGATCCCCAATGTCGACAGGTGAAATTTCTCCTGTCAGACATTGGTGTATTTCTCTCGGTGGGCTGCACCCCCTTCTTCTTAATAGAACTAACTCTGAGTCAGAGTTAAGTCAAAGAAGGGGGCGATGGACGGCGAAAAGGTGGATTTTCGCCATCAGGTCCTTAACATTTACAATGTCGAAACCTGTCGACATTGTCGATGTTAAGAACTTCCCCGTTCCGGAGTTGTTGTCTCGTCAGCATACCCCGAACATGGATTTCTGCTGTGTAGGCAGTAGCAGCATCAAACCTGATTATGGCAGAGCGCTAGACATGATAGTCAAAGGGACCCATTCAATCGAGCCCAATGAGCATGCAAGGTACTAAGAGGCCATGTGCATTCCCATTATTGGCTCATGTGGATGGATAGCAATGGCAGGTTTGCATGGATCTACCCCACTTGAGTGCCCTGTCCTGTATAATACAGGACAGTCCTTTGTGCATAGCGGATCTTTCACTCCCTCTGATTGCCAGCCCGTGTAGTATATTGTAAATCCCTGTTGCATAGCAGTCCTTCCCTCCCTTCAATTGTCAGCCTGTATTGTATATTGTGAATTCTTGGTGCTTAGCAGTCCCACTGCTCTGATTGCCAGTCTATATAGTATATTTTGAATCCCCGGTGCCTAGCGGTCCCCCTTCCCTTTGATCGCCAGCTCCTATAGTCAAGTGATACTTCCTGGTGCTGAACATTCTCCCCCCATACTCAATCCTCGGACCATAAAATAAATCATCTCCCTGTTGTCCAGTGGCTCCCCTGGTACCTCCCCAGCCCTGTACTAGAAACTGTCTTCCTTGTGTCTAGGGTTCCCTCCCACCCATTGATTGCTGTCCTCTGTAGCATAAGAGATGTCCCTGGTGTCCAGTAGTCCCACCTAGTCCACGATTCCCAGCCCGTCACTTATAATGCAGTCCCTGGTATCCAGTGGTACCCCCTTCCCAGTCAATGATCTCTGGCCCAATAACAAAGATACCACCCTCTCATGTATATGAGCACTGTGTGTAGAATGCCAGTTGCAGTACATAGAACATCCCAAAATACCCCCTGGTATCCCATGGTATCCCCCATTTGATGTTCCCCCCATGTCACCTATGTAATCCGTGGCATCTAGTGGCTCCCCGTGGCATTGACCACCCACCCTGTTACCTCTCCTTACCTGAATCATCACTGCCACAGGAACCCATACGGTGACCGGCATGGCCCTCATCACACCTCTGCACTGGCTGCCATTTGCAAAGCAAGAAAGAATGCATTCTATGTAATGTACAGGGCATGTGTCCTCTGCGGTACAGTTGCAGTGCAGTCCTGTATAGTAGAAGATGTGCACATTGTACATTAAATAGGATGCGCACTCTCTGGCTTTGCGTACAGCAGCTGACCAAGGAAGTGTGAGGAGGGTGGTGTGGGTCACTGTATGGGCTCTCACAGCACATGCTATGGGGGGGCAACAAGATGTCAGTGATTACATATGTGACATGGGGGCAACATCGATTGGGGGGTTTACCACGTAACATCGGGAATATTTTGAGATGTTCTGTGCACTGCAAGTGTCATTCTACGCACAGTGCTCATAAGCATGGGAGGGTGGTGTCCTTGTTATGGGACCAAGGATCAATGACCAGAGGGGACCACTGGATGCCAGGGTCTGTTTTGTGCATGATGGAGCCAGGGATTAGGAACTGGGTGGGACCACTGGATGCCAGGGACATCTCTTATTCTACACGGGATGGGGATTGGAGGGGTGGGGGGGCCTAGCCACGAGGAAGCTGTTCTTTGTATGGGGCTGGGGATTGGGTACTGGGGGGACTAGCCACCAGGGGCCAGTTTATTTTATGGATTGGGGATTGGGTAATGTGGGGGGGACACACACAAGGACTACCAGTGACTATACAGAGGTGGCGATGCAGGAGGGAGAAACACTAGGTACCAGGGATTCACAGTATACTATACAGGTTGGCAGTGAGAAGGAGGAGGATGGCTAGGCACCAGGGATTCACAATGTCATACGTGAGCTGGCAATCAGTGGGAGGGGTAACCACTAGGCACCAGGGATTCACAATCTCATATACAGGCAGGTAATTGGAGGGAAGGGGGGACTGCTAGACATCAATGATTCACAGTCATATATGGGCTGGTGATCAGGGGGAAGGGGCCAGTAGTCACCAGTGCTTACCTACATAGGTACCAGAACATCACTCAGCAGTGAGGACCATGGATCACCAGTGGGCAGGTGTGCTCTCCCAAAAGCTAACATGGTTGTTGGCTGCAGTAACCTCAGCAGCATCTAGGGTTGCCTGGATTAAGTTGAGATTTTGTTCAGCAGTATTTGTGCTGCATAAAAGGACTACACTAACCCCATTTGCACACCAGAAATACACTGACTATGGGGTTCCAAGGAAATTCCTGTCCCCTCCCCTCCGTTTGCCCAACCACATATGTTATGTTTTGCCCAGGTGCTAACCTTGTTTGCCTGCACAACTGCCCATTTTGAATATCATGCATCAGTGTAAAACCTGGTTTGCCTGTACAAACCTTTGAATATTGGGCCCATTTTTTGCTTTGAGAAAAAGAAGTTGTGCTCCACAACACATTGTGTTGCACTAAGTTGAGCCGACAGGGGGCAGTATACTAAGACTTAATTGTTTGGTGCAGTTACCTGTGGACTCTCAATTTTGCATGCTGAAAGCACTCTGCCTGCAGCCTTATGCCTTATTATGCCCCTAGGTGTGCAGCTAGAACTGTCTAATGCACACCCCATCATGCCCTAATGCTTACTTGCATCCCTAATATGCACATATTTATTTACACAGCTAGTCATATGTGAGGGATCAAAGCACAGCCATGTGAGACCTTTCAGTCAATTACACATCACAATCTCACACCGTGATTTCCTAAGCCCGGTTTATTATATCATCCAGCTAGGAACTCAGGTTAAATGACTCTATGGCCTGTACCGGATACCTTTGGTGGCGGGGAGGGACTGTCGGTATCCTGTGGTACCTGATTGTATAGTATGTTGGAGCATGGCAGTTTCTGCAATGAAGTGAGGCTTAGTGGAGAAGTCCAGTCTCTAAGAGAGTTGCTAGAGGAATTTGAATTGAGGCAAATAAGCTTACTTATAAACTGTGTGAGGTTTAGAGATTTCATTTGTTCAGCACTATTGTTTCTGACTGAGAAGAACATTTGGTATTAATGTCCTAGAGGATCAGAAGCTCATCAGAGGGGGAGAGGGGCTAGGGAAGTAAGGAGGTCAGAAAGGGAGTTAGTTCTGGAATTAGGGCAACAACAGACACCACCAATAAACGCTGTTAGGGAAAAGAGAGTTTATAGAGGAGGAGATTGCACAACTGAGGCTGAGATGAACATACATGGCCACACCAGCCTTTGACTTACCACAGTCCTGTCTATGGATAATATAACCAGTAATGAAGACATTTATATTTCTGATCATAGCTGAGAGTCAGAACTCCAAATTAATGACTCTCTTGAGCTAGTGCTGCTGAGTCCATAGCCTTTATTGATTCAACATTTGAAAGGAAAATTAAGTTGAGAAAAAAAATTGTGGCTGCAATGGTTTGATTGGTTTTTTCCATAACCAGTACTGAACAACAAACATTTCCGAAAGAGTTGCTTATTCTTTTGTCACCAAAAACTGTCCAAAAAAGGCAGTCAGTGTCAGTATAAATTTGATTTCCTTTGTGAATTTCATAGGTATCTGATTGCATGATCTGCATTTCCAGTATGGAACTTAAAATAAAGGCATATTTCTACTATGGAAACTACATTAGTTATAGAGTATTTCCCGGACAGGATGGTCAGAGACTTAATAATAATTTGCGAGCTGCAAAGAGCAACTGTAGGACTAGGATAGATGAAACCCTACTAAGAAATCAAAGTACAACAGATGATAGAAATTTAAAAATATAAACATGTTTTGGTCATGCAGTGATCCTCTATGAATTTTAATAATGTCTTAACTGGCAACTGCATGCAAAGGGTTGTTTGTAAGCTGTCATCAATTAGTGTCCAAGTCAGTGGCTCTGCCAGAAGCATGTTGGCACCAGTATATTTTGCTCATTTACCAATATGCTTGCTTAAGTCTTCCATATGTTTTCTTTTAACTCCCCCTGCTTTCATAATGGACACCGAGACAGTATTATCAGTCTAGATTTGCTGCTTTACAGCTATGAATCACAATAAAGATTCTCCCAAACCAACCTTTATAGCAGTCTGAGAATTTCTATACTTTCTAAACTGGCAATAAGCTGTGGAATTTCTAGTAGTGTTCACAGTGATACCCACTACATGTTGTTTATTTGGTGCACTTTGGGTTCTGCTGCAATATCATTCATAGCAATGCCCTGCCAAAAATGAAGTTGCCCACTAGAGCCAGTGAAACAGAATCAGATGCTGCTCCTCTCTTTGTGTTACTTTTTATGTTGGCGCTCTTGCGCAGTCAACATCGTGGGACAGTGCAGCTTTGGAGGCGTGGTCGCTGATGGGCGAATGCAGGGCACTCACCAGTAGATGCGTCCTGCATTCCCCAATCAGCCTGCAGCAGGGGCCGACACTCTGCCTGGTTAATGAGGTGAAGAGATCAATCAAAAGGTCTGCTGCAATGAGAGCAAAGCTCTCAAGCAGTGTGACCACAGCACACCTCTCCCTAAGTGCAGGCAACATGGCGGCAGTGACTGCCGCTGTTGCGTGCAAACCTCCCCTTCCTTTATTGTGTGCCAACAGGGGTGCCTAATCCCCATTGGCATCATGTAACACCACACCCTTTTTTGATTGCCAAGGGGTGCCCAATCCCCCTTGGCGTCATGCGCCTCCCCCACCAACAGTTTCTCTTTGTCGGCGGGGGTGCCCAATCCCCATCAGCATGTATCCCTCCCTCCTTCCCCTTGAATGTTGCTGATGGGGAAGCCCACTCCCCATCGGCATAATGTTGTCCCCCTTCTGTTTGTATAGCCAAGGGGGTGCCCAATCCCCCTTGGCTTCTGCAGATCCTACCTCTTTCCTTGTTTGCCAGTGGGGTGCCCAAACCCCCATCGGCTAATGCACCCACCCACCAACACACACAGGTGGCATGCTGGGAGCCCACCACAGTGTGCCAAAGCACCTGTTAAACAGGAAAATGGTCCCCTGAAGTCTTTTAGTTTTTTTCACCATGTAAAGAAGAAATCAGTCCCTCAGAGCTCTCCCAGGCCCCCCTTCCACAACCTGCACCCACTCACTGTGCACCCTGCCTCCCCACACCCCCCTCACCTCATACTTATCTCGAGTCGGTAGACGATCTTGATGGACAGGAACACGTCTGCACTCTTCAAAGCCAACCGCAAACTGAGGAAATGCCAGTAAACTGTATAATGGAATGAATAGGGTTTTTTCAACTTTGCTGCATATCTTGGGTATTTTTTGGAATTTTGGCACCAACTTTTCAACATGGGTTTTTGGGACCCCTCTTCATGAATTCTATCACTGTCATGGCGTTAATCAGCCCTGAAAGGTGATTTTGCAGTCACTGTGTGGAATCACCTTTTGGGACTGATTAATGAAACAACAGTGCAAGTGTTCATGAGGAGGCCTCTCAAAAAGCCTATGTTGCAAATTTGGTGGAAAAAATCCAAAAAATGACTGTTTTACGAGCATGTGTTGCGCAGTTGCTATGCAGGCTCGTAACTTTGCAAATTAGCAATATTTCCAAGCCATATTTTCAACATTGTCATTTTTGTACACCTCCTTCTGAACAATACAGCTGTCATTTTCCACATCCTGCACGAAATGTGTTTCCGCACTTCCAACGAACAATAGCACAGTTGCTGTGGGAAATCAGTGTTCAGGCCAGATTATGAAAATGACAGTGACACAGTTTATGAGCAAAGGTCCTAAAATGTCTATGTTGAAAATTTGGTGACTATACTCCATAAAATTACTGTGTTATGAGCGTGCATTGGCAGATTGCATGCACACTTGTAACGTCGTGCATTTGTAATATTTTCACTCTGGATTTTCACCATTGTCATTTTTCCATACCTCTTGATGAACAGTGCAGCTGTCATTTCACATATCCAGCCCAAAATGTGTTTTCGCACTTCCGGCACAGACTAGCATGGTCACTGTGTGAAATCACTTTTTGGGACAGTTTGAGGAAATAACAGTGACACTGTACATGAGCAGAGGTGCTAAAATGCCTATATTGAAAATTTGGTGCCGAATGCCCATAAAATGACTGTGTTCCAAGCATGCATTGTACATTTCCCATGCACCTTTGTAACTTCGCAAATTTGCTATATTTTCATGCCACACACACAACACTTGCATTTTTTTATACCTCCTTATGAACTGTACAGCTGTCATTTTTCACATTCTGCCCAAAATGTTTTCCTGCACTGCACTACCAATGCCAGTGTGACAACATTCGGCATTGACAAGTGCTTGTTTTGTTAAAAGATAAATACTGCAGCAGTTGAAACAGTGCAGGAGTCAGCAAATACAATTATTTTATTCATTCAAAATGTTTATTCCAGGAAGAACACAAAAAGCTATAAGCAGCTTGTTTCTAAGTGTGTTCCGGAGGAGGGGTACATAGGTGATACCAGGGGTGATACAGTAACAGGTTCATGGTACAATAAGGAAATAAAAATTGAGGCACAGCTAGCAAATAAAATCACAAACTACAGTGTGAAAGAAATAATGCATCCTACTAGGAATTGAACACAGGCCCCCCAAGAATACTATCCTAGTGTGCTTTATCCACTGAGCTACAGGCTGTCACGATTGGATCTGAGGTTTCTCGGACACACTTCCTTTCTCTGGTATTGCATATCCTGCCACTAGAAACAAGTAAGATGAGAAGTAGATGTTTTTGGTACCAGATAAAGGAAGTGTGTATGGGAAACCTCAAGTCCAACCATGTGAGCCTATATCTTAGTGGAACATCTAATTGTTGTCTAGCAACTGAAAGTTAAGTCATGATGTGCAAAGTAATAAAATGCCAAAAAATGTACAGCTACAGATTACAAGTAGAAGCCAGCAGTAAGGACCAGAATATTAAATACATTTATGTTGAAGAGTGTTGTGATAACTGCAGAGATTAATCAATTCAAATAAAAAAATAGTAACAACTGGGTACTGAAAAAGGAAAGGTGGTAAGGAGAAAATGCTAAAGAAGAATGATAGAGAGAGGTCAAGGGGGTTAGTACAAGAATGATGAGAGTTTTGGTTACTGAGTAGAAATTTCAGGGTAAGAGTGATAAGGAGTAGCTAATCGGGGGGGGGGGGGATTACACCAAAGCTAGGGCAGTCTATAAGATAAGGCAGTCTGACCAGCACACCTCTCTACACCATAGTAAAAAGATAATACTGTAGGTTTATCCTGGCCCCACACATTGTATTTTTCCTTCAAATCAAATGGGTTAATAACCCTAGTTACCCGTTTCACATAGCTTCCACAAACTCCCATTTTGCCCATATACATTTTATATGTTTAAGCCTGCAGGCTCTCCCCCAACAAAAATGGAATGACTGGCCATTGTCTCGAATACCCCCTTCCCAGAATTCCTTTTTATACCATTGTCTTAAATATCCCTTTCCCAAAATTCAATTTTCATTCAGTATGTTTTATTTAAAGTTTTTAAATAGCACCATAACCTCCCGCCAATACACTGTTTCTTATGAGTTAATTACAAATGACATGGCGTGGTATATACAGTAAATACACTGATGAAATAGTATGCAAAACTGATAGTACCTCACAATTAGAAAACCACAAGTAAAGTTATCAACCCCACCTTTTATGAAGTACCAAATCGTAGCAAAGAGTAGTAATGGGGCCAGTGGCAAAAAAGTAATTCTGACATGAGTTAATATTTATTTTTATTTTACCTGTTTTTAATGCTGATTCAGTCCCCATGCGTCCATTTCTTTTAGGCTCCCAAGCGTACATCTCTGCTACTTGTCTGACTCACACTCAATCACCAACATGTGCTAACTGACTCCCCATGGTACCCATGCCTTCCTATTTCAGGGCTAATACATCCCAGGAGAGTCTGTCCTTGCCACTGCAATTTGAGAAAGGAGATAGAATCATCTTACTGGAGGCCATGGCTGGGGGTGCACCCACAGTACTATGAAGGGTATGGTAGCTTACAGGAGCTCATACAGGTTTCATAGTTTTCTGTACAACCCATTACATGAATGCACATTAATGGCTGGACTGTAGAAGGTGCCCTCCCTGATGTGGATGAGGGCAAATGGGTCCTCCCCATTGGCATCCACTACTGACTTCCCAGGCTGAGGGCTTAAACAGTGGTACCAACATGTCCTAAACTGACTAACATATTGTCATTATAATCTCCCTATGCCACACTACCTAACTAGGCTACTCAGCCATATATAGCTATTACCCTTTTGGCAAACAGCAGAATTAATGCCATATGGGTACCTTTGTTTTTCACTAGACCTCACAGTCCAATGCCTGCAATACGCATTACCATGGACTTCTCACAGCTCCTGTAAGTCTCACCACACTCCTCTACAGTCCAAGTACATTACATCTCTGACAACTCCCCCCCCAAAAAAACATAGTATTTAAAATATAGAAACATAGGAAATGATTGCAGAACAAGGCCTAGCAACCCATCCAATCTGCCAGAGTCTGTCTAATTTTGAGAATTTGCCCCTGCCAGTCCTACATACATCACTTTCTCAGGATGTACTGTTCCCATGTGTCTGTTCCATTCCCTTTAGAATCATCCCACTGAGCTGTCCATGGCTTAACAGCAGAGCTACCACCTGCCACACTGGCGATCCTGGTTACTGGACTGACAAGTCACATGGGTGTCATCTGAGGGAGAGAGGATTAAGCATCATACAGACTTCTCTCATCTCTTGTAGTGAGGAGGCAGGTAATACTGTACCACTCTTTGCCAGCCACCTGATGAACTACAGGTGGCAGCATAGCAGAAGAGGCACATGGGGGGGGATTGCCACCAGATGCCTAGACAAGTGTGTACCTCCGCATGCACACTCTGCACACCATTGCAAGACAGGAAGCTCAGGGGAGAAAAATGGAGGAAAATCCTGACAAAGCTGGGTGGTATCTTGTTCCATCACAGGCTCCACACCACTGACGAGGCACCTCTTCTAAGATATCTGGCTTGTGCTAGGGAAGGGAATGGCAACAAGTCCCAATGACAGCACCATGAGGGACAATTCATGATGGGCTCCCTGGAGGAGAAGGTAAGTCCTAGAGATTGTGAATGACACAGCTGGTCAGATCTGGATAAAGTGGGGCCAGTTGACAATAAATGGGAGAACAGGCACTATGGTAAAAAAAAAAAGATTCCTACTGTTTCAGTTACAATTACCTAATCTAGAAGTTTGTTCCAGTTGATTACTACTCTATCTGTGAAAAAGTAGTTCCTGACTTCTTCAGCCTCCCCTGTCAGTTTTTTGTGTGTTAAGTCTGGTACCCATGTTACCACTCGTTATGAAAACACGCTACTGACAACCTTGCTAATTCGGAGGAGGAACTTGAACATCTCAGTCATGTCACCATCTTTCTTATTTCCTCCAGTGTGTACATATTAAGATCCTTCAATTGCTCCTCATTATTTCCACGCTGTTGTCCAGTATCATTCATTTTGTTGGCTTGTCTCTGTCTCACCTTTATCCTGTCCTTGAAATTCCTCATGTGTGATCTCCCAGACTTCACCCAGTAGTCCAAATGAGGCAAACCACATTTCTATTTGGGTGCTATATTACTTCCAATCTTCTGATAGTGATCTCTCTCCCTCTTTCTCTCCCTATGCACCACAGCATATGCTATGCTTTGTCTATGACAGAACTACAGTACATTGTGCCAATGCCTTAATGTTCATTATTAACACCCCCAGGTCTAGCCAGCCTGCTGGCTCTCAAGGTTGAGGCATCTGCCTTACCTCACGTCACACCGGTGACCCGGGTTCGGGAACGAGCCCGGGAAGCCAGCGGTCTGCTGGGGAGGAGAGGATTGAGTATTCGATGAACTGCTCTCCTCTCCTGGGAAGGAGGGGGGTTTTCATCCTGCAAAGCTAGTGACGCCTGGTGGAGACCAGGAGCACTGCAGTTGGGGACTGACAAGCAGGGGAACATTGGGCAGCCATCCTGTGGACATGTGTGGAAGTGCTCACATTGTGCACTGGACAGCATTGCACATCTTGCATTGGGGGGGACCAGAAAATGGAAAAAGCCCTAGCTCCTGGAGGGTAAAGGATGGTCCAGTGGTTGGCCCCCACGCCCAATGTCGGGCCTTTCAACCTGCTCCAGTGCTCCCTCCTAGCTCTGGTTGCTCCACTAGATTTCCAGCTAGAGTGCCAGGTAGAAGTCAGAGGTCCCACCCTGGGAGGCTGAGAGCCGAGGGGTCTGGCAGTCAGGTGTAGTGAAATGGGAACAGACCCATACCGGGCAGGACTGGAGGCTTCAGGTGGGTGGGAGTAAAGTCAGACTGAGTGACCACTCTGGAGAGCATTTCAGGACCCAGTGAGTAAGGGAGCATAAAGAAAGTTCACAAAAAAAAAAATGCCCCCAGGTCTCATCTTCTGATGTGCTTTCTGCTACTATTTCAGTTATCCTATATTCGTTCTTGGGTTCTTGACCTCTATGTGTATTACGCTGCATATTTTCACATTCAGTTCTAGCTGCCACATTCTTGACCACCTCTCCAAGTTTCCACAATCTTTCTTTATGGCCCTTATCCTCTTCTCAGTGTTCACTCTCCCACAGATCTTGATGTTGTCTGTAAAGAGGCATATCTTTCCCATAACCCCTCCTTTATATCACAAATAAATATGTTAAAGAGAACTGATCCGAGGACCAATCCCTGGGACCCCCACCATGGCTTCCTTTTCTGCTGAGTGCTATTTAGGACCACCCCCTGAGTCCTCCCACTCAACCAATTTTTCATCTACCTCATAATCATGTCCACCTCCCCCAAGTCACCCAACTTTACCAGTCTCCTATGTGAGACAGAGTTGAAAGTTTTGTTGATATCTTGGTACAAGACATTAGCTGCCTGATCGCTATCTACTGCCTTTGTCAACTACTGCAATTGAAAAATGTAAACAGGTTTGTTTGACACAACCTCTCTCTAGTAAATCCATGCTCTCTGGAATCTTGAAGGTAATTGGCCTCTGTGAAAAACATTATCCATTCCTCAATTATAGAATCCAGTATGCTCCCCACCATAATGCTCCCCACCATAAACATCAGAATGACTGTTCTATAGTTGCCTGGCTCCCCCCAGATCATTTCTTATGTATAAGACCACATTTGCAGTCCTTCAATCCTCCAGTACTTCTTCTGCCTCTAAGGAGAAGTTAAAGAGGTCTCTTTGCAGACCTGCCAGCATCTGCCCCATCTCCCTTAAGACCCTCAGATGCAACCCAACATGGGCCCATCGATTTATTCACATTTAGTGCTTGAAGTCCTTTAAGCACTCTCTTCTGTCATGGGCTCCTTGTTGACACCTTCTAACAATTCCTTTCTGGCTGCCATGCTGCAGTCTGGCAGAGGGCCCCTGTACTCCACCAAGAACACTGAACTGAAAAAAATTGTTCAGTAGATTCACCTTGCCTTTTCATCCCCCATCTATTCCTCCCCTTTTTTTTAGTTTGATACCTCATCCCTTGGATTCACATTGCTCTCATGTATTGAGAAAAAATACCTTGCCACTCTCCCTAACCCCCTTCACTAGCCTTAGTTATAGTGCCATCTTTGCCTGTCTCACTGCTCTGTTTTCCATTCTCATTTGACCTTAAGAAGGCAGAGTTCCTGTCCAAGGAGGCTGCCGCAGGGAGGAACAGACCAGCTCAGCTCTTTCAGGCCATGGACAGATTGCTCCATCCAATCTGTCTACAGCAGAAAAAAGCTTTTTCAGTAGCACTTTGAGAAGAGTTTGCTCTGTTCTTCTCTGACAGGATAGCCTCTGTTTGGGCTGGGTTCTCACCAGTGGGTCTAGTTCAGTCCCGCAGGGTGGGGCCTGAGTGGAGCACAGACACTCCCATTTCTGGGCAGACTTTCAGCCAATGGAAGTGGCCAAGGTCTCCTAGATAATTTTGAAGCTGCAGCCCGCTTGTTGTGAGCTGGACAGTGGCCTGACGCATCTCCTAATGGGTTGCATTGATGCCATTGACCCAGTGTTCACCAGGATAGTAGAGTGTTTGCTTTCAGAGAGAGTCTTCCCTGACACCTTGAAGGAGGTGCTGGTGAAGCCCCTTCTGAAAAAAAAAATCTCTCTCTCTCTTACCCCGATGTCCTGGTGAATTATAGACATATCTCCAACCTCCCATTTCAAGGGAACGTTGTTGAGAAGATAGTGGCTCTGCAGCTTGGAGGGCACCTGAAGGCTTTTGACATCTATGAGCCATTCCAGTTTGGATTTAAGGCAAGGCACAGTACAGAGACAGCACTATTCCAGGTGCATAATGATCTGCTAAGGACTAGAGATTGAGGGGAGTGGTCAGTTCTCATTCCCCTTGATCTTTCATCAGCATTTGGCAACATGGACCACAATGTGTTGTTGGATTGCCTTAGAGAGTATTGTGGACTCGCTGGTACTGTCAGCAGCTGAATTGAGTCCTTTCTTTTGGGCAGGAGGCAGAGGGTGGTGATGGGGAATTTCTCCTCTTCCCCAATGTCCCTGACCTGTGGAATTACTCAGGATTCAATCCTATCACCAAAGTTGTTTGCAGTGTACATGCTACCTCTGGGCTGGCTCATTAGACAATACAGCATGTAGATGACACTCAACTGTATATGTCTTTTGCACTCATGACAATTAGTGCCGTTGATGTGCTGAATAAATGCCTTGCCAAGATCCAGGACTAGGTAAACTCTAACTGGCTGAGACTTAACCTGTATAAGAAGAAAGGGACTGGTGATAGAGCTGGGTCACAGGCATGATGGGGATGCCTCCAGGATGACAATAGGCTTGGTCCTGGTGTTGGTTCCATTGATGGCTTCCTCTAGGGTGAGAAATCTGGGTGTTGTCCTTGAAGACAAGCTGACATTTGAAGCTCAGGTGTCAGCTGTTGTCAAAAGTGGTTTTTACCACTTAAGGAACCTCATCTAGATTAAACCCTAATTCTGCACGAAGACCTGCTGTCACTGGTGCACTTCTTTGTAACATCCAGACTTGACTACTGCAATGGTCTCTAGTGCAGGGTCAATGGAGGGAACCTTTGATGACTGCAGCTGGTGCAGAATGCAGCGGCTAGGCCGCTGACAGGACTACCCCGGTCCTGTCATGTGACTTTGGTTCTGTGGGGTCTGCACTGGCTGTCAGAAGTTCTCTTCAAGGTGGGCTTGCTCACCTATAAGGCTCTATACAGATCAAGCCCTGGCTACCTGTCAGACCTTCTTACCCCTGCCATTCCAGCCCGCTCCCATCATTCCTCCACCAAGGGCCTCCTAGCAGTTCCAAGGACCAAGCTGAAAACCTCAGGTGACCGTTCATTTGGGGTGGCTGGCCCAGTCCTCTGGAACTCACTGCAAGGATCTTTGAGGGAGGCCCTAACGGTGATGGAATTCAGAAGGGGCCTAAAGACTCTCCTTTCTAATGTGGCATTCCCTGTCGATACCTTGTAACTCACTTGCTGAAATTTTAATTATTTCTGCTGTGGTTTTATGTATGTAATTTTATTGTTTTATCTTTTACTGTATGGCCCCCAGAGCCCCCGGGACTGGATGCCTAACAAATAATAAATTGATTGTTTGATTCCTGGTATGCCCCTGTCTTCCTCCGTTTGTCTCCTTTTATACCTAGTGAATGCCTCCTTTTTTCCCTTACTAAAACTAAGTTATTCTCTGGTCAGTCCAGTGGCGCTATCAGTTTAGGGCACCAGAAAGCTGCCCATGATAATTTGGGGCAACATATTTCTGGTGCACTAAATGACCGCTCATATTGCCTGTGCACCGTCCTTGGTGAACCATGACGCGGAATGCTATTTCGGTGGTGCACAATTACATTTTGATGGAGATTTGAACATTTTGACCTACTGTGTTCATGACGTGGTGTAATAAGAAGGCTATGCTGCAAATATGTCATTTTGAAGCTGTATTGTCTCTATTTACTGATAGTGTGTACCCTGGTACCTGCAGTTCCCACTCATAGTGCTGAGTTGCCGGACATGTTTCAGTCAGAGCCACTTTATCCAATTTTCTGTCAGCCATAATTGTCTTGATGTCACTGGTTTTGTTTTTCAATCCCATGGCATTAGCACACATCACTCTCTATACCTATTGTGTCCCATCTGATGCCTGGCTTCCCTCTAAGAAGTGCCCTTGACTACTTCTGTTTCTTCACACCCTCCTACCCTTACTGTGTTCCACTATCCCTGATCTATTTCTTCCTTCTTACCCTTTCCCTTCTCTTCTCACCTTTGAATTATATTTGTTCCACCATATAGTCCTCTCCTCTCCTCCTCCCCTTCTGGCCTTGTTCAGCCTATGTTTTGTTTTTCAAGATGAAACTTTTTATTGAAAGTTTTCAACATACATACACACATAAGAGTAAGAACAACACAATATGGCACTGGCAGTTCAATGAACAGGTCCTCAAGCCAGAGTATTACATTAGTGCTAGGCAGTATATACATAAAAAAGTAGCTCATGTATACATATATACACAAAAAAGTAGCTCACGTATACATATATACATAAAAAGTAGCTTAAGCACCTATTTTCTTTTGTAACATCTATGCTGGTCCCATAAAAGGTATCCATTCACCTCTTTTTTTCTGGAATTTTTTTTTTAAATAAATCAGTATTTAGTCTTGCAGTATGAAAACATGCATCTTTGGGTTTAGTAAGAGGATTGTCTGATTATGTGTTTGTACTATGGGTTTTGAATGATATTAATGATATCACTCTCCCCATGTCAAAGTTTATGAAGGTGTAATTTATTTTTATAACATATTCATGTACTATATATTTTACACCAGTGTCTCAAATGCACTCTTGGTGTCACCATAACTACATCCTTCTTCTGGCTATTGAGTCATTCATATCCAAGTCTTCCATATCTATCATTGGCCTGACCTTGGGTCATCCGCTGTATCAGAAGTTTGGTTGGGAAAATAGAGGGCAAACCTCTGGCAGCATTGGTAACCACTGGGGGGAGCCATCAGCTGGGCAGCCGACAACTGTCAGGGCATCAGGGCCCGTAGAGGACAGGGTGAGGCAGGATTGGGGTGGAGGGGTGGCAACAGACCCAAGCAGTGGCACTGGGATGGCTCCTTCCATGGCAGGCAGTGGGTGTGGGGTGGTACTGTGACCTGGAAAGGGGGGTAAGTGTTGAAATTAAACAGCCATGGCCCCAGCACTGCTGGGACACTCTACCAAGTGTGAAAGACAGCAGACATCCCCAGGCAGTGGCCACAAGGGCGAGTACGGACCACCTCCTACCACGGCAAGCACTCAGAGTGGCGCACAGGCCCTTAGAGCAGCTCCCAGGTGGTCTAACCCTCGCAGCATTTGCACCCATTTCCTGAGTTTGCAGAATTCCAATTAAGGGGATACTGCATTGCTGCCCTGGTGCAACCCCTCCAGCTTGCCACACTGGTGTGTCCATCGCAAGGACTGCACATGTCTGACCAGCACAGATGCCCCCCTATAGCCTCAAGGCATGTCTGAAAATCAGGACTGATGCAAGGTGCAGTGCATGGCTCCCTTTGCATTAGTTCTCCTTGATGCAAGCCCCTTGAACCAGTCTGATCCTTTGAAAATCGAGCCCAAACAGTACAATCCAGCTATTGCAATGGTGAGACTAATGTGGCACTACTAAATAGTGCCAGTTCATATCATTTCTACACATTAGCATGGAACACCAAGTATGGTAAAATATAGGGGTGGATTTACTCTTATGGTAGGTTGAAAATAGGTTGTTTACTAGAAGGAGGAGGAGGAGGAAGTGAGCAAAGGTGGGAATACAGGAAAGGGGCACAATTTTATAGTAAACTCCTAGTTTCGATACCATAGTGAAAGGAAGTCTTACAAAAGGATCCAATTGGATAGTGCAGAGTGCCATGAAAGTAAGAAGGGGATAGTCGCCTGTCTCAAGCCTATCCAAATGAGTCACATGGCCTCCATGAAAGCTGCCAGAAGCCAGTATTGGTGCAGTCTGGGTAGCTCTGCTACAGGGGCTGTGAGCCAAGGATCACCAACTTGGGAGAATGTGGGATGGGCACTTGTGGAATCTTAGATCAGTCTGCTAGCACTCCCTGCCAAAGAAAGGAGCACCCTGGACACCCCCAGAGGATATGTAAGATGTCTGAATCAGGTTGAGTGCAGTGCCAGCAACCTAAGTGGAGTAGGAGACCCATGAGGTGCAAGCCTTTGGGAATCCTGAACCATATGTGCATCATTTTAATCTGAATCAAATTACTTTTTGTGTCTCAGTAAGCATGGTGTGCCATCCAGAGGCCATCTTCCCACTGCTGCAGGGGAATAGGGTAACCCAATTTTTGTTCCCACTATTTTTTGGTGGAGTTTAAGATCAGATTCTGGGCATCTCTAATTGTGGCATAAGTTCTGTTGGCCAACCCTCATGAGGTTGATGGGAGGTCTGTGTTCTGTAGCCAGAGACAAGGGGATTGGGGATTAATCTATCAAAGGCCTGTATGTCTGCTTTAAGCTGCAAGAACCTGCAAAAGTTTCAGTCAGGAAGACCAATCTAGGCTTGGATTTGCTGAAAGGAAAATAAGGTGTCTGCCGCTGAGATTGAGATGTCTGAGATAAGTCTGATGCCTTTGCTTGCCCATCCCATCCATATTATGGGTTGCCCACCAACTCAAATATACTGATTCTGCTAAATGTAAGTGAGAGGATGGGGCAGGGGAACCTAAAGGCTTTGGGGACAGAGATGAGGGCAATGCATTTGTCCCACACCTGCAAGGTGGCAAGTGTGATGGGACTGGAAGTAAGACCACCTGAAGGTTTATGCCCTAACAGGACAGTAGGACAGGGAACCCAAGTGGTGCTTGTTTCGATCTGCACCCATTGTGGGGATTCATCTGAGAGGGGGAGGAGCCATCTGTATGCTTGTACCATACAGTAAATCAAGGCATATCCTTTGAACCGTGGCCGTCTGAGGCCTCCCCTGGAAAAGTGTACTTATAGCTTCCACTTGCTAACATGAGGAGGCTTGCCCTCCCACAAATAGTGGCTGATGAGGTGCTCTATCTTCAGAAAGATTTTGCTGGGGACAGTGATAGGTAAATTACAGAAGAGGTATGAGACTTGAGGAAGTGCAAACATGTGTATGCCCTTATTCTTATTAATTTAGTTATATATTTATTTATTTATTTATTTATCTCAAAAGTTTCACCAGGAAAGACATACTGAGCTTGTAACAGTTAATTTCCTGATGCATTCTGGGGAGTTGGAAGAGGAGAAAAGAAGATATGCAAGTACATTGTATCAAAAAACCATTTAAAAAATATTTTAAAAAAATCTTCCCTGTCAATGTCGAATTAATTTTTAGTCAGTGCCTAATTTCATGCTCAAAGTCCATGAGTAGAGGAGAAAAATTGCTTGATATTAGGTCCACATAATTAGTAGTGATCCTGACTGCAGATACTTGAAACCATCCCGTCCACTTTACGGTATCGTGTCACAAGAGTGACCCAAAATGAGTGACAAGAAATCAAGCAAATCATTTTTGAGTGCTTTTATTGTGGGCTACCCTGCAGAATAGCAAGAGTATGGGATAGTGGCCAGGGGGAAGGGTGAATGGAAGGGAGAAATAGGGAGGGGAAGGCCACTGTTCAACCTGTGCAACTGCCAAAAGCAGTGAGACAGGGTAGCAAGGGCAGAGAAGTGTGCTGATCACCGTGGACTCTAGTCCCTTCATTTGTTGTTGAAATTACAAATAATTGTGTAGCCCACTATTTGCTAGGACAGTGGGTTAGAACATCAGGAGGTAGCTGGGTGTTATAGTCCAGGAAGGAGGAAAAGAACGACAAGAGTGCTCTTGTTTTAAATACTTTTATTCAGGGAGATAGATCTAGAGCCATAGTGACTCCCACAACTATTTGCATGGATTATTGCAGTCACAACTAGTGCAGAAAGGAGATTGCTATAGGTGTGACCCTCACTCCTTCTGGGTAACGCACAGCATAAATTCAGACGCTCACATGAGTGCTTTTGTAGCAACCACTGTTAGAGCTTATGCGACCGACAAAGCAGTGAGACAGGGTAGCAGGGGCAGAGAAGTGTGCTGATCACCGTGGACTCTAGTCCCTTGATTTGCTGTTAAAATTACAAATAATTATGTAGCCCACTATTTGCTAGGGCAGTGGGTTTGAACATCAGGAGGCAGCTGGGTGTTGTAGTGCAGAGAGGAGGAGAACTAGACTACAAGAGTGCTTTTGTTTTAAATACTTTTATTCTGGGAGATAGAGCTAGAGCTGTAGCAACTCCCACAACTATTTGCATGGATTATTGCAGTCAAAACTAGTGCAGTAAGGGGATTGCTGTAGGTGTGACCCTCGCTCTTTCTGGGTCCAGCACAACATAAATTTAGACGCTGTCGCAAGCAGCATGAGTGCAAGTGGCACACCTCAGAGTGCTGAGACTCACGGAGACACATGCAAAGACACATGCGGAGACACATGAGTCTAGCGCATGTTGTCGTGTTACATGGAGAGAGGGGAGAGGGTGGTAGCTGACCCATTATGGGCTGTTGGAGCTAAGGAGCCATGAGTAGCAACAAAGTGAGGGACAGGTGGGAAACAACAGGAGTCACACCAGTGTTCAGTATGATTAGAAACATAGAAACATAGACTTTGACAGCAGATCAGGACCACTTGGCCCACCCAGTCTGACCATTTCCCTACCTACTGGATAAGCTGCAGATTCTAGTTAACCAACAGCTTACTTCCTGCAACCCCCCACTATAATTGCCTTATGGCTGTCCCATGCATGTTTGAATTCTCCCACTGTTTTAGACCCAACGACCTCCTCAGGAAGGTGGTTCCATGTATCCACCACTCTCTCTGTGAAAAAATATTTCCTCACATTACCCCTGAGTCATCCCCCCTCTATCTTTAAATTGTGCACCCTTGTTCTTACACATCTCTTTTTCTGAAAGATGATACCCTCCTGGACGTTGTTGATTCCCTTGAGGTACTTGAAAGTTTCCATCATGTCCCCCCTTTTCCTCCTTTCATCAAGAGTATATATAATAAGCTCTCTCAGTCTCTTTTCATATACAGTAGTTTCTGTTGCAGACCCTGCACCATTTTAGTTGCCCTCCTCTGGACTGCTTCCATCCTGTCTATGTCCTTGCATAAATGAGGTCTCCAAAACTGCACACAGTACTCCAGATGGGGTCTCACCAACTGTCTGTATAGAGGGATAACCACTTCCCTTTTTCTACTTGTGATGCCCTTTCCTATGCATCCCGGTATACCCCTGGCTCTCCTTACCGACTTTTCACATTGCTTACCCACCTTTAGATCATCTGATATGACTACCCCCAGATCCCTTTCCATTTTCGTTGTTGTTAGTACCTCTCCCGCTATCATGTACTCTTCTCCTGGGTTTTTGGTTCCCAGGTGCATTACTTCACACTTCTTTGCATTGAATCTAAGTTGCCATAAGTCTGACCATTCCTCCAACCTTGCCAAGTCCCTTCTCATCTTTTCTACCCCCTCTTGTGTATCAACTCTGTTACAGATCTTTGGGCCATCTGCAGAGAGGCATACCTTTCCCTCCAGACCCTCTGCAATGTCACCAATAAAGATGTTAAAGAGGACTGGACCCAGTACTGAGCCCTGAGGTACTCCACTAGTAACCCCCCTTTCTTTGGAATGTGTTTCATTCACTATTACCTTCTGTGTCCTGTTGTGCAAGCAGTTTGCTACCCAGGCTACCACCCTGGGACCCACTCCTAGGGTGGCTAGCTTGATTATTAATCTTTTGTGCTGGACCGTGTCAAATGCCTTGCTAAAGTCTAGGTAGGACATATCCACAGCCCCTCCCTGGTCTATTACTTTGGTCACCCAGTCAAAGAAATCGATTAGATTCATCTGACATGACCTTCCTGCTGTAAGTCCATGCTGCTTTGGGTCCTGTGCCCTGCTGGCCTCTAGGTACTCAACAATTCTTTCTTTCAGACGTGATTCCATATGTTCCCTACCATTGAGGTCAAACTGACAAGTCTGTAGTTTCCTGTTTCTGCCTTGCTCCCACTTTTGTGAAGGGGAATCACATCTGCCTTCCTCCAGTCCTCAGGTACCACCCCATCCTGCCATGATTTGTTAAAAAGTGTGGTCAGTGGTGTCACTAGGTCCTCCCTTAGTTATTTTAGGATTCTGGGGTTAATCCCGTCAGGCCCCACTGCTTTGTCCACCTTGAGTTTTAGGAGTTCTTTCAGGACTCTTTCTTCTGTGAATGGACTGGTGTCAACCCCACCACCCAGAGTGCTTCTATTGTCTGGTTTAGGTAACTCCTCCTCATCTTCTTTTGTGAATACTGAGAAAAAGTATTCATTCAGTATCTCTGCCTTTTCACTGCCTCCCTCTTCCCACCTCCCCTCTGCTTTATTAATCTTCACTATCCCTCCCTTAACCTTTCTATGCTCCCTAATGTACCTATAAAAGATTTTATCCCCCTTCTTAACTGAGTTGGCATTTTTTCCTCAGTTTGGGCCTTTGCTATTCTGACTGCCTTCCCCACTTCTTTCTGCTTTAATTGATACAGTTCCCTGTCGTGCTCCTGCTGTGATTCCTTATACTTTTTGAATGCAGCCTTTTTCTCCTTAACCTTCCCTGCCACCTCTTTTGAGAACCATAGTGGTTTTTCACTCCGCTTTGTTTTCTTTATTTGTTTCACACAAAGGCTTGTTGCCTCTATGATGGCAGTTTTGATTTTTCTCCATTGTTCTTCCACCCCTCTTTTTTGGCCATTTGCTAGTGCATTCTTCTGGTATTCACCCATTTTGCCAAAGTCAGCCCTTCTAAAGTCCAGTATCCATGTTTTTGTATGGCTTATCTCCATCATTGTGCTCTTTGTGAAGCACACTGTGCAGTGGTTGCTTGTTCCCAGAAGTCTACTGACTTTTTAAATTAGTGATCCTCTCTCCATTTGAGAGTACCAGGTCTAGTATTGCTCCCTCCCAAGTGGGTTCCAACACTAGCTGTCTAAGGCCTGCCCCCTGCAGGGCATCGAGAATGACCCTGCTCTTGGATGTGGCTGCAGTACATGTCATCCAGTTCACATTTGGCATATTCAGGTCCCCCAACAGTATCTCCCCTTTTTCAGCCATTTTGAGAATGTCCTCTATCATTTTCTTGGCCATTTTCTCCCCTTGATACGGGGGTCTGTATACAACCCCTGTGCAGATTGTGATGCCATTCCCTGTCTCCAAGGTGACCCAGAGCGCCTCTTGTCCTCCCTTTTACTTTTTGTTCTGTAGCTTTGATCCATTCCCTTATGTATAGAGCTACTCCACCTCCTCTTTTACCTTCCCTGTACCTTCTATAGATTGTGTACCCTGGTATGTTGACATCCCAGTCATGGTTCTCTGTGTACCATGTTTCTGTGACTGCCACAATATCCAATTGTTCATCTTCCATCAGGGCTACTAGCTCAGGAAGCTTGTTTCCCTGACTACGGGCATTGGTACTCATTGTCCTCCATTTAATATTGGCTTTATCTTTTTTCCCCCCATCTCTGCTCTTATTGCCCTTGTCTATTTTTCCATTTAACCCTGTCCTGCCCTGTGTTGAGCTCTGTACCTCAGTGTTTACCTTACTACCTGACATGTTTTGTGAGGGCAGGCTTGAAATTTCCTGCCTTTTTTCAGCACCTCCCCCTTTGGCTAGTTTAAAAGCTTGCCAAGAAAGCATTTCAACCTGTCACCTAGGAGCGTGGTTCCTTTCGTGGACAGATGCAGACCATCATGCCAGTATAGACCTTTATCTCTCCAGGTGGACCCTCAGTCCCCAATGAAGCCAAAGCTCTGTGCTCTGCACCCATTTTGCAACCATTCATTAAACTGCATGGTGTGCAGTACCCTAGCCTCACTCCTGCCATGGACTGGAAGCACCTCTGAGAAGGTTACCATGCTTGCTACCCATCTGAGGCCCCTCCCCAACTCCACAAATTCATTCTGCACTGCATTGATCCCATGCCTAGCTAGGTCATTTGTCCCAAGGTGGACAATGATATCTAGATATCTAGATATCAGATGGATTGAAAACTGGCTAGCTGGATGCACCCAGAGAGCAGTGGTTGGTGGGGAGCTCTTGAACCCTAGAGAGGTCGGTAGTGGGGTACCACAGAGCTCGGTCCTGGGCCCTATCCTGTTTTATGCATACATATTGGACATCAGGGAGGGCATAGGATGTGAAATGAGTCTCTTTGCTGATGACTCCAAGATGGGAGCAGTAATTGAGGGGGAAGAAGGGAGGTTGACCCTGAAAGGGGACCTGGACACCCTGTAAAGCTGGGCTCACACATGGAAATTAAATTTCATTATCATCAAGTGTAAGGTGTTACAGCTTGGGCGGGGAAACCCTAAACACGAGTACACCCTGGGAGGGGAGGTGCTGGAGGCCTCAATAGGGGAAAAAGACCTAGGGGTCATGGTGGATGCATGTTTGAATAACTCTGAGCAGTGCAGGAGAGTGGCTAGCAAGGCAAACAGGATGTTGGAATGCATCATAAGGGGGATCACCTCTAGGATCAGGGAGGTGATTCTGCCTCTATACAATGGACTGGTTAGACCACACCTTGAGTACTGTGTACAGTAATGGAGACCACACTTGAAGAGGGACATACAGCTCCTGGAGAGGGTACAGAAGAGGGCAACTAAGATGATATGAGGACTAGGGGATTTGACGTATGAGGACAGACTTGAGGAACTCTGCCTGTTTTCATTGGAGGAGAGGAGAAACAGGGGGACATGATTGAGGTCTTCAAGTACCTCAAGGGAATAAATAGGGTAATCATGGAGGGGATCTTTAGACTAAAGCAGGGAGGTATCACCAGAGGGCATGGTTTGAAGTTGGAAGGTGGAAGGGTGAGGGGGAAAAGAAGAGGAGGTTTTTCACTGAGACGGTGGTGGACCCTTGGAATGCACTGTCTGGTGAGCTGGTTCAGAGATCCACAGTGAAGGGTTTCAAGAGAAGGTGGACAGACACAGAAAGTGGATGTACCAGATGATGGCCTGGCCCAGAGGGGTGTGGATGGATGATAGGGGTTTCTGGAACACAAGGGGGGGAGGGCCTTAGCACCCAACTAGGGATCTGAGGTTTGAGCAGACTCAATAGACCATCAAGGCCTAATCTGCTGGCAGTTACTATGTTAGTTCCCTCTCCTGTGACGCTGCTTCTGCTATCCCAAAGATTCGCTTCCTGTCCCTCCAAGCCATGGCACCATGCAGGCACCTTACTTCCTTCTACTCTCCCTTCCCCAGTTTTACCCCCCTAACAATTGAGTCCCCTATCAGAAGCTGTTTCTTTTCCCTGTGGTGTCCCTTGCCACCCTTTTGTGGGTCTCCCTTGTGGATGTCCTCAGCATTCTTCTGGGTCTCCACTGAGGGTGCCATCATAGAGGAACCTTGCTCTGCCAGAATGGCATATGATTTGTGTAGAGGTACAACTAGTGGGCTTTGCCTCTGGTCCACCACCCGCACCCTCCCAGAACCCACTGTGGTCCAACTGCTCTTGATACTTGGCAACCTCTGAAGCAGTGGTTGTGGCAGGGGTGCTCTTTAGGTAGGGGAGGCCTCCTTAGTCCTTGCTAATTCAGCCTGGAGGTGGGGAACCTCCTCCCTCAGAGCTGACATTTGCCTGCAAATAGAACAGCAATGCAGTTTCCAGAATTTCTCCCGGAAAACTGCTGCCCCACAGCCAGTGCATTGCACTGCTCCCCACATGTCCCTCTCGCTTATAATATACAATATGTAATATATATATATATATATATATATATTTTTTGTTATTATTATTTGTGGTGTACTTACCCTTTATGCACTGTGCTGGGTTATTAAGAATATGACAATTCTTTCAGTATTAACGGCTGAAGGGGACCTGTTGGTAAGCTGCATTGGCTGCAGTATGTTTAAAATGGCTGATGACGGGACTGATTATACTAGCTGTGAGTGTACAAAATGTGTATTAAACAAAGAGCGCCACCATAATTTAAACAAGGTTACAGAATGACTTGAGACATAAGAACACAGCCAGAAGGAGCTAACTGCTAAATTGAAAATTCTCTCTAGTTCAAACAAAAATTATGCTTCCAAGGATGAGAGTAGGTTAATAATAGGACTGGGAAAAATAAAGGAAGATGGCGATAGTGTAGGGAATAAACAGGGTTAATGGAGTGAGGTCACAAAAGTAAAAAGGAAGTGCAGAGGACAAAGCCCATTGACACCAGTCCCAAAAAGCTTAATGGGGACATCAGGGAAGATAGGTCTATGACAACAATGGGAAGGTCAAATTAAGATGTTCAGGGTCAGAGTACTAACAATGGTATGGAAAGAAGCATATTGGATGGGATACCAGTTGAAAATAGCTACAGTATTTTGGGAGAGTCAAATCAACCCTACACAATGGAGACAGAATGCAATTTGGGTGCAGATCAGCAGGGATGAAAGAGAGATTTGGCCCCAAGACAAGTTATAGTAGTAGGGGATTCTATTATAAAGTACACAGATCAATATATTTGCAGAAATGATAAGGAAAATAACATGTTTAGCAGTTTCTCTGGAGCAGGAGCCTTGGACTTATACAACATGGCAGATAATATATTTAGAGATGCAGGGGAACATCCATTAGTAGTGATTCATGTAAGCATTAATGACATATCAAGGAAGACATTGCCTGAGATGCAAAAAGATTACATCAAGCTGAGAAACTGAATGAAAAAGGTTGTGAGATTATGGTCTTGGAAATAGTACCTGAACTAAGAGCTTCAGTTTATAAGCAGAAAAGAATAGCACTGGCTAATGAGTGGTTGAATAGATGGACAAATTTAAGTGAATGTCATTTTATTAGGTGCTGGGGACATTTAATAATAGGAACAAATTGTTCTGCAAGGATGGGCTTCACCTAAACTTTAGAGGAAGTAGGATACTAGGAACAAGGATGTGTCAAGAAATAGAAAAGTGTTTAAACTAGTGAGTGGGGGAATGACAATGGTTGACAACAAGGAGAATATTCATAGTTATAGTGAAAACAGTAAGACTTCAATTTTGAGGGCCCTGTTCTTTAATGCTAGAAGTCTGAATGGGGACAGCATGGCTGAACTTGAGATGTTAATGAGAATTGATGATTTGGATATTGTTGGAACGGTTGAAACCTAGTGGAGTGAAGATACTGCATGGACTCAACAGATCCCCCGTTATAGGATCTTAAATAACAACAGGTCAGAGAGAAGGGGTGGTGAAGTTGCCCTTTTCAGTAGGAAGGGAGTAGAATTTATGATCATTAATGATAGCCATGCTTATGGTAGTATCAAAATTATCAGTATAGACTTGTTGAGGATAAAGGGTAAGAAATGTAGGATGATTGTCTTTTATAGACTGACGAATACTAACATGGGTGAGATGGGAGCATTTATAGAGTAAATTGAAAATCAGGCAGAAGGTACAGATATATTGTTAATGGGAGATCTGAACAAGCTGGATATAGAGTGGGGAAATAAAAATATAGGTAACAACTCGTCTGGTAGGATCCAGGAAGAATTGATGGCAGTGGGGGTCCAGCAATGTGTTCACGAGGTTACAAGGGGAGATAATATTTTGAATGTCCTGCTTACTAATATCACTGATATTATTCAACACGTAAATATAGGACCCCAAATAGGTTCACGTGACCATAACTCTATTACTTTCTTATTGGATAGGGTTAACAATTTTGTAAAGGGCAGTGCAATTCAGGTCCTCTATAACAGGGTAGATTATGGTGCCATAAAAGAGAGATTGAGGGGGCTGAACTGGAGACATATGATGCTTAGTCTATCTTCCAAAGAATCATGGGAACTTTTTGTGAATATTATGAAGGAGATGGTAGAAACTCACATTCCAAATAAGAAAAGCATATAATCCTAAGGGGAAAAAGCTACCTTGGTTAAATTGGGTATAATTCGACTCTATAAGAAGAAAGCATTGTTTCAGAAAATGAAGAAACATTAAACAGTGAATATTAGGTGTAGATATAGGAATGTAATAAGACAACTGAAAAAAGAAATAAAGAATTAAAAGAAACAGTAGGAATTTAAACTTGCAGTGAGGAAAAATGACACAAAATGGTTCTACACCTATGTTAACAATAGAAATGGGGGAATAAAATGGTAGGCCCGTTTAAATATATGTGAGAACATGACCTCCAAGCCAAAGGACATGCAGAAGAGTTTAACAAATACTTTAGGGCAGTGTATAAAGAACATGATTACAATGTAGATAAGCATGTATCCGGTATGGGAGAATTAAACCCAGAGGAAATAATAACACTGGATAAGGTGGTGAAGAGAATAAGGCGTTTAAAGGTGGATGGGGCTGCGGGTGCAGACAGGATCCATCTGGGTTTTTTGAGGGAGTTGGAGGAGGAGCTGGCACCAGTAATTACTCTTTTGGGTCAAAAATCACTAGCTGAGGGTTTTGTGCCTGATGAGTGGAGATCAGCCTATATGATACCAATTTTTAAAAAGGGGGAAAAGGAGTGAGGCAGCAAATTACCAGCCAGTGAGCCTGACCTCTGTAGTTGGAAAGATTATTGAGGGGATCCTCAATGATGAGAACACAAAGTTCTGGCTGGGAGAGGACTACTGGATAACAGTCCGGATGGATTTGTTAGAGGCAGATCATGCGAGACTAACCTGATTTGCTTTTATGACTATATCAGTAAACAGGCGCATGAGGGAAGGAGTGTGGACATGGTAATGCTTGATTTTAGTAGAGTGTTTGACATGGTCCTACACGGGAAAATAACTGAAAAACTTATTAGTGTGGGCATAGATATGGTCATTGTGAAGTGGATCAGGCACTGGCTGATGGAAAGAACACAGCAAGTGAGGATACAGGGCTGTTTGTCAGGAGCTGAGAAGGTTACAAGTGGAGTTCCACAGGGGTCGGTGCTGGGGCCATTGTTGTTTAGTATTTTCATAGGTGACCTGGGTATAATAAGTGAAAACAAATTAGTTAAATTTGCGGATGATTTGAAATTGGGAGATGTAGTGGACGCGTTCAGTGATAGGCTAATTTTTGTACAGGACTTAATACACATCCCAGAGTGGGCAGCAAAGAACGGGATGAACTTTAATATGGAGAAATGCATTATTATGCATCTGGGAAGACATAATATTCAGCAACAGTACTTTATGCAGGACTTTAAGTTAAAAGTTTCAAAGTGTGAGAAAGACCTGGGGGTTTATATACAGAATGACTTAAAAAGTGAAACCCATAGTAAAATTACCACAAATAAAGTGATGCATTTAGTAAACTGAATTAGAAGGCAGTTCCAGTCCAGAAATGAGGGGGTTTTGTTGTCATTACACAGAACATATGTTAGGCCGAGTCTGGACTATTATTCTACGGTCTGGAGCCCTTTTTTTGAGGAGGGATGTGAAGTTATTAGAAAGACCACAGAGATCAATTACAAAGATGATATCAGGTTATGGGGAAAAACCATATGAGGAAAGATTGAAAACATTGGGGTTGTGGTCATTGGGCGCTAGAGGAAATGGGGGGGGGATTTATTGCTGCTTTATAAAATGCTGAAACAGGAAGATCTAAGGAATGAGTTGGGATTGCTATTTAGGGAGAATACGTATAATTTAAGAGGGCATGATAGGCAATTGGAGGAAGAAAGGAGTAGGACTGGCATGAGAAGGCTTGGCTTCAAGTGTAGGGTAATAAGGATGTGGAAAAAATGACATGTGGAAGTGGTTAAAGCAGAACGTTTTGTACCTTTAAAAATAGGTTGGATAAGTACTATGCTGAAGTTGGTAACACCTGTTACCTCCACTGAAATGGTGGGGAGAGCCTATATGGGCCATGACTTGTTAGCATTCCTAAACCCTCCAGTTTGAACTCTAGTATGAAGGGGAAGGACAGGGAAAAGGTTTTCAGGTACTAGTGTACCTGCTGCCACTGAGCTAGCCATGTGGCATGGTGATGTAGGAAGCTAGCTCTGGCAGAGCAGGTACTGGGTTCGAGACCGGGAGTGGGTTACGCTTAATTTTTTGCAAGATCTGGATTTTGCCCCCTTCCCAACATGCACCCCCCCAGAGTTGAGAATCCCAATTCAGGGGGGTGCAGGGGCTTAACCCTGACCCTCCAAAAACACTTCCATCCGGAAGTCGGGTCACCTTAAAGTGCATATTGCCGATTCATTTTTTGGTGATATACACTAGCCATATTATCAATCACTGTTTTGCAGTCACTGTTATGTCATGGAACCCCACTTTACCCGTGTGCACTGACAGTAACAACTGTCACAGAGAGAATTCAGAAGGAAGAGGGTTGTTTTACTGTAATTAACACTTAGTCCCGGCATGGCAGCAAAGACAGAGAGGACTTCAAAGAAGGAGGGAATGAGAGCTCAGGCTTTGCCAGATTAAAAAGGAGGTCGACTGCATAGATGTGCACTAGATAGGCAGAACCCTGCAAAATAATCCTCTTTATTGTTGATTTTGACAGCAGTATCCTTGATAAGGCATCCAGGGCTAGCAGAAATATGAGGGATGAAAGGGGCAGCTGTGCCGTGTCCCTCTGTGAAAGGTAAAAGGGGGAGAAAATAGTTTGGTTTGTGAGAACCACTGCTGAGGGGTCACTGTGCAGAGTATGCACCCAGCTCCTGAGATCTGGCCCAAAGCTGTACATTTCAAGCATGTCACACAGATATCCCCAATCCACAGAATCAAAAGCTTTGTGGAAATCAAACAGCCAAGGCTGCTATGTGAACAGATACAGACCTAGGCGCGCCTTTAAGTTTACAAGTGTCCTGAGGTGGTCAGCCCCAGACTTCCCATTCTGGAAACCAGCCTGAGTGTGTTGAATTAGGCCAGGCAGGGCAGTCTCTAATCTGGAGGCCAGTGCCTTGGCCAGGATCTTAGTGTCTGTAAAGATAAGGGGGATAGAGAGGAAGTTCATGCAGTCCACGGGATCATTCGATTTATTGGAGAGCAGCATGACAATTCTTTCCCCAGTCATTTTGGGAAGACAGTTGTTGCACTGTACTTCCCTGAGGGATGCATGTAGAGGAGGGATGATAACATCTGGTATAAGGCAGTAGAGATCTGTCATAAAACCCATCCCTTTCTGGGGCTTTCCTGGTGGACAGTGAGACAGTGAGAGGATGTTGCAAAGCTCTGCTTCCATTATGAGCTTGTCCAGTTCCTCCAGAACAGTTTAGGTATAGGAGTGTCCACCAGGAAATCCTGAAGCCTGGAGAGAGTAGAGCCAGCTGTTTATGCTGAGTACAGTTGTTCATAGAACTGATGTAGTATTTGGTTAATGTCCGCCGATCTTATGGCAGTGGAGCCATCTGACCTATACACAGTCGAGATTATGCCTGTCTGTCTGTTATTTCTGGATTCTGAAGGCTAAGAGCCTGCTACCTTCCTCCCTCAACTCCCAAATGTAGCGCTTTGATTGCAGTAATTGCCATTTTGTCTTACAGTTAAGAAGAGTGTTAATCTGGTATTTCAGGCCCATAATCGAAGCAGTAAGCGAGGCCCGTGGTGATAGATTATTTTTATGCTAACTCTCCAGTTGAGCAAGTAAGTCAGACTTGTAGGGATCTGATCTTGGTGTTTCTTCCTTTCCATAGGGAGGAGGAGAATTCTTTTATACACCCACTCAAGTAGGTTTTAAAAGCCTCCCAGTTGGTACCCCTCCCAACCTCCCCAGTATCATTAGTGGTGAAATACAATGTGGCTTCCTGCCAGATCCAGTCCTCAGACTTAGGGTCTGTGATCAGAAGTGGCTTACATTTCCAGTGAGGGGATTTGGGTTCATCCCCCAGTGGTTAAAAGCAAAGGCACACGGGGCATGATCAGAGATAATAATGCATCCTATAGAAGGGCTGTAATACCAGGTATGGCCAAAGCATCTGCCAGACAGTAGTCAGTGCAACTGTTGGTATCTTGAACACTGGATTAAAAAGAGTAGTCTTGACCAATAGGGTTATCTCTTCTCCAAAGGT
The DNA here is from genome assembly GCA_016271365.2 of Neoceratodus forsteri. Classification (NCBI taxonomy): domain Eukaryota; kingdom Metazoa; phylum Chordata; order Ceratodontiformes; family Ceratodontidae; genus Neoceratodus; species Neoceratodus forsteri. The sequence goes on along the minus strand of CM057455.1, from coordinate 528,523,164 downwards.
CCATGAGACCCCGCTCTTCCACCATACATTGGAGTGCCACCTGAGCCTTGGGATGAGAGTCAGGGGAAACCTTGGACCTGTTGAGGAAGAGATCTGGGGTTATGTTAAAATCCCCCCCCCCCAAAAAAAAGTAGAGGGATACAATTACAGTGTCAGTGGCTCAGTAGGTAGCACACTCACCTCTGAGGCCGAGAGATCAGAGGGCTGTGGGTTCCGTTCCCACATCTGGCACTTGGGTTAATATCCCAGTACTGACACTGTAATGCAGCATGAGAGGGGTGCTGCATTTCTGAGGTGCCGTCTTTCGGATGAGACGTTAAACCGAGGTCCCATCTGCCTGGATTGGTGGTAGTTCAGGTGGATGTTAAAGATCCCATGGCACTTATCGAAAAGAGTAGGGGAATTTCCCTGGTGTCCTGGCCAAATTTCCCTCATTCACTAAAAATACCACCAACAGCTTAATCTGGTTCAAGGTCAGTTGGCATTCATCTGTTTCCCCCTCCCCCGGGTCGTGCCTGAAAATAGGCAGGATTTGTCTAGTGCACTTACCCAGTCAACAAAAGCTAAAATAAAATAAATAAAAAAATAAAAAAATGTTCTACATGCATATCTGCCAAAGCCTGGCTGAGATGATGAAAGAAGTCAGTATCATCTCTGTTAGGTGTATAAATGGATGGCAAAAGTACCTGCCCCACAGGGTATGACATCTTGGTCACCTCCCATCTCCCTTGGGTGTCACTGAGTGTTTTTTCAACAGTCTAGTTTTAGGTTCAGTTAATCAATATCTTAATCCATTTAGACTTTCTAAAGATGAATCTATGGACCATCTGACCATTCTTCCCTATCTGCACATGCACCCATGTTAACTCATGACTCTGTAAATAGGATTTCCAGAAAAAGGGTTGCATCTATACTAAAAATGGTAACTTTATTTTATTTGTCATATGCCTCACCACTGTAATCTAATCTGTTAATATATTTTACTGTCATATGACTTGTACAAGTGCCTGCAGTACTGCACTTTCACCTTGTATGAATGTTCTTGTAATGTTGTCTGAACATGTCTAATATGTATACTCCCTCTCACCCTACCCCCAGAGTGTATCTGGAATCGAGCAGTAGTCTGCTCAGCATTCCTTCCTGGTGAAACCTTTAAATAAAAAAAATAAATCTGTCCCACCAACCTTTTACTTAGCCAGTCAGCAGTCTTATCTGTGACGTGTATCTGTTGGAGAAGTGCTATGTCAGTCCTAAGGGACTTGAGGTATTGGAGAAGCTTTGCTCACTTAACTGGGTGATTTAATCCCTTCACATTCCATGACAACATCCCCACTGGGGAATCTTCTTCCTGACCCACCACATTGTGATCACAAAGACATCCTGAGCAAGGAACACCTAAGAGTGTCCTGGGATCCCTGGTCAGGACATGTGATGCAGTCGCTATATAACAGAATGGTGACTGGGTAGATAGTTGTAACAAGAATTTTACACACACTTGAGGTGTGGGATGCCACATAAACCCCGATAGTGAAGCTCTAGGGGTTTATAAAGGCATCCCACACTGAGGGTGTGTGTAAAATTTGAGTTTTACACACATATCCAGCCTTTATTTCATATACTTGCTGGGGAGTGTTTTTTCACCACAGCAATTATATAAACTAAACTGTATCTTATTGTTCTTTGTTTGGACTTTGTCCTATTTTGTACTGTCCTGGGTCGTACCTGAAAATAGGCAATTGTTTTGTCTACTGTGCTTACCTGGTCAACAAAAGCTAATGAATAAATAAATAAATAGTCATCCCAGTGGAGCAGCAGACTGGTTGAGTTTCAGTGCAGTCTGCAGTTCGAGTGGCTGCCACAACCTAATGTTTCCCTTTTCTTGTTTTTAAGAATAAACATTAGAGGAGAAAATGTAGTTATTTTTTTTTATTATTTAAAGTAACTTACCACCAAGTGCGACCATCAGTGAAGTCTCCAGTGATAAGGAAGCAGAGTAAAGGAAAAGCATCGGATGGCGCATGCATGGTCCGAGGGAAACCCGGCTTGTGTTCGCCGTTATAATCAGCAGGATAAATAGCAAATTATAACCATGTTTCCCTATGGGGAAAAAATGCTAGCCAGTAATTATAACATGATAGCTAATCCAACATAAACAAGAACAGAGGTGCCCAGATTCCTCCGAGTGAACATAATAGCACAACTAACAACTAATTAACAGATCAGGCAAATAACAACACAACCAAGGACTCTGCTACAAAAACAAGAAACAACAACCAACAGCTACCTAGATCTAACTGAGACAGGCAGATGCCCAGGCTAGACTGTGGCACTGCAGGTGACAAAAGCACTCTGGCAAGCCAGGAAATGGAATGCCTGCTGCTATAGCTGGAAAGAAGGGAAAATCCTCTATGTACTGTCAACAGAGGCACTGACAAGGGTAGTAATAGAAAACCACTGTGTTTCTTGCCCAAATCCTGAAGTAACTGTTCTGTAATGGAGATATCCAAACATTCACCATATCCAAACACTGACTACTCGTACAGGAGGTCAGACCAGTGTTGCAGTATCTGCCCACCCTACAAGAAAAACAGGGAAAGTTAGGATTCTGGCTACATTTGAAAACACACAGCTCCTTGGTATGTGGGGGTGTTTGGAGGAAGGGGACAGTCACTTGCAGGGGTGAATAGCAAGCTCACATCCCATACAGTATAGCAGTAGATGACTGAGGTCAAGGGTCTCTCAGGTAACCTGCCTGAAAAAAAGAACCTGGGAGACAACACCACCCCCCTCTACACCTCTACTAGTGAAGAGGAACAAGTAGGTGCACACATAGCAACAGTGACACTAGACTTGTGCCCAAACAGAAGGAGATATGAGGGAAATGCGTATCCATAAGAAGATCAAGCATGGTGAGCCTGTCACCCCCCCCCATACCAAGAACATATCTAGTGAACCTACTCACCTTCAGGTTAGAGACCTGGGGGAGATGGTGGGATCAGTAGCCTCAAAAGGGTGTAGATAAATATACCAAAATGCCAGAGGTAGTATGCTGCAGTGGGCATGGGGGAGTGGCACAGTAAGAAAGCAGCAGTGTACCAAGCTCACCCTCTCCCTCCACATACAACAGACTATGCATTATCTGTATGTGACCCTCCCCTAGCACATGCCCACTACAGAAAAATTGGGCAAGTGAAAGAAACCCACAACATTAAAGAGGTGCTAACTCTATGCAAGTGCTTGTCAGACAACTATTACGTCCTGCACTCTGAGGTGGAAAAAATACAGAGACGAGATGGTCACTTTCATCAGTCTGTTTAAGGCAGAGGTGCTGCAGCACCAGACACCTGATTCAAAATAATGGGATAGGCCCAGAAGCTGGTGAGATATCCATATCACAATTGTCACCTACAATAGAAATCCAGGAGGGTGACAGCATCTTTGTAGGTGCAGTGGTAGACTAATGCTAGAGCAAGGATGGAATGACAGTGAATGGTGCTAAATCTTCACCCAAGTCTGTGGCAGCTTTGCAGGTGGAGGGGAGGAGATGGAGTGATCCCAAGGTGCCTGATCCTTGTGGCTGTGGGTGTGGAACCTCCTACAGTCACAAACAAGGCACAGCATGTCTTTGTGGGTGCTATTCTTAGTGCCGGATTTTCTTCTGCACCTGAATGAGTTTCCCAGCCATCAGTGTCCTTGGACGGTGACATGTTATCCTCCAAGGAGAGGGGTTGTGTTGCTCTCGTAGTCCCGGTTTAGTAGGCTGATGTTTCCTGTGGCTGTTAAAGTTTGCCTCCCACCATTGATCTGATCCCCCCCCAAAGCCTTCTGTGGGGGTAATGTCAATCTACAGAGATGGCCACCCATGCTGTATGAGAGCACAAGTTACTTGAGGGCTTCTGCACTCATGTCCCCGACCACTTCTGTATATGCAATAGTTAGTGAGCCCATGGAAACAACAGGCACACCACGCCTCATAAAATGCAGACCTGAGAGGGGCATATTCTTTCAATTTCAGTACAAACTTCATAGAGTCATCTTGATGCAGTGATATTTTGACCCTCTTCCTGCTCATGTGGACTTTTTCCCATGCCAGTTTAATTAACTGCTCCTTCACTGAGTATCGAAGCAGATAAGCAAAGATAGGCCGGGGTATGGAGTTTTGTAGTGGTGGCGGTCCTCTACTGCGGTGTATCCATTCTACTTCGTGTGAGCCATACCAGGCTGGGGCTAACAGCTGAGGGAGAATGTCCATCAAGAAGCTTTCCATACATGGGCCTTCCACCCCCTCATGGATACCGAGAATTCTAATATTATTACAACATCCACAGTTCTCTTGATCTTACATTCACTCCCACAGGCATACAATACTCCTTTCATGGTTGATGGGAAGCCAGCCCCATGATCAGGTAAATGCAAGTCCACCACAACATTAAAGAGGTGTTAATTGTAATCAAATGCTTGTCAGGCAACCATTCAGTCCTGCACCGTCAGTTGGTATAATCAGTTGGTGAGCATCGTCCATATCAACTTCCTGGTGTTCGGCCACATTCAAAGCCAGTCAGTGAGGAAGTGAATGTCTTCCACTGTTCTGGTCACTAAGGTCTTCAGAACTGCCATGTCTGCCATAAGAGTCTCCAATGAGAAGGCAATACACCCCAAGGAGTTCATGCTATCCTGGGGTTGAGCCACCACAGTTCCTGCCAGAGCTGCTTGAGGAAAGGAGCTGTGCAGGTCACACTTGCAGAGCAAGTAAGTGCTGCCTGAGCTTTTCAGCCAAATCCCAGAGATTAGGAGATGGTAATACACTGTACTGATGCCTGACATTGGCAACCACTATGACCCATGGAGGATCCCTTCTCGAAATGGCAGGTAAAGAAGTAAATGAAAGATATACTAAGGGCTGGGACAGACTAAAGAAATTAACCAGTCATCTTTGTCAATCCCAATCCATGCCCCCATTCAACCTGCCTGAACAAGTTCTGCGGTCAAGACCCTCCTGGGCCCTTCCATTTACTTGAATGTGCCTATCCTTTGCTGCCTTCCCCAGTTCCAAGTTTCAGGTCCTGTCTAGCTATTGTGCAAACCTACTCTGCAACATCCCTTCATCCTCCTTATTGGGATTAGGTCAACATTCTTGCTTCTATCCCCACCAGATGTTGTCCAGTGTCCTAGAAACTGAAAAATCCTCCCCATAGCAAAAGCCCTTCAAAAAGCAGAAAACTACACTATTTGGTTTATCCTAACTTGTCATTGGCAACCTTTCTACCCCAACCCCAGTAGTACCCAGCACCTCCACCTCTCACCCCACCAACATGGCAGTCTGCAGTAATCCCTTTACTTGCTTCCTAAACTGGCCACTTTGTCACCTACTGTATGGAGCTGCAATCTTAGATTCATTACACATGCTCAGTTATGGATCAAGGATTGCCTGATGCCTTCTTCAGTCCAAACTGTGTTTTGATTGACTAGTTTCCAAGAACCTTTCCCCTCGGTTCTCATTCCAAAATAAAATATAAATTCATTAAAACCCTGCCCTTGTTTGGGATTTTTATCCCAGGTCAAAATACCACACCCCCTTCTTTTGTTTGCATAACAACCTTGAGACAAATTAAATTTCTGCATTCACAGATAACTTGTTCAGCTGAAATTAGACAGATGTGTTTTGGGTGCAACAATGAAAATAGACATGCATACTCACCATTTTCCAAACACCTGTCCCAAACCATGTGGCCTTTTTAACCTTCATCACTCTATTTTTCTAATTACTGTCATCTGGCGGTGAATGTCACAGCTGTATTTGAAGGTGAATACTGTTTTAAGAGCTGTGATGGTTTAAAATGAAAGTTTTGTTGCCTGCTATTAAAAAGCTGTGTACAGGGCTCTTTTACAGAGGTGAAATATGAATGTTTTTCTCCTACAACATAGCCCAGTATGCATAATCAGTTAGAAAGGGTTTGCTCTTTTTCTCTTGGTACAAGTAGCATCAATTACTTATAGAAACATAGAAACATAGAAAGTAATGGCAGAAGGGGATCACATGGTCCATCTAATCTTCCCATAATCCTACCCCCCCACACCTTTATCTGCTACTCAGTGTTATGATGCCTTTGTACCTGTCCCAAGAATTCCTGAAAGCTCCTATCATCTTTGCCTCCACCACTCCTTGGAGGAGGCTATTCCATGTGTCGGCCACTCTGTCAGTGAAAAAGAACTTATGAGTGTTGCTCCCGAACTTGCCCTGCCCACGTTTCTTATCATGACTCCTAACTCTCATATGGCTCTTTACCTGAAAGAGGTCCTGGACCTGGACCCTACTTAGTCCCTTCATATATCTGAAGGTTTCAATCATGTTGCCCCTCTCCCTCCATTGCTTCAAGGAATACATGTTGAGACCCCTCTGTCTCTCCTCCTATGATTTCTGATGCAGGTCCTGTATCATCTTTGTAGCTCTCCTTTGCATGGTCTCTAGTCTGTCTATTTTCTTTCTGAGATGTAGTCTGTAGAATTGATCACAGTACTCCAGGTGTGGCCTTACCAGTGAACTATGCAGCAGCACCAAAACTTACTTTTCCTTCTGGCTATTCCCCTTCCTATGCATCCCAGCATTCTGTTTGCCTTTAGTGCAGCCTTTTTGCACTTCTTGGTCTTTTTTTAGGTCATCTGTTATAATCACTCCCAGGTCTCTCTCTTGCTTTGTGGTCTCTAGTTTCTCACCTCCCATGTGGTATTCTTCTCCTAGGTTGCCTTTCCCTATGTGCATGACTTTGCACTTTTTGTTGAATTTCAGATGACATGTTTTCAAACACAGTTCCAACCTTTTGAGATTTGTCTTCATTCTCTCCACCCCTCCAGGGATATCGACCCTGTTGCATATCTTTGTATCATCAGCAAACAGGCTTACCTTTCCATGCAAGCCCACTGCTGTTTCTAATGAAGCTATTGAAGAGGATGGGATCTAGCACCAACCCCTATGGCATGCCACTAGTCAACCCCCTTTCTTCTGATAAGGTGCCGTTCTCATGCCAGAGATAAAAGGGGGCTTTGCCAAAGCCTGTCCACTCATGCGAGTGATGCTTAAAGTAGGTACAGGCCTCTCTGTGTGCTGCAGATGGTGGTGCTGGTGGTGGTGGTGTTGAAGTACAGAGTGTCCCTCTGGGTGATGAACATTTATGCCTCCGCTGCAAATCACTGGACCACCTGGAGAAGTCTACAAGCTGAAATATTTCATGTGTGGTCTGCAGGTCAGTGGTATCCTGATAAATAAGGACATGCTTACTCAGCATGATAATCCCTTCTTATGAATGGGAGGTCAGACCTGATGGACCTTAAGTCCCTTTTGACCTTAAACTACTATGTTACAAGGTCACGTTTTACTTGTTACACATTAATTTTATGAGTGTAGCAGCACACAACGGGATTTGCAATAAGCTATATTAATTGCACTCTCTTTGTATTGTTAGGCACTCAGATGGTGGATTTGTGCCTCTCTACACACCCGGTGCTCGTAGTGATCTAGTTAAATGCACACCCTGTTATGTGTTATTGCTTACATTTTACTCCTCATCAGGAGAAGTGTAAACAACAGTCTTACTGTGTAAAGCTTGCACTGTAGTTCTGTGTGTGATGGGTTATAAAGTATTAGAGGACATTTGATCTTACAGAACTATGAGGAGGGAGGGAGGATACTTGGGAAGAATATATGTAAAACCTAAGTTCCTGGTGACATCACTGAATGAACTGAAGCCCATTCAGACAACATAATTTGTAGCTGGGTGTGAAAGTCACTGCATCATACAATTTTTTTATTAGATTACAATAATTCTGTATGTTACAAAGGACTTGATGACCCAAGCCCTCAGAATGCTTCTGCTATCAACCAAGTAACAGATCCACATGAAAAATATGCTACAATCATTTTAGATTGTCAGAATAACTCTAATAAGATACAGTAGGACAAGATTTGGGAATTTTCAGAAGACAGTGCATCACATGCATACTTCTTACTGATGAATGTGGCATGAAATGTGCTTGTCAAATATAAAGTACATCCAGAACAGAAGGCCTGCAGTATACAAGTGCCTTATGGTGTCCAGGACACAATGTAGGAACTAAGGCAGGAACAGCTGTCTCATTAGTCCTTATCCATCAGATCTGCCTCCCTGTGACTACTGGCTGTATCTGATACTGAAAGATAGAAGAAAGACTCAAAGCAGCAGATGTACTCCAGGTTCAGCCACAAACCACTGCATCAAATAACCTGCTCCCAAAGGCTTTTCTGATGTTATAAGAACTGCTCTGGGATTAGTAAAAAGTATAATGTGTCACAGAGGGGGATTACTCTAAAAATATAATGTCAAACTCATCTGCCAATGGCACTGTTTCAATTATATGCAATAGGCAGTGATATGACCAGTTGCTGACCCACTGTTATAATATAACATCCTTTTGCGGAGCCTGTGCACATATTGGTTCCTCCTGTGATACATAACATATCAAATGTATGTATGTTTTTTTTTTTTGGGGGGGGTGGCATAGTGTGGGCTTCTGATTAATAACTACAGTACTAGATAAAGTATATAAGAGTTGCTCAGATTTCATCCCTGCAATGTAATACGATGCTGGCTTCATGCAACCATTAGTCATTTCTATGAAGACACCTCACATCTGTGAAATTATTTCTAAACACAGGTAATTAATCCATGAGAGCTCATACATCAAAAATCAAAATTAGTTGGAAGACAAATGTGTCACATAATCTGACAAACAGGAAAGGAAAGCAAAGGTCTGAGACAATGTGGTTTCAAGGAATTTGAGGGTTAATTGTATGAAATTTGTAGCCATTTGGGATATATTCTTTGTGCCAATCTAATAACTAGGCAAACTTAATAAGACCTTTGCATTAAGTGTGCATCTCTGTGCTGAGCACATTTACTAGGAAGCAGATTTGGAGGCGACTGCTGCAGAAGTGCAAGACAAGGAATCCATAATGTGCAATACATCTCTATAATTGCCCTACACATCTGTGAATTATGCACAAAATTATTTTCCTTAAGGAGAAGAGAAAGCACAGTAACTTATTTATCATTGATGTCCCAAATTTCCAGGAGACAGTGATTTGCTGTGAAAAAAATCTCACCCTGGAATAATTAAATGCTTTATTTGAAAAAGTCCCCTGCTAGGAACAGTGCTGAACACTGCACTTGGTAGAAATTCACAGCAGATGAACAAAAACAAGAATGCCAATGCAGCTAAAATAGCAGGCAGTCCAGTCTAATGAAACTGCGATGTATGTGGTGTAGCACCAGACAAGAGCTATTTAGCGAGAGCATTTTTTTCATTATCCAACCAGTTTCCTAAGATATCAGTGCCACACTGAGTCATTAAAATTAATGAAGTCAGTAGTGAGAGCCCAGTGCCAAGTGGCACTGTATATTTCAAGTAGCCCTTTCACAGAGATGCTGTATCTGTTTGACCAAGCAGAATCTGCACCTGTACATATTAACAAGCAAAAGCTAAAACCCCTGACTAGTCCACAATTCATGCCCAAGACCTGTCTTCCACTCTTTCCCTCAAGTTAGCAATTAAACTCCTTTTGAGTAGAATTTACGCATGACTTCATTTGGAAAGGTAGAACTTCATGAAAAGTGTAATTCTTTAAACTAGCTTTCAGAGTTTTGCTGCACTTTCAAAAAACAAATGAACTGGAGAATTATCATATAATTTTGATAAGGAAGACATTTTTTATATTTAATAAAGAATAGTCACAGTCCCACCACCAGGCTTGATTCTGCATACTGTTAAGCATTTTAAATAGTTTTTCTTCTGAAGATGAGCTCCTTCTGTGTTTGTGCAAGGTTGATTACAGTGGCGTACTGGCTGACAATAAATTTACCCCCTGCCCCAATCACCACTTAGGGGAGTGCTGGCAGACTCACAACATCGTTTATTTCTCTTGGGCTATTCTGTGATCTCTCAGCCATCATATATGCAGGAATGGAATATCCTTGTTCACCACCATGGGCAATGGGGATCAAAGAGTTCTTCTAATGATAAATGTAATTACATATAGTAGATACATGGATACACAGAATTTGACAGAAAAGGATAACAAAGGTCCATCTTGTCTGTACTTATTTTAATATCTCACCCCACTAACCTACTGTCCTAGTGGGTGATTTCCCTCCCACCCACAATACCATCACTCAAACCCTTAATGCCCCACTTGTGGACTAGTGTGTCCCCTCACCCTGTCCCAACATTGATTAAAACTGTTTAGGGTTGCTGCCCCCACCACTTCTGTGGGTAGTTTGTTCAATGAATCTACCACCATCTTTATAAAGTTGAACATCCTCAAATTATTTAAGTAATATACCAAAACAGGTTGTGGGTATATGGTTGGATTTTCCACGCCTGGTGTGGTTCAGTCATGAGGCCACAGGCAGAGTGTCTTAATCACACCAGAAGTGGTAAATCCACCCATATACCCACATCCTGGAGTGGTATATTGCTATTATACAATGTACTCTTATTTTTTTGAGGTTAAAAAAGAAAGAAAAAGGGTTGTTTGTATTTTAAATTGTTTATTTTTTACAATTTATTATTGTGCCATATAAAGTAGTGCTGAGTTGCTATGGAGATGCTGTTTAGAGATGCTGTATGTTAAGGAGAGGTGATGGAGCTCTGTTTTTTAAATGTCAAACAGTAGTGAGAGGGAAAAATAGTGGTAAACAACAGTCTTTTTATGTTAGTGTATGTTACACTAACTAGAAAGGCCAAAGAGAGAGAGAGAGACAGAGAGATAGAAGGCTAGAGTTCTGACTTCCGAGATTGTTTCATACTGCCTGTTACTGTCCTGGTGTGAAGTGTGCATGCGCATCCTCTGGTGGCTTGGCACCAGAAACAATGATGCAAGACTGTTTATGGTTTATGAATTGGGAAATGCAATAGAAAAAGAGATATTTTCAGAAGAGAAGGAGAAGTTTGTTTAGGAGTTATGCAAGACAGAGGGGGAACTGTACTTGACAGATGGAGCTGGAAAGGACTGGAAAGGGAGCTGGATGCAAGCGACAAGTCAGAGCAAGAGGTTAGGTGTGTACAGTTTGGGAGTGCTCATGTGGTAGTGAGATTAAAAAAAGTTTTTTTTGGGGGGTATAGTGGGTTTTGTTTCTGTTTTCTGATGCTGCACTTTGGGTGGAAGTCTCTTGTTACAGTCACAATTTAGCGGGGCTTTAACATGGCCTGTTACCTTTGCAGTTTAATGGGGGTTCAACATGGCAAGTTGCAGTGACAACTTTGGGGCCTCAGATGGATTTCAGAAATGCAGCTGACTGGCACCTTTTCCATTGGGTACACTGGAGGATTTATCATGCTGAAAAGGTACCAGACAACCAATTAGATTATTGGGATTAGGCATTTGGATTTACCCCATTATGTAATTCTAAATTCACTCCAAAAGCCTCCAGTCATGACTCCTCATGATTGTATCCTTATTTCTTAAAAATATTTTCCCACTGTTTGCCTTATGTGTACCCTTGAAAAGCCTAAATGTTTCAATAATGTTCCCCCATCTCTTATCTAGTCTCTAGTGAATGCATGTTAGGCCCTCCAATCATGTCTCATAGGATCTACTCTGCTGCCCCGTATCATCTTGGTAACATTACACTGTAGAGACTCTAGTGTCTGTCAATCTCCTTCCTCAGAGGAGGGTTCCAGGATTGGACACATGTACTCCAAATGAGGCATCACTAGGGATCATTATAGTGGCACAATCATCTCACTTCTCCTACTGTCAAAACCCCTTCCTATGCAACCCAGAATCCCTGATGCCTTTTCTAATGCTTTATTACTGTATGTTGGTATGTTTGTTTATGAGAGTCACTAATTATAACCGCTAAATCTTTCACTGTCAATTAATTTACCACTCTAACTCTTCCAGTATTTAGTGCATTACTGTATGTCTGCCTAAGTGTATTAGTGTTTTTCCATAGCTCCTGCACCCCTTCCTTATGACCTGAAGCCCCTTCCCCAGCTCAGCAGAATCACTCCCGTGGCACAGTCGCACCTTCTGGGGTCGGGGACAGCCACAGAGGGCTACAAGAGGTAAAGATCCTCCTTTCTCCTTGCTTGTTTTGGTGGGGTGTTGTATTTATTGCCCCCCACACATCGACTGATTGACCCATGCACAGCGAGGATTTCAATGGCTTTTTATAGGACACCTTAAGAGACTTTAATCTGTACTGGCCATGTAGGGATTGTACTCTTAACTTAGTGACTGCAAATCTCTTTGCTAGCCTGTTATCTTGATACCTTATACTGCATATTTAGAGCATTTACAGAGCCTACCATAGCAGTTTCAGTATTTGTTTGTTTAGGGCTTACATTGGAGCCTCTCTAAGACACCAGTTCCCTGCGCATGCATACTGTGAGCCATATCCCGATACACAGACAAAGTCCATGCGCATGCGCAGTGAGGTTCTCCAGGCCCCAAGCCTCCCGCTGCATACTAATTCCAAACTCTCTTTTTCTCCTCCCTTATAGACCCTGTGAAACCCCCCCCCCCCCAAGCTCAGCAGAATCACTCCCGTGGCACAGCCGCACCATCTGGAGTTGGGGACAGCCACAGAGGGTAATAAACTACCTCCAACTGCAGCACCCTTGTGAGGGGGTTAGCCCCAACTACCCCACCAACCCCACCCCACTACCCACCCAGTCTGGCTCAGCATTTCCTTTATAGGCACTGTCTAGTGACATCACATCCTGTTGGCCGTTTTTACTAAGTCCCCACTTCTCTATTTGCAGGTTATACCTGCTAGCCACTAGAGGGACCCTCTGACCTATCCACCTCAGTCTCCCCACATGAATCCCCTCCTAACCTCTCTACCTGATTAGGCTACTTCTCTCCCTACTCCCACCTCTGCCTCTGCCCACACCTCATCCTTGCCCAGCCATCTGGCTAGCCCTACTTACTAACCCCTGTCCTATCGCCTGACCCACACCCAGCCTGCCACTAACCCCAGTGACCACTAGGAGTCGCTATTTCAACCTGTTTTCTGGCCCAAACCCAGCCTGCTTTAAGTCACCTAGAACCTGGATCCCTGCTCTCAACCAGATCCTATCCCAACTGCCCTGCCAGGGTCTTGAACCTTGTACCCTGTCCACCAGAGTCCGTGACAGTACCACAACTCCAAAGTGGTATCTATGCTTTCTGAGGGGTAACCAAGATACTTGAAACTCACCACCCTGCTATTACCAAGGCACTATGTTTGGGCACCTCTTCCCCAAATCTGGTAAAATGTCCCCATTAATAACCCTTGTACTTCTGATCTCCTCCATTTTACTGTCCCTTCCCATTTTAACTCCCCCTCTAAGTGGCTACCCAGCAACCCCCCCCGCCGGATATTCTGACTCATCTTACAAATGCCCCCTATAAGTCCACTGCATCCCTCCCAGCTATCTTCTGGTCCCATTTCCCACGCCCCCTCCTCCTTGGTCTATTCCTTTGGCTGCCTTCTGGCCTCTCTCTCCCACTCCAGTACCCACTCCCTCCGCTCAGCCCGCCCTATGGCCACCTCCAACCAGCGCATGGCAAAATCCCAGTCTCTCCGTGTTCTATGCAGCCAACTAACCATTGCTCTACTCCTTCTGGCTGCAGGGGATATACACCCTAACCCCGGCCCAACCCCAACCTCAGGCCTTGACCACCCCATACCAAACCCCTCAGCCAAGGCCACCACCGACACTCGTTCTGGCTACCTTCCCCGAGGCTTATGCCTTCTCCATCTAAATATTTGTAGCCTAGCCCCTAAGCTCGATCAGCTCCAGATCCTAGCCGTCCACCATACCCTTAACATAATCATCCTATCTGAGACCTGACTAAACCCTAGCCTACCAGATAATACTATCGTTATTCCAGGGTTCACCATCACATAGAAACATAGAAACATAGACATTGATGGCAGATAAGGACCACTTGGCCCACCCAGTCTGCCCATTTCCCTACCTACTGGATAAGCTGCAGATTCTAGTTAACCAACAGCCTACTTCCTGCCACCCCCCACTACAATTGCCTTGTGTCTGTCCCATGCATGTTTGAATTCCCCCACTGTTTTAGCCTCAACAACCTCCCCCGGAAGGCAGTTCCATGCATCCACCACTCTCTCCATGAAAAAAGATTTCCTCACATTACCCCTGAGCCGTCCCCTCTCTATTTTTAAATTGTGTCCCTTGTTCTTACACATCTCTTTTTCTGAAAGATGCTACCCTCCTGGACTTTGTTGATTCCCTTGATGTACTTGAACATTTCTATCATGTCCCTCCTGTCCCTCCTTTCATCAAGGGTATACATATTAAGCTCTCTCAGTCTCTCTTCATATGATTTCTGATGCAGACCCTGCACCATTTTAGTTGCCGTCCTCTGGACTGCTTCCATTCTGTCTATGTCCTTGCAGAGATGAGGTCTCCAAAACTGCACACAGTACTCCAGATGGGGTCTCACCAACTGTCTGTACAGAGGGATAAACACTTCCTTTCCTATCACACGGCAAGACCGGCCCTCCAGAGGCGGAGGGGTGGCTATCTACATCAGATCAGCCCTACATTTCACTGTCTCTCTTACAAAAGCTGAACCCAAAGCTTACGAGCTTCTTATGGTAAAATTGTCCCCTTCCTCCTCATTACCTATTTTTGTGGCTGGTATTTATTGCTGCCCAGGCACGCCAACCACAGCAGTCACCGACCTTCTGTGCCAGCTCTCATCTCTTGCCCAGTCGAGTGAGCTATATGTCATGGGTAACTTTAACCACAACTGGCTAGCACCCACTTTTAACAAAACCCAAACTGAGATAACCGCTCTCAACCTTAGCCAAACCATTATGGAACCCACACGCTCAAACCATAAGTTTGGTAATCACTCCCTCCTAGACTGAGCACTTACATCCCACCCACGCCGCATCACCTGTTCAGGCCTCCTCCCTGATTCCATTAGTGACCACCACCTAATCTACTTGGTCTGCAAAATCCACAGAGTTAAATCCCCTCCCAAATTTATATTCCAACGGTCATACAAATCCCTCAACCTCTCCCCCCTCCTGGAAGATCTATCTCACTCTAATTGGGTCCCGAGCTCAAGCTGCTCTAACATGGATTCGGCCCTTATTCACTTTCGGAACACCTTCCTCACAGCCTGGGACAAACACACACCCCTGCGCTGGGCTAGAGTCCGTGGGTCTCACCTACCCTGGATATCCCCTGAGCTGATAGCTTGCCAACAAGCCCGTGACAAGGCCTGGCAAAACTACAAATCCACGCTCCTCCCAGGCAACTATATCACCTACCGCATGCTCTGCAACAAGTGCACAAAGGCCATCCGCTTAAGTAAGGCTGAATATTTTAACAACACCCTAAATGCAAATCTTGGGAGACCTTCTAAATTCTGGAAAGTCATTAACTCCCTTTTCTCCCCCCAAACAGCAAGCCCCCCACCTCTCCTCCTCACCCAGGGGACTCTCCTCTCTGACCCCCTGAAGGTAGCCTCCGAGTTTAATTCCTATTTCACTACTTGCACCCTGGCCCTCCTAGATTCCCTACCTCCTGCAAACACACCAGCTGCTCAGACATCTATCCCCCTACTGTCTGGTAGGAACCCCTTTTTCTTCAGACACATCTTCCCCACCAAAACCCTAGATACCCTTAACTCCCTGAACCCCTCCAAAGGCAAATCCCCTGATGGTCTCGATAACAAACTCCTCTTCCTATCTGCCCCCACCATCGCTACTCCCCTCGCGGCCCTACTCAATCTTTCTTTCACCACTGAGTCACTGCCCTCTGAATGGAAGCATGCCACTGTCCTACCTCTTCCAAAAGGTGGTGATCCTACCTCCACAACTAACTACCATCCCATCTCCCTCCTCCCCACCCTCGCCAAACTCAAGGAACACTTAGTGCTATCCCAACTCTCCCACTTTCTCTCAGAAACTAACTTCTTCACCCCATTTCAGTCCAGTTTCTGAAAACACCACTCTACAACCTTCTCCCTACTAAGACTCACAGACTCCATCCTCACTGGGATGGATAAAGGGCTAATCACTGCCGTTATTTTCATTGACCTAGAAAAAGCCTTTGACACGGTATCCCATTCTTTCCTACTATCCTGCCTATCAGGGGCTGGGTTAGCAGTGTCCGCCACAAACTGGTTTAGTGCCTACTTACTAAATAGAACCCAATCCACTAAAATAGCTGACTGCACCTCCCCCCTCTCACTATCACCACCGGCGTTCCCCAAGGCTCAGTTCTTGGCCCCATCCTCTTCTCCATCCTTCTAAATGATCTGCCTAACTCTTGCTCCACTACCACAATCCACATGTATGCAGACGACATGATCTTCTTTACCTCCGGCCGGACCCACGAAGAAGTCACCTCCAAACTTCAAACCAATTTCAACAAAATCCAGCACTGGTTCAATACCAACCAACTCTTCCTAAATGCCAAGAAAATTGTCTCTATGCCTTTCAGCACTAGACAGCGTCTATCCAAACTCACCTCCTCTCTGATCTTCCATACCCTAAATAACACCATCCTTGATGAAGTGCCCTCCTGCAGGTATCTAGGGGTTTGGCTTGATTGCCACCTCTCCTTTTCCACACACGTGGAAGTCATCATTTCAAAACTGCGCCCAAAACTTGGTGCCCTCTATAGAAACCGCACTAGTCTCCTGCTACCTGTCAGACGTGAATTAGTCCAGAAAATGATTCTACCCTCCTTCGACTACTGTGATGTCGTTTACAGCTCCGCCTCTAAGACCACCCTAGCCAGACTTGAGCCCCCTCTTTAATGCTTTCTGCCGCTTTGCCATTGATGGTCCCCCCCCCCGCTCACATCACTGCAAGCTCTACCGTTCACTGGCCCTGCCATCCCTGAGTAACCGGCGCTTAACTCATAATGTTAAATTCGCTTCCAACTTCTGGCTCGGCTCCCTCCCTCCCTTCCTACCTCGTATCCTCCCTATCTTCCCCACCTACCCCCACCCATGCCCTCAGGTCTACTGACGCTAGGCTATTAGTCATCCCTCACTGAAGGACCACCGCTGGCCAATCGGCCTTCTCTTACCTCTTCCCTAAAGTCTGGAATGGCCTGCCGGCCCAGATCCACCATTCTTCATCCAAACACTCCCTATCCTCTGCCCTCACTAACTTTCTTGCACCAAATTGCAACTGCCCCTGACCTCCCCCCCCGATAGCTTTGCTTCCCCCATCCCCCCTTAGCGCCTGACCAGCAGCTCGGCATTCGCCTAATTGTCTGGCTTATACACTGCCCTATGCACTTACACTCTCATTCTTACTCACTCTTATTCACTCCTAATATCTCCCTTCCTTTCCCCCTCTTTTCTAAATAACCTACGCTCTTCAGCCTTACTCATAACTACTAACTCCCCTCTCCTTCCCCCCACCGCACCTAAACCACCCCCCTACACACCTAGTGTTTACTAGTCCAGTCCTCCTCTACCCACTATCTTCGCTCTCCAACTCCTACTGTCAACTTGGTGCATCTCACTTCAGCTCAAGTTCTGTTACTGGCACTTATGTAATCATGTATTGCCCTCGATGTGTACCCATGAAATGTATACCCTGTCCTTGAAGATCATGTTCTGTACTGTTCTCCTTATGTAACAAGTTCAAATGTAATCCCACCTAACTATGTACATTTATCTGTATTGCTCTACTTCTAAATTCAACTTTTGTGTATATAGCTGCCTCCACTGTAACCCCTCCCCCCAGGTTGCACCATGAGATGAGCATCTTTTTGCTCAGTGTGCCTTTCCTGGTGAAACATTTTCAATAAATAAATCTACCCTGCACATAATTTTGTATCATGAGCAAATAGACCTAATTTTACTTGAATACCATCTCCACTTGTGTACATATTAAATAGTTCAGGTCCCAGGAGTGATTCCTGTGGCACTCCACTTGTGACCACTCTGTTCCCTTGTTTAGCCCCATTTACAGATCTCAGTTGCCTCTCTTTTAACAAATTACCAATCCATATAATTGAACCTCTCTCCACTCCCAAATCTTCCAACTTCTTCAGAAGCCTTCTATGTGGTACTGAATCAAAGACCTTTCTAAAGTAGAAGTAAAGTACATTTACTGTCTGTCCTTGTCCACTGTCTTGGTGACCCAATCAAAAAACATTATCAACTGATCTGACATGATCTCCCTTACACAAAGCCATGTTGTTTTTAATCCTGAAGTCTGTTTTCCTCTAGATAGGCCACCAAACTCTCCTTCACTATGGTCTCCATTAGTGCACCTCCTATGGAGGTAAGACTGACACACCTGTAGTTGCCCAGATGCTCCATACGGCCCCCTTATGAAGTGGTACTACATCTGCAGATCTTCAGTCCACACTGGCATCACTCCAGTCTGCAATGAGTTGTTGAATATACAGGTTAAGGGTACTGCCAAAATTGTGGCCAAGTTCTTTAGCACTTAGAATGTAGGCCATCTAGGCCTCATGCCTTATCTATCTTGAGAGCGCTTCATCCCTTTTGTACCCTCTTGACTGAGATCTGTATCTGGCCCATTTCCTGGACTCCCATGAACTCCCATGGTGGTAGCCTTGATGTCACTCTCCAGTAGAGGACCATTGTTCTCCACAGTAAATACTAAGCAGAAGTAATTAAGTACACAGACCTTCTGCTCATCAATCTCCACTACCTTCCCCCCATCAACTAGCAGAACTATTCCCCCTCCTGTTTTCTTTTTTTACTAATGTATCTAAAAATGTATTCTTCTCCACTTTTTACTGTCTCAGCAATCTGCATCTCAATATCTGTTTTGCCTTCCAAATCTCTCCCCCCTTGCTAGTTTGTGTTTATGATGATACTTCTTCCCAGTTTCCTCCTCATTTGTACTTTGTACTCAAGGAAGGCCCTTCTTTTCACCCTCACTACCTCCTGTACCCTCATCAAAAAACAAATCAGCATTTGGTTTTTGATCCTTTTTGTGACCTTTTTTGCACATGCTTTTGTCGCATCCAGTACTGCACCTTTGATCCTGCTCCATTGTTTCTCCATCCTCTCAATCTTTTTTCTAGCTGTCTCTAATTAGTACCCAAATGTTCCACAAATCAGCTCAATTGAAATTCAGGACCACTGTTTTTGAAGGGTGACCAATATTTCTTTCCACCAGTTCTACCCACACAAAGCTATGACCACTGAACCCCATCAGTTCCTTGACAGTCACTCCCCCAACCATCTTTGAAATAGTGAGTACAAAATCTAGGATGGCATTATGCTGATTGGGATCCTTGATCAGCTGCATCAGTAGATAGTCCTGCACAGTATCCAACAGTGCACACTCCTAGTGCTCCTAGTTGTTGAAATATTGCAGTCTATATCCAGCAGGTTAAGGTTCTCCACTAATAACAGATTCCCTCCTCATTGCTCCCTTTCTAATTTCTTCCATTAGTTCTCTGTCACCTTCCTCCTCCTGTTCTGGTGGCTGATAGACCACACTTAATCTTCTGTAACTCTCTGCCCTACAGCTGTCATCAGCTGCACCCACATAGATTCAACTATATCTTAACCTTCTTTTTATACTACCCATCTTCTAACACCTCAGTTCCATAATGTATAGAGCTGCTCCTCCCCCTCTTGATGTTTCGTCCTTCCTGAGTAAGGAACACCCTGATATCTTTAATTCCCAGCCACTGTTGCCTAGAACTAAAGTCTCTGTAATGGCAACCAAATTTAACTTAGACTCTGCTATCAAGGCATGAAGTTCAACAATCTTGTTGATTAAACTCCTGGCATTAAGGCAAACCGACTTTCAAGCTTCTGTCATATTCCTTCTCCTTCTCCTTTCTGCTCCCTTCCTTGTGCTGTTTACTCCCTCTCCAGTCTTTCTAGTGTCCACCCATATAAATGCATTATTTTTACCTAGTGTCACGCTCCTGCTAGAAATGACTTCCCCTGACCCCTTTTCTGTATCTGGGGTAGTCTCTACTCAATCCTACCTGCATCTGCCACATACTGTAAAAGGGGATTTCCTGTATCAGTTACCCCAACATTTGAGTTAAAAGATTTCCAATGTAGACATCTAGTTTTTGACCCAGTGCACTAGCTCCCTCACTGTTGAGATAAAGGCCATCCCCCTTAAAAAGTCTCCTATCCAAGAATCCTCCCCAGTCCCCCACAAATCCATAACTCTATTCTCTATACCAATTCCTTACCAGATATTAAATGCCTCAGTTTCCTCCTGCCTCACCATGCCCCCTTCCCTTGCCCATACATGTAAGAGCTGGGGCACCCTCATGTGTCTAGAGCTATCTGATGGCTTTCAGTCAAGAAAGCACCCACCTTATGCCACGGACACCAGTTCTGCACCAATACCAGGTACTTTGCTATCTCTTGTCAGAGTCAATGGGAACCAGCGGCACCTTAACCATACTTTGGACATAAAAACATGAGACCACACACAAACTGTAATGTCCATACAGGAGTTGAAATAAAGCATTGTGTATTTCATTCACTGCCTAGATGGTGCACAGCTCTCTAGGCATCTCACGGGCCATTTTCATTCACAATGGTCTGTTGCTCACACTACTACCATTGCACTACTTGGTCATGCCCTATACAATTCTTCCTTCAAAACTACTCCCTGGGCTTCTGCCTAAGACCCCCTCCTCTAGTGTGGCATCCTTTTTAACTGCTGACTTCCATCACTGGTCAAATTATCTCCATTGTCTCCATGGGGCTGTTACTCACCACCTTACCAAAGCTGTTACCAGGTTCTCCCCCTGAAACTAAAGGGGCACATTTACATATTGCTGTTTGTGCTGGGTCTCTTTCAAACCTACTGATCCCTAACCTCCCATATGGGTTCCCTGAAGCCTGCTGCTCCCAAGACTGATTGTGCAGTGGCACTCTCCCCAGGGCAAACAGTACCTCTAAACAGATCACTGATAGCCCTAGTGGACAAAATAATAGGTTTCAATTCCTGTCCACATTCCAGGGACTTACCCTTGCAAGGCCCCTCCTACCTGATGCATAACACTTCAGCTACACTGACAGGGGTTTACTATTTGGTCTGCCTAGGACTTTTCTAACACATCACAAGAGCATTTTCTTAAACAAGGTTAACTTACAGTTTGTTCCATTCTAGAATTCTCTCATCTACTCCTACTGGCAGTTAGCTTGAAAGGGTTCCAGTGACTTCCCTTGAGGTGTGGCCCATTACATCTCACAAGTGACTGTCAGGTGCTGATGGTCTCAGTTCCTCTTGAGGTAAACTATCTGGGTCTCCAAACCTCCCAGCTGCTCCTGGTGTTATTCTGTGGTGATCAGGCATGAGGGAACAAGTGCCACCCAATCCCAGAGACTCTGCCACTGTCCTTGGGACCACAGCCCCACCTCAGCCTATTCACAGCCAGAGAGGCTGGACTGTGGTCCTCTATTCCTGCTCTCTCTCTCTTCCCAGCTCCCACTACCCTGATGCCTTCCCCTTTTATAGTTCTTTAGGGAAATGGCAGAACCAAGAATATTCATGTTGTAGTTTCCTGCTGCTGACTGAGTCAGGCCACTCACAGCAGAAATACTCAGATATCCTTTCTCTGGGCAAAATGCCCTAAAGAACAACTTTCAGGGTTTGGCTTAACACTTCAAGTGCTCTTTAGTAACCTCCCTTTAGCTGAATGAGGGTCTGGTTACATACAAGCAAAACTTCTAAAAAAGACAGTGTGACTGCCTTTCCATCAGTACCCTTCCCAACTGTCTGGAATTGGTCTTAGTAACAGTATAACCATGATCTGGACGTTGTTTATTCCTAAGTACACTATGACATGTAGCACCTTTCTCATTCTGTCAAACATTATCTCTGTCATGCCCTGATCCCTTGGGGCTGATGCTGCAGGAAGGCATTTGACAACTCTTCTTGATAACCTATCTCTGCTGATCACCTTTTCTACACCCCTTACAATTGAATCCTAAACTATGGACACTACTAGCCTATACACTGTTTCCCTTGATACTATTTGATACATTTTTAACTCCCTGATCCTGAAATTTGATTTCCCCAACTGTTACTTCAAGACCAGTTTCTAATTCTTGCCCCTCCCCCAAGACACATGGCTGCACCTCATCAAGGGGTGAAAAATAGTTGTTACTGCTGTCTGGCTCTGCCTTGTACCTTTAATCCACTTCTTCACCCCCTGCTTCCTCTCTTCCCTGTCACACTACTCTACAATCTCCTTGGCCAATGGGCTCATGAGGAAGGGGTATACAAGGTACATGCCCAGAATCCCAACTCAGCTTCTTGTGCAGCTCTAGTATTTCCTCTCATGATGTTCATAACTGTATTTGGAGCTCCTTCAATCGCCTACAGATTAGGCATTGACCACAGTTTCACATCAAAACAATGGGCATGGTCTTTCCACAATCTCTACAATTAGTTAACCTTCCACCCTGCTTACTCTCTATCCCTTTTACTATCTATACCTTCTGCTCCCTCTGTTCTAGTCTGCCTCAAATAAATGATGTTAGCTTGTTGTGACCTAACCCTCTGTTATTATGTACCCTATGTAGGACTATGTAGATTTATTTGCAGTGACAGATAATAGTTTAGCCCTCATTTCCTGTGTTTAGTCACACACGGTCTACTCCCTGAATGCTTGTGAGTGTCCCCATTCTTTATTAAACAAACTCTGGTCAGAGCCGATATGGCTGTGGAGAGCTTTTTGGAGCAGCAAGAGTGTTGAAAAGAATATGTGGTGCTCCCACTGCACCAGAATCAACTGTAACTAATACTGCAGTAATTACAGTACTGTAGATGCATGATACTCGCACTTGCGCAGTTTTCCCTGGAGTCAGCCGTGTGCAATGCAGCGGTTCTGAGATAACAACATATGCACAATACTTGTGCTTGTACAGCTTAAGTTAGCACCACCATGTTGCACACAGCAGCTGTCACTTCCACAGTTACAGAAAGGAAAAGTACTGTGCTGTGAAGTGGGTATGCTTATGTGGCCCACCGAGGGGAAGGTGCTGCATAAACAAAATCACTGGAAACTATGCCAGAGCACTGTGGCAGCACATCAGACAATGGTCCGGTCATGTGCTTCCACAGTGCTTTTATACAAATCTGATGATGGCATAACATCTGTGGCACTTGGCACATGCAGCCGTATAAATCAGACTCAGGAGGAGTCTATTAAAAAACTAGACATCTGATCTGGGACTTTCTCATCATCACAGTCACTTTCTCATTCATTTCTAAGCAGTAATGTCTGGTAAATGTGCCCTAACCATATTGATCTCAGTGCTGGTAGACTACTTCTGATTTTCCCCTGATTGTAATAGGCGGTGGTAGTAGCAGACTTAAAGTGGTAGCTGCCAGTGGTGCCATACTCTGAACAAAAGTAGCCCCCATGCTCCTCTGCACATTTTAGAAATGACCATTTCCTTGTTTTTGCTGTAAAAAAACTGACCCCTTTAACACAAAAACAAGGCACCAGTTATGCCCCCCCTTCCACGTCAAGTGAGGAACATAATTATGGGTTTGCATCAGATGTACAGTGGCAGCCATAGATGCATAATACTGTTAAACAGTAATCAACTGTATGTAAAAGCTTGTTTTTGTTTTTTTGTTTTTTGAATGTATGTTTTCTTAATGTTATCAATACCACTACACCCATTTTGAACTCTGCCCCTGGATATCTGTGCCCCAAGTGCATTATTTTACATTTTTGTTTTCAGGACAAAAAGACCTTTCAATTGAGGGTAGTCACTAATCTACATTCTTTACAGTTTTTTTTTAATAGCCATCAGAAATGTGAATTTTGTAAAAACAAAAATGGAAATACAGGTACTAAGATGACCATATTTTACAAAATATAAGGAATTCAGATTAGTGACTACCTTCATTTGAAAGGTATTTTTGTCCTGAATAACTTTTATGCAAGTTGTTTGTGTACATTGAATAATTTTAAAGATATTTACAGCAGATATGTTTGGAATGTGTGCACATTTGCTAAAAATTCTGCACAGTGCCTTAGGAAGACTCTCAAGAAAAGCAGTCTGGATTTCTGCCTCCAACATTCTAAAAACACAATAGGTCTGAATAAGTTCAATTAGGCATGACAAGCGATGAACAAACTCTGGTCAGAACCAATAGTATTTCATTTAACTGGCGTAGTGTTTTGCAAAAGTGAGGCTGTTTAGAAGTGCAATAGGAGTTATGCCAAACAAATGTAAATATCCCTAACAGTACAAGAGTTAAACCTAAATAACCAATATGAAAGTTGCTCATGACAAAAAGACCTTTCAAATGAGCCTATTCATTAAGCTGCACTAATTATATTTTTTAAAGTATGGCCATCAGATTACCTGAATTTTCCTTTTTTCATAGGAGTTATGCCATGCAAATATAACTATATCTAACAGTATATGAGTTATAGGAACAACCAGTATGACAGTTGTTCAGGCCAAAAAAAACTTTCCAATGAGCCTATTCATTAAGCTGCACTAATTATGTTTTTTAAACTATGGCCATCTGATTACCTGAATTTTCATTTTTCTTCACAATTTTCACCTTGTAGATGGCTATTTAAAAAAATTAATGAATTCAGATTAGTGGCTACCCTCATTTGAAAGGTAATTTTGTTCTGAACAACTTTTATGTTGGTTGTGTGTTGGTAACTTGTATACGTTCCAAGATATTTATATTTGTAAGGCATGACTCCTACTGTGTTCACTCAGAGAGAAAAAAAATGAGGCTGTTTAGAAGACCATAATTTACAAAATATAAATAATTCAGATTAGTGACTACCTGCATGTGAAAGGTATTTTTGTCCTGAACAACTTTCACACTGGTTGTTTTTGTATACCCTGAATAGTTTTAACGATATTTAGATTTGTTTGGAATGTGTGCACATTTGCTAAGAATTCAGCACAGTGCCTTGGTATTTTCAGAGAAAAGCAGTCTGGAATTCTGTCTCCAACATTCTAAACAGGAAAAAGGGAATATTTCATTTAACTGCCATAGTGATTTGCAGTTATGGAAGGATACACTGAAAAATCCAAAAATGTGTTCCATGTTTATCCCATTGTTCTAGCTAAAACAAGATGGCTGTAGGCTCCGTCCACAGCCATAAAAATTAGCTATATTTGTTTATGAAATTGATGGGCACTCCCACCTCCAATATTAAATTGAGGCCTACTCTAACAGTGTAGTTTCAGATCAAGCTAGTTTTCTATTCTCTACTTGTATTATAGACCTACCCTACATAGGGTCCTACAAACCCTCCCAGTTTATTTCACTTCTATACTACAAGCATACCCCAGTCAGAGTGTTGCAGCCCCCCACCCATTTATTACTCTATTTTGTACAGCGATACTACTTCTGAATCCTGTTACTTAACCCCAATGTCAGTCAAATGTGAGATGCATCCCCTTTACCTACTTCAATGCAGTAAATTTAAGAGAGTCAAACTCGGGGTGTAGTGTTTCATGGCAACTTCTGCCCCAGGCTGAACCCTCTGGTGTGACAGCCTTGAGCTATGGCCCTTAGGTTATGGACTGCAGAGGATGACTGATGCAGGTAGCACAAGAATAGTACAGACTGAATGTGGCCCCAAAACACAGCAGCCTGCAAACTGACAGAAGGGGCTCAAAAGGAACTCAGGGCCAGCACAAGATCAGGCACAGTCCAGCATGTTATTTACCACAGCAGGAGCCTCCAAAAAGTCCAGCTGTAATTAGAATCCTCATTGTCAAAACAGAGTTCAGTGCTCCCTGGCCCCAGTACTCCCATCAGCTGTTTGTAATTTTGCAGTTTTCAAACTTCGTGCTGAATAATCAAGCTGACTCCATCTTCAAAGCAAATAGCCTCCCAATTGGAGGAAGGCATCCAATTAAACTCGAAAAGGAACTCAAGGCCAAACAAGATCAGGCAGTCCATCTGCTATTTCCTACATCAGGAGCCTCCAGACATGTCAAGTTTTAATTAGAAACCTCACTGTCACCACAGAGTTCATTACTCCCCTGGTCAGTGGTTTCTCAGATCAGCTATTTGCAACTTTGGAATGAGTGGCTTTCAAATGCCATGCTCAGGACTCTAGCTGACCTGGTCTCCAAAGCACAGCAGCCTTCCTACTGAAGGAAGTGGCTCAATAAAAAAAATCAAGGCCTACACACATCACAATTAGTCCATAACCCTTAAACGTGGTACATGATAATCATTTCTGTCAGTTAAAAAATACCAATACTTCCCTTGAATGATGGCATTTTCTGGAGAATAGTGACCTGAATGAGGTTCAAGGCCCTCAGCCATTCCTTGGATCTTAGTTCCTCCCTAAGGTCATTTTCCTAAAGAAAAGGCCGTTATCCTTAAACTTTATTACTTATATCCAGGCATTTGCCAAATGTAATCAGTGCTGGAATTGGGACAAATTCACTGTGCAAACCCACCACCTTTAATGTGTGATTGAACATACCTGACAGGGGTCAGGAGACACTTTTCTCTATTATATAGCATTTTTAACATTGTTTAATGGGCATATCAAGCTACAGTGTGGAATAATGCATGTGCAACTTGTTGATGGCCAAAGACTAGCTGTAAGATTAGATTCTTTACTGTCCTACATAGTTACTTTGCCCATTCACACTTACTGTCCCCTGAGGGACTACCAACCTATTAGTGTACTGTGAATACAAAATTACCCTTTAGAGGTGCCATAGTATCATGCTTCTTTTGCCTAAAGATACCTTAAGGAAGAGCCCAAAAGAACTGTGAAGCAGCAGTTGAGAACACAGATGGGCAATGTAATGACATGGACAGCTGAGAGCTGGTGAAAAGTGATAACAGACAGAGGTATGAATTCCAGAGGGGAGAGAGTGATAGCAGACAGAGATGTGACTTCCAGAGGGGAGAGAATGATATCAGACAGATTTTTCACTTGGGGGGGGAGTGATAGCAGACAGTGGTGTGACTTCCAGAGGAGAGAGAGAGAATGGCAGGATCATAAGATCCTCCCTCTACCCTCAAATTGCCAGTCACATTATGCCTCCTTCAACTCCAAATACTGGTTTGGGTCTCTTCCTTCATACCTCTCCTATCCCCTCTCTCCCTCTGCCTCATCCTCCCTCCACTCCAGGGAACCTCACACCTTCTTCCTTGCCCATCTGCACTCCTGCTGGGCAGTCTGCCTACTCATATCACCTCCCCTTCCCTCTACAACCTGCTGCACTCTTCTCTCCATCTTTACCCTTCTTCCCTCTCCCTTAGGCACCAAGTAAAAATTCACTCTGCCCCTCCTGCTAATACCAGTTCTCTACCTGACCCCCCCCCATGATGCTGTTACCATCCCTGTGTTGGGCCACCTCATTCTTCCTTTGCTGAATCTGCCTCCTCCACACAGCTATTGCATTGTTATGTTTACTGGTCACTTTATTTGCTTGTCAATGTTCAAGATACCATTGTTTGGTTCCTTTTATTGTTTCTGTATTCTTAGCATATTAATTTAGATGTATTTGCACTTTACTTTGTACAGTTTCCTTGGTGCTGTATGTGCTGTATTACCATACTCCCCTCCCCTATCCCTGGGCTACACCTGGGAAATTAATCTTGACTCAGAATACCTTTTCCGGTCACCACTTTTCGAATAAATACATAATTAAATAAACAAATACATACTTGTACATACATACTGTAAGAAGGTGAGCCGCCCTCTGACTCCATCTCACAGCAGAAATCTTACTATCAAGGAAAACGCTATAACAGAAGCTATATTATGGCATTTGGCACACAGGAGAGAGAAAAAAAAAACATGGTCTTGGGCGTCTCTCCAGGCATGAGTACTCTCATAATAACTTAATTTACTATTCTGGAATTCAGGGCAAAACTTTTGGAAGGATAATGCACACTCGACCCTTCTAATGGAATAACACAGTAGAAGTGCTGTAAGGTGATGTGTCAGCTAAAGGGAGACCCCCCCCAAGGAGGACCAAAATGTGGAATGAGGAGACACACAACTGCTGAGAGGCTAGCATCCAGTCTCAGGGCCATAAAGATACCTAAACTTGACTGAGCATTAAAGGAAGGGGATACTGGAACAGACTAGGTGGACCTAAGGCAGACATAGAAAGAACAGCTTTCAGAGGTGCTGCTAGCATGATCTGCACAGCTAAAGGAATCTATGAGGGCTTAGGACCCCACCCTCCAGTAGCTGAAGTCATAAATACTTCACCATAAGGTGCCACCAACCATGGGTCTGTATGGTTGAACATTCCTAAGCATATGAGCTTCTCAACTGCCTGTGGGACAGCCAAGGGGCACCACAGGAGACAAGTGGCCTGAAAGGTCCCCGGCCCCCTAAGTGAAGGACTTTCCCTTAAGATGTGAACTTGGAAAAGAGCAAGTGAGCTGTATTGTGGAATATGCTAATGGACTTTATAACATGGGTTGTGTGGAGCATCACATTAGATTGGTTGAATGCCCCGTCACCATGCATTAAATCTCCTTTTTAATGCACAGTTACGCAGAGGAAGTCATGTGAAGTGCCATTGGCAATTGTTCCCTGTGACAGGTAACAAAAGTTGAAAGGCAGCCACTACAGCAATTGAGCAGCAAGAGACAGTACCCCCACCATACGAGAGAGAGAGAGAGAGAGAGAGAGATAGAGGAAGGTAGAACTGCACTGAGAGACAGTGATGGAGAGAGAGAGAGAGAGAGAGAGAGCGATAGAACACAAGTCCCATAGTTCGAGTTGTCCATGCCCAGAATCAGTGCTGGTCCCCCAACCTGCTCCCCGACAGTCCTGCAGTGTCCCCTCTCTCTCTCCATGTGTCTGCAAGTACGTGTCTCTGTGTTACTGCCCCCCCCCCAATTAAAGTTTGCAGCAGCACTCCTTGGCAGTGCAAATCAGTAAAGTGGCAGGAAAGAGGTCGCCAACAAGCATGCACGAGACACAGTGACACCTGGCAAACAGTCATTAGTGATGTGCCCAGCTTCCTACCAGTGCACTGTATCTGTGGCTGACCCTCATTTGGTAGCAACTCACTGAGGTCTGTGTATGTGTGTGTGTGTGTGTGTGTGTGTGTAGTTGTTGGCCACAATGTCTTGGCTTCCAACTCATTCATAAAAACAGCACACAGTATGACAGTGCCAACTGTCTGTTCACCCCTGCACAATCTGCCACCCCCTGTACCTCTGTATCTCTCTGTGTCTTACTGTCCTAGTGTCTGTGTCGCTTTCTGACATGACTGACTGATGTCCTTTGCTGCCTTGTAATTCCAAATTCATGTCTTTGTTTGTTGTGCTCCATTGAAGCTGTAACCCCCCCCCACCACACAGTGACAGAGAAGGTGAGACAACATCCCACGCAGTGGGGGGTGGGGGCACAGGGACTGTATATTTTCCCTCTCCCTTTTCTTCTGTGGCCAGTGACATTTTCCCTGGTGATCTGTGGGAGCAGGAGACAGACAGTGACAGTTCAGAGAGGTCATATAGAGCCAGAGGGAGAGACATTCCCCACCTCCTCACTGACAGTGTCCACTCCCTGTCCTCCACTCACCAAAAGCATAACATGTTGATCGGCAGTGTCGAGTTCCTATGCTGTGTCCATGATCCAGGCTTCACATGGGAGGGGTGGAGTCCAAGCTGATGTTTGTCCCCCACTGTGGGTGCTGCAGTGTAGTGGTGTGCTTCTCACTGTCTGTGGCTGTGGACAGAAGGCCCCCCCAACAAAGTGAGCCACAGTAGCAGAACTTGTGAACATGGAGGAGGATGCTTGCTCATGGATTGGGGGGGGGGAGAGAGAGACACAGACCCACATGAAGCACAGCATTCTGTGATTTTTGCCAGCATTTTCATGGTTGAGTGAGGCCCTCAGCCCCACCATCCAGTCAGAGTAAAGAGATATGGAAGGTAGGAGGGAATAGGAGCTCAGTAAAGTGATGTCACCAGTACTGAATTCCAGCAGTATCCTCTGTCTGTATGTTTCTGTGCAAGTGTCCAACCCGGCTGTACAACATCGCTACCCACCTGCACTCCTTTGGCAGCCAGACAGAGAAGAGAGAGAGTCAGTGACTGGCACAGTGAAAGAATGGGATATGTGTCAATGTAGCGAGATGCAGTGCAGCAGACTTCCCATGCGGGTGAGCGGGACAGACACACTGTAGAGCAAAGGTGTTCTGCCAAAAGAGAGATAGTGGGAGAGACACAGAGTGAAATTACATGGTAAAGCACTTTGCAGGACACAGTCCTCCTGGTCTACAATTCAGACAGCAGTAAGGCAGAAGAGTGGAATCTCTGTCTGTGTGTGTATTCCTCTCTCTCTCTCTCTCTCTCTCTCTTTCTGATGCACTGCAGCAGGAGATCAAGAGGTAGGAGTCTTGCAAGTGTGTCACAGTACAGTATGCACAAGAAATGTAACAGACTTGGTGTCAGTGTGTGTGTCCCTCTGCGAATCGTCCTGTACCCAACACAAAGCTGTACTAATGCTAAGAGAGAGAGAGAGACACACACACATATAGCATGTTGTTTTTTTTTGGGGGGTGGGGTGATAAATGCAATGTGTTACACATTGCAGCACAGGATGGTATGACAAGAAATGTGAAGGATCATATCAGTAGTGTATCTATCACATTTCTATGTGTATAAGTACTAGGATATGTGTTTCCTTTTCCTTAGGGACTATTTTGCAAGGTGACAGGATACAGTACATTTGGGGGGTTTAACAAAGAGAAAAAAATGTTTTTGAGGGTTTTCCCATGTTTTTCGTACAGCCTATGTTATAAGTGCAATAACTTACTCCAGGCTAGGGGGTTATGGGGATTTAATGCACATCTGGGTGCTGAGAAGAAACTCGGCTTGCAACCTTGTGCCTCACAACTCATCCAGCTATGCATTAAATCCCCATAACCCCAAACGCTGTCATGGGTTATTGCTTATGCAGAATGCATTCATACAGCCTGATGGCACGATGCAGAAATGGACAGATTTTTTGATTGAAAGTCAAAAATTCTGGTAGCCAATTATTTTCTTGTCTGTCAAGGTGACATGCTTTGCTTGAATTGGATTATAGGTTGATTTGATATTTTTTTTCTTTTCTCAATTTCTTTTTTTAACGGGTGAGCATGTTTATTGTCATTGTTGGGTTCTAGAGTTTGTTATAATTTACAAATAATTTTGATTTAAAAAAAGAAATTGACTGATTGCATTATGATGCAGATGGAAGGAAAGCAACCAAGAAACACAGAAACATAGCATTTGATGGCAGATAAGGACCGCTTGGCCCACCTAGTCTGCCCAAAAGAGGAAAGCAACAACTAAAGGAAGAGGATAAAGAAAGAAAATAGGTGGACCTTAGGTAGGCACAGAAAGAACAGCTTTCAGAGGTGCTGCTAGCATGGTCTGCACTGCTAAAGGAATTCATGTAGGCTTAATGCCCCACCCTCTGGTAGCTGAAGTAATATATACTTCACCATGAGGTGCCACCTACGAAGGGTCTGCATGGCTGAAGCTTCCTAATCATTTGACCTTCTAAACTCCCGGTAGGATGCAGAGCCTCAGACTGCAGCAAAGAAATGGTGCTGCTGAATGAGGCTGGATTAAGCTGGTTTATATAACCAAGGAAGGGGCTGTGGCTGTCTGATCCTGCTCATCAAACCTCAGGGGTTGCCTTTTCATTATTCTTTTGCCTTCACGGTATATTTTACACAATTGCAGTGCATTCTTATTTTGCTCCAGGAACTAAGTTGCACATTAAATTTCCCTCCTAAGACCAAGTTCCCCTGCCGCCCTTCCCCCATTTTCTACACTGAATGTAATTAAATTAAGTTTTATTTTAACGTAGGGAGTCACATGATGCATCTGCATGAGTGAGTTGTTCACCTCAGCTCCACTCTCTGCTTCAAAATTTATGAATAGTTTTTGTGTAAAACGTATTATTTTGCTTATCTTTCTTCATCACCTAAGTTACTTATTGACAGAGACTCCAGAAAATGTGATTGCTGTAGAGAGAAATGGATGTGGAGAGC
Organism: Neoceratodus forsteri; assembly: GCA_016271365.2. Lineage (NCBI taxonomy): Eukaryota > Metazoa > Chordata > Ceratodontiformes > Ceratodontidae > Neoceratodus > Neoceratodus forsteri. Next base: position 528,491,135 of record CM057455.1, on the reverse strand, counting down.
AGGAAGATCAGTAACTTTTTCCGAGATACTTCCGGTGCCAAAGGCAAGCACAACAAGAAAGCTGAGAACAGAGGAATTTAATGGATGGCTAAGAACCTGATGTTGTGCTAAAGGGTATGGGCTGTTGGAGGGGGGGAGGGACCTGGGAGGACAGTAGTCTCTATGCCAAGGACAGACTACACTTGAGTGAGGAGGGAAAGAAAGTGTTGAAACAGAGGATGGAAGAATATATAGAGGAAGCTGGGAATTTAAACTAGGGGTGGGGGGTGGCAGTAGGGGAAGAGATATGCAGAGACCACAGGTTGGCAAATCATATGAGCTTACCCCCCATAACAGTGGCAAAGGACAAATGGCAAGTACTATTGGTGATGCTAGGAAAGGATGGCAGGATGGGAGGGGGGAGAAAGGGTGGAAGGTGGTTACCCTTAATGCTAGGAGCCTTGGGAGGAAAACTGCAGAGTTACAGGTTCTCATGGCAGAGGGAGAGGTGGACATCGCAGCCATCATGGAAACATGGGCCACCCAATATAATGACTGGGACCTGTCTGTACCAGGGTACAGGTTATTTCGTAGGGACAGGGTGACTGGGAAAGGAGGGGGGGGTGGCACTATATGTGAAGGAAGGACTGAAGTGTGTAAGGGAGGAAGGGGAGGAGGGTAGTACAGAGTCACTTTGGGTGCAAATCCAGGATTACAAGAATAGGATTCTTAGAATGGGAGTGGTGTACAGGCCACCATCTCAAATGGAGGAGTTAGACAGGAACTAGCGGGACAGATCAGGAGAACCTGCGAGAAGGGTAGTGTGGTGATTGTGGGGGACTTCAACATGCCAGGAGTGGACTGGAGCATCCCAACAACCAGGAACAGAAGGGAGCAGGTACTGCTGGATGCCTTCCAGGACAGCTTCCTGCTGCAAATGGTCAGTGAACCAACCAGGTTAGGGAATACCCTTGACCTTGTGCTGGCAAATGGGGACTTTGTGAGAGAACTTACAGTGGAGGAACCGCTGTCAGGGAGTGACCACCACTCAGTATGGCTCACATTGGATATGGGCAAGGAAGGAGTGGAATCTGGCACAAGAGTGCTGGACTTCAGGAGGGCTGACTTTGGGAGGATGGGTGAGGTGGTAAAGGTACCTGGCCAGAATTCAATCTAGTATGGATACTAACCAGAGATGGGAGCTCATAAAGCTGGGGATAGTGGAGCAACCAAACCTGCTGCAAATCCCAGAGCAAGAAGGCTGAGGCTAAAACCGAGCTGGTTGAGCAAGGAGGTCATGGAAAAGGTAAGGAGGAAAAGAGCTGCCTTTAGGAAGTACAAGAAAACAGGGAGGGGGAGGACAGAGAGGTACTTGACAGAATCAAAGGAGGTGGCAAAGGGCAGTAAGGGGAGCCAAAGCATCTACGGAACTCAGGCTGGCACAAGGCATTAAGAAGGGGAGAAGGACTTTTAAGTACATCAGGGAAAAAGGAGCTGTAAGGACCACATAGTAAGGATTAGGAAGGAGGGGGGTTGGGTGGAAGCAGGGTGCGATAAGGCGGAAGCACTGAATGAGTACTTCTGCTCAGTATTTACTAAAGAGAAGAGAGGGGTGACACCCAAGGTGGGAGAAATGGCAGACGCAGGAGGGGAGGGGAAGGGGTGACAGATGGGGAAATCATGGAGGGCAGAGTTCGAGAGGGTTTGAAGGCACTAAGGATGGACAAGGCGCCAGGCCCAGATGGCATCCACCCCAGGGTACTGAAGGAGCTGGCAGAGGTCCTTGCAGGACCTTTGGCAGACCTATTTAATGCCTCACTACATTCGGGGTTGGTACCTCAGGACTGGAGGATGGCTCATGTGGTGCCCCTCCACAAGAGTGGCCCCAAGGATGAACCAGGAAACTACAGACCAGTGAGCCTCACATCCATCCTGGGTAGCTAATGGAGACTATCCTCAGAGGGAGGCTGGTGGCCCTCCTAGAGGCCGTGGACCACAGGACAGCAGACAGCATGGCTTCATACGTGGCAGATCCTGCCAAGCCAACCTGGTCGAGTTCTATGACTGGGTAACTAGGCAACTGGACAGGGCCATGCAGTGGATGTCCTGTATCTGGACTTCAGTAAGGCATTTGACTCGGTGCCACATGGAAGACTGGGAAGGAAGTTAGTAGGCACAGGGGCGGGTGCAAAGCTGGTGAGATGGGTAAGAAACTGGCTGCAGGGAAGGCAACAGAGGGTGGTGGTGAGTGGGGAGCTCTCACACCCAAGGGCAGTGACAAGCGGTGTCCCACAGGGCTCGGTGTTGGGACCAGTGTTGTTTGGGATATTCATTGCAGACATATCATGGGACATCAAGAGCAAGATCAGTCTGTTTGCTGATGATACCAAGGTTGGCTGGTGGTGGATGACCTAGGGGTTGGCAGGGGTTGCAGGATGATCTGGCAAAGCTTGAAACCTGGTCAGACACCTGGCAACTGGGCTTTAATGCCAAAAGTGCAAGGTGCTGCATTTTGGGATGAAGAACCCAAGGAGGACTTACCAGCTAGGGGAGTGCAGCTAGCCCAGACAGAGGAGGAGAAGGATCTGGGTGTGCTCATTACAGGGTCAATGAACAACTCGGCACAGTGTAGGAAGGCAGCTGCAAAGGCCAACAAAATGCTGGGTTGTATTGCAAGGGTATATCCTCGAGGAGGGAGGAGGTGATTCTGCCACTGTATAGGTCATTAGTTAGACTACACCTGAGTACTGCATGCAGTACTGGCGTCCGTATCTGAAGAGGGACATTAAGTTACTGGAGGGGGTGCAGCACAGGGTGACAAAGATGATCAAGGGTCTGGGGGACTTATCATATAAGAGGAGGTTGAAGGAGTTGAACATGTACTCACTGGAGGAGAGGAGAGACAGGGGTGACATGATTGAAACCTTTAAATACATGAAAGAAATAAACAAGACCAGTACAGAGGGGCTGTTCAGAGTAAGGGAGGGGAGGGCAACCAGGGGCCATGATATGAGACTGGAGCGAGGAAGGTTCAGGAGGGAGATGAGGAGACACTTTTTTACAGAGAGGGTGGGGCTGGATGGAATGCATTACCTGCAGAAGTGGTATGCAGTAGAACAGTGGACTGCTTCAAACGTGGATAGGACAGGACAAGGGGGAGGGTTAATGAAGGGGAAGGGTGGAAGGGAGGGGCAGCTGCAGAATAAGGGGTGCTAGCTGCACATTCGAGCAGACTTGATAGACCTCTAGGCCTTTATCTGCTGGCAAATTTTGTATGTTCGTATGTTCGTAATCTCACTTCTACAGGTGGCAGGCTACATATGGCCCATGCTGAGCAATCCCTTTCATTTTGATTTGATCCAGCATGTGAGACCCTACTTCAACCCAGCTTTCTTACTTGAATAAGGACTGAGCTGGACACTTTCATTGGGACAATCAACATTTTAAGTGTTTTTTGTTTGGTTCAGGGGTTCTAGGTGGAGATAGGGTGTATTTCTGATTTTACTTGAAGGAACAAAGACTTAACAGGATATTGTCTCCTCTTCTAGCCTTGTCACTCTACGATTATATGCCCAGTCTGGTCTGGTATGATTAGGGATGTAAATTTGTCATGGCAGTCATACACATCATGGATTCCATGACGTTTGGACTTTATTCAGGACTTCCATGACTTTCGCTATTGTCATCAAAACGTAGCAATGATGACGTGTCACAAAGTTTATTAATGATTTCATGAACAACCAATGAGTTATTAAAACCTCATCCATGACAAACTTACATCTTTAGGTATGATCTCTCCCTTCTCTACCCACTTTTACGAAAGTAGGTACACCTTTGCACTATTTGGGGAGAGCCTGGGACAGTATATTGGGGCTTAGTAACCCCCTGCCATTTCTGACTGGTACTGGTGACCCTTGGAGACCTTTCTAGGCTAGGTGTCAGCGTGGCTCAGTTGGTAGCACATCTGCCTTTGGACCAGAAGGTCGTGGGTTCTTGTCCCACACCGAGATTGGATTTGCACCTAAAAATCACTGGCATCTGAGTGCAGTATTGGGGGGTGCTGTACTGCTGGGGTGTGCCATCCTTCGGATGAGACGTTAAACCGAGGTCCCTTCTGCCTGTCCTGGTGGGTGTCCAGGTGGAAGTAAAAGAACCCAGGGCACTCTTTGCAAAGAGTAGGGAACATTCCCGGTGTCCTGGCCAACATTCCTCTTCCCATAAACCGGTTCATGCAATTATCCAGGCTGTGTGTGGGTGATGATGTGCGATATGGCCGCCACCACAGATTCAGTCACTTCACTACCAGTCTAGCATTGCTTGTAAAGCGCTTTGGATGTATGAAAAGTGCTATATAAATGCTGATTCTTCTTCTTCTTTCACCATGCCCTGACAAGCTTCTAGGGTAAGTACACTAAGGCAGTATGCATATGACATTTGTTTTTACTTGACTCCTGCTGTGTTGTCACAAACTTTCTTCATAGGGGATATCATCTGTTATGTACCTCCGGTTGGAGGTAGTCATTGGCAATGCATGTCCTGAATTTTGTTAGCGGTAGGCGACCATTTCCTGTTTTTTTTGGGGTGTGGCAGTGGGTGCTCCCTCCCCCATCCTTGAAATTGCTGGTGGATGACCAGGGCTCAGTATAAGGGTAGGGAGGATGGCTCTCCATTTTCCCCTTCTGAGGTAGCCCCTTCTTCTTAAGTTTAGAGCACCTCGGTTTTTGTATTGTGCATCTGGGCTCAGTGCCAGCAGAGGGAGTTTGTACCTCATACTCCTTCCTCGAGGTAGCCCCCAAACTCCATGCTTGTGCTGCTGGGTGGGGGAGTTGAAGGTGCTTCACAGACACAGTTCCTTTAATTATTGCACCCTTTCTTGTGGACCACAGAGGAGAATAATGCCCTGGTGAATGACACTGATATCGTGGTGTATGGGATGGTCTCTCAGGGGAATCCTGTTCCTTAAAGGAATAGGGAGGTGCATGTCCCAGTAGAAGTTCCTTAGTTACCTCCCTCGAGAAGGTTGTGCTCTGCATGCCTGTCCTTCTTTCTCAGTGTGCCTATTCTGGTGAGTGACTAGGGGTTGGGGAGCGTTTCTGGTTATGGAAAGGGATGTAGGGCCTTCATGGTGGAAGTAGGTGTCACTTCGGGTCTGGTGGAGGACCTGCTTGCCGTCAATTATTTATACCTCCCTACATGTATGGAAAGGATGGGACATGGTGTTCTTTTATTCTTTGCCTTTTTTGGGTTGGTGGGTAATACAGTGGTGGTTTTCCAATTTGTACTGTGAGTTGCTTTGTTCAATGGGGTTTCTACTTGAGGTATATTGAGGTCAGGGAAGGGGGAGAGGGGTCTCGGTGCAGATGGCTTTTTTCATCATGGACAGAAGGTGTTGGGAGCAACTGTCATTAGAACCAGGGATTGGTTTGAGGGGGGGTTATATGGATTGTTACCTAGTTTTTGGAGGGTTCTGGGGAGTGAGGTCTGGGAGGGTGATGAGGGAGAGGTCTATTATGGTTTCTAGTTTTGTTGTGGCATCTTGTTCATGTTGGGGGGGGTCCTCTCAGAGCACAAGAGCAACTGTCCAGCAGTTGTTTCTTTATACACTGATAAGGGCAGGTTTTTTTTCGCTCTGGCCTTTACAGTGATCATATTGGTGAATGATGAGTAAAGTCAAATATAACTTTTTATTGTGGAATATAAGAGGTACGCAGAGCAAGCAGAAATGACATACCTGTATGGTATTAAAATATTTACCTAAACTCCAGACTCATGTTGCCATGCTTCAGGAATCCCACTTGAAGAGAGAGGACATTGCACTTTTTAGGAGGAGCTGGGTAGGATGGGTCTTCGGGGCAGGAACCAGCTTGAAAAAAGGGGAAACAATTATCCTGATAGCAAGAAGCTTACCCTTCAACTTATTTAGGAATACTGGGATCCATCAGGATGGTTCATCCTTGTTCATGCCCGGTTGGGAATTTCAGACGTTCTCTTAGGATCTATTTATGTACCGAAAAGTGACTCCCCTGGTTTCTTTTCAGAGCTGTCTCTTCTGCTCGCCTCCTTTTCAAGTATTTTCAAGTATTCTGATAATTCTGAGTGGGGGATTTGAATCTTGTGTTCGAAAACTATTTGGATAGATCGGATTCCCAGAGAAAGGGTCTCTCCCTAGTCCAACGGGGTCTTCAGGAGCTCATGGACCAACTGGGGCTCGCGGACCCATGGCAGATTTTGAACTCTTCCTTAAAGCAATTGTCATTTTATTCCCCACCACATGGGACTTCATCTCGCATAGACTTTTTCCTAGTGAGTAAGTCCTCTCTGATTGCTAGCAATATACTTCTGTGAGTCATCTCCTATCCCTCGCCGGGTATCCCTGATGATGTGCCTAGATGAAAATGAGGAATGAAATGGGCTATGGAGGTTTAATTCCCAGTTTCTTAATGATAAGGATAACATTCAATGTATCTGGAAATTTTTGTTTAACTTTTTGATTGAGAATGAGGGGTCAGTAGCCAAGTTAGACTTGGTATGGGGTGCACTGATATGTGGGGTTAGGGAAGAATGTATTCGACTCACGGCCAGGCGTATAAGGTGTCATTTGAGGGAGGAGGATTGACTTATATCGGAGACTAGGAGCATGGAACGCCAATTATCTTCTGCCTCGTCTGCGGAATTTCAGGACCGATTAGATACTCTGTGGGTGAAGTACTATGATGTTCTTGCGGAGAAAGCTGATCTTGCCCTCTTCTGTACTAAAGCATGCTATTCTGAAGCAGGAAAGAGAGCCAGTAGATTGCTCACCTAAAGGATTAAACAGCTGTAACTCCCCCTGGCTGGAAGTGACAAGAGCAGTTCCCCAAACTCAAGCTAAACCCAACAGAAGGAGTCCTTGCTAACACTCTTCACATTGTAGAGGCTTTTCAGACATACTATAGTGGCCTATATGCAGGTATACCAGTAATGCCAGCACAACAGGCTAATATTGAAGAATATTTGGAGGCCCTCTTCCTTCCTTCCCTGTCTATCCCCAGATCAGCAGGAGATGTTAGGATGTCCTATAGTTAACCAGGAAGTGAGGGAAGTGATTAGCCAGGTCCCAGCCAATAAGGTTCCGGAGCCAGATGGTTTTGTCAACGAATTTTATAAATCATTTATGGATGAGCTCTCCCTTTTTCTTACTCGTTTATTTAATTTCTTGCTCACCGAAGGTTTAACTGGTCTCTCCTTTACCTCAGCATGGATTTCTCTGATTTATAGGGAAAGGGGAAATTGTTTAACCAGGAGAGGAACACTAAGCCAAAGCTTGTTTCCAGGTGCGACCTGGGAGCACAAGGAAGTTAAGTGATTTGCTCAGGGTCACACAGTATGCAAGTAGGGGCTGTGGGATTCAAACCCAGTTCTCCAGGTTTGCAGCTCAGAGCCTTAAACCACTGCACTATACTGCCTCCTATAAGGAGGGCAAGTATGAAATACTACCGTCTAGTTATCGGCCAATGTCCCTTTTGAACTAGGACACTATGTTATTGGCCAAGATTCTAGTAAACAGACTAAAGTTGGTTTTAGGAGATTTCATTTCCTCCCACTCAGGTGGGGTTTATGTTGGGTCGCCTGTCAAGCGATCATTTCCCCAAACTTCTCCATTTGATTTCTGCATCCAGGGAGAACAAGGTCCCTGCAGCCTTGTTCTCCCTGGATGTAGAAAAGGCCTTTGACAGAGTATCATAGCTTTATCTGTTCACAGTACTTAAAAAAATTCAGTCTTCCATCAAACTTTTGTGCATGAGTTAGAGTTTTATATACCAAGCCTACGACTCAGATCTACTGCAATGGGTTCTCTTCTGCTTCCTTCCACCTTCAGAGGGGTACCCGACAGGGCTGCTCCCTTTCCCCTCTTTTATTCAATCTATATTTGGAACCCCTTCTTTTTAATTTGCAGAATAACTTGTCTTTGAAAGGGATTGTAGTGTGAGGACTGTTTCCGCCTATGCCGATGACCTTCTGTTACATGTGGAAGACCCCGTCACTTCCATCATTTTTGCATTAATGGGAATACAGAGATTCTTTGATGTAGCAGGTTATAAATTAAACATGGAAAAGACCCAGGTTATGCCTTTGAATGGGTTAATCTCTAAATAGGACATTCATAGCTTAGGTTTGGTATGGGAACCGAAGGCACTACGTTACCTAGGGATCCCTGTCCCCTGGTTTCTTGCAGAGTTAAATAAGGTGAATCTTACCCCTCTAATGCAAGCCATTAGGCTAGACCTGCAGAGATGGACAGCTCTCCCTCTGTCACTGTGAGGCTGGGTAAATATTATTAAGATGAATGTTCTTCTACGGCTATTGTATCCCTTAGGTATGGTGAATTTTCCTTCCAAAATCTTGGTTTCTCCATCCCCAGAGGAATATTAATCAGTTCTTGAGGAAGGGTGGCTCAGTTCGTCAGGCCTATTTCTAACTCACACAGCCGAAGAAAAGGGGGAGGGGCTCCAACTTCCGGACTTCTTTTGATATTATTTGGCCCTCCATAGTGCAAAGTGGTTGCAATGGGGGAGTGTGGCAGCTGATAGTTCTGCAGGGAATTATCAATCCAACTTGTGCCAAAAGGCAGGAGTACAACTTAGTAGTTTAATATATTTTAAACCCTCTGGGTTACCATCTTTGCTCAGATCATCCCCTTTACTTGGTCTATAAAGTTATGTGTCCAGCTTCAAACTTACCTGAGGGTAGACTGGTTTAAGGCACTTACCCAGCCTGTACTAGGTAATCTTCACTTTCAAATTGGGGGTAAGTCCATTCTGGAGGCTTTCTGTCCTCCTCTGAGAGTGGCCACAGTGGAGTCCTTACTCAGGAATGGTCGTTTGTTAATGTTGTGATAGTTGCAATTGGTGTTTGATATTCTCTTCTTCAATGGATGTAAGTACTTACAACTTTCCAAGGCTCTAAGGGACTTTCCAGGGCAGGGCCCATGGCAATCATCGTGTGCTAGTGCCTTGGATCAACTCACATCTATAATTACTTAACCTCACCCAATCTCTGGTCTCTACTATTGTCTGCAAGCAGTTGACCATCATGCTTTATCAGGGATAGGATTTTTCTGGCAGCAAAAATGTAACCTTGGCCATGACTCTCTCCATTGGGAAACAATTAGGCGTAACCTTTATAAATTTGTGTAAAGACCAGTACCGATGGACCCAATTTAGGATTCTACATGATTTATATTTTATGCCGATGAAGTTATACAAGATGTGTAGGGCCCCCTCTCCTCTTTGTTTTCACTGTGGTCTCCTAGAGAGGGACTTCAAACATATACTATTGGACTGCTGTAAAATCCAGCCATTTTGGCATAGTATCAGATCATCTCTGGATTCTCTTTTGGGTTTGGAGGAAGCTTTCACTCCTGAAGTTGCCTCATTGGAAACTTACCTCCCTCCCTGATTAGGCAGCGTAGGGTCTACATGGACTTAATCTCCATACAGCAAAAAATGGTTATTCTTCAACACTGGCTAGATGATAGTGCCCCGTCCATTAGGGAGTGGTACATGGAGATAACCCAGGCTTCTGTGGTGGAGCAGCACAACGCATTGAGGCTTCAAAGAGGTAACCTATACAAACAGGACTGGAAAGCTTTACATACACTTTTGTTGGTGATGGGCACACAGTAAGGGAGGTAGCATTGATATGAATTATTTTTTCTGGACTTTAACCACTTCTCAAGCCAACTGTGTCACACCGTATTGTGCTTAGAGGAGACCCAGGGGAGGTTGAATGATGCCAGCTGCCTTAAGGGTGGATGTTTGCTCTGTGAGGAAGGTGCACTTTTTAGTCTTCGACCTCTGTGGTAGGTTCTCATGGCTCCTGTGCTCTGAGAGTGTTCTGGTTGGAAGAGGGGGTTTAGGGGGAGGTTTCCTTTTCTGTTTCAAGTTGGAATTCAACAGATGCATCACTGCCAACTATATGAAGAGTGTATATACTTTGTTCTTTGTTGGTTTAATATGTTGTGTTGGTTGTTTAAAACTTTCAATAAAGCATAGTTAATAATAAAAAAGTTTTATTTTAACACATCCTTTTGATCTAGCCAAACTAATATCCTTTTTTTTTCAATAGAACATCCAAAAAAAAAATGAGTGGAAAGGCAGCAATAAAAATCCTCAGCTGTATCAAACATACTGTACAAAGTCCTCAGCAAAAGGCTATTTAAACAACTAATGAACATTCTGGAAGGTGATGAAAACTGCATAACTGCTGGCAGTAAAAAGCTCTTCAGGGCTACTACATTAGGTGTCCTGTCTCAGGCTGTATGTAGGTTGGCCACAGGTGTCTAAAGCAGGGACAAGAATTAGAGTATATTAATGAATAAGCAGAGGAGGGTGAGACCAAGGATTTTAAAAACTAGGAGTGTCCATATTTCAGATTCATGATGCAGCACCACAAATGAGTGGAGATGCTTGAGGCACATTTTCTAACATACAAATGCATTTGTGACACTTGTTGCTTTTTACAGCAAAAAAAATGACATATGCTTCACATTTAGATGCATGTGTCATTTTGGAGGTGTAAATCATGACAATCACATTTGACAGTTATACTGCCTTTTTAGGTGGTCTTCCAGTCTAGGCAGATGTTGTGCATCTATGTCCAAAACTTGGATGTAGGTCTTTGAAGATATCACCCCAGGAGTTCACCAAAGTAGTTAGATAGGCCCCTTGCTCTTTAGAGCCTTAGGGGCCAATGCACAACGGTGGCCAGGATGTGCTAAAATTAAGCATATCCAAGATGAAGCACTGCGCCTTCAATGCCTGCCTGCACTGGACAGCATCCTGTGCCCCTGGCCTCCACGCTTCACTAATGTAGAACCACATAGTGAGGCAGGGGTGGTGGAATGGTGTGGACCACAGGCTGACAATCAGATTCCTTTGCCAGGCCATAACTGGATTCTCTGCCTGCACAGGGAGCATGGCATGTCAATATTTAGCAATCCGTCATGAGTGCCATATTCCCACCAAAAATTAAACTACATTTTAATGTACATGGCTGGTGCCAGTGATGCCCCCAGGCCCTCTGCAGAGGACCCAAGAGCTGGGGGTTGGAAGGGAATGAACAGACAGGACCCAGAAATGGGATCTGTGGCTGGGCACAGGAGGGTGCATAGCCACTAATGCTGCCCCAGGCAGATGCAGTGATCACCCCCTCTCCCTGATCTCCACACTGCAGTGTTGTTGACCAGGACTGGGCAAAGAACTAGCCATGCTCCTTGGCACAACCCATCCCACCTGTTTGCAGAGCCACACTTGCTGGTCAGGGATCAGGGCAGAGGGAGCCTACAATAATACTTCGAATGCGGTAGAGGGTCCTGAAGATACACATCCTGTGCACTCTGCAGCTTTTCCTGCCCCTCCACATCTGCAGATGGGCCCAGACATTTCTGTGTACAGGGCCCATCATAACTAAAAAAACATTAGAATTCACCTTGGCATGGCATGGCAGCCAGTGAAGATCAAAACAAATGGATGTATTTCATGGAGCCAGCCATCTTAAGAACCCACACGGCAATCTTACACATCAGTTGCAGATGGCAGAGAAGTTTTGAAGAAATCTACAGTATCAATAAAGAGAATCTGCAAGGCATGCATGAGCTTGGCACAATGTCGCTCTGTTAAGAGGACACAAAACTGCATAGTAATATGGAGATGGTAATCACTCCCAAAAGCAGTTAACTGCTGATCATCAAATAACTGGTTATAATAAAAGAGAACACCAAAATTACACATCATCCAAGAAGTGTTTACCTCATTCCATACAGTATAAGGAAAGACAGATCATGGGATAAGATTATCAAAGACTATGTTAAGACCAAACCAAAGCACTCAAGTTCAAGTTCAGGTTTGTTTTGTTGTTCAGCCAACAAGCCTTTACAATATTCTTTTTTTTTTTTCTATTATTTCTTTATGCTTCTTGGGAACCTGGCAGGCAGCCCTGGTCCCTCCCTCAGAGGGGCTTGATCTCTGGCTCTCCAGTCCCCACCAGACTTCGTCTGCAACCTTCCACGGGTTCCCCTTCCCCATGACAGGGCTGAGGCAAAGGGATGCTGGTGTTCCCCCAACCCTGGAGTGAAATCCAGATGTCTGGGGAGCCAGATCAGTTGCAGGAGAGCCATCACAGAGTCTGCTAGCTCCTTTCCTCTGTTTTCCCCACCCTCCCCGCCAATGATGTACATCGGCAACGTGCCTCCCAACTTGCATCTCCTCCAGCCACCGCTAGAGGGAGTTCGATGAGTGGCACAGCAATCACTCCCTCCCCGAGAGATGAGAGCAATCCTCTGGACACTCAGTCCTCTCTCTCCCTTGCCGACCCTCAGCAGCCTGGGTTCATTCCAGAGCCTGCGTTGCAGGCGTGGCATGAGGTGTGGTGTCCAGTGCCTCAACCCTCAGCACCACCGGGCCGGCCTGCCATTACAATATTCTAAAAACAAATACAAACATTTCACACAGCTGCACGGTATAATAAAATAAAATATTACAACTGAGCATACTATAAATACATATATTCATTATCCAAGTAATATATACCAATTGATAACCTGATTTACTTATTCAAGCCTGTTAGGCCCCAAATCAACTGAAAAAACATAGGCACAGTCATGAACATAATACAATTGATAAATCCATGGATAAAATATAGATCACATTTCTGATTTTGATAAATTAATACCCCAAAACAAAGATAAAATGACCTTCATTATTTTCCTCTAATTAAATTTTTCACATTTAGAGGTACTCTAATTTCACCTTTTAAGGTTCTCTTTTATATTATAATAATCACAACTGAATATGAACACCCTTAAACCTTGTAGAAATAGTAATGCCTTGAACCCCTTTTTCTCCCTCAGTATTATGGCATCTGCTCAAAATTACCTACAGTAGACCAAGTCTCAACTTACTGTGCAGGTGGCTAGACCACCCTCGCAATTGGCATCCCCATCCAATCTGCTAGTTGTCACTGTGATTTCCTCAACTTTCCTAGGCATTATTCTCATGAGGATATGACTCCTTAGTTTTTGCTTTAAATATTTCTTTTCTCAAGAGTACTGCATAGGCAGCCAGAGACTGCCCGAAAGCCCCACTGAAATACTTACACAGTCTCACTGAAATACTCGAATGTTTTTTCAAACAATAGGAAATCACACTACAGGTTCTACTAGCCCTAGTCTCAGTGGACACCCTGGGATGTCTCATACTTGCAGCTCAGTGCCAGCGTTGTCTCCCAGTATGCAGCAAGCCAGGTGCACTACAGCTATGCTCATCCTACTGCTACTTCTCCTGTTTTCCTGTAATCTGTGTAGCTTCATCTTGACCAGGGATCTCTCCGCTAGAGATAGCTACTCTTGCTCAATTCAAGTCTACCACCGTCTCAACCACACCTACGGACCCATCCCCTCTCCCCTATTGCTTGCCTCAAAAGGAAACTGTCACCTATTAAATAACTCCCCGTACACCCTTCATATCTCATCCAAGCTTCTCTCTGATGGCTATCACAAATATCTCTCTTGCCTTAGATGACTACTTATAATGAGTGGTGATGACACTGAGGCTAACCCAGGTCCCAAGTTCATCTCCAGCAAATCATGCTAGCCTCCAGTGGGCAGATGGTAGTGGGCAAAAAATTGCTCACCTGAACATTGGCAGCCCAATCCCCAAACTTCATAAGCTGGAAGCCTGGATAAAGCTCCATAATCTAGATGTCCTGGGCAACACTGAAACATGGTTGAAGCTGACATGTCCAAATTCCCCTTGCCACAGTAATGGCTATTATTTAGTCTGGAATGATAGGCCAGGGATGAAAAAAGGTGGAGGGATTCTTTTCTACCTCAAAGACCACCTAACCTCCTTAGTCATTTCCTCAAGTAGCATGATGAACTCCTCTCTGGAAAGGATCATTGTAGAGCAGTGTACTCACCCGGTTATCAAATACATAAATAAATAAATAAAAATAAATAAAAATTGATTCTCCCATATCATGCTAAAATATTCAATACATAACTCAGAATGAGCCAAACTATGCTACCAATCAGAAGGAGATCAACCGAAGTTAGTACCCTATGGTGTGAACTGGTAAAATAGCCACTAGACACCTTACTCGGTAGAACAGCATCATGCCCCACATATGGGCAGGACCAAGTAGCGGATAACAGACTTCAAACCAAATAACAGAGTTACTGCACCCACTACTCTGTTCCAGCCAGATTTAACAGGCCACTGCCACTAGAACCAAATTGTTCCATCTCATGCTACCAGACAGAACCTATCACTATACAGAGGTCTAAAAGGTGCACTCTGCAATACATATTGCTCTGTGCTCCTATATCTGACCCTTGAGCAATTATTCCTGACTGGTCTCCACCATAGACATCCAATGTAGGTCCATGAGACTGAGCCTGTTCTCTCACTTGAGGTCATTTCATCCTGTGCTTAACCCACAAATCAGTAATAGGTCTGAACCATGTCTTGTTTTCCTCACCCTAGCAAGGGACCAAGAGAGTTCACTTTTAAAGGAGCTATTATGCCACTTCACCTTAAGCCTTGTGAGGCCATACCAGCCATAAGGAGGTCAACTGAAATTAATACCTCAAGTTGAAAATTGGTAGAGTAGCCATCAGAAACCTCATTCAGTAGAACCACAACATGCCCTGCATATTGGCAGGACCAAATCCCAGATAACAGGCCTTAAACCCGAGGACAGGGTTAGTGCACCCACTACTCCATCCCAGTCAGATATGACAGGCCACTACCAATAAAAACACAGAAACATAGAATCTGTCAGCAGATAAGGACCATACAGCCCACCTAGTCTGCCCATTTCCCGACTTGGTTTGGCAATCCCTACTCTTATCTGGACTGCCTTCCCCCACTCTGTTGTACAGCAGGGTGCCTTTATGCTTATCCCATGCATTTTTGAATCCCTGTACTGTTTTCACTTCCACCACCTCCGCTGGTAGGCTGTTCCATGGATCCACCATCCTCTCTGTGAAAAAATACTTCCTAGCATTCCCCTAAGCATCCCTCCCTCCCTCCAGCCTCATGTTATGTCCTCTTATCCTTGTGCACTTTCTTCTCTGAAATATGCTCCCCTCCTGTATCCTATTTATTCCCCTAAGATATCTGAAAATCTCTATCATATTCCTTCTCTCCCTTCTCTCTTCCAGTGAATAGATGTATAGTTCCTTGTGTCCTTCCTCATAAGGCTTGTGGTGCAGTCCATGTATCATTTTAGTTGATCATCTCTGAACTGCTTCCATTCTGTCTATGTCCTTCCTAAGATACGGTCTCCAAAATTGGACACAGTATTCCAGATGAGGTCTCACCTGTGATCTATAGAGTGGCATCACCACGTCACTCCTCCTACTGGTTATGCCCCTTCCTATGCACCTCAGCATTCTGTTTGCCTTCCCCACTGCTTTTTCACATTGCTTGGCTGACTTCAGGTCATCGGATATGATAACCTCCGGGTTTCTTTCCTGGCTTGTGGTGGCTAGAACCTGCCCCCCATCCCGTATTCCTCTCTTGGGTTTCTGGGTCCCAGGTGCATTATCTTGCACTTCTTAGCATTGAAACCCAACTGCCAAACCCTTGACCATTCCTCAAGTAGTCTTAGGTCATTACTAGAGCCAAACTGATATGTATCACGGTGCCAGTCGGAATCTGCCACTATAAGGAGGCGTTAAAGGGGCACCCTGCAACACATGCTGATCCGTGCTCTTATATCTGACCCCTGGGCATTTACTCCTGACTGGACTGCACCATAGACATCCAATATAGGTCCACGGGACTGAGCCTGTTCTCTCACTTTAGGTCATTTCCTCCTATGCTTAACCAAAAAATTAGTCATGGGCCTGAATCAAGTCTTGAGTTCCTCACCCCAGCAAGGGACTAAAATAGTTCACTTTTAGAGGTGGGAAAGTCCTCAGCACCTTAAGCACTACTAGGCCTTGCCAACCATATGGAGGTCAGCCAAAGGTAGTACTTCAAGTTGTAAGTCGGAAACATAGCCACTAGACATCTCACTCAGTCGAACAACAACATGCCCCACATAAGGGCAGGATCAAGTCCCGGATAACAGACCCCAAACCAATTAAAACGGCCACTACACCCAATACTTTGCTCCAGCTAGATTTGACAAGCCACTGTCATTAGAACCAAATTGATCCATCTCATGCTACAAGTCAGAACCCACCACTATAAGGAGGTCTAACAGGGCACCCTGCACAGCATGTTACTCCATTCTTCACTTCTGAACCCTGAGCAATTATTCCTGACTTGACTGCACCATAGGCATCCAATGTAGGTCCATGAGACTGAGCCTGTTCTCTCACTTGAGGTCATTTCATCCTGTGCTTAACCCACAAATCAGTAATAGGTCTGAACCATGTCTTGTTTTCCTCACCCTAGCAAGGGACCAAGAGAGTTCACTTTTAAAGGAGCTATTATGCCACTTCACCTTAAGCCTTGTGAGGCCATACCAGCCATAAGGAGGTCAACTGAAATTAATACCATTTCGTTGAAAATTGGTAGAGTAGCCATCAGAAACCTCATTCAGTAGAACCACAACATGCCCTGCATATTGGCAGGACCAAATCCCAGATAACAGGCCTTAAACCCGAGGACAGGGTTAGTGCACCCACTACTCCATCCCAGTCAGATATGACAGGCCACTACCAATAAAAACACAGAAACATAGAATCTGTCAGCAGATAAGGACCATACAGCCCACCTAGTCTGCCCATTTCCCGACTTGGTTTGGCAATCCCTACTCTTATCTGGACTGCCTTCCCCCACTCTGTTGTACAGCAGGGTGCCTTTATGCTTATCCCATGCATTTTTGAATCCCTGTACTGTTTTCACTTCCACCACCTCCGCTGGTAGGCTGTTCCATGGATCCACCATCCTCTCTGTGAAAAAATACTTCCTAGCATTCCCCAAGCATCCCTCCTCCCTCCAGCCTCATGTTATGTCCTCTTATCCTTGTGCACTTTCTTCTCTGAAATATGCTCCCTCCTGTATCCTATTTATTCCCCTAAGATATCTGAAAACTCTATCATATTCCTTCTCTCCTTCTCTCTTCCAGTGAATAGATGTATAGTTCCTTGTGTCCTTCCTCATAAGGCTTGTGGTGCAGTCCATGTATCATTTTAGTTGATCATCTCTGAACTGCTTCCATTCTGTCTATGTCCTTCCTAAGATCGGTCTCCAAAATTGGACACAGTATTCCAGATGAGGTCTCACCTGTGATCTATAGAGTGGCATCACCACGCCACCTCCTACTGGTTATGCCCTTCCTATGCACCTCAGCATTCTGTTTGCCTTCCCACTGCTTTTTCACATTGCTTGGCTGACTTCAGGTCATCGGATATGATAACCTCCGGGTTTCTTTCCTGGCTTGTGGTGGCTAGAACCTGCCCCCATCCGTATTCCTCTCTTGGGTTTCTGGGTCCCAGGTGCATTATCTTGCACTCTTAGCATTGAAACCCAACTGCCAAACCCTTGACCATTCCTCAAGTAGTCTTAGGTCATTACTAGAGCCAAACTGATATGTATCACGGTGCCAGTGGAATCTGCCACTATAAGGAGGCGTTAAAGGGGCACCCTGCAACACATGCTGATCCGTGCTCTTATATCTGACCCCTGGGCATTTACTCCTGACTGGACTGCACCATAGACATCCAATATAGGTCCACGGGACTGAGCCTGTTCTCTCACTTTAGGTCATTTCCTCCTATGCTTAACCAAAAAATTAGTCATGGGCCTGAATCAAGTCTTGAGTTCCTCACCCCAGCAAGGGACTAAAATAGTTCACTTTTAGAGGTGGGAAAGTCCTCAGCACCTTAAGCACTACTAGGCCTTGCACAACCATATGGAGGTCAGCCAAAGGTAGTACTTCAAGTTGTAAGTCGAAACATAGCCACTAGACATCTCACCAGTCTAGACAACAACATGCCCACATAAGGGCAGGATCAAGTCCCGGATAACAGACCCCAAACCAATTAAAACGCCACTACACCCAATACTTTGCTCCAGCTAGATTTGACAAGCCACTGTCATTAGAACCAAATTGATCCATCTCATGCTACAAGTCAGAACCCACCACTATAAGGAGGTCTAACAGGGCACCCTGCACAGCATGTTACTCCATTCTTCACTTCTGAACCCTGAGCAATTATTCCTGACTTGACTGCACCATAGGCATCCAATATAGGTCCATGGGATTGAGCCTGTTCTCTCACTTCAGGTGATTTCAGTCTGTGCTTAACCCATAAATCAGTAATGGGTCTGAACCTTGCCTTGAGTTCCTTACCCCAACAAGGGAATAAAAGTATTCACTTTTGCAGGTGCTAATAGAACAACACCATAAGCAATGTGAGGTTGTTCCTGGAAACACCAATACCGCAACTTACAGCCACCTGTTAGAGGTTTCACCCTATCTATCTAAAGACATCATTTAATTACTATCATCTCCCTAACCAAAGTATTAACCTCTATTAAGTGCCATGGTCATTGATCCCCTATCTTAATTCATAATAACTAAAAGTGTGATCATATCTAGAAACAAATCAACACATAAGAACATAAAGTCAATCAAAGAGAACACCCAAATTGCACATCATCCTAAAAGTGTTTATCCCATTCCATACAATATGAGGAAAGAAAAATCATGGAATAAGATCATCAAAGACTTTTTTCTGGTCAAACCAAAGCACTCAAGTCATTTCTGGATTGTACAGCAGCCAGATATTTATTTGTTTATTTAAAAAGTTTCACCAGGAGACATACTGAGTTGTAAACAACTCGTTTCCAGAAAGCGTCCTGGGTGAAAAGGTAGAGGGAGAAATACATATCCATAGAGCATAAAAATATTTCCAGAGTATGTACACTCCTATTAAGGTACACTTTATACAATATATCATAAATTAAATATCGAGTAATATACATTGAATGTACAAGAACACATACTTAGGAATTATTTACAGAAAGTACAGCCACAGAAGTAAGTAACATTTGCCTACAAGAATGGGGGATGAACCAGGTTAGTGCAAGTGGCTAAGAGCAGGCTAGCAAAGGGCAAAGAGTAGAGAGAGGGAGAAAGGAGAAGGTAGATCATAGGAAGGAGACAAGGAGGTCCAGAATTATGGTGGGTAGGTAGAGGAGGTAGAGGGATGGGGGGAGGGAGGAGGGGGAGGGGGAGATATGTAGTAGGATAGTTAGGGAGTGGGGAAGAGAAGGGGAGTGGAGAGACAAGAAGAGGAAGGTACAGGGCAATAATAGGGGGAATCTTCGGCAGTTGTAGGAGGGGGCTGTGTAATCGCATATAAGACTGGAGAAAGAGCGGATGGAGGTAGCAGAATGAATAGGGCCAGGGAGGAATTTCCAGAGTTTGGGAAGGTGGAAAGAGAAAGCAGCTTGCCCAGCCGAGGTCTAACTGGACGGGACAGTTAGAGAGTGGAGGTTAGAGCTACTGAGAGAGTAGGAGGGGTTTGAAGGGGAAGAGAGAAGAGACATAAGGTAGGATGGGAGAGAGCCCAGCCAGTACTTAACAATAAGGAAGGATCAGTGAACAAGCCATCTGGCTTCAAGGGAGGGAAAGAGAGAGAGAGAGGTAGAGGTAAGGTGGTGGGTCTGGTGGGGGGCAATCCAGGGCAAACCTACAGAAGGCATGGAAGAGTGGATCCAGTCTGGCCAGGGTAGACTTGGGAGCACTAGCATAGATAGTGTCACTATAGTCAAAGAGGGGAAGAATCATTCTCTGCACAATGGCTCTATGGGCCAGCAGAGGGATGCACCCTTGGTTCCTATACAGTGCATCAAGTTTAGGGTGAAGCTTTTTGTGAAAGAAGCCCACATGAGCAGAGAAGTCTAGGTGACTGTCGAGCCAAACTCCTAGGTACTTGAAAGTTGTGATATTTTCAAGGCTAGTCCCATCCAGAGTGTGGAAGGAGGGCAGGGCTGGCAGTTTAGAGTTTTTATCTGGTACCAAAAGTCACAGAAACAGTTTTTTTTTTCCAAATTTAAGGATAGCTGATTTGACGGAACCAGTGCTGGATTTTGGTGAAAGTCAATTGGAGTCTGCTTGTCAGGTCTGGTATGGAGGAACCTGAGGCAGATATGACAGTGTCATCAGCATACATGTGTATGGATGCAGATGTGCATGCAGAAGGGAGAGAATTTAGAAAGATGGAGAAGAGGATGAGTCCGAGCACTGAGCCTTGGGGGACACCAGTGTGGTTGGGGGGGACAGGGAGTTGCCAATTTTAACAGCTTGAGTTCTGCCCATAAGGTAGAAATGGAACCAGTCTGTGGCTCAGGTAGTGAGCTCAGCAGCAGAGAGCTGGGCTAGGTGGAGGGGGTGGGCTACAGTGTCAAAGGCTTTGGCCAGATCGACGAAGATAGCAGAAGTAACCAGGCCCTGCTCCATACCTGTCAGGATGGCGTCAGTGAGCCGGAGGAGGGAGGTAGATGTGGAGTGAGATTTACAGAAACCAGACTGGAAAAGGGTGAGGAAGGCAGAGGAGTCAAGAAATGAGGAGAGTTGAGAGAGTACCACATGCTCTTGGAGTTTAGCAAGGGTAGGGAGAAAAGAAATAGGGCGCTAGTTGCCCAAAGCTAAGGGGTCATCACCATTAGGGAGGGGAATGACAGTGGCTGATTTCCAAGAAGAAGGAACTGAAGCCAGAGAGAAAGAGAGGTTGAGTAGTAGAGCAATAGGGTGGCAAACAGCAGAGGCAGAGAGGTGCAAGAGCTTTGGGTTCAGATGATCTGGACTAGTGCCCTTTGTAGGATTTAGAACAAGTAGGGCTTTAAGGGCTTCAGCAGGTGAAACAGCGGAGAAAGAGAAGGAAGATGGTAGAGGGTAATGAGAGGGGGAGAGAGAGATGAGTGGAGGAGGGGGGAAGGGAGGAGAGGAGGGTGGAGGCACAGGTGATAAAGAATTTGTTAAATTCAGCAGCAACAGCAGAGGGTTCAGAGATGATGGCTCCACTCACCTTAAGGGAAAGGGGGGGCAGACTGGGTGGGAGGGGAGAAAAGGGAGTGGATGACCTTCCAAAACTTGGATGGGTGGTTAATGTTGTTTTGGAAGGAGGAAGTAAAATAATCAGCCTTGGTGAATTTTGTTGCCCTGGTGCAGGCATTGAATAAAGTTCGATATCTGTGGTAATCAGCAGGGGACCCAGAAGATTTGTGAACCTTCCAGGCCTGATCATGTGCCCGCAAGCAGGCTAGTAGCTCAGCAGAGATCCAGGGGAGGTGAGAGCCTTGGACCCTGGTTTTCTTAACGGGGCATGATGATCCCAAATGGACATGAAGCGTGTTAAGAAGAAGTTTAACATGGAGTCCATAGAGCTGGCTGTAGATATAAGTGACCAGTCTGTAGCTACTAGATCATTGTGAAGTGAGGAGAGGTCCAAGGACCAGAAAGAGCAAACCTAGATGGATTTGGGTGGGGCTTTGGGGTGGTGAACCTTGTGAATGCACTACACCATATAGTGGTCACTGAGGGCATCCGGGAGAGTGCCCGATGCAGTAATTCTATGGGAGTGTGAGGTGAGGGCCCAGTCCAGAAGAGTGTTGTTTAAAGTTTTAAAGGTTCAAGCAAGTAGGATCAGAGATTAGTTAGGAGAGTTTAAGGGATTTGATGTCATTGTAGAGTTTGGTATTAGAAGGGGAGAGCCAATTTTTATTAAAGTCCCCAAGAATGAGGAGTTCCCCAGTGGAGGCATGAGAGGAGGTAGTGGAGAGAAGTTCAGTAATAGTGGAAGGAGTTATGCCATGGCAGCAATATACACCTACAACAAAGATGGGGAGGGAGAAGGGGAAGGAGATTTTGATGAGGAGAAGTTCATAGGTGGAAGAGGAAACAACAGAGATAATTGGAACATACTGTAAGGCAGAGGAAAGGTACATGGCCACTCCGCCACCCTTGGTGGCTCGGTCGTGACAGATTAGGGAATAGCCAGGGATAACCACTGCTGAGTCAGAAATCTTGTGGGAGAGCCAGGATTCAGAAAGTATTAGTATGTTGGGATTGATGCTGACCATGAGAGGTTGCACTAAGTCTACTTTAGGATGAAGACAACAGATGTTAAGATGAGCAAGATTTAGCTCCTTAGAGAATTTTGAGAGATGGGGGACTGTTGGGCCAAGATTGGTCTCAGCATCATCACAAGATATCCTTCCATTCAGCAATGTTAGGCAGGCAGCTATGTAGCACTTATACAGACATTTAAAGAAATATTAACCCAGAGCATACTTCCTAATAATCTTGCCTTGCAGTATCATTTAAATACTGAACAACATTCAGAATAGAATCATCCCCAAGGGACACTTCACTTAATTAACACTACACCAAAAAGGAAAATGTATGATAACCCCCCTTAACTATAAGATTAGAAACATTCATATTTATTTTTTCAATAAAATGACATCAAGTGAGAACATTGCCATATGAGTGTAAAGGAATCTACTTACAAGGAGTGGGCAGGAAAGGGAATTAGCTTTATATAGTGCCTTTTAAACACCTGCATCTCACAATGCTTTGCAATTCAGGAGAGTGAACGGAAGAATATGCTGCTGCCATTTTGTAGCACTCAATGAGATTCAAAGAACACCAACGGAGATTAGAGAACAGCACAGACGGTTTAATCACAGGGAGGTTAGATAACTTGCTTAGGGTCACAGAGTCAGTAAGTAGCAGTTATGAGAGTGAAACCTGGGTCTACAGGTGAACTGCTGCTGGCGCTGTAATAACTAAGTCTATCAGCCTCATCAGGTTGTAAATAGAGCATGACAAAGTATATGAAATCCAGATTGTAATGGCAGACACATTTCTTTAATGCTACCTGACTGTCATAGCACTCCTGCTGAACGAGACTGGTAACCACGCATGATGATGATAAATACTGAAGTTAGTGTTAGGCTTGGCAAAAACAAAAAGGGACATTAAATATTACCATCAATATTTTGTAATGCCACAGTCTTTTGTGTGTCAGTGGCAGTCAGTTTCACAGTTTCAGTCGGGGAGGATGCAGGCTCATCTAACGGGCTGGAAGATCAGAAGGGTCAGGGTTCTAATCCCACATCAGGAACTTGAGCTAATACTCAATGCAAATATTGTAGTGCAGTGCTAGGGGTCCGATGCTGCTGAAATGCTGTCACTTGGATGAGACATTAAACCAAAGTCCCTTCTACCCATCACTGGTGGCTTTTCAGGTTAAAGTTAAAGTTCTCACCTCACTTTTCCTAAGAGTAGGGGATTTTCCGTGGTATTCTAGCCAACATTTTCCCAGTCAATAAAGCAGGTCTGTGGAACCTATCCCCCAGTACACATGTGGAAACTAGCTGTCACAGCTCAGTGTTCCTTTCCTAGTCAAAACATTAGAAACCATCAAACAGACCTTCTTATTAGACTGTGTCTCCTTCACAATGATCTTGGGGCACTTGGTTGCTTTATGACAATTGTATCACCAAGCCGCTAGGCCAGCCCACCAGACTGTGCTTTTATAAGTAAATAAAAAAAACAGCACTCGGATGACAAAAGAAACTATATTTTAACTACAGTTAGAAACACAGAAACATAGAAATTGTCGGCAGATAAGAACGGCTAGGCCCATGCAGTCCCAACCATTTTTTGCTTACTTTCTGCATCTTTGGAGGCATTGACCAGGATTTTTGTCAGTTAGGGCCCCATTTTCAGAAGGTTAATGTACCGCTAAACATCTAAGCACCACGCCATGTGGGAACAGCATGGTTGGAAGGGTACCATATACAGCAGCTCCTGATGCTAACCAGATCATGTGCACAAGCACATGTACTACTACAGCCACACAAATGAGAAATCCCCTACTGCATATAGAGCACAGTGCTATATTAAAGGTTTTGAAAGTGCTTAACAGCTGAAGTTGCAATGCTGTTTTCCGCTTCCAAAAATCCTGCCCTCATTTGAGCACACAGTCGTGATTATTGTCACCCCACCTCTGGTCACCATTCTGATGCCCCCAAGTAGTATAATAAAATGATCCTTGGCATCTAAGGGTTCCCCACCCCTGATCACAGTTTAAATGGCCCCAATTATTATAGTAAAATTATCCCTGGTATTATTGATCCCCCACCCAAAATTGCAATTCAGATGCCCAAATTATTATAATAATAAGGGTGTAGAAATCAGTTAAAAGAGAGGCAGAAGAGGGTTGTGATTAATGGCGTCAAATTAGAAGACAAGGATGTCATGAGCGGGATGCCACAAGGATCCATCCCTAATCCTGTCCTCTTCAATATTCTCATCAGCAGGTTCCATGTCATAACGGCGTTCGAGGAATAGAGATCACCATTACAGCAAGTGTACATCACTGAAAATGTATTTTGGTGATGCACACTCACAGTGAGGAGAAAAAGGGTGCCTGAAACCTACAGGTGTTGTGTTTAATGTGGGGGTTAGCCCCGCACTCCCTTATGGATTCTCAACCCGGGGTGCATGTTTGGGGGTAAAAAAAAAAAAATTGAAAATCGCCCACCGGCAAAAAAAATACCCACACAGTGCTGGACCTGAACCCTGCACCCTGCACCTCCCTGCCAACCACCCTCCCCACCACGCTAGTGGACCAGCTCAGCAGCTGCCCACCACACCCCCTCCCACATTCCATCCCTCCCCTGCCTCTCCCCCCGCATGTGTGCATGCTCACAAGTATATGCGCGTACTTCCAATTGCCGTATGTTGCCCACTCCAGTATCCAGTCACTCCTCTGCTAGGTGGGTGTGAACACAGATGCCGTAATTGAGTCGCTGTTTTTGTAGGCACCCAATTTTGGTCACCTTGTTCACTGGATATCTCATCAGCAACATTGGAGAAGGCATCTGGTGCAAGTTATGTCTCTTTGAAGATGACACCAAGCCCATGGGAGGGTAGATGGTGATGAGAGAGAAGCAGGAAACTGCAGAGTGACATGCAAAGACATGCAGAGGTGATCTAAGGTTTGGTAGTTGAAATTCAGTGCCAAAAAGTACAAAGTGATGCACCTAGGGAACAAGAACCGCAGGACAGAGTACTAGATGGAGGGGTAAAACTGAGCACTACAGTTGAGGAAAGGGACCTAGGACTCATCACTAGTGACTTCCTTAAACAATGAAGCCAGTGCAGCAAGGCCTCTAGTATGGCAAATAGGATGCTAGGATGTACCAGAATGGGTTCTGACAGTAGAAGAAAAGAGATATTACTGCCTCTTGATAGATCGTTAGTGAGGCTGCGCCAGGTGTACTGTGTCCAGTTCTGGAGTCCTCTCCTAAAGAAAGATAAGGACAGGCTAGAGAAGGTGTAACAAAGGGTGATCAGGGTGATTCAGAGCCAGCAGGACAGATCTTATGAGGATCTGCTCAAGGCACTGAACATGTATTCGCTGGAGACCAGACAAGAGAGCAGTGATATGATAGAGACTTTCAAGTTCCTGGAAGGTATAAACAAGGTGAACTGAGAAGAACAACTCAGCATGAGTAACAGTAAAAGGATTTAGGGGCAAGAGTGGGAACTAATGAGAGGGAAGTTCAAGGGGAATATTTGAAAGTTTGATTTTGCAGAAATGGTGGTGAAAATGTGGAATGGTCTGCCAACTGAGATGGTGGGCACCAGAACCATGAATGGTTTCAAGCAGGGCTGTGAGAAAGTGAAGAGAATAATGGTTACTCAGGGTGGTAGTAGTAGGGAAGGGAATAGGGAAGTGGAGAGTGAAGGCTAGTACCCTGTATGAACAATAGGTCCTGGGGTTTAATAGGAAACAAGGGGCAGACCGGATGGACCAGTGGCCTTTTTTTGCCGTCATTGTCTATGTTTCTATGTTTCTGTTTTTCCATGATCCCTGGCATCTAGTAGCCTCATCCCCCAATTGCAAATCTGAGCCTCCTCCCAATCCCATCGAACCTGGTCCTCCACCCCCTCCCCATTGGCCCCCACATACCGAAGATGGCAAACACCTTCCTGTGACTGTAATCAGTACAGCTTCTCCTCTCATTACTTTGGCCAGCTACTATCTGAGTGATAGAGAGTGAGTGCGTGCCTACTGTAGAACATCTGCTTCTATAGTAGGTGTGTGCTTACTCCCTGTCACTCACAGTGGCCAGCCAAGGTAGCGAGCAGAGGGGCTGGGCCCATCACCACACAGCTGGGGACTGGCAGCTGGGGTGAATTTAAGGCCACCATGGGAGGGGGGATGACATGAATGGGTGGCATGGGGAGGGGGATCAGACTTGTAATCAGGGGGTGAACTAGATGCCAGGGATCCTTTTAATATACTAATCAGGAGTATCTGGATGGTGATTGGGGTGGGGAGAATACTTCATGCCGGGCATCATTTTAATATGGTAGATGGATGGATGGATGGATGGACAGACAGATGGATGGATGGACGGACAGATGGATAGATACTTTATTTTTATTATGCCCCATTTTGGAGACTCGGAGCACTTCACATAATTTAAAAACACAATATAAAAATACACAATTATCATCAATTCACAAAGAGATTCAGGTGGAGCTGACAGCAATAAAGATAAAAACTTTCTATATTAGGGCTGGGAGAACTCGGTGAAGTTCTGATCCTTATTAAGTAAGAACTGGAAGATGGTGAAGTTCTGATTAGTTCTGATTTATTGACAAATATTTGAAAAAATGCAAAAAATGCATAAAAGTGGCCAAATTCAGTCACATTTGGCACAGAGGCCCAAAGGAAATAATTTAATGGATTATTTGTATAAAAATTAATGTGAAACTGCTAAATAAAAAAGCAATCACTCACTACTAGTCCCTTCATGGCTGGCCTGTAATGGTGGCATATCCTGCTCAGGTCTGTGACATGATTGCGCTGGTGGAGACAGAGAGAGAGAGACAGACAGACAGGCAGATGCAAATACTTGTATCATTAGTATTCTAGCTTGTAAAAAAAACTAAGATCTCTCTAACTAACATGATGTCCTTCTGACGTCTCCCACCCACATCCACAGGCCAGGGACAAATTTACTGTTGTGACTAGTGACTGTGCACAGCACACCAGCAGCACAGCAATCCGCCACCAGTTCCTTCCAAGATTATCTGACTGACTCCTACAGCACAGTTACTGTTAAGTGACAAAATTCAGCAACTGTTAAGTGTGCCTCAGAATTTGAGTTGGAGATGCAGACACATCTAGTGCATAGCCACACACAGCACAGTCCCACAATGGGGATGGTTAATGCTTTTATGTAATGTACCCCAATATATTATAAAACTAATGATAATAAGGAGGAATAATGGGGAATGAGTGCTGATGATGATGACACTAGTGTGTAGTTGTACTTTACTTGTGTTGTAGTGTAAATAGCCTGCTACGAGTCACAAAGTCAGATTTTATCCCTGGGCCACCCACAGCCAGCAGCACAGGCACATCAACTTGTACCTTGTTTGCCCGAACAGTATTTTTTTTATATATACGAAATCATGACTAAACATTACCAAGTGATCGTGATTGGATGGCACAAGTCAAAGATTTGTTTTGCCAGCCTGCTGCCCTTGCCCTGTACACACAGTCACACTGAAGCCAAGAAAAACATTGTATTTGGGATTTCTGGGACTATTACAGTTCTCGTGGCCCCCCACAGTCTCTCTCTCTCTGTCTCTCTCTCCTCGGGACAAAATTGTGAATGGATGTTAACATGTGATTGTGATTCGTTGTTGGATGGCACAAGTCAAAGATTTATTTTGCCAGCCTGCTGCCCTTGTCCTGTACACACAGCCACACTGAAGCCAGGAAAAAAATTGTGTTTGGGATTTCTGGGACTGTAAACATTCTCTTGGGCCCCCAGTAGTTTCTCCCTCTCTCCTCTGGATCTGGAATGGCACAAGTCAAAGATTTTGACAGCCTGCCGTTGCTCATGTACACAGCCGCACTATCTGAGGCCAAGAAAAGAAAAAAAAAACTTTCATTTGGGATTATCTGTAACTGTAACATTTCTCTTGGGCCCCCAGTAGTCTCTCCCTCTCTCCTCTGGATCTGGAATGGCACAAGTCAAACATTTTGCCAGTCTGCCCTTGTTCATTTACACACAGCTTCACTGTCTGAGGCCAAGAAAAGAAAAAAAAACTTTAATTTTGGATTTTCTGTAACTGTAAAATTTCTCTTGGGCCTCCAGTTGTCTCTCCCTCTCACCTCTGGATCTTCTGAAATGGCACACATCAACAATTTTGACA
The DNA here is from genome assembly GCA_016271365.2 of Neoceratodus forsteri. NCBI lineage: Eukaryota > Metazoa > Chordata > Ceratodontiformes > Ceratodontidae > Neoceratodus > Neoceratodus forsteri. The sequence goes on along the minus strand of CM057455.1, from coordinate 528,462,902 downwards.
CCCTGCCCTTGCTCATGTAAACAGTCACACTGCCACATAGCCTGCCTTTTGCCTCCCCACCCCCCCAGCAGCCACCCAGGCCACCACTGTCTCCCCAGTCCCTCTGGATTCCTCCTTTCTCTAGTCCCAACCTGTCACCCTCCCCAATGATCAGTTTCTCCCCTCATCCCAGAAGGCATTCTTTCTCTCTCTCTCTCTCTCTCTCTCTGTAGTTTCTCTTCCTCCCTCCAAAAATGTATATTTTTTATATTTTGTATTTTTTTCTTTTGGCAACTTCTTCTGGTGGCTCTCTGCTACAGTGAATGAGTAAGGTGCTCCTCTGACCGTCCTCCTCTTGTCATGGCTGCATTGTGCACTCAGCATGGGTATATACCGTGAGTGCATCACATGACCGTCTCTTGCCTGATTGGATGCTGCCAGCCGCCTGTACGTGAAGTGAACATGCCAAAGGCATCCCCATGCAACAATACACAAAATGACACAAATGGCATCTCCACAGACCTGGAGTCAGACTTCTGCTGTGAAATCCATATTTATCTGGGTCCGTGGACTGTGGGTTTGATCCAGGGGTCCGGATCTCCCATGGAACAGTCTGCCCAGCCCTAATCCTGATACATTAAAAATTATTCATTAAATCATTCTGAGCTAAAAGCCTGGTCAAATAACAAAGTCTTTAAACCTTTTCTTAAGATTTCCACCGAGTGTGCCTCCCGAAGATAATTAGGCAATGAGTTCCACAGGGTAGGCTTGGCAAGAGAAAATGCATGTTCACCTGAATGTCATAACCTAACCCTGGGAACCCTGAGGTGGCATCCCTCGATGGAATGGAGAGCCCAGAACAGATGATGGGGCACAAGGAGTTCTTGCAGATAGACTGCTTCCCCTCCTATAGGTCAGTAATCTGACCTTGAAGAAACACAGAAACATAGACATAGAGACATAGAATCTGATGGCAGATAAGGACTGCTTGGCCCACCTAGTCTGCCCATTTCCCTACCTAATGGATAATCTGCAGATCTTAGTTAACCAACAGCCTACTTCCTCCTACCCCCACTAGAATTGCCTTATGTCTGTCCCATGCATTCTTAAATTCGCCCACTGTTTTTGACTCTACAACCTCCTCAGGAAGGCTGTTCCATGAAACATAGAAACATAGACTTTGATGGCAGATAAGGACTGCTAGGCCCATCTAGTCTGCCCATTTCCCTACCTACAGGATAGGCCGTAGATCCTAGTTAACCAACAGCCTATTTCTTCCTACCCCCCACAAGAATTGCCTTATGTCTGTCCCATGCATTCTTGAATTCTCCCACAGTTTTAGACCCCACAACCTCCTCAGGAAGGCTGTTCCATGCATCCACTACCCTCTCTGTGAAATAATACTTCCTCACATTGCCCCTGAACCACCCTCCTTCTATCTTTAAATTGTGTCCCCTTGTTCTTGCAAGTCTCTTTTCTGAAAGATCTACCTCTTGGACTTTGTTGATTCCACTGAGGTACTTAAAAGTTTCTATCATGTCCCCCCTCTCCCTTCTTTCCTCAAGGGTATACATATTAAGCTCCTTTAGTCTCTCCTCATACGGCTTCTCTTGCAGACCCTGCACCATTTTAGTTGCCCTCCTCTGGACTGTCTATGTCCTGTCTATGTCCTTGCAGAGATGGGGTCTCCAGAACTGGACACAGTACTCCAGATGGGGTCTCACCAACTGTCTGTACAGAGGGATAACAACTTCCTGCTTTCTGCTGATGATGCACTCTCCCTGCCATCCCAGTATACCCCCAGCCTCCCTCTGCCTTCTCATGACATTTAACGCTAACCTTAAGGTCATCTGATATGATTACCCCAGGTCCCTTTCCTTTTTGTTGTTGTTACTACCTCCCACCCATTGTGTATTCTCTCCCTGGGTTCTTGTTTCCAGGTGCATTATTTTGCACTTCTTGCATTGAACTCTAGCTGCCATACTTCTGACCATTCCTCCAACCTTGCCAAGTCCCTTTTCATCCTTTCCACGCCTCCTTGTGTATCAACCCTGTTGCAGATCTTTGTGTCATCTGCAAAAAGGCATACTTTTCCTTCCAGTCCCTCTGCAATGTCACTGATGAAGACATTAAAAAGGACCGGACCCAATACTGAACCCTGCGGTACCCCACTAGTAACCCCCCTTTCTTCAGAGTGGACTCCATTTACAATTACAGTGCAGTATATGGATGGCCTTGCAGTAATCCAGCATGGCTGTGACAAAAACATATACCAGTGAGGTCAGGTCATCAGATGCTATCAGGTTCCAGATCCAGGCAATGTTCTTCAGGTGGTAAAATCCACTTTTAATGATGACCAACACCTGAGCATCTAGTGCCAACCCATCATTGAGGATTATCCCTAGATCCTTCACCTGTGAGTAGGGAGCTAGTGGAACCCCACCCAGTACAAGACTAGGGGGATGCCCTGGACTCCCCTTCCCACCATGATGACCTGGATCCATCACTAGCACCTCAGTCTTGTCAGGATTAAGTCATAGTCAGTTTTGAGTCATGCAAGTCTGGATCTCTGCCAGGCAGTTGCTAAATACAGAGGCCACTATCTGGTTACCAGGTGCACAGGACATATATAGCTGGGTATCATCAGCATAACAATGAAAACCCAACCCATACTGCCTGATAATGTACCACAATGGCAGCATGTACACCGTAAACAACAAGGGTGACAAGACCAAACCCTGAGGAACTCCTCAAGTCAGAGGCTTTGGGTTAGATGAGGCTAGCCCCATCACTACCCTCTGCACTGTATCTGTCAAGTATGACTTGAACTATTTGATGAAATTTCCAGACAGGCCACACAAGTACTGCAGTCGGTCCAGCAGCACTTCATGATCCAAGTTGTCAAATTCCATCGAGACATCTAGGAGGACCAATATGGTACACTCTCTCCAGTTTCTTGCTATCAGGAGATCATTAAGCACCTACACCAAGGCGGTCTCCATACTATGCCTGCTCTAAACTCAGACTGGAAAACCTCATAAGTGCAGGAGAAGGCGAGTCACTCCTCAAACTGGATGGACACCGCTTTTCCTATAACCTTCCCTAATACTCAAGGGCATCTGTATAGTGATCAGAAGGTGGGGGCTGGCACTGCTCTGCACAATGTCTCCATGCAGTCATGCACAGAGGCATTGTGTGGAGATATTACTGAGCCTATATTGGCATGCAAATGCCCCATTAGCACCTTTCCTTCCCTATGGGCTTATCAGCATGCTGAGAGCTGAAAATGACTCATGGGGTAAAAGTACCATTCCATTTGTGACACGCTATCTCCCTTTGCTCCTCTAAATCCCTGTCATGCTGGAGGCTATGATAGTGCATAGTCACATCACAGTGGGCTGTCCCCTGGGAACCAGTGATAATTATAGAGTGTGGATCAACATTAAGACGAATGCAGAAAATGCAAGCCACAAAAAGACAAAGGTCCTGGACTGAAGTAGGTTGGAATTAAAGAAATGGGAGACTGCCTCAGAAGCAGCCTAGAAAGGGAGGATTGTCAGGGAGGGTGTAGAGGAACAGTGGAGAAAATTAAGGGAAGGCAAAAGGAAGGCAACCATCATTTGCATGAAGGAAGTGAACAAAAGCATGATGAAAAAGGACCATTATAGTACTGCAAGGAAGTGGCTGTGAAGGTGAAGAAAAAAAGGGTGGCATTCAGGAGGTATGAAGAAACACAGAAGGATGAGGAAAGAGAGGTTTACCAGGTAAAACAGAGGGATGCAGGTAGTGTTACTCGGATAGAATCTTTTTAATCTGGATCGCACCAGAAACCAGCCTTTTCACCAGATAGTGGATCCTGTCAGATGGTAGCACTATCTGGCCATGGATCTGACCATTCCAGATCCACCAAATGGATCCGGTGACCAGAATGGATCTGATGGATCCATTCATTGGATTCACATCAGATCCAACTATCTGTTGCTGGATCCGAATGATCCATTCATCAGATCCAGGGATCCAGGGGATCCAGTAAATGGATCCAAATCAGATCCAACTATCTGTTGCTGGATCTGATGGATCCATGGGTATACGACTGTGGATCCAACATCTGACTTTGACTGAATTTTTAGTCGGATTCAAGGTCAGATACTTGCACTATCCAACAGATGTCAAACGGATTCATCAAGACACTATCTAAGCAATACTAGAAGCAGGTAAGGTAGTGAGGGAAACAAAGACTCAGACATAAGAAAGGATAGCCCAAGGGGTAGCAAAAGAGTACCAGACATTCTTCAGGTACATAAGAATGGAGAGGAAGGCAAGGGAAGGGATTATGAGGATAAGGAGGATGACAAAGAGAGACTGTGCAGAAGATGATCAGGAAAAAGCAGACTTCCTGAACAGGTACAGTACGTCAGCTCAGTCTACCCAGTGAAGAAAGACAGGGACAGACCATTAAGGAGCAGTAGAAACACGGGGGGGGGGGAGTGTACACATGTCCATTTTCAAAGGAAAGAATATTGAAGGGACTTGCAAATTTGAAAGTGGACAAGGTCATGGGACCAGATGGATACACCCAAGGGTATTAAGGGAACTAGGTAGAGAGGTGCTTGCCACACTACTCATGGCCTTATTCAACAACTCACTGGAAACAGGAGTGGTTTCAGAGGACTGAAGGAGCAGACACAGTCCATTCTGTAACAGCAGCAGCAGGGATGAGGCTAACAACTATAGTTTGGTCTGTCTTATTTGATTTGTGGGGAAATTAATGGAATCCATACTGAAGTAGAGACTGGTAGAGTATCTTGAATCCAGTGGTCTGCAAGACCACAGGCAGCACAGATTCACTTGGGAAGATCATGCCTAATGAATCTGGTATATTTCTTTGACTCGGTGACTATGGAAATAGATCAGGAGAGGGCAGTGGACATGGCTGATCTGGAGTTTAGCTAGGCTTTCAACACTATGCCACACAGGAGGCTGATAAAGAAACTGAACAGCCTAGGGGTGGGATCCAAAGTGGTTAATTTGATTAGTAACTGGTTAACAGATAAACGATAGAGAGTGGTGGTTAACAGCACTCACTCTCATGATGGGACAGTGACAAGTGGAGTACCACATGGCTCAGTACTGGAACCAATCCTTTTCAATGTAGAGGACATTGCAGAAGAACTGAAGTGGAAGGTATGTCTTTTTGGAGATGATACCAAAATTTGCAATAGGGTAGACACTGAGGAGGGGGTGAAGAGAATGTGAAGGGATCTTGTGAAACTTGAGGAGTGGTCAAAAGTATGGTAGTTGGGTTCAATGCCAAAAAGTGAAAAATCATGCACCTAGGGCATAGGAACCCAAGAACTGAGTATAGAATGGGGGAGTTATTGACAGTCAATAAGCAGGAAAGGGACCTTGGGGTTATTATGTCTGAGGACCTCAAGGTGGCACTGCAACAAAGCAGTGGGTAGGGCTAGTGGGATGCTGGTGTGCATAGGGAGGGATATGTCCATCAGGAGGATGGCGGTGGTTTTGCACCTGAAGTACTGTGTACAGTTTTGGAGAACAAACCTCAGAAAGAACATAGACAAGGTGGAGGAAGTCCACAGGGGGCAACTAAAATGGTACAGGGTTGGCAGGAGAAGCCATAAGAGACAAGTCTGATGGACCTTAGCATGTACACCCTGGAAGAGGGAAGAGAGAAAGGTGGCATAATACAGACCTACAAGTGCCGCACAGGAGTGAAAAGGGTCTGAGGAAGTCTCTTTCAAATGTGGAAGAGCAACAGGACCAGGGGAATGCAATAAAGCTGGGGGGGGGGCAAGAGAGATATGAGGAAATATTTATTCACTGAAAGGGTGGTAGATGCCTGGAACAGACTGGCAGCTGAAGTGGTGGAGGCTAAAACAGTAGGGAGCTTCAAGCATGCATGGCATAGACATAGCGGTATATTACAGAAGAGGCAGGGAGGTGGGAGGGTCAATGAAGACCAGACAGCATGTGAGGAGGAAGATGAGGCAGAAACATCTGGGCAGACTAGGTAGGCCAAGCGGTCCTTTACTGATGATAAATTCTATGTTTCTATGTTCATGATCATGCACCTACTGTAGAAACAGCTTTTACTACAGTAGGCATCTAATCGTGAACTGTCATTGAGTTAGTGGCTGCTATGGATGTGAGTGGAGGGTCTGTGCAGGTCACTGTCAGGGGGCTGCATACGCCATAGGTTGGGGGCTAGTGGGGGGCAGTAGTAGTGGTCAGTACTGGGTAGGCGGATCAGAGTGGGGGCTGGACATCATATTTATGAGGGCAGGGGGAACCACTGGACACCAAGGATGTGGTATGGAAGAATTACAACTCTTGCCAGTCTGCTAATTGGGTTTATGGACAATTCTATCACCTTTAGTAACAAGGCACGTTTCAAAGTTGATGGCCTTCATTTGAATTGGATAGGCACCAGGATCCTAGGTAAAAAAATGAACAATGTTTTGAAATTTCATTTAAACTGGAGAATGGGGGGAAGGGGATATAGCAAGTACCTGTAATACTGACCCAAACATAAAATTGCTAAACCCTGTTGGCATGGATGGAAGGGAGTGTTAATAAATGCCAGAAGCTTGGTGAAAAAATTTGAGGAATTCAAACTACTGTTAGCCATAAAGGATATTCATCTGGCATTAGTTACCAAGACTTGGTAGGATGAGAATGATTCATGGGCTAAAACTATACAAGAGTATAACCTGTTTTCAAAAAGCAGGGAGCACGAGAAGGGAGGAGGAATAGCCATTTATATTCATGAATCAATAAAATGTGAGGAGATACAGGGAGATGTTGATAATCTGGAATTATTATGGGTCAAGTTATTTCCCCAGGTCAGTGCCATAATTAAATTAGGTTTGCTATATAGGCCACCTTCAACATCATTGGAAAATTATACAATTTTGTTTAACCACGTTGGCAACTTGGATGCATCGAATAGAATCCTATTACTCGGAGACTTCAACTTGCCACATATAGATTGGAAAACATTGTCAAGAGCTAATAAAACAGATAATTCCTTCTTGGACATGTTTGAACAACTTGGGCTTGATCAAAAAGTCCTTGAAGCTACTAGAGGTGATAAAACACTAGATATTATATTAACTAATATGGGTAATTCTGTATCTAATGTCAGTGTCAATGCACCACTACGTAACAGTGATCACCAAAGTGTGGTTTTTCATAGTCATGGGCAACATAAGCAAGTTGGAACAGGTGCTACAGAAAAAGTGAACTTTAGCAGGGCTGACTTTATGGCAATAAAGAGTAATCTATTAAAATGGGACTGGTTCAAGGAATTTTCCGGCCTTTCGGTAGAAGAAATGTGGAACCTAATGTTATGCAAGCTGAAAGAACAGGTTAATAATAATATTTCTAGCATCAAAAAATATGGCAAAAAAAGAACAGTACCTGGTTGGCTGAATTCCTCTATAAAAAGACTAATTAACAAAAAATAAATAAAATGTTTAAACAACTTAAATGAGGCAATCACTTGGGCTACCTTGTCTACAGGGATCTAGTCAGAGAGGTAAAATCTAAGATTAAAAAAGTTAAAACTCAACATGAAATTTGGCTAGCTAATAGGGTTAAAGATAACAAGAAAACTTTCTTCTCCTATATAAATATTTTGAAAGGAAGAACCAGTATGATAGGTCCCTTCACAAATGAGTCAGGACTAACAGCAAGCAATAAGGAGATGACAGACATCCAGAATAATTACTTTTGAACAGTGTTCAATAAAAATAGCTCTAATCCTCTCAGAGTTACTGAGAGATTTCATCCAGGACAGTTAATCATAGAACCAAAAGATGTACATGAAAGATTACAGAAATTAGTTACTAACAAATCTTCGGGACGGGATGATGTGCACCCCAGAGTGTTACATGAACTTGTTGACCTTTTATACCTAACCCTGATCCAAATATTTCAGCTTTTACTTGATTCAGGTGAAATACCACAGGGTTGGAAAGTGGCAACTGTGGTACCCCTCTTAAAGAAAGGACCCAAAACCAAACCAGAAAATTCCAGACCCATTAGTCTGACCTCTCTTATGGGGAAGATCCTTGAAGGCATAATAAAAAAACACATACAAACTTTTTTGGAGAAACATGGGCTGATAGATCCACTCCAACATGGATTTACGAAATCTAGGCCTTGTCAGACCATTCTACTAACATTTTATGAGAATGTAAATAGCAATTGGACAGGGGCAATTCAGTTGATCTCATATTTTTGGACTTCGTGAAGGCCTTTTATAAACTGCCACATTCTGAGTTAATTAAAACACTGGGGGAACTTAAGTTGCAGGTAAATATCCTAAATTGTACCTCAGAATGGCTTAAGGGAAGAAAGCAAAGGGTTACGGTTAATGGGATATACTCTGAATGGGCCCCGGTTATGAGTGGGGTACCCCAGAGGTCGGTCCTGGGTCCCTGTCTTTTTAATATATATATATTTATTATTCCACTTAAACTGGATATACCAAACATTTGGTTATTTAAATTTGCAGATGACTGCAGGATGGGGACAGTGGTTAATAGTTTTGAGGATATAACTGCACTACAACAAGCTTTAGATAACATATCTGCCTGGACTAACCATAGAAAGCTAGCTCTGAATACTAGCCAAGTCTATGGTCATGCACCTAGGCACACAGAATATGCAACAAAAGTACACATTGGGGAATGCAACCCTATTGGTAAACCACCAAGAAAAAGACTTGGGGATTAAAATCAGCCATGATTTGAAATTTAGCTCCCACTGTAGAGACCAAATTAAAATGGCAAATCAGAACTTAAACTGTATTCTCAGGCACATATCTTGTCGCGACAGAGAGGTGATGCTTCCACTGTATGGCGCATTGGTCAGACCTCACTTGGAATATTGCACCCAGGTGTGGTCCCCCTACAAAATGGAGGATATTCAAACGGTCGAGGGGGTTCAACGAAGAGCCAATAGGTCAATAGCTGGACTGAAGGTATTACCATATGATGAGAGACTAAGATCACTTAACCTGTATTCACTCCAGTACAGGAGATTCAGAGGAGATATGTGTATGCTATACAGAGCAATGGGTGATGTCAAACTTAGGGAAGAATTGGGTTTTGAGTTAAGGAATGACAGTCAGTGACAGAAGACATTCCAAGCAACTGTTTCTGGCAAGATGTAACTTGCTATGTAGAAAAAACTGGTTTAGCCAAAGGGTGGTTACATCATGGAATCACCTCCCACTGGAGGTGGTGGATAGTCCAAATATGGAATTATTTAAAACAAGATTGGACAAAGTATGTGGGGATAGGGTAAAATATAATTTAAAGTAAGTTCTAAATGGCAAGCACTAAGGATGAAAGTCTACTTAAGCTTGAACCAAGCTATGAAACCTATGAAATGTACGGAGCCCTGGTATGGACATCAGGCAAGTGGTACAGAGGAATTACTGATTTTAGCAAGTGGCTGATTGGGGGCCAGTTGATCAGGGGTGGGGGGTCTGCTGGACACCAGGGACAGATGTCTTATTACCTAGGCATGCAATTTGGAGTGGGGGCACTGATACCTGGACAGTTATGTCATGTACAGTACCAGCTGGGGCATGTTAGTGGTAGCCTGACACGGCCAGGTGTTGAGGGTATAGGAAGGAGCAGCCCATAACACCTGGTTTGAGGAGCCAGTAACTAGTGTTGCACTAATGGATATTTACCACCTCCCCAAACCTGCCAGCATGCTGATGTGCAAGGTGCAGTCAGCTGCTTTACATACTGTCAGTGCACCCGGATGGATTAGGAACACTTACAGATGGATTAGTGATTCAGTAACCAAGCAATCCAATATGGCTCTTTGCAGTACTGTCTTTCTTTAGAGGTGCAAAGTGGGATTAACAAGTCAATAGCCTTTTTAACACTCACAAAAAAGCTTGAATATTCTGCTTTAGGGCTTTTTTAACTCTCTTAAATGGTTTTAAAGGTTTGTTTCCAGATTATAGCTTGGTAGAAACCATGCTACAATACACATTCTAAAACTATGCTTAAACCTTACTCAGAGGTAAGTAAGAGCACAGTTTTAGACTCACACTGTTGCCTTAACCCATGCTGACATCAGTGTGGAAGTGATTTGTGTTGAAACATGGGTTAAGACAACCACAACAAACAAAATCTGTGTTTTTGGCTATTATGAAATGAAAACACACACCCACATTCATATCCCTGAGCTCACAAGCTACTGATTCTAGTGGTGACCCTTCCTGAAATCTGCATCCGCATCAAATCACAAGTATCATGGCATGAATTGCAATACCCAGAAATTCACAGATTATGCCTGTGAATTTGTTAGGACTAGCACAGTACTGAAACACAATCTGGACACTCTGACAAACATGCTGTAATACTGATAAGAAACATCTTTTAAAATGTTTTTGAACACACTACATAGGGTGTACAGAACTTTAGTGCATCCCCTGCTAAAACGGTATGACTGCATTATATCACAAATATCCTAAGTTTGAGCTTCCCAAACTGTATTTTAACTTCTGTTGTTATAAAAGTTGTCACATCACGTTCTGAAATTTGATAAAATAGTGGAAGCAAAACAAGATGGAAATAAAAAACACAAGAAATACACTGTAGATACAGTAAGATACCCCTTTTTATGTTGTCTTGCATGAGCAGCGCAAGCAACATTTTGTTGCAGCTTGCTGGAGTAGCAGGTTGTGGAGGTGCGGCAGTATTGTGGCCAATGCTGCCACTGCTTTTTTGGGTTTGTCTCTGTGGCACCAATGAATAAGCATGCTGTCTATGACTGCAGCTGAGAAGCATGCCACCAACTTGAAAGAAATTCACCACTACAATGAGGGAGTGCCCCTTCATTGTAAGGTGTGTCTTGCCTGCTGAAACATTTCAATAAACATGGTGGCAGCTGTCAACGTCTGCCTCTCACAATCCTTAGAAAACCGACTATGAGGGTGCCAAACCTCCCTGTCAGCATGTTTATAACCACCATCAAGATTGTGTGGCACACTGGGAGCCCACCCCAGTGTGCTTCTTGTGTTCCAAAGCTGACCACGTGGGCATAGTTCCTGCCCCCGCCCCACCCCACCCCACCTCCATTGTGTGCCACTGGGAGCCCACCCCAGTGTGCCCAATAGTTGTTTTATTTCACCTGTAAGTAAAGAAAACCTTCCCATGATGTCCATTCCTGAAAAAAAGAAAATGGTCTGTTGTTGAGTCCAGAATGCCCCCATCCACCAACCTGCACCCACCCTCTGTGCACCCCACCCCATACTTACCTCCAGAGATCTGGTGCAGCGATCTTCACTGGAGTGGGAACATGTCTGTAGTCTTCAAAGCTGACACGAAACTGAAGAAATGCCAGTAAGCTGTATAATGGCATCAATGGGGGGGGGGTTCAACTAGGTGGATATCTCTGCCATGTTTTTGACTTTTGGCATCAAATTTTCAACATGGGCGTTCTTGGGACTTCACCTCATGAAATTAGTTACTGACATTTCACTATTCGGTCCCAAAAGGTGATTTTGCGGTCACTATGCGGAATCACCTTTCAGGACTGATTAACGAAATGACAGTGCCACTGTTCATGAGGTGGGCACCCAAAAAGCCTATGTTACAAATTTGGTGAAAAAAATCCAAAAAATGACTGTGTTATGAGTGTGTGTTGGGCAGTTTCCATGCAAGCTTGTAACTTTGAGAATGTTTAATATTTTCACTCCAGATTTTCAACATTGCCATTTTTTCATACCTCCCTATAAACAGTACAGCTGTCATTTTTCACATGCTGCCCAAAATGTGTTTCCTCACATCTGGCACACTATGGCGTGGTCGCTGTGAAAAATCAAAGTTCAGGGCAGATTAAAAAAATCACAGTGACACTGTTTATGTGTGGAGGTTCCAAAATGCCGCTGTTGAAAATTTGGTAAAAAAATTCCAAAAAATGACTGCGTTATGAGCATGCATTGGGCAATTTCCATGAACTCATGTAACTTAGAGAATTTTCAATATTTCCACTCCAGATTTTAAACATTGCCATTTCTTCACACCTCCTGATGAATGGTACAGCTGTCATTTTTCACATCCTGCCCAAAATGTGTTTTCGCATATCTGGTGCAGAATGGCACAGTTGCTGTGGGAAATCAACGTTTGGGACAGATTAACAAAATCACAGTGCCACTGTTCATGAGTGGAGGTCTCAGATGCTTTCATGAGGTGGGGTCACAAAAAGCCCATGTTGAAAATTTGGAGTGCAAATACCAACAAACACCCGGGGTGTTAGGGTTTCTAACTGTAATGTTCCACCCTGTAGAGACTGACAGGGGTGTGACTTTGGATTGCCGGCTGTAATGTTCACGCCATTCCACCCCCCCCCCCCATCCTGCAGCCAGCCTTGGACTCTTCAGCCCCAAAGTTCACCCCATTCTCCTACACTGCACCCATCTCAATGTATTTCCTTATGGAATGGGGTAAGCATAAGGCCCGATGACCCTAAGGCACAATGCAACACTTGTCGGAGTCTGCAGGGTAGGGTGAGGTGAAATGGCATGAGCGTTATGGCCAGTGACCCAAAGGAACACCTCAATGCCTGTCAGTCTCTGCAGGATTGGGTGGGGTGGGGTTGGCATCAGTTCCATGCTTCACTGCCATTCCTATTATGCATCTCTCTAACTCCTGCACTACCATTGCCAATGCCAGCAAGACAACATTCGGCATTGGCAAATGCTTGTTATTTTCTGAAGTTTAAGAGACAATGGCCAGGATGTTTAGTCAGATAGTGCTACACTAACAGGATTAACGTGGTGCTGTAATTAGCATGGTTGACAGCCTTTTAGCATGGTTAGTTCTGTTTTTATAAGCAGTTAGCACCATGCTAATTTGTTAGAAACATAGAAGCATGGAAGTTGTTGGCAGGTAAGGACTTCTTGGCCCACCTAGTCTGTCCAGTTTTCCCTGCCTACTGTGCCACCACAGACCCTACTTGATCTCCATCTGTCTCCTTCCCTTGCCTTACTACCAAAGTCCACTTGCATCTGTCCCATGCATGCTTGAATCCCGTCACTATTTTGGCATCAACCACCTCCGCTGGAAGGCTGTTCCAGGCATCCACCACACTCTCCATGAAGAAGTATTTCCTCACATTTCTTCTGAACCTTCCCCCTCCAACTTCATAGCATGACCCTTGCCTTCAATCTTCTTTTTCTACATAAAATTCTGCCTTCCTGTACCTTATTAATACCTGTTAGGTATTTGAATGTTTCTATCATATCCCCCTTTCCTCTAGAGATTTAGTACTTTGAGTCTCTCCTCATAGGGCTTTTGTTGCAAGCCTCCATCTTATTAATGTTCTTCTGGAGATGGGGCCTCCAGAACTGGATACATGCTCGAAGTGGGTTCTTACCAGTGATCTGTACAGAGGTAATACTACTTTCTTCTTCCTACTGGTGATACCCCTCCCTATGTACCTGAGCATTCAGAAATGATTACCCCAGGTCTGTTTCCTGTTTGGTCATTGCCAGTACTTCCCCTCCCAACTGGTATGTATCCCATGGGTTTCTGTGCCCCAAGTACATGATTGTGCACTTATCTGCACTGAAACCCAGCTGCCAAACCCTTGATCATTCTTTTAACATTTTCAAATCATCCCACACCCCCCCCCTCCGATGTGTCTACTCTGTTGCAGATTTTTGTGTCATCCGCGAACAGGCATACTTTCCCTGTTAGCCCTTCTGCAATGTCACTAGTAATGACATTTAGGAGGACCAGGCCTAGTACTAAGCCTTGAGGCACCCCACTGGTCACCTTGCCTTCTGCAGAATGGACACCATTTACCACCACCTTCTGACTCCTGTTGCTTAACCAACTTCTTACCCAGTTTATAACTTTTTGTCCCACTCCCAGACAGGCCAGCTTGTTCACCAGTCTGCTATGTGGAATAGTGTTGAAGGCCTTACTGAATTCTTGGTAGGCCACATCTACTGCTCCTCCCTGATCCACTACCCCGGTCACCTACTTGAAGAATTCGATCAGGTTTGTCTGGCAAGACCTCACCCTGTGAAACCATGTTGACTTGGATCCTGTAATCCACTGGTTAGCCTGCTGCTAATTTGTTTGTGCAGGACTGCTAAATGTAACCAGATGCCAGTGCAATTGAAAGGTACGGCCAATGCATACAGTGCAATCTTACATATCTTAAATGCTTCCTTGAAGCACAAACTATCATGTTTTAGCTGTACACAAACATCCTGCTAGCATAGGGATGCTCGGAATTGGCTGATTCCAATCCGATTTTAGGATTTTTAGAATTTCCAAATCCTAATCCTATCAAAAGGACAAAAAAATTGGATTTAGGATTTGGATTTGAAATCTGAAATCCTAATGCCTATGTAAAGCAGGTTTTAGGATTCAGTTTAAGATTTAGGATTTTTGGAATGCAAATCTTAAAATCCTAAATCAGTAAATTAGATCGGAATCTGACGAATCCATTTCCATTTGGTGGATTCTGAGCAACCCTAGCCAGCACCCTACACACACCCTGTCCTGGTCAATATAAAAATCAATTCCCTGGTAGTCCAGTGCCCCCTTCTGGATCTCCATAGAAATTGAACATTTATCACTGATGCTCTGGTGGTCCCATTCCCTCACCTGATCAAGGAAACCTAAAACATTTATACCTGGTAGTCTAGTGGTTCCTGCTTCCAGTATGTGATAAACGCCCATCTCAGCCCAGCTTTGAGACACCAGCCGGCACTTACCCTTCACTCACTGTCATGGCTGGTTGTTGCCTCCTAAAAAAAGATCTGTATCAGTCTATAGCAGTTCCTTGATTAACAGATGGCAGTCAGCTGTGGTGGTGAATAGGGGCTAAGTGCCTGCTACCTTTTCAGGGCCAGAGAGGGTATCATCAGATGGGAGGGTTACCATCTGATACTGGGGGACCATCACCAGACACTGGGGGATGGTTACTGGATAATGAGAGTAGGATGGACTGCTATAGTACAAGAGATAAGCATTATGATTTATTGGGATCTCGTAAGGTGGAGAGGCCACTAGACTGAGAGGGATAAATGTTCTAGCTCTACCTGGATTAGGTGAGTGGGGGACCACTGGACTACCAAGGAATTATTTTTTTATTGTGACCAGGATTGACAGTGTATGTGTGTGTGTGTGTGGGGGGCTGACGTCAGGCTGTGTGTGTGCAGTTAAAACAAGATTACCATATTACCAGAAACATTAACTAGCTCTACCCTGGCAGTCTTTTAGCACTTCCAAGAAGCATTTAATATACTGTACTTGTATACTTTATATGTTATGGTTTTGTTTTATTTTAAGGTTTTTGGTATTATGTAAAGTTTCAATTTGTTTTTGCCATTATTTTTTAGTTAGTTTATTGCTTAGTAACAGCTTAGGGCAGAACAGTGAGTCAGGAAGAGAGGTAGCATTTTTGTGGATCTTAGGGGTTTTCAGTGCTTGTAGTAGAGGGTACGAGCGTAGGATGCTAAATTGTTAGCAATCCACCTGCTGTAGATTACTAGCATCCACTTTCCCTCTAAAAGCTGTTCATTGCTCCTGCTACAAGCAAATTCAAAAGCAGGAGCATTTAGTCTTTTTTCACTGCACCCGGTAATACCACGGCGGACTGCAAAATGAAAAGCTGTGACTGGCTCCACGAGTGCAGGAGTGAGCCATGGAATCTGCAGTGAATGTTTGGACTGACCAGATTGGAAACTCTGATCTTTGCCTGGTGCTGACTGGGCTTCTTGGAGATAAGGTCAGCAGGAGGGGGGAACAAGCTCAGAGAAGGAGCCTTGCTGAGAGGTGGTGACGGAAGATTGGGTCGACTGCTAGTGTGGTG
Source organism: Neoceratodus forsteri (assembly GCA_016271365.2). Lineage (NCBI taxonomy): Eukaryota > Metazoa > Chordata > Ceratodontiformes > Ceratodontidae > Neoceratodus > Neoceratodus forsteri. The sequence continues at coordinate 528,447,041 of CM057455.1, read as the reverse complement.
AGAGTATGACCAGGATCTCTACAACAGAGTCAACTTTGCTTAGACCTGTATTCTTTCCCCAGGTACAGGTACTTGCTGCCTCATTCCTTGAGCGGGATCTCGGGTGGCACGGGTTGTGGTGGGCCTCACAGAGAGGACAGTATTGGAGGGGGTTCCGACTGGAGGGTTGCCCTTCTGGTGTTGTTCAGGGCAGGTGTACTTGGGCTACCAATGGACGGCTGGGTTTTCAGTTGCCCCTCTCTGGGGGGAGGCCTGTGTCAGCCAGTGACTACCTGGGGTTGCTCTGAGGATAAGTGAGGGGCAGTACTTGCAGCTTGGAGCTGCAGTGATGTGCATGGGGGTTGCAGCCGGGGCCTGGTGGTGGTTCAGGGGAGGCACTGGGGGACCACTAATTAGAGGGAGTGTACTTCTTTGAGAGGCCTTAGTGCTGACCGCTGTTGGCCGGTCGCTAACCTAGGGGGGGCGAGATATGCGGATCTAAGTTGGGGTATGGGAAGAATTGGGCAAAGTGGCTTGGTCTGCTAATAAAGGCTGGGTTTAAATCGAAGTTCTTTCTCTGGAGTTCCCTGTCTGGTGCCCTGTTCTTCACTTAGCAGCAGATTCATTGTTATCATTGGAGAAGTAGTGAAAGTGCCGACAAAGATTGTTGAAGTGTATTAATTTCAATATTGCTGGTGGTGGAGAGGAGAGCAATTTTTCGGACTGTGACTTCAAGGGGGGGGGTGAGGATGAGAGCCTCACTCACCTCATCTCAAAAGAGGTGGCAGGGAAGGTTAAGGAGAAAAAGGCTGCATTCAAAAAGTATAAGGAATCACAGAAGGAGCACGACAGGGAACTGTATAAATTAAAGCAGAAAGAAGTGGGGAAGGCAGTCAGAATAGCAAAGGCCCAAACTGAGGAAAAATAGCCAACTCAGTTAAGAAGGGGATAAACCTTATAGGTACATTAGGGAGCATAGAAAGGTTAAGGAGAGGAGATAGTGAGATTAATAAGAGAGAGGGAGGTGGGCAGAGGGAACAGTGAAAAGGCAGAGATACTGAATGAATACTTTTGCTCAGTATTCACAAAAGAAGATGAGGAGAAGTTACCTAAACCAGACAATAGAAGCACTCTGGGTAGAGGGGTTGACACCAGTCCATTCACAGAAGAAAGAGTCCTGAAAGAACTACTAAAACTCAAGGTGGACAAAGCAATGGGGCCTGACGGGATTCACCCCAGAATCCTAAAAGAACTAAGGGAGGACCTAGTGACACCACTGACCACACTTTTTAACAAATCATGGCAGGATGGGGTGGTACCTGAGGACTGGAGGAGGGCAGATAAGAGTCCCCTTCACAAAAGTGGGAACAAGGTAGAAGCAGGAAACTACAGACCTGTAGGTTTGACATCAGTGGTAGGGAAATTGATAGAATCACTTCTGAAAGAAAGAATTGTTGAGTACCTAGAAGCCAGAGGGGCACAGGACCCAAAGCAGCATGGATTTACTGCAGGAAGGTCATGTCAGACAAATCTAATTGATTTCTTTGACTGGGGGATCAAAGTAATAGACCAGGGAGGGGCTGTGGATATGGCCTACCTAGACTTTAGTAAGGCATTTGACACAGTCCCACACAAAAGATTAATAATCAAGTTAGCCAGCCTGGAAGTGGGTTCCAGGGTGGTAGCCTGGGTAGCAAACTGGCTGCACAACAGGACACAGAAGGTAATAGTGAATGGAACACATTCCGAAGAAAGGGGGGTTACTAGTGGAGTACCTCAGGGCTCAGTACTGGGTCCAGTCCTCTTTAACATCTTTATAGGTGACATTGCAGAGGGTCTGGAGGGAAAGGTATGCCTCTTTGCAGATGACACAAAGATCTGTAACAGAGTTGATACACAAGAGGGGGTAGAAAAGATGAGAAGGGACTTGGCAAGGTTGGAGGAATGGTCAGACATATGGCAACTTAGATTCAATGCAAAGAAGTGCAAAGTAATGCACCTGGGAAACAAAAACCCAGGAGTAGAGTACAGAATAGCAGGGGAGGTACTAACAACAACAAAAATGGAAAGAGACCCGGGAGTAGTCATATCAGATGACCTAAAGGTGGGTAAGCAATGTTAGAAGTAGGTAAGGAGAGCCAGGGGGTACTGGGATGCATAAGAAGGGGCATCAAAAGAAGAAAAAGGAAAGTGGCTATCCCTCTATACAGACAGTTGGTGAGACCCCATCTGGAGTACTGCATGCAGTTTTGGAGACCTCATCTACGCAAGGACATAGGCAGGATGGAAGAAGTCCAGAGGAGGGCAACTAAAATGGTGCAGGATCTGCATCAGAAACCATATGAAGAGAGACTGAGAGAGCTTAATATGTATACCCTTGATGAAAGGAGGGACAGAGGGGACATGATAGAAACTTCCAAGTACCTCAAGGGAATCTACAAAGTCCAGGAGGGTTGCATCTTTCAAAAAAAGAGATGTGTAAGAACAAGGGGGCACAATTTAAAGATAAAGGGAGGATGGCTGAGGGGTAATGTGAGGACATTTTTTTTCACGGAGGGAGTGGTGGATACATGGAACCGCCTTCCTGAGGAGGTCATTGGGTCTAAAACAATGGGGGAATTCAAACATGCATGGGACATATATAAGGCAATTATAGTGGGGGGTTGCAGGAAGTAGGCTGTTGGTTAACTAGAATCTGCAGCTTATCCAGTAGGTAGGGAAATGGGCAGACTGGGTGGGCCAAGTGGTCCTTATCTGCCGTCAAAGTCTATGTTTCTAAAACATCTCTTTTGGAGTTCTTGGTGAACTTATTGTACCTGGACACTGGCTCTATACTTTGGAGTATTTTACTTGGTGGGTGGGGTTTGTTGGGTTGATAGGGGTGTGTCAGGTGGTTTGATTAATTGTTTTTCTATTAGAAGTTGTTAGATGGGATTGTTTGTTTTGTAAGGTGGATAAATTGTTTATTTTGTTTTATTAAATTAACAGTGGGCTGGCTCTTGGGGTTGGTGGGAGATCATGTTTTGACAGGTGGCTCTCCTGGTCAAGCGCTACTCCTTTGTCGAGCTCTGCGGCATCCACCCCTTTGACTGTCCTCATCTGTCCACTGACATTTATGGTCATTGTCAGGTATTGAGGATAGTAGGGAGAAGGTGACAGGCTTGTATCACCGAGACCTGGCTAGACAAGAATGGCAGTCCAGTTCTGGAGGCAGCAGTTCTGGCTGAGTTTTCGGTGATACACTGCCTGAGATTGGATCATAGGGGCAGGGGTGCTGCCATTTGTTTTAAAACAGACTTGAGCCTAATAGATGTACCAGTGTGGGAGACCCGATTCTTTGGCTGTATCCTGGGCACAAGTATGGGGTGCAACATTCTTCACATTTACCATCCACCCCATGATAGGAAGCAATTTTTGCAGGAAATCGCAGACTACGTTGTCGACACAGTGTTGGAGTCCCCCAGAGTAATGGTGCTGGGTGACTTCGGTGCCTGGATCGATGATGAACTCTTGCACTTTGGACAAGATTTCCTCCAACTAATGAATTAATTGTGTTTCATGCAGGTGGTTTCCTCTGCGACCCATACATTGAGTCATTCATTGGACCTAGTTTTCCTTCAGGGTATAGAGAGCTCCTACCTGATGGTGGAACTGGTCAGATGGTCGGACCATTGCATTATCAAGTTCGACTTCCCAGGCACCCCCTTATATTCCTGCCCTTTGGAGATGGTCCAGTATCACCAATTAACGGGTTTGACCCCAGAAGGCCTGATGGTGGTCCTGGACCTGTCAGGGGATCCAGGTGCCAGCTGGGACCCAGAGAACCAACTTCAGGTCTATAATAGGGCTATGGTGGGGCTCTGGATTCTATTGCTCCAGTCCGTGTTCACCCTCTCTCCACTCTTCCTCATTCCCCATGGTTCTATGGGGCTTTAAGGAGAGGAGAAAGGTAGGGAAAAGGATGGAGCAGCACTGGCGGAAATCTTGTCTTGATGCCGACAAGCTTAGATTGATAGCACATTACACAGACTGTCAATTGGTGCTCTCAACAACAACAACAAAAATGGAAAGGGACCTGGGGGGTAGTCATATCAGATGACCTAAAGGTGGGCAAGCAATGTGAGAGGGCAGCAAGGAGGGCTGGGGGGATACTGGGATGCATAGGGAAAGGCATCACCAGCAGAAAACAGGAAGTTATTATCTCTCTGTACAGACAGCTGGTGAGACCCCATCTGGAGTACTGTGTGCAGTTCTGGAGACCCAATCTCCGCAAAGACATAGACAGGATGGAAGCTGTCCAGAGGAGGGCAACTAAAATGGTGCAGGGTCTGCACCGGAAGACATATGAAGAGAGACTTAAGGAGCTTAATATGTATAGCCTCGAGGAAAGGAGGGAGAGGGGGGACATGATAGAAACTTTCAAGTACCTCAAGGTAATCAACAAAGTCCAAGAGGGTAGCATCTTTCAAAAAAGAGTGTGCAAGAACAAGGCAGGCCAATTTGAAGATGGGGGGCGTCTAGAGGTAATTTAAGGAAGTATTTTTCACAGAGAGGGTTGTGGATGCATGGAACGGCCTTCCAGAGGAGGTTGTGGAGTCAAAAACAGTGGTGGAATTCAAGCATGCATGGGACAGTCATAAGGCAATTCTAGGGGGTTGGGGTAGTAAGAAGTAGGCTGCTGGTTAACTAGGATCTGCAGCTTATCCATTAGGTAGGACAATGGGCAGACTGGGTTGGCCAAGTGATCCTTATCTGCCATCAAATTCTATGTTTCTATGTTTCTCAAGTAAGAAGGCAGAGCTCCTGTCCATTGAGATTACAGCTGCACGGAACCGAATGGCCCAGCTCTTCAGAACTGTGTACAGACTGTGCAATCCAGCCTGTCTGCAGTTATGGAGAGTGTTGTCACAGGAGAAGTGTGATGAATTCACACACTTCTTTTCAGGTAAGATTGCTGACATCAGGTCAGAGATTGGCCAAACCCGCTCCAATGGAAGGGGCTGTGAACGGTGGGAGGTCACATCATCTTGTGCTGGTTGGTCAGCTTTTGACTGGGTGGTGATCTCAGATGCCATTTGGATCCAGGCCCTCCACGTCTCCTTGTGGGATGTGGGGATGTCATTGGCCCGGTCCTAGCTGTGATAGTCCTGTGTTCTTTAGAGACCAGGGTGTTTCCTGGCTCCCTGAAAGAGGCAGTGGTCATTCCGCTTCTCAAGAAATCCTCTCTTGACCCGGACTGTCTTGCCAACTACAGGCCGGTCTCTAATCTTCCCTTTGCAGGGAAGGTTATTGAGAAGGTATTCACGCTGCAACTAGAGGACCATCTTGCCATCCATAACATCTATGATCACTTCCAGTCGGGATTCAGGAAGAGGTGCAGTACTGAGACTGCCCTTGTTCAGGTGCTCAATGACCTCCTTACAGCGAGAGATCAGAGAAGTCGGTCCATCTTAGTCCTCTTGGATCTCTCTGCAGCATTTGAAATCTTGGACCATAGGATATTGATGGATTGCCTGCGGTTGTTCTGTGGACTGTCGCGTACAGTCCTCAGATGATTTCAATCTTTCCTCACTGGCAGGTTTCGGAGAGTGGTGTCGGGGATATTTTCCTCTGACCCATTTTCCCTGCCATGTGGGGTAGTGCAGGGCTTTGTGCTGTCTCCCATTTTGTTTGCAGTGTACATGTTGCCTTTGGGGGACATTGTAAGATGGTACAGGCTGAGTTTTCACTGCTATGCAGATGATACTTAGCTGTACATGTCATTTGCACCCAATCGGGAATTAGCGGTTCCAGTATTTAACAACTGCTTCTCCGAGATTCAAGACTGGATAAGTGCCAGCTGGTTGAAGCTGAATTCAGACAAGACTGGGGTGTTGGTTGTGGACCCAGGTTGTCTTGTGGAGGGGTCTTTGGTAGGACAGGTGACTGATCTTGTACTAGGAGACTGCCAGCTGGCGAGGACATAGACAGGCTGGAAGCAGTCCAGAGGAGGGCAACTGAAATGGTGCAGGGTCTACATCAGAAATCATATGAAGAGAGACTGAGAGAGCTTAATATGTATACCCTTGATGAAAGGAGGGACGGGGGGACATGATAGAAACTTTTAAGTACCTCAAGGGAATCAACAAAGTCCAGGAGGGTAGCATCTTTCAGAAAAAGAGATGTGTAAGAACAAGGGGGCACAATTTAAAGTTAGGGGGGAGACGGCTCAGGGCTAATGTGAGGAAATTCTTTTTCACGGAGAGAGTGGTGGACGCATGGAACCGCCTTCCTGGAGAAGTTATTGGGTCTAAAACAGTGGGGGAATTCAAACATGCATGGGACAGACATAAGGCAATTATAGTGAGGGGTTGCAGGAAGTAGGCTGTTGGTTAACTAGAATCTGCAACTTATCCAATAGGTAGGGAAATGGGCAGACTTGGTGGGCCAAGTGGTCCTTATCTGCTGTCAAAGTCAAAGTCTATGACCTCTGATTGGGTGCGGAGTCTGGGCTTTATTCTTGATGAGGGGCTGACCATGAAATCTCAGGTGCTGTCTGTTGTCAAGGTCTCATTTTACTACCTGAGGAATATCGCCCGGATTAAGCACCTGTTCCCACCCAGTGACCTGCCTACACTCGTCCATACCTTTATGACCTCCTGCCTGGATTACTGTAACTCCCTGTACCTAGGGCTATTGGGGGCAGAAATCTGCCGGCTGCAGCTGGTGCAGAATGCGACGGCCATGTTACTGACTGGGCTTTCTCAATCTAGCCATATTACACCTGTACTGTGCAAGCTGCTCTGGCTTCCAGTTTAGTGGAGGATTACCTTCAAGGTTGGTCTTCTGACCTATAAACCCTCCACTGTCTGGGACTGCACTACCTACTGCCCCTTCCGACCACTCCGCTCCACCGATGAGGGATTGCTAGAGATTCCCAGGGTTCGGTTGAAGTCATCTGGTGTGCATGATTTTGCTTATGCAGCCCCAACACTGTGGAATTCTTTACCTTGCCAGGTCTGAGAGTGCCTGACAGTGGACAGCTTCAAGGTGGCTCTGAAAACACATCTATTTAATCTTGTGTTTCTGTAAAGTTACAGAAGGTTTTAACTGTTGTTATTAGAATTCTAATTATTTTTGGTTTTTATATTAGCTATATTGTATTTTCTTCTTGTAAAGCACTTTGATTTTTGAAATTATGCTATATAAATAAAGTATATTATTATATGCATTAGAGTATCCCCCATTCGTATGGGTACCTGGTTGCAATTAGTAGTCCTGCATAAAAAAACAAACAGTGCCACGCTTACAGATTAGCACTGCACAGAAGAATGTGTTTTAAAATAGCATCAGCCATGCTTATCACATCACAGCACTAATCCTGTTACTGTGTTACGTGGGCCCCCAATTTTAGAGCCAGCTGCTAGTGCTGTGTGCTCCTAAGTGCAGCACCTAAGATAGTGCAAAGCCAGCCCGGTAACATATTCAGACAGGCAGCACGGTCCAATAGATGTGCACTACCAGTCTCGATATGTGAGCTGTGGAAGTGCAGTGCACAGTCTTTCCTTCTTAGTGACTATTAGTACCTCCCCCTACATTTTATACTCAGCCTCTGGGTTTCTACGTACTGCTGTAGATGCATGATTTTGCACTTTTTGACTTTGAACCCCAGCTGCCATGCCCCATATCACTCCTCAAGTTTTCTAAGGTCCTTACTCATTCTCTCCACCCCCACCTATCCACTGTATTACATACGGAGGTGTCATATGCAAAAAGGCATATTTCCCCTTCCAGTTCTTCTGTTCGCTTATGAAGACATTGAAGATGACCAGTCCCATTACTGAGCCCTCCGTCACCCTACTGGTCACACTCTCCTCATTGGAGTGAGTGCCATTTACCACCACCCTCTGTTGCATGTCCATTAATCCATTTTTTACCCAGTTTACCACTTTGAATCCCACCCCTAGAATGACCAGTTCTTTATTAGTCTCCTATGAGACAGTGTCAAAGGCCTTGCTGAAGTCAAAGTAGACAATGTCCACTGCCCTTCCTTGATCTATTTCCCTAGTCACCCAGTTGAAAAAATCAATCAGATTCATCTGGAATGACCTCCCCCTCCTCCAGTGAATCCATGCTGCCTTTGGTCCTGTAACCTGTAAGATTCAAGGCACTTCATTAGCCTTTCCTTTCACAGATTTTCCATTAATTTCCTCACCACAGATGTGAGGCTCACTGGCCTATAGTTGCTAGCCTCCTCCCTGCTGCCGCTCTTACGAAGCAAGACTACATCTGCTCTCCTCTAGTCCTCTGGAAGTACTCCTGTTTCCAGAGATTTGCTGGATAAGGTTGTAAGTGGTGCAGCAAGCACCCTGCTGAGTTCCTTTAACACTCTTGGGTGTAATCTGTCCAGTCCCTTTGGCCTTGTCCACTTTCAGATTCGTAAGTATCCCTTCAGGACTCTTTCCTTTGAAAATGGACTTGTGTCCAGCCACCCCAATCACTGTTCAGATGCCCCTGATTAGTATATTCAAATGATCCCTAGTAACTATTATTTTCTCCACCCTGATCACCATTCAGATGCCTTGATTAGTATATTAAAATGATCCATGTCATCTAGTCCACCCCTCAATCACAAATCAGAGCCCCCCTCCCCATTCCACCCACTTGACTCCCTCCGCCCACTGCCCACAATGGCCTCCAACATACCCAGTAGTTAGTGTCCCCTTTGTGATGGTGACAGACCCAGACCCTGTGCTTATCACCTTGGCTAGCCACTGTCTGAATGACAGAGTGAGTACATGCCTGCTATAGAAACAGATGTTTGTACAGTAGGTGCATGCTCACTCTCTGTCACTCAGTGGTTGGCCAAGGTAATGAGCATAGGGGCTGCACCAATCACAGTCACAGGGAGGTGACTGCCATCTTGGGTTAGTGGGAAGCCAATGAGGGAGGAAGTGGAGGGATCTGGGTGGGTGTGATGGGAAGATGGCTCAGATTTCTGATTCAGGGTGGGGGCTTCTATGTATTTATTTATTGATTGATTGATTTATTGCTTGATTTATTGAGTCATTCATTCTTTGGTAACCAGGTAAGGCCCACTAGGCACAAGTGCCTGTTTTCAGGGGTACTCCAGGGGCACTGGGGTGGTTAAGTAACTTGCTCAGAGTCACACAGTATGTAAGTGGAGGTTGTGGGAATCAAACCCAGGTCTGCTGGATGCAGCAAGCTCATTTGAAGCTCCTCTAGATGCCAGGGATCATAGAAACATACACAATGATGGCAGGAAAAGGCCAATGGTACATCCAGTCTGCCCATAGTTCCCTATCAAACCTCAGGACCTATTGCCCATACAGGGTACTAGACTTCACTACCCACCCCCTTTTTATCTCCCTACTGCTAACACTCTCAGTAACCATTATGCCCATCACTTTGTCCCAGCTGTGCTTGAAACCTTTATGGATTTGGCACCCACCACCTTGACTGGCAGACTGTTCCATGGTTCCACCAGCCTTTCTGAAAATAAAATGTTCTCATATCTCTCCTGAACCTCCCCCATCAGTTTCCACTCATGTCAATGAACCATTACTCATGCTGAATAGTTCCTCATAGTTCACCTTGTTTATTCCTTTCCAGAACTTGAAGGTTTTTATCATATCACCCATCTCTTGTCTGGTTTCCAGCAAGTACATCCTCAGTGCCTTGAGCTGATCCTTTTAAAATCCACCCTGTCTGCCCTGAAGCATCCTGATCCCCCTTTGTTACCCCATCTCTAACCTGTTTTTATCATTCCTGAGGTGAGGACTCCAGAACTGGGCACAGTATTTCAGGTGCAGCCTCACCAATAATCTACAAAGAGGTAGCAATACCGATTTTCTTATAATGTCAATACCCCTTCCAATACATCTCAGCATCCTATTTGCCTTATTGTAGGCCTTGTTGCAGTGGCTTGATTGTTTAAGGAAGTCACTAATAATGACTCCAAGGTTCCTTCCCTCAGCTGTAGTGCTCAGCTGTACTCATGTTATCAAGTACTCTGTCCTACGGTTCTTGTTCCTTAGGTGTATCAGCTTGTTGAATTTCAACAGCCAAACTATTGACCACCTGTTTAGGCTTTGCAGGTCACTGCATGTCCGTAATCAACCCTGCCACAGAACTCAGTGTCCTCTGCAAAGAGGCATCCTGAATAGGTACTTCTGCTCAGTCTTCTGAGGCAGTATCCCATTTTTTTTAAATCCAGCCTGTTAAAGTTCAGGATCCTCATCTTTTTGTAGTTGGCCTCTGCACCTATTATAATGTTGAACCACACGGTGCTGCAGGGTTTTCAACTGGGGGTCCACAGCCCCCTGGCGAGCTATGAGCAAGGTGTAGGGGTCTGTGGAATGAGCAGGAAAAATGTGATGCCAGGTACTACATATTAATTTTCAGAAAGGTGAGTCTTTCAGTATTGGTGGTACTTAGCACAGTTTTTTGTATGTCACAATGCTTACAGCAGTACTAAAAACATTGGCAGCTTTCTTTTCTTAAAGTCTTGTACTCATTACACATAAAGCAATTGTAGTGGGGGGTGGCAGGAAGTAGGCTGTTGGTTAACTAAAATCTGCAGCTTATCCAGTAGGTAGGGATATGGGAAGACTGGGTGGGCCAAGTGGTCCTTATCTGCTGTCAAAGTCAAGCATTTCCGTTGTCCCTACCTTATACAAGCTGCACTCTCCTTCCTGCAGATCCCTGATAGAGAGTCAGTGTTGAATCATGCCGAACTCATGCATGAACAAGTTTAGCATTCTCTGAGGCAAATCAACAGATAAGGCTTAATAAGATCAAAGGGTCTTTCAGAAAGAAATTGGCGATTTAAAAGTAAAACTGGGACTGAGTGCATGCGCACTAGTGCCAGCACTTCTGCGCATTCACTGAGTCGTTGTTTTTACTTTTAAATCACCAATTTCTTTCTGAAATACCCCTTGGTTTGAAAATTAAAATGTTGCCAAATACAGCAGTGTTCCAGGGATGCTGCCAGCTGTTCTGTTGGTTTGCCTCAATTTTCTCATTTTCTGCTGACTGTTGTTTCCTGGTAACAGAACAACAGAGCACCTCAGGCATCAGGACATCGTCATACTCAGCGTCACACTCAGCTAGCTGATTTTTTGATTTGCAACACAAATCTGCCAAATTGCACACTGCTGCTGACTAGACCACTTTATTCCCATCTATGATAGGCATGTTCAAGGTTCACTGGAGGGAAGGAAGCATTATAGCAGAGTAGGTTAATTAGGAACAATGTATGCTGCAGTGGCTTCTATACCTAGGTTTTATGCAAATGAGAAAGGGTTGCAATTGTTTAGAGGTTATGTGTGAGCCTTCCAGGGGATGTATGTGATTGAGCAAATAAAATGCTTGTTCGAGAAAGACTATATTCTAACCCCAGGAATCACTCATTATGATTAAACTTAATCCAGTCAGCCTCCTGTGTTGAACTGCCTGGAGAAATGGAATTTTTATGCAAATTATGGAATTCTCAATAGGCTCATGCCGCTTTCAAACTGCTGCCCTAGCAACTGTTGCACTCTGAGTGCCTCAGATTCTTTACTCCGCCTGCCTAGTAAGGACGTCCCGGAGAGCTGTACTTGAGCTGTCTTCAAAATAAAGTTTATCTGTGGATAAGTACTAAATTTCAGTTTAATTTTCAATTGCTGCCTTAGAAACATTGTTTAGTATATTTTATTAGTGTTATAGAAGTTTTTTGTCTTTATTCGCAGTTCCCTCACGGTTCCTTGGAACCGAGGGTTCCACATCTATTTGGGAGGTTTTTACCTCGGTTTTGCTTTATTTTATATATTTAGTGATCAGTTCCTTGAACCACTTTATTTTTGTTTAAATTTCTGTATTTTATCAGTTCCTTTTTCTTCTGGAACCAAATAGCGATTCCGTTCCAGGAACCGTTAGCGGTAGTTATATTTAAAGAACCTCCGGTTCCGAGGTATTTTAAATAACTTTTTTTTGTGAAGTAATCTTTTTGTCTATCAATGTCAGAGGTCCATTTAGATAAACCTAAAAAATGCACAGGATCCACAGATTTTAAATGTTGTGAGTCTTGTGGGTAACTTATAGCAAAAGCAGACAGACACTCTCTGTGTATTTCTTATTTAGGTACAAGTCATATATTTGCCAATTGTGATATTTGTAAGACCTTTTGCCCTAAAACATTAAAGAAAAAGTCTAAGATTTTAGAAGAGATGGCTTCTGTTTCTGCTTCTAGTGTAGATAATTATGCTTCTTCCTCTCCCCACAAAAAGGATGGCGGTAAAGCCAAGGTTCCTGACAAGAGTTCAGATAAATCTGAACAAGGTAAAGCAAAAAGGACTTTGGAAACAAGATCTGAACCTGTTCCATTAAAGAAAAAGTGTAAAGAAAAACCTGTTGCTGTGCCTTCGGCTGAGAAGGCTAAGGAGCTCCCAGCAGACAAACATATTATGCCCTCAGCTGAGAACATGACTAAGGCACTTCAAGTGCTACAAGCCCTACAGGGGGCAATCCCGGTTCCTACACCAACTGCCCCGGTTCCTCCTATACCCCCAGCAAGACAGGGAATGCTGGAAGTGTTTGGGGAGGAGGAGGATGATTTTGAAGGGGGACCTATAGATCCAGAGGTTTCCCCTGAGCAAGAATTTGGGTCCCCTCTTAGGGGCCCTGAGGAATATGCCTCCCACTATACCTTTGTCAAGAGCATGGTGGAAACTCTGAATCTCCCTCTTCTGGAAACAGAAGAGGATATGGAGGAGGCAGATTTTCTGGACATGATGGGGTTAACCCCCACTAAACATCTGCTTCTCCCCATGCATAAGTCTTTAAAAAAGGCTGCACTACAGATTTTTAAAACTCCAACCTCTATCCCTGGAGTGGATAAGAAAGCTAACAAGAAATATCAGCTTGACAGAGCTATAGCTGATTTTCTTTTTACTCATCCTGATCCTGAGGGAGTAGTACTAGCTGTTGCCTTTGACAAGGCCAGGATCCCCTTGGCTACCCATCCATCAGACAAAGACTCAAGAAAAATGGATGCTATGGGGAAGAAAGGGTACATGGCTGCCTCTTTATTAGTTGGGCAGGCCAATTACATGGCATATTCAGTGCAGTACCAAAAAGTTCTATGGAACTCAGTTCTGGCTTTGACTGATAAGGTTCCAGGTGAAATGGCTGTAGACTTACAGGATACAGCAAGGGCTGCACTTGATGCTGCCAAGTACCAATTTCATATGGCAGTGGATGGCAGTGTTACTGCATCCAGGTTAATGGCTTTGTCTGTTTCACTTAGGAGGTTCTCTTGGCTTAGAGCCACCAACCTGACTTTAGACACACAAACTAAAGCAATGGATTTTCCCCTGGAAAACAACTCTTTGTTTGGAGATAAGACGGAGGCATATATGAAGAAGGTGGAGGAATATGAATCCACCTATCGGAGCAATTCCAAAGATAGGCCTTCCACCTTTTACAGACCCCAGAGTAGGGGAGGTAGGGATAGGGGTTCTTATCCCAGACCTTTCTTTCAAGCACTGGCCTCTCAGCCTCAACAGCAGGCCAGAGGTTATTTTAGAGGAAGGGGCAGGAGAGCCATGAGAAGAATGGCCCCTGCACCACAGGTTCAGGCACAGCCCACACAGAACCCCTGACGGGCTAGTGCAAGTCGCATCCCCTATTTCAGTACCACCAGTAGGTGGCAGACTGGCTCATTACCTTCACACTTGGTATTCCATCACCACAGACAAGTGGGTGTTGGAGGTAGTGAGCCAGGGCCTGGCGCTCAGTTTCAAATCACTTCCAAAGCTGAGAACAAGAACCTTTGCTCCATCAATGACTGCACACAGGATTCTGTTGGAGGCAGAGGTAAAGCATCTACTGGCAATCAAAGCAGTAGAGGTAGTGCCTTTGATAAGCAGGTGCAAAAGTTTATATTCCAGGTACTTCCTCATAAGGAAGAAAAATGGGGATTGGTGACCTATTTTGGATCTAAGACTTCTGAACAAGTACATTTTGAAATCAAGGTTCAAAATGGTCACTCTTACAATAATCATTCCCTCATTGCAAAAGGAGACCTGGCAGCCTCCCTAGATTTAAGGGATGCTTATTTCCACATTCCCATCAGACCATCTCACAGAATATTCTTGAGAATCAGGCGCGTGGTCGTGCAGCTCCCCTTTTAGGCTAACTTGCACCAAGAGATTTTACAAAGTGCCTATCAGTGGTGGTAGAGTTTTTGATGAAACAAGGGGCAACAGTCTTCCCCTATCTGGACAACTGGTTAGTAGTAGGACAGTCCCTGCAGCATGCAGCACAGTCAGTGGCCTAACAAAATCTACACTAGCATCCCTGGGATTTCTGATCAACGAAATCTCAACAGGTATCACTCCAGGTGCTGGAGTTTATTGGAGCAGAATTAAACACCAGACAAGGCAGAGCCTTCCTGCCACAAAACAGGGTGATGAGCATTCTGTGGACTGCAAAATCTTTTGTGTCCGGGAGACCCAAACCAGCCAGAGAATTTCTCAGGCTGCTGGGCCACATGGCATGTGCCACTGCAGTGGTAATGGGCTCCAGGTTTCAAATGAGAGATATTCAGTTCCATCTCAGACACTACTGATCTCAAAGGACAGATCCTATGTCCAAACTGGTTCCAGTCACAAAAAGCTTAGTCCAAGCTTTACAGTGGATGAGCACAACCTCAGAGTGGGTGCACCTTTCATAAGGGAACACCCCTCAGTAATCCTCACAACAGATGCCTCACTTCTAGGTTGGGGGGCACACATGTTGGAGCACACAGCAAGTGGCACATGGTCCCCACAAGAGGCTCTGTTGCACATAAATCTCTTGGAGCTCAGGGCCATTTATCTGGCTTTAAAAACATTTGCTCCTTACCTGCAAAACAAGGTGGTGCAAGTCAGAACAGACAACACCACAACCATGTATTACATCAACAAGCAAGGAGGTACTAGGTCAGATCTGCTGTGCACAGAAGCAATGAGATTGTGGTCCCTGGTATACTCCATGGGAGCATCCCTGTCAGCCATACACCTTTCAGGGAAGGAAAATGTATTGTCAGACTCTCTCAGCAGGATAAGTCAAGAACACCATGAGTGGTGCCTGAATGCTCAGGTACTCAGTACAATTTTCAGGAAATGGGGTATTCCAGAGGTGGATCTCTTTGCCTCCACAGAAAACCACCAGCTTCCAATGTACTGTTGCAGGCTTCCTCTAAGGGACACAATTCCCCTGGATGCCATTGCCCCGGGATTGGACAGGGAGGTTTCTGTATGCATTTTTCTCCTTTTCTATGATATTCAGGATTACTGAAATAGAGGTCCCAACCAACAAAAATGATACTGGTGGCTCCGGACTGGGCGACACAGCACTGGTACTCTCTTCTACTGTCTCTGTCAGTTGTTCCCCCTATCCACCTGCCCAGGAGGCACAACTTGTTAACCTCCTCACAGGGCAGGATCCTGTACACAAATTTCAAATCACTGAGACTCAAGGCATGGCTGTTGAGGACTTAGAATTTGTTAATCTTAACCTGCCAGAACAGGTGCTGACAGTTCTTAGGAGTTCCAGGAAGCCGTCTACTAAGAAGACATATTCCTCTAAGTGGAAATGATTTACTATATGGTGCACAGGCCAGGGTTTGACCCCTGTCAGAGCTGACTTGGCTGTTCTTCTAGATTATCTTACACATGTACATTCCTTAGGTCTGAAGCCTTCTGCCCTCAAGGTCCACTTAGCTTCATACTCTGCTTACCTGTCAGTTGGTAAGGAGAGGTATATGGCCTCTCATCCAGTATTAAGAAAATATTTTAAAGGCCTCAATCTTCTACACCCTCCTCTGAGGGAACCAGTTCCTGCATGGAATCTAAATGTTTGCATTGCTAAACTCATGGACACACCATTCGAACCCATGGTAACTGCAGATTTGAAGTATGTCAGTTGGAAAACTGTTTTCCTGGTTGCCGTTACTTCAGACAGAAGGATCAGTGAATTACAAGCCCTGTGCACAGATGTGGACTGCATCTCATTCTACAGGGACAAGGTGATCCTTAAGACTAATAGAAAATTGCTTCCCAAAGTGGTGTCTGATTTTCACTTGAATCAGTCTATCACTCTACCCATCTTCTTTACAGACAACTCCAGTTCTCCAGAAAAGAGACTTTCATTCCCTTGATGTCAAAAGGGCACTTAGCCACTACATTGAAAGAACCAAGTCTTACAGGACAAGTCAATCACAGCTCTTCCTCACATATGGTGAAGTTGGTAAGGGCAGAGCTGCAACAAAACGTACAATTGCTCGCTGGATAGTAGCATGTATACAGTTTTGTTATAGTAAGGTGGGTAAACAGGTTCCTCTGGGCCTGAAGGCACACTCCACCAGTGGCACAGCTGCTTCAGTGGCAGCTTCAAGAGAAATTCCACTACTGGAAATCTGCAAAGCAGCTACATGGAAATCGATACACAGCTTCACAAAGCATTATAGTCTGGACTTACAAGCCAGAGGTGATGCTAGGTTTGGTACAGCAGTACTGCAGAGCTTGTTTCCTAAATAGGTTCTCTGCCCAACCTCCAAAGGTACTGCTTGGTAGTCTGCATTAAGTTTAATCATAATGAGTGATTCCTGAGGTTAGAAGAAAAAAATTACTCACCATAGTAATCTTGTTTCTTCAAAGGGATCACTCATTATGATTAAAAATCCTCCCTACCTGAACGTATAGAAGTTGCTCTGCATCCCTGCATTAGGGTGTTTTTTCTTTCCTCATATATATAGGCTAAGGTAGAGACTCACTTTGTTTAACCAGTTGGTGTCCAGGTGGTCTTAAAATTTCTTAGGTTTGTTGGTTAAGGATGTTTGGACCTGAAAGGGCAAAAATGTTATTTAATGTTGTTAATTTTAGCTAGTGGGTCTTTTACCCAGTTAGGCTCCATAAGAATCTCAAGCACTTAGAGTGCAACAGTTGCTAGGGCAGCAGTTTGAAAGTAGCATGAGCCAATTCAGAATTTCATAATTTGCATAAAATTCAATTTTTCTGGGCAGTTCAACACAGGAGGCTGACTGCATTAAGTTTAATCATAATTAGTGATCCCTTTGGAGAAACAAAATTACTATGGTGAGTAATTTTTACTTCTTCCTGGTTTCCCTGTATAAGCCAGTATATGACTGTACAGAGCTGTACTGCAGAATGCTAACTAGAAAATGCCCCCTTGGAGGGCTTAACTGCTGAGGCATTAGGGGCTTTGCCTGTGTAGCCTGAGCTGCCAATAAATTACATTGCATTTGCTGATAACTTTTGTGTGAGTTTCATACATTTCTTCTACCTTGAGTGCTGTTGTTCTGGACTTGGTAACTAGAAAAGTTTGGCAACTGAAGCCCTCTGCTCCTTGCAATTTAACAATTTGTTAAGTAGAAACTTTAATACTAGGATGGGAGCCATTCCAGATGTGCTGGGAGATTGCTCTATCCCATTTCCTAAATATGTGCACAGAAGGAGTTACTTAGAGGGTCTTGCAGTAGAGGCATATGTCAGGCAGCATAGGCAGACCAGGAGATGTTTTAAAATATGCAAGTATGGTTTTATTATCAGTAACAATAAAATAGAAAATTAAAACTGTACAGGAGAGTGCTTCATAAATGCAGGTAATCCTCCATCTAATTATTTTTCTCTCTGAATTTAAATCTCAGTCTTTCTCTCTCTGAAGAAAACAAACATTGTTCTTTTTATATAAGATGTGTTTCTTGATGGTTGTAAATTACATCTCCTGCTTTTCACATGTCTTAAAACGTTGTTACTTTCTTTCCTGTGATCAGCCATTAGAGTACATCTGTTCTCAACAAGTGCAACAACATAGTGCATTTTTGTCTCATAGCTGGTTCTCTGTTGCCAGTTCTGCAAACAAGCATGTGGAGGCCAAAATACATCTCAAAGCCAACCCACTGTATTACAGATTGTTATCTTTTTATGAAACCCAACAATATAAGTATATACATTTGAAAACGAAGGGGATCTCGGTTTCACATAAATATATAAATATATTTTATAAGTACAGAGAAGTAAGGGCAGAAAGAAAGAATAGAAACTGAAAGAGAAGGAAGGGAGATTGCAGGGGGGATTGTGGCACCATCAGAGTGGCCAGTTCCTAGGTGTCACAAGAAAATTTGATTGTGCAATCAGACAGGCAAGAGACAGACAAGTGGCAGAACAGAAGACAAAACAGATCCTTGCTTTTAGCTGTCTGCATATCAAATGGGACAGGATCTTACCCAACTCGATCACAGGTTTGCACCAGCTACAAAGTCTGGGCAGAAGAATCATGCACACACTGTTAATTGCTTGTATGACAGAGGGTGGTACTGTTTTCTAAGTTTCCATATCTTTAAGAAATCACTGTGTCATTGAGGCCAGGGCATCAAGGTGAGGGTGAAAGGGAGTGGAGACATTTAGGGAGGTTAGACCAGAAAGTGAAAGCCTCTAAGCACAAGGCTGGCCTGGATAGGTTTTAGGGAAGGCAGAGAGGAGGTGCAATTAAAAGAGCAAAGAGATTGTGATGAGTAGGGGCGGCAAGCGAGAAAAATGCTGAGGCAGTAGGGAAAGAGCCAAATTTGCATTTAAGAGACAGGTAATAGAAGAGACATCTATCCCTCAAGGAACGGGAGAGAGGACAGAGTAAAGGGCGCAGTGGTAGGAGAGAGGGGGGCAGGTAACAGCAAAGTAACAGAGTGAAGGAGGGAGTACAGTCAGGCCAGGGTGCTTTTAGAAGCAGCTCAATAAACTAGATACTGTACCTGTAGTCAAATGTTGGGAGATGCATTTTGACACATGGCCTTCTTAAGTGATTTATGTATGGGGACTAGCAACTTTTTTTGTAGGTTCTGTCCCATTATATCCATAAATTCAACATCCTCCACATCCTCCCCTGTTTATTGAGGTGGAATGTTGAGGGTCTCAAGCATTTGTCTGACAAATGAAGAAAAGGAAGGGTAGTCTTCATAATGTCTTGTAGGAGAGCCAAAGTCTAGCTCAGGTGCACCCTCTGATTCTATATATATAATATTGTTCTGCCTCCTCCTATTCCTCCTTCCACAGGCAGATAGGTTGGAGTCTGAACCTGGGGGATGGCAGTCAAATTATTAAAATTTCCCACTGCCTGGATAGCCTGAAAAATATGCAATATCTTTGATATGGCCTCAGATGAGAGGATTTTTTCTGCGTGATCTGTCTTCCCCTTGAGTAGCAGTGACAATGTTTTATATAAGTTTCTTTTTAGCAAGCAGCATTTCCAGTGTCCTTCTTTGGGGCTCTTTTATTAAAATATTTGCTATCACTGGATTCAGGGTTCCCCAATTGAACACCCTGGTATTTGATCCAGCTTTACCGTGCCTTTCAGATGGTTGAGCAGCTTTCTCTTTCTTCTTGTCACCTTTTACTGAAGTTGCTGCTACTGTACTTGAGAAGACAGATCCTCACAATGTGTGCTTTCTACCATCCTTGGAAACTCCCTCAGGGTCATTTGTATTATTATTTGGTGATAAGGAGGCAGACTGAGAAGTCATAATTTTGGTAATCTTTTTACCCTTTCCTTTAAATTTTTAGGGCAAAAAATAAGACAGGACTCACAATTTGTAAAATTGAGATCTGGACCCTGGCACATTATGCAGAGCTCATGGCAGTCTTCCTTTGCCAGGAGCAGGAAAAAATTCAAACAAACATTTTTTGAGCTTTTGGTTCCCCTAGATCACTGACATGCCAAAATAGAAAGATCACAGTAAGTTAAAACAATTCCCCAAATAAGCACAATATTGTGAGAGTCCAACAGTAACAATTTCTCTTACCATCAAAAACTGTGCCAAAGGTGAAACTGCAGTTTCCAGTAACAAGAGCTGATTAATTAAGATGAAAAGGTGCATGGCCTAGGGTTGCCAAGGACAGCCCTCCCCCGACCACTTCCCAGACTGACATCATGGAAAGGTATTGATTATTTTGGGTTATGGCAACCTGAATAATAATCTGTTTTCTTAGTACATTTTACAACATATGCGATTTGAGGTATCCAGAAAGTATGTCTAAAGCGGCGGAGTAGTTAATGAGGAGATAACAAACAAATACAGCAACATTGAACATTATAATTATTATTATTAGTATTATTACTGTTATCATCATCATCATTATGCAGCAGTACTCACCTGGATTTACCAGGTGTATTTTTTGTTGCCTTTTGCAGCAACTCCTGATCCTGTTGTACAGTGATGAAGAAATCTTTGCAGGATGACAAGACATTTTTGCATATTTGGAGTTTACTCTTAAATAAATCAGTGCTGCATCTGTTCTGTTCATTAGACCATTTATTATCCATTAAGGAAAAAAAAAAGCCTCTTTACAAATGCATTTAATCTTGGTACACTAAGTACAAGCAACATAATTTGTAATAAGTTTTTTGATGAAAGATGAGAAGCCAAAGCACTGGGGCAAGTGCCAGTACCTCAAGATATGCACTAATAAATCTGCATTTACACTTATATTGACTTTGTGAATCTCTTTTTTTGGCATGAATACTGTTGCTATGAACTTTCTGTCCTTTCCACACTACTAAAACACACCTATCCAGTTTTCACTGACAGATTTGGGGAAATGTCATTTCTTGATGCTTCAATCATATTGCGACTGATGCAGAATTCCTTATAGAGCTGATCCATATTTATGATTTTCTTCATTTTGAGTGCTTCCATTACATTTTCAAGGTTTGTGAAACTAAGCTTCTCATTCTTGTAGAGACCAATGGGTTTCAGCTTCATCATTATGTTGTCAGAAGAGAAATCAAGCTAATTATCAATCTTCAAAAGGATAAAGTCATAGAACTTAGTGAAGTTCTGCTTTATCTTCACTTTTAGTTCTGGTAGTAGTTTTGCCATTAGTTGTTTAGTTTGGCAACCAAAAAACAGTCCTTTTTCTTGTTTAGCATCTTCATCATAAAACGGTACATCTCTGTGTATACATCTGCAATGCATAGCTTTGATTACTCCAGCTTCCTGACAAGTTCATCAAAGACATAAGCCACATTGTGGAAAAAAGACAGGTATGCTTTCACAGTGCAAGTATACTCACCATCTTTGGTGAAAATGTTCTTTAAAGTAACTGGGCAAGAGTCTAGTGACTTGAAGTAGGCTATAATTGCCGGCCAGTTTCTCAATAGTCTGTGGACTGCTGAGTTAAGGGACAGCCATCTTACAGTCACATGTCACAGTACTTCTTTCCATTCAGTTTCAACAAACTCAAAAAATCTTCTGAGCTCCTCTTTGCACTTTGTGGACAGAGAAACATGGTTGTAAATTTTCAACACAATCATTTCTATGTCAACCGACTGCTGATCACTTGCATGTTTGCAAGTATTGTGGACTATGTGCTCAGGGAAGTTAGCCTTCAGAATCCGATCATTTTCAACACATAACAACTGATACACTGACCTGTGTTTACCACAGTTCACATTTACATTATCAGCAGAGGATGCAGTATTAGAATTCAAGTTCAGCTAGTGTTTCTCTAGGCAGTTCTTCACAGCACAATGAATGCCACTTACAGATTCATCACTGTCTTAGTAAAAATTAAGCAGCTTCCACTGAAAGTCCTCTGATGTGGTAAAGTATCAAAAGCAAATCAGAAATATCTTTCTGTTCCCTTTATTTGAGTCATCAGTTGCTATGAAGAAAAAGAGTGGCTGTTCTGGTGCGATGGTAAAAAATCTGGTAAACAATCCTCACAGACTTTGGAGCCAAAACATCGGTCACTATTAGCTCTGCCTTGGTTCTTCTGCAAGAGGGTTTCCTAGCAACATTTGAATAGTGTAGCATTTCACTTGTGAGCTTATTTCTATAATCCATGCTGTTGTAACCAAGCCTGTGCTTAACTGTGTCTATAATAACCAGAATGTCCTTTTTCCCATTGGGAAACCATAGCGTAATTTGCTGTTATGAAGGAGCGTTTATAACGGCGAACACGTGCCCAGTTTTCCTCACACTGCGCAGGCACCCTTACCTCTCACACTCTTCCTCCCAGCCACTGTCTGCCTCATCTTTCCCCCTCTGGACCGCTACTCTTAACTCTGGTAAGTGCTGGCACGCAGAAATGACTCAAAATGAAGGAAATACCCTCAAAATGAAATAAATAAATAAAAAGCGAGCTACCGACAAACGTAGAGCACACGCTGACTGATAAGCAGACTGCCGCGGTAGCATAACGTCTTTTTTTATTTTATATAGTTGCTGTGGGGAAAAAGGGCATCCCGGCAATTATATAAAATAAAGTATGGCTCTGGGTGTGTGTAAACTCAAATTTTCACTCACCCTCGGGGTTAGATGCTATGCATAAACCCCTCAAGCTTCGCTCTCGGGGTTTATGTAGCATCAAACCCCTCGGGTGTGTGTAAATTCTTGTTACACACCCAGACCCATACTTTATTCTCTATTAAATGGTTGCAATTTTGCATACTGCAATTCTATCATTTTCAATGGCTGATGAGACAAATGGCCCCATATTCAGAGCCAGCCAACTGTGCACACAAACAGATGTGCTGTGCAAAAAAATAGGGCCGGCTGGCTCTGGCACCATATTCAGACAGATAGCATGATCTGAACTGACTGTGCTATCTGTTTCAATATTGGACCATGGTAGCATGGCACACAGCAAGCAGTCACCATTCTTTGTGCAGTGCTACCAGAGCACTGGGCTGAAGACAGCCAATAGGGGAAAAGCGTGGTACACACTGGTTAATGCCGTGGCCCCCATGGGTGGTATTCAGCCCATTATGCATGCATGGCACTAAGGGGCCATTTGCATGCCCATTATGGGCTCACTTGCATGCTAGTGCCAGGTCTGAGTGCACCAGGACAGGTATCCCCAAGCCCCGATCCCCATTCATATAAAACCCATCAACCCTGGTAGTCTAGTGTCCCTCCCCAGCCCCACTCCCCATTCACATATAAAAACCCATTAACTCTGGTGGGCCAGTGTCCCACCCCATTCCTGATCCCTGTTGACATATAGAAACCCATCAACCCTTGTGGTCCAGTGTCCCTCCCCAGCCCCAATCCCTGTTCACATATAAAATTCTATCAACCCTGGTGGTCATGTATCCCTCCCCAGCCCCGATCCACGTTCATGTATAATAACCCATCAATCATGGCGGTCCAGTAGCCCCCACTTCCCCTGGTCTCTGATCACTGTCCCAACTGGAAACAAATATCCCTGGTAGTCTAGTAGCCTCTACTCCACCCAGCAGGTAGTGACCCACCACGCTGCTCCCCCCAAACCAACCTGAGCTGGCAACCGGCAAAGCCCTCATCACACCACCACTGACTGAACTGTCACTGAGCACATACAGTATACAGTACTCACTCTTTAGTTGACCGGACAACCAATGAGTACATACTGTATACCATACACGCTCAGTGACAGTACAATGAGCAGCCAGTCATGGAGGTGTGAGAAGGTGTGAGGAGGGCTGTGCTGGTCAGCGGCTCGGGATGGCTTGGGGGGTGGAGTGGTGGGTCACTACCTGCCAGGATGGGGTGGCCACTAGACTACCAGGGATATTTATTTCTAGTTGGGATGGTGGTCGAAGACCTGAGGAGGGGGGAGGGACCACTAGTCCACCAAGGTTAATGGGCTTTTATACATGAACAGGGATCGGGGCTGGGGAAGGACACTGGACTACCAGGGTTGATGGGTTTTTATACATAAATGGGGATTGGGGATGGGGAGAGACACTAGACTCCCAGAGATGATATTTGTTCATGTGATTGGGGATCAGGGTGGGGGAGGTACACTAGACGACTACTAGGGTTGATATTTTTTTTATGTGAATGGGTATTGGGGCTAGCAGCCCTTAACAGTGCATGGATGAGGTGTGAGGCACACCCCCCTCAGTGGATTGTTAAGGGCTGGGTTTCAGAAGCATTAAAATGCACTGGCGCTGGTGGCTATTTAGTGCTTTTGAAACCTTTTAATATTGTGCTACACTGCATATGCATGAGGGACCCCTCATTTGCATAGGCGCAGCACAATACTGTGCATGACGGTGCTGTTGTGGGTGCACTGCACATATGTGTCCTTTGGATATTGGCATGCCCCTGACAGCTGGCACTACTCCAGGTTAGCACAGAACAAACCCAGTTTGTGCCACGCTAACCTTTTGAAAACTGGGGCAAAAGTATTGGCTAATATCTGTCCCACTCCTTCCCTGGGCTCTTGTGCTTCTTTTATGTCCACCAGTTGCTGCATTCTGCACTAGGTCACTTTTGTCTCCATGCCAGATACTGAATTCATGCCAGCACAAAGTACAAAAGGCTTAACCAGGATTGCCACTGACAGGTTTTACTTAGCTAAAGTTTCTTCCCACTGACATTTATAGCTACAGTCTTTTGCACTTTTTCTGTTTAGGCCCAAGACTGTCTGAAGTTCCTGCTGTTTCACTTACACTGACGTTACTCTCCCTTCTGTTTCCCCTGTAATTTGCTTTTCCAAATGTAATCTAGACTTTACAGACCTTTGTGAGTGACAACAATCTCAGTCTGACGAGTGAACCTTCCTCACTTAGAAAACTTTGTTATTACAATTTAAAAGCTACAAAATTTCTAAATCTGGAAAATCAGAGTGCTGTTCTCATTAACTTTTACAGAGACTTTTAAACCTTTCCACTTCTTGCAAAACTGTCATGATCAGTAAGTTTCTAAGAGGAATAACTTACAGTTTAGCTGTTACCTGCCAGCTGGCAACCTCCTCCAAACAGTAAATTAGCTTGTTCACAAATAAATGCCTAGTCCTTTCCCAATGCAACCTGATCAAGAAAATAACAGCCCACCTTCAGGATGTTAGAGTCAGGGCACAACACAATAAAAAGCATCCAGTGTAGGCTTATAATCTATTTATTCAAAAGGTCACATCAATTCAGTGCAGCACTGCAATGCTGATAGCTGACTCTAGTAGGAATGGGAGGGAAATATGTTTCAGATTCAGAGCAGACTCCGAGGAGAATGAGGAGACCTAATAAGTACTTTCGGGACTTTTGAGTCTGGAGGTTCTTATTTCATTTGTTTTTTCCCTTTCGGTTATATTCATTAACTGTCACACTCAGGGATTCACAATAGCAAGCAGACACATTCATACGGGATTATTATGCAGGTGGTCTTTCTTGCAGGAGGACTCTTAAACTACTCAAGCACTTTACTGCTCCAAATTGCAAAGTACGAAAAGTTAACTTGGGACTAGTGAAGAGGTAAAGTGACAGAACTGGGGAAGTTTTTTTTTCTTCTGTTTTTTTTCCCTTTAGGTTACATTCATTCTCAGTCACACTGGATTCACATAGCAAACAGTCGTACTGGATTGTTGTACAGGTCTGGTGACAGTGGAGGAGGAATTCAATCTGAAAGGAAATGCATAAGCACTTTACCTTTCAGTACCTGATGCAGTTAGTGCTACTATTGTAGACAATAAATAGTGAAGTCAAACAATCTACTTCTGTTTATGCCTGGCTATTAGAAACTATGACAGCTTCTAGGGGCCAGCAGCTCTGCCCAGAAGGAAGCTCCACATCATGACACTGAAACATTGCTCAAGTTACCTACATTAGGCGCTTATTGTCAAAAATTTTAATGTAAGCTGTGGCATGACATTTAACATTTTATATTGACATCTGTTTCATAAACTAGCTCTACAGTATTTGAGGTTTGAGTTTGGCCCACACCAGTATTAGATCCACAGAGTGCATATGTAGCGCCTAAGCAGCGCTACTCTAAGGACTACTAACCCTGCCTTGCCTGGCCTAAACAAGATTGAGGGGCCTGGGTTCCCAAACTTACTTCAAACTGGTTCTTTCCATAAGGTTTCATAATGCATAGTGCCTCCGCCCAAAGTGTAAGCTTTTAGTGGGCTAGCTGTTACCTGGTAACAGAAACATAGAATTTGACGGCAGATAAGGACCGCTTGGCCCACCCAGTCTGCCCATTTCCCTACCTACTGGATAAGCTGCAGATCCTAGTTAACCAGCAGCCTATTTTTTCCTACCGCCACCCCCTAGAATTGCCTTATGACTGTCCCATGCATGCTTGAATTCCACCACTGTTTTTGACTCCACAACCATGCACAATGCATGGAAGGCCTTTCCATGCATCCACAACTCTCTTTGTGAAAAAATACTTCCTTAAATTACCTCTGAGCCGCCCCCATCTTCAAATTGTGCCCCTTTGTTCTTGCACAGATCTTTTTGAAAGATGCTACCCTCTTGGACTTTGTTGATTCCTTGAGGCACTTGAAAGTTTCTATCATGTCCCCCTCTCCTTCTTTCCTCGAGGCTATAAATATTAAGATCCTTAAGTCTCTTCACATGTCTTCCGGTGCAGACCCTGCACCATTTTAGTTGCCCTCCTCTGGATAGCTTCCATCCTGTCTATGTCTTTGCAGAGATTGGGTCTCCAGAACTGCACGCAGTACTCCAGATGGGGTCTCACCAGCTGTCTGTACAGAAGGATAACAACTTCCTGTTTTCTACTATTGATACCTCTCCCTATGCATCCCAGTATCCCCCCGGCCCTCCTTTCTGCCCTCTCACATTGCTTGCCCACCTTTAGGTCATCTGATATGACTACCACCAGGTCCCTTTCCATTTTTGTTGTTGTTAGTATCTCACCCCCCATTGTGTACTCTTCCCCTGGATTTTTGTTTCCCAGGTGCATTACCTTGCACTTCTTAGCATTGAGTCTAAGCTGCCATACATTTGACCATTCCTCTAACCTTGCCAAGTCCCTTCTCATCCTTTCCACCCAACCTTGTGCATCAACTCTGTTGCGGATCTTTGCGTCATCTGCAAAGAAACATACTTTTCCTTCCAGTCCCTCTGCAATGTCGCTTATAAAGACATTGAAGAGGACCGGTCCTAATACTGAACTCTGCGGTACCCCACTAGTAACCCTCTTCGCCAGAGTGGACTCCATTTACTATTACCTCTGTGTCCTATTCTCCAGCCAATTCTTTACCCAGGCTGTCCTCTGGGGACTCACTCCCAGGCTGGCTAACTTGTATATTAATCTTTGTGGACTGTGTCAAATGCCTTGCTAAAGTCTAGGTAGGCCATGTCCACAGCCCTCCCTGATCTACTACTTTGGTCACCCAGTCAAAGAAATCTATCAGATCTGTCTGGCATGACCTTCCTGCTGTGAATCCATGCTGCCTTGGGTCCTGTGCCCCTCTGGCCTCTAGATACTTGACAATTCTTTCCTTCAGAAGTGATTCCATCATTTTCCCTATCACTGAGGTTAAACTAACAGTTCTGCAGTTTCCTGCTTCTGCCTTGCTCCCACTTTTGTGAAGGGGAATCACATCTGCCCTCCTCCAGTCCTCGGATACCACTCCATCCTCCCATGATTTGTTAAAGAGGGTAGTCAGTGGTGTCACTAGTTCTACCTTAGTTCTTTTAGAATTCTGTGATGAATCCATCAGGCCCCATTGCTTTGTCCACCTTCAGTTTTAAGAGTTCTTTCATAACCCTTTCTTCTGTAAATGGGCTGGTATCAACTTCTGTATCTAGAGTGTTTCTACTGTTTGTTTTAGGTACCTCCCCCTCATTATTTGTAAATACTGAGCAAAAATATTTGTTTAGTATCTCTGCCTTTTCACAGTCACCCTCTGCCCACCCTCCTTTCCCTTTATTAAACCTCACTATCCCTCCCTTGGTCTTCCTTCGCTCCCTGATGTACCTATAAAAGGTTTTATCCCCCTTCTTAAATGAGTTGGCTATCTTTTCCTTGGTTTGGGCCTTTACTGTTCTGACTGCCTTCCCAGCTTCCTTTTGCTTTAACTGATACCGTTCTCTGTCCTGCTCCTTCTGTGATTCCTTGTACTTCCTGAATGCTTTTTTTTTCTCTTGAACCTTCACTGCCACTTCCTTTGAGAACCATAGTGGTTTCTTACATCGTTTTGTTTTATTTGCTTCACACAAAGGCTTGTTACCTCTGTGATGGCAGTTTTATTATTCCCCATTGTTCTTCCTCCTCTTCCTGCCCATTTGCTAGTGCATTCCTTAGGCACTCACCCATTTTGGCAAAGTCAGCCCTCCTAAAGTCCAGTACTTTTGCCTTTGTATGGTTTGACTCTGTTGCTGTGTTTATTGTGAACCATACTGTTCGATGGTCGCTAGTTCCCAGATGGCTACCCACTTCTACATCTGTGATCCTCTCTCCATCTCCATCCAACCCCCTGGGATGTCATACCACCCACTATAACCATTTACTACCCCAACACATGACCCAATAACAGTTCCCCACATTTCAAACATTTTTTTAATTAAAGACTCTCTCTAATAATATACTGGTGACCACATATTTGCAAACAACAATAACAATATTTATTAAGGGGGCACAGGGAATTAGGAATGGGGAAACAAAAGGAGTAGAGGTTATGCAGTGATTATTATTTACAAAATGCACATGAGATTTGATTGGATGGTTTGTGGTTGCTGCTGAAAACCCTTCTGCTGGGTAGATACCAGTTATCAAAATAGAAGAAAAGCAATCATATTGTACCAACACTTACAGTAATACCCAGAGCACTGGCTATCTAGCTGCCTTAGTAATCAGATGGAACACATTTCATATCTCCCATCACT
This sequence comes from Neoceratodus forsteri, assembly GCA_016271365.2. NCBI lineage: Eukaryota > Metazoa > Chordata > Ceratodontiformes > Ceratodontidae > Neoceratodus > Neoceratodus forsteri. The sequence continues at coordinate 528,418,403 of CM057455.1, read as the reverse complement.
GGTACCAGTTCCCCAGACTCTTTATGAAACCCTACAATCTTATAACCTTTACCCTGGGTACCAAATTACCAAAGTCCTTAGACGGTTGCAGTCCTGGTGGATGGTGCAGCTGTGCATTGGCTGGCTTGATTTAAAGGATTAATAGGATCCAACCTGAAAGCAATCTAAGAAACAACCATTTGTAATCCTTAAGGAGAGAGCAGGGATTGCCCTAAATGTTGTAGTTAGACCTTTGGGTTGAAAGTAAACAGCCGGTCGTATCAGATTTGGATGTTGAACATTTCCTCCTGACTGTTTAACACATTTATATGATTTGCAAACACTTAGCACATCTATATGGTTTGAAACACTCAGCACATCTATCTGGTTTGAAACACTCAGCACATTTATATGACTTAGAACATTACAGTACATCTATATTTCAGGCACATCCGGTACGTAAATGAAGGGATAGTGCCTGCAATCAGGGACCAAGAGGGCCACCCTGGTCTGATTACTCAGGAAAAATTGTCATCTCCAGGTCACAGAATAGAAAACTGTCATTTCCAGGTCACAGAATAGAAAACTGTCTTTTCCAGGTTATAGCAAATCCGAATTAACTGTGGGATCTCAGTCCGTTTTGTGTCTTGTGGCTATGGCTGGCGGCTCCACTGGACATCTCAACCAGATAGGTAGCACAATACTGGACCTCCCAGTCAAAGTCAGGCTGAGTCCCCTACTGAGTGCTCCCCTTCCAGTCTTGTAGACTCCAGCAAACATCATGTATCAGTACATTACTATTCTGTCCTGCACTCAGTATGAATACCCCCAGAACAGACACAATCAGCAACATTTCCACTATAGGGTTCCACCCTCACTGGGCTTAGGTTATACACAGCAGTAGGGTGCAGACCCATGAACAATATCACATAGAATGGTCACTTGGGCAAGGCTGCCTCAATTTGACAAGATTTCATTCTTTTTTGCACTTGGGGTACGAGAGTACTCATTCAGGCTCCTCATGGAAGAATTTCTGCACTCAAGGTTCCTGATACCTGCAGTTCTCTTACAACTGAGGTGAAATCAGCTCTCTCACAACTGGCTTGATGTCTTCAGGATGCTGGCCCACATCTTTCCCCAATGTGGAAGGGAGGACTAGCACCTGGGGGATATTCTGGCAACCCCCAGGCTAACAAGAACTAGAGAAACTAAATATCTTTAACTTTAACCACTAAAAAGGCAAATACCCCCTCCAGGATGGCGAGGATTAGCTGGCTTTCCAGTCTTTGCTGCATGGCTGGGGGACCAAAGGCCCCAACCCCACGGGAGTTCCCACTCACATCTGGCAAAAGGCTGAAAAAAACAGTCTCTTATATGGCTCTTCTGAGGCTCCTGATTGGCGGAAGCTTTTGGGTGAATGGCCTCCGACTTGCTGGAGGGCCTGTCAATCAAGAAAATAAATTATGCATGAACCTCACTCGATGCACTGTTAGTTTGCTGTTTTGGCTCCTGAAATTAGATCCCTGCAGTTCCCCATGAGTACTTGATATTTTCCCATGAGCCTTACTAATGTCCCACAAGTCCTGGCTTTGTAATCCTAGCATTCTGATTGGCTGTAGCTGCTTGTATTGGCCGCTAACAACACACAGTCTCTTAAGCAGATCAGGTACAGTCTCAAATAAAATTCTGGTGCAGCCAGAATAAATCAGATATTTGCCCAAATACTCCAAAGTCCATTAGCCCTGAGTGTGTACTTGCTGTCACTGCACAGGTCAAGAAAATTGTTCAGTCCAATTTCCTGTCATTGCTGCCAATATTTAAGGACACCTTGCAGCAGCAGACAGGCTGTCTCATTTGAATCCCATAGTGGCTGGGGCAGCCAAGAGTAAGTATTTACTTATTCAAAACACTTTCCCCCCCTTGCAAACATGTGTTTCCCCCAATTACACACAGCAGTTACATTATTTATTTAAAAAAACATTTCTTTAAACCTCTCTTTTTCTTTTCAGCCGTAGCCGAGAACAAGCTTCACCGAGGGCAGAACAGTCCTCATAAATATTCAGAAGATTAGGGCTCTGGCTCATTAATATTCATGAACCCTAATCTGAAACACTTTGTGGATCTCCTTTCTTTTCTCAGAAAATGGTCTGTCTCTGCCCTGTTGGCGATCACTGGGCCCCACTGAGCAAGTGGGGACACTGTGACCACTGAACCACTCTCCCATTAGACAGCAAGGAAAGCAGTCGCTACATCAAAGGTGCCGCTCACACTTGCGTGATCCCCGCTGCACCAGAGTGCCTGTTTTGAGTGGGGATCTCAGCTATGCTTCTTGAGACCCAGAGGACTGGAATTATTTCTTTGGGCTGCTTTGGGGCTAAAAGGGCACAGAAGGATTGAAGGGACAGAAAAAATTAGGCAGGCATTTTGGGAGGTGCTGAGGAGAGCAGGCTGAAACAGGAACTACAGGGCTTCAGGTAAGCCCCCGATCTGGGGTACACATGAAAGACGTTCAGTTCCTTTAACATTTGTATTCTGAGTAGAGCTAATAACTGGTGTGTTTAACTGGTGCTGATAACTGAGATAAGTGGATAGCCACAGTAAAGAGAGACACTAAGCACAAAGCCATCACTGTACATGTAATGAATTATTGTAGTCTGCAGCTAATCTGCTTAATGTTTAAACAGCTTCAGACACAAAAATATATAATTCAGGTAACTGTATTTCTAACATGGAGCTCAAAATTGATTAAAACAACCCCATTTTAGCAGACAAATTCAGGGTGATAAAATCAGGAGAAGAGGCTACAGCCCCAGCACAATAGAGGCCGACCTATATTACTAAACCAGCAACAAGCTATCTTCTTTACGAAATGCAAATAGACCAATTTTAGCCACCCTTCCTCTTGTTCTTTATGAAATGCAACTAGAAAAATTTTAGCCACCCTTCTTGTTTTATAACACAGGAAACCAAGAATAGAATACAAAAAAGCAAACGGAGTGCCCACAGCTTTCATTCCCTTTTGTGGCAGTGCAGCAGGTGTAATATACACAGGCTTGTGTTCCACTTCCATTCACAATGTGCTGCAGCAAATTCCAAAGCAACAAGCATCAACTTACTTGCTCTTTAGAGCCTGCCTGACTCTGGATTCTGCTGCCTAGAACCCATCCTGCACCACCACCACCCACCGAATAAGTGCAGAGGGTGGTATGCAGTTACATGCTACATTTGTGCATCCCAAATTCCCCATTTAAATACATAGGTATACAGGTACAGGACAGCAGACTGCTGCACAGCCTGGCCCACCAGCTGCACTGTGAAGAACCTGTCTGCACTCTCTTGACACTTTCCTGGACAGCCTTCCCTCCTGCTGAGCTGAGCCAACAGCTACGCTAAGAGGACAGTGCATTTTGCAGAGAAATCACTATCTACTTGGGTTTTTGCTACATATCATGACAGCAGCAAACAGTAGGTCATCTCTCCTCATGGCTCGATCTGACTTTTAATGTTCAGGGTTCAACAGCCCAACAGCATGCAATCAGCAGCACTGTTCATGGTGTCACCACTCACAGCTCGCTCTGCTCCACATGAAGAGTTGACGACGTATGCTGACAGTCAGGTTTCCCAGGCTTCCTGATTTCAATTTATGTGCCCAACATCCTGACATGCATACTGGTGGTGTGGCTAGTTGGTAGCAGCTGGGGAAAGTGGGAAACTGAGTCTTTAGTTAGTCCAGCATGAAATATGGGATGAAAAGCACCTCATATTGATTTAATAAGGGACAGAAAATGTATCTTTCAAATACGTAGGTTGGGCGGGTGGAAGGGGCTAGTTCTGGAGCCATGGGGTGCGTGCTTTTCTCCACAGGCACCTATGACCATGTTCTGGAGTTCTGGGCTAGGAGGGAACAAAATCCAAGAAAATAACCATGTCTCCCCATTGCTGAAGTAAGGCGGGAGGTGGCAGTGGGAAGCAAAAAGCAGGATAAAAAAAAATAAAAGATACGGGATGTCCCTTAAAATATGGGACTGTTAGCAACCCTAGGCCTTCAGAAACAGAAAGTGATTGCTCTCCATTTCCTGCAATGCAAAACAAGGAAAAATGAATACCACTATTAAAATCAACAGATTACTGATTATCTTTTTAAATCATAGCCAAAAATAAAAATGGTAGCCAGTAGGATGGTCTCCAGTTCCTGGGAATCAAAGCAGGAACTGGAGAAACCTGGAGAGTTAAAATTTAACTCCCTAGCTAATGAAGAGTAATCTAAGTACTACTGAACAATATTAAAAATATTTTTATAAACTTCTGAAAATAATAAACTGGTTGGAGACCCAACAATACTGAAGCTAGCTTGAGGAGCAACTGCTCTCTTCAGGCAGAGAAACAAATCTAGTTAACTGCCAGAGTGGAGTTGCAGAGTTTGAAACCAGTATTTTGAATTCAAGAATTGCAATAAGTTCCATCTCTGAGGGTATCTGTCACTGTGGAGATAGATGCATAGAGTGCAAATATTAAGTCAGGGAGTCTTGTGGTTAGAGCCTGGTGTTTCCACCACAGAAAGTGAACATTCACTGGTTGCATCAGAGTGACATGGGCTTGGGGGGATCTTTCCCTAGCTGACTGTAGAAGTCTGATGAGGAATTCACCAGATATACTGCTGCTTTATCTGGGTGGGAATAACCTGGGACTCTGTAAAGCTGTCAATGTGCTACTCTGAATAAATGAGGACCTAAGACCCATTCACAGTATGTGGCCTTTGACCACAATGCTTTGGTCCTATATTATCCAGAGACATCACTGGCATCACACAAAGAATCCTCAAGCCATGAGCAAACGATGTAGATGTATCAACAGAGAGATGAGAACTTTCATGGAATGCATTGGGGGATTTAGGGTGTAGCATAGCAACATCAACCCATCATGCCAGGGATTTTATGTTAAGGATGGCGTTGATTTGTTGGACAATGATTGGGGCATGTTCTTAGATTTGATACATCAGGTCTTGGAGGAGTATTTGGAGTGAGTTGCTTGGGGTCAGACTTCATTTGTACTGTTGCAATTTGGGAGTCTATCATTGTGATGGCACAAGGGGGAAAAGAGAAAATGGTAGAATTCTTCCAACAGACTTTTCTCCCTTAGGTGGGGGGGAGCATAGGACCTGATTCCCAGTTTGTGGGGTCACAGTCAACCTCGCTGAGCTTGCATATGGGTGCAGTGCCACCAGATGGGGTGGCCGCATGCCACCTGGCTATATGACCCCTTACTCATTGAGCTTTGTGTTACAATTCAGAGATGTACACCATTCCCTCGGCCATGCATGGGTGTGGCCCTTGACATGAATTGGTGTAGAGGTTCTGAGGTTGATGTGGCAAAACTCCCTGAGCTGCGCACATCACTCTGATAATGTAATATGTTGGTTAATAAATATATTAATGCACCAATTATCTCCAAGATTGATGTGATGTGTGTTTGGCCTGGGTAAGGGATTATGGGGCCTAACAAGACAATAAACAGTCTACATAGCCTTATAACAATGACCCATTCTCTTCAGCTCCTGCCCAGAATCCTGGCCTTTAGGCAGGCAGGTAGGATTCCACCCACGGGGGTGGGAAGGTACCCTGATGCCACCTCCATAGGAGGAACCACTGGGGCCACCAACAGGGTTGGGGTATCTGGCTGGGAGAGGAGAAATAGGGGTTAACAAGAGCTGAGGCCTGCCTGTGGCTCCTTCTCACTCTTCCCTCCCTGATGAAGATTTACCACCCACCCACCCTCATGAAAACAAGGTTCCAGCCTGGTCAGGGTATGAAAAGAAACCATTTGCCCCCTATGAGGGACTGCATGAGGGTTCGGGAAAAATCCCAGGCTTTCCCATCAGAGGGTTTTTCCCAGGTTTCGCACCTCCTTTAAAGAGCTAATTGAGATTAAGGGTAGTTTTCAGTTGTCACTGTCATTGCAACCATGAGCAGCATGGGAGTTTCTCCGGGTGATAGTGCAAGGGAGAAAGGGGAAATGGTAACATTCTTCTGAAGGACTCTTCTCCCCCAATTGGTATGAGGCTGGGGGCTGCAGGACTGTGTTCCCAGTTTGGGAGGGGATCACAGCTAACCTCATCATCTCATCAGTGATATGACCACCCTACTCACTGACGATTGGGTTCTAACTCAAGGAGGTGCATCGTTCTCTCAGTCCACACAGGGGTATTGCCCTCCTCAAGCTGCTCACATCACTTCAATAATATAATATGTTGTCTGCGGCAATTTCCTCAAAGACTAGTGTGGTGTGTATTTATCAAGGGTAAGGCCTTATTAGGCCTATCAAGGCAATGGGGCATGGGGTATTTGAGCAGCAGATACAGAGGTGAGGGTTAGTTGGGGTAGTTGCAGGGTAGATACTGCGATATGGGGTAAGTCCGGGGCAGACACAGTGATTGGATAGTTTAGGTTGGGTACTGGGTTGTAAGGTAGAAAATTGATTACTGTAGCTATGGTACTGTTACTAGAGCAGGGTAGGTATATGGCAGACTGATACATGGGTGGCTTTGGAACATATATTGTGGACAAAATGCATTTTGTCAGATTACTTAAGTGTGTAGAAACATAGAAACATAGAATTTGATGGCAGATAAGGACCGCTTGGCCCACCCAGTCTGCCCATTTCCCTACCTAATGGATAAGCTGCAGATCCTAGTTAACCAGCAGCCTACTTCTTCCTACCCCCACCCTGTAGAATTGCCTTATGACTGTTCCATGCATGCTTGAATTCCACCACTGTTTTTGACTCCACAACCTCCTCCGGAAGGCCGCTCCATGCATCCACAACCTCTCTGTGAAAAATACTCCTTAAATTACCTCTGAGCCGCCTCTCCCATCTTCAAATTGTGCCCCCTTGTTCTTGCACACCTCTTTTGAAAGATGCTACCCTCTTGGACTTTGTTGATTCCTTGAGGTACTTGAAAGTTTCTATCATGTCCCCCCTCTCCTCCTTTCCTCGAGGCTATACATATTAAGCTCCTAAGTCTCTCTTCATGTGTCTTCTGTGCAGACCCTGCACCATTTTAGTTGCCCTCCTCTGGACAGCTTCTATCCTGTCTATGTCTTTGTGGAGATTGGGTCTCCAGAACTGCATGCAGTACTCCAGATGGGGTCTCACCAGCTGTCTGTACAAAGGGATAATAACTTCCTGTTTTCTACTGATAATGTCTCTCCCTATGCATCCCAGTATCCCCCCAGCCCTCCTAGCTGCCCTCTCACATTGTTTGCCCACCTTTAGGTCATCTGATATGACTACCCCCAGGTCCCTTTCCATTTTTGTTGTTGTTAGTATCTCACCCCCCATTGTGTACTCTTCCCCTGGGTTTTTGTTTCCCAGGACAAAATGTTTTTAGTCAACGACAGTATAATTCATTCTGTGAATAAAATGCTGTTTTTCAAACATTTAACTACATTCCGTAGAAAAATGCTTTCTCTTAAACTGATAGCTTCATTCTATGTGCAAAATGTCTTTTGTCAAACTGCTTACTTCATTCTGTGGACAAAATGCCTTTTGTCAAACTGCAGATTTTATGCTGTGGGCAAAAGGTTTGTTAAACTCCTAACTACATTCTGTGGATTACACGTTAATGTTATAAATGACATTCCAACCACACGCTAGCCAAACTGTGTGTTAGGAAAAATTGAACTTCCCTCAAAACAAATGCTGAGTCCAAATTTTGTGTCAACACTTCAATTCCATTTGAAATATGAAACAAATTGAGCAGCAAGCAAACTGAGAAAGAAATGCCAACAGAAGCCTCCTTCCACTGCCTTTTGACACCAGACAGATCAGCAGAATTCCCAAAGTGGGGGTAGAGGATGACACATCCCTTTATCAGTGACACTTTCCCCAAAAAGGGTCTGTGGGAATCTCTCCCCCAGGATGACATTTTGAAGAAGCATGTACAAAATGGTGGCTTTTGGAGCACATTCTATGAAATCTGCTGCTATGGAAGATTCTACAATGTGTCTGTCCCCCCTTATTCTTTGTTTTTTTAAATTTCAAATGAGCCTAACTGAGGTATTGTTTTTTTTTTATGAGTATGGGCGGAGCCTACAGGAGTCTTGCATGTACAAAAGGAGTGATGTCATGTTTTCTGTCTGTGGAACTGACTGAAGGTGTAAATAGTCTCCTCCACCTTACCCTCCTCCAAGCAATGTTTTCTGCCCTCAAATAAATATGCTTTCATGTTAGTCAGTGGTTGCAAGGTACTATTTTCTTTCTTAAATGAGTGGTACAAGAACTGGAACCTGAGTAGTGGGTTTTTTTTGGAGTAAGATCCACCTCTGCCTCCACCCCAAACTTTTTTTTGATTCATGTGGGAGGGGCATGAGATAGCTATAGCATGCTATAACAAGATACAGATATACTTTGGGACACAGACATGCCTGTGCAGTGGAGTACAGAACAGAACAGAAGATATTTAATGCCTTCAAACTGGCTTAAAAATCCTTTGGAACAAATGATTATCAGAGCCACCTGGGGCCTCAGAAGGAGACCTAGACACACATTCTAATTTACAGTAAGAGCCACATGTTGTTCTTAAACATTATATATATGTATAGTTTATATATAATTTCTCTTTAGCAGTTTCAAAACTTTGAAAGCATTCACACACACACACACACACACACACACACCCCAAGCAGAATACAGCTGGATAAGGTGCCAGTATTTAGGAAACTTGTCATACTTACCCAGAACCTAGCAATGTGAATCCTGGCTGTGACTATAGGTGTTTACAACTGAATGATAATGACTACATTTGCTTCACTTGCAAATAGGTAGGCATTTGTATTTAATTTCTGTTTGACTTAATGTAGGTTACATATAGAATCTTTGATTTCAAGTATTTGCTAAATTGTAAATGTAGGTACCAGCATTCTGTTAGTAGTTAGTGCTGACTGTGGTCTGTGACAAGATCATTTTTTTTACAAATGAATTGCATGGTAGGAAGCTGAAAACAGACTTTGATGATAAAATGTGTTTTTTTTTTTCTTTTAAGTTTGAGATGTATTAGAAAACACTGAACAAGAAAACAATTGGTGATTTTAAAAGCTATTCTGATCAGAGCTGAGATAAAGAAAATCTTAAATTATTTTTTCTTTTCTCATGGACAATATAAATAGGATGTCAGCATTCACTCCATTAAACCTGTTTTTAGGTTTTTTTATAGCATCTTGAAAAGGCAATCTTCCCAGAATGCAATATATCATGGGGGGAGTGGTTGAAATTGTTTTAATCATGAAGCATTGGATTTTACTAATGCATTTAGAAATACAATTTTTAATTGTCTTTAGAGTTAAATATGCAGTTTCATGTCAGGGCACATTTTGTGGGGGGGTTCAAATTATTTTAAACATGGGCGCAATACTTGGTTCTTTCAAGTTTGAGAAGTATGTATTATATATGTGTAACCATGTTGTAAATAGTTAAGTAGGCAGTCATTTAAGGCTCTGAGCTACAAACCTGGAGACCTGGGTTTGACTCCCACAGCCCCCACTTGCATACTGTGTGACCCTGCGCAAATCACTTAACTTCCTTGTGCTCCCAGGTCACACCTGTAAACAAGCTTTCAGCTTAGTGTGTCTCTCCTGGTAAAAAAAAATGCCTAGAATTATTTTTTTTTAATACAGTTGAGTTTATATGTGGTAAGTATGTAGGGTGTGATGTTTTGAATGTGGCAGTATGATTTAGCATGTGCACTGCTTTAAAATCATTTCACAGTATTTTATACTTTCTTGAAAAGATACTCCACATTTGTGTGGGGCTGTGGGATTCAAACCTAGATCTTCAGATTTGCAGAGAAGAGCCTTAAAGCACTGTGCTATACTGCCTCCCTAGTTATGGCATTCATCTGATTTATGGTTCATGGTGTTGGTGTGGTAAGCATACTAGCATACAAAAATGCCAGCAGAATATGCCTAGTGGGCTTTTGTGTCTGCTCCTTTGGTCAGTCCCCACTCTGGGAGGTGACCTTGCTGCCCCCTCGCCCTCTCAGCTTTTCCCTTCCCTGTCCAGGGGAGAGCTAGCTAACTGGGGTTTCTGTAAGACAACAGCTACTAAATAGCTCTAATTCACTATGTTTATTCTCTTTGCAAATTCATTTTTCCTGACCATGAATATACTAAAACAAAAATTTCTCAACAATATGTTTTTAAATAAAGAGTTTAACTCACAGCTGCAGAAGAAGCATGTTTGCATTAAAAGCTTAGTGGCATGGATGTAGAGGCACCAGTATTTAAGCATGACTTTGGTAGTGGATTAATTGTGACTGAAACTTCAGCCTTCAATGGGTTAGACTCTGCAGCCATCTGTACAGTATATCACTAAGCTATATGCAGTATGGTATGGGTAAAACCCAGATCACCAGACCAGGACCAGTGCTGGAAAATCTGCACTGGGCACAGCTTGTGCAAATATTGCTGATACAGTGGATCAAATAAATATGTGCAAATAAATAAATACTCGGCTTCTCCTCATGCTTCAACCCACCCCACTATTGACATTATTACATGATAACATACACCCTGTCATGCCTTATTGCTTATATATGCCCTTTCTCAATGTACTATACTTTGATTCAGTTAGTGTATGCAACAGCCTTCATGTGAACACTCTGGGCTTCTATTTGCTTTAGTTATTGTATTTTTTTTTAACTGCTTTGGTCTTCTTTATGTGGTGCCTGTGTGCCTAAACTATGTAATCTGTTTATCTACTGCTACCCATGTATCTCCAGTGAATGATTATTATAATTGTCTGCTCTCTGAGCCATTGTTTTTGGACCTGTTAACTGTGCTGTCTTTGTATTAGTTTCAACGAGGTACCTTTGTAAATGAGTCTCTGACTCAAAGGTTTGTAAATCTGATATTTTTTAAATAAATAAATGTTTATGTTTAAGCCCATGAAACACCCTTATCTAGTTAATGCATTCACAGTCGTAGTGGCTCTGCCAGATCTTGTTTGTCTATGGGCTAGCAAAGATAGTCATCCAGGATTGGCAGGGAAACTCACACTGCAGCAGAAGGTCTCAGCTGTTTCTTTGCTACTGTAGCCTACTGTAGCAAAGCAAACAGCTGAGACCTGCTGCTGCAGTGTGTCTCTGCACCTTCCCATCTCTCGTGTCTCTTTCTCTCTCTCTCTCGCTCTGTCATTTCTCTTACTCATCTATTATTTTTCTTGCCTTTTTGTCATGTTCCAATAATCACATCATCCCAATTAAGTACCCTTTAGATATCAAAACAAATAAACCCAGCCTGCAGGTTGCAGCTGTCTCAGAGCTGTTGCTACACTGTGTCTCTTACAGGGTTGCTCAGAATCCACCCAATGGTATCAGATTCTTGGATGTCCACACTGATTTTCTGATTTAGGATCTTTGGAATTGCAGTCAAAAAACCCTAATTCCTAAATTGAATCCTAAAACCTATTTTTTTCATAGACATTTATGATTTTGGATTTTATATCCAACTCTGTTTCTCTCTCTTTAGCTTTTCAGCTGGCCTGTTTTTCTCATTTGCTTTCTTTTTCTCATAAAAGATTTATTTAGACAAAACTATCTAGAAATGTCACTACAAAGCTGCTGATGCTGTAGTGCAAAAGCAAAATTTGTCTGCGTTTGATCATAAGACTAGCTCCCCTCTCTATCTACGTTCAGTGATCCATGACTGCTAGTTTCAGTTGCTGAGCTCAGAATGATGACAGTATAAACCCAGGCTGAGAGGCAGACTCAACCCATCCTGTCCCTAGCATACTGTACCTTGCTCCAATCATGTTCTGGCAAGTTACAGCAGTAGCCCACCTCCATAGTGATGGGTCACATGATTGGAGCAAGTCATGAGCACAATCTTTCCATCAAAGTCAATTCTGACCATTTCCCAAAAGTCGAGGGGCACCCCTTCCTTTATCCCATGATTGTAGTGTTTATATGGTTTTTGGAGGTAATGTGTTGGAGAGCAGAGAGTGATGGGGCACCTGATTTGCTCCTCCTAACCACCTGCCAACCTCCTGGACCAACTACCCTCTGCGGTCGAGGTTTTTCTGTTGGATGCTGGGGAAATGGCGGGTGGTTCTTATAATGTATTTCCTCTTCAATATGACATTTGAGGCGTGCAATCTCTGCCCATGCTGCCCGGCCTAAGATCTCCAAAGGCCCAGCATGTAGGACAGTGTCCTAAATCCCGTAAGAATGTCCTTCTGAAAATTGTTCCACAGTACCTGCAGTTAATGAAATCCATTCCAAATAAGTTGCTGGGTTTGTAACCTAGTCAGAGTAATTAGAAGGAGAAAAAAAAGGAAAAAAAAATGCAAGTAATGGTTTAATTTTGCTTTGTTTAACTTGTTATAACAAGTTAAATTACTAGTGCCCCTGTAAATTACATCACCTTGTGGAGGCCCCACTGATCCGCCCCTTCCTGCTCTGCCACAGGAAATGTCACAACTGTGGTACCCTATAAAAGGAGTGTAGCATGGGGTGGTTGGGGATGGGGGTGGGTGGCTGGGCCCTTCCCCTGCTTAAAAAGAAGAACCACGGATGAAAGAACAAGGAGGTAAGAGCAGAAACAATCAGTCAACAACAAATGCGGTAACCCTGAAAGCTTATCCTAATGTTAGATAAAGCTGTAAAACCTGTAAAGCAATACCTGTAATAATTTCAGAGAAGATATTCGCTGTAAGAAACACTTTGCTCCAGAGAAAAATAAAGCAGTAACAGAAGATATACCTTGCAAAAGACAATTGGAATCAGAAGATTATAGGAGTAATCTGTTAGCACACACCTGTAGGCACACCTTGTAATAATGCAGAAGAAGGTATACCAGCAACAACATTTGAATCAGAGAAAAAATAAAGCAATGAAATGTTAGCAACAAACAGTAGCAATCCCTGTGAGTAAAAAATAAAAACACCACCACACAGTAAATCTGCTTAGCCAAATTAAGTCTTAATCCTTTTCCCTTGCTCTGGTAAGTTTCTCTACTCCGCCTTTCAAGCAGTCTTAGAAGGAAAGAGCTCAGGTGAAGCTAGGTGCCTTGGCCAGCAAATCAAGTCTTCTACCTTATAAACACTACAAACAGGTATCTGCCTCTATCACTGAAATAAAATAAAGAGGCAGAAGACACTGCAGAGCAGGACACTGCGGCACAGGAGCTAGCACAACAAAACTCATCCAAATCAGGAACCAAAACAAAACAAGCAGAAAGGAAATCCAAAAAACTTCTGATCATAGGAGACTCCATGATTCGGGGAGTTGATACCCATCTCCAGCCAGGGGTGATGGTCAGATGTCTCCCAGGTACATCAGCATGGAGAGACACTGACCGCATTGCTAAAATTGTTCACAAAGCAGGAGAAAACATGATGTCCTAGTACACATAGGGACTAATGATCTCGCCAGCCGGTCAGTTGTGGAGACCAAGGAACACCTGACTAGGCTGGGTGACAAACTATCATCAATTTCATCCGTCATCTCCTTCTCTGAGATCCTGCCAGTCTGGGAGAGGGGAGCAGATGGACGGAAGGTCAGAGAAGGGGAGATAGGGGAGCTAAACACGTGGATCAAGGGCTGGTGCCAGGAAAAAGGACACAGATTTGTAGGGAACTGGAAACAGTTCTGGGAGCGAAAGTTCTTTAAATTTGATGGACTGCATCTGACTAAAGAGGGAGTCAGTGCATTGGGGCAGAAGTTTGATGTCTTTGCAGAATATTTAAACTAGCAAATGGGGAGAGGGTGCAGCACCCATACGTCGAATGGGAAGAACACCCTCCCCTCAGCTAGTGGACAAACAGGAATTCAGCATGTTTGCAGTTCATTTGCATCACCAGGTAAGAAAAGGTTTGTCTCCCCATACGACAGGGTAATGCCAAACTTCACCCAACAACTAACACACCAAAATCTGGCCAATGGAAAATCATGTACACAATGCTCACAGCCTGGGAAATAAGATCCCAGACCTGCAGGCAATAATGTCAGAGGCTAAACTGGACATAGTAGCAATTAGTGAGACGTGGTTTACCAGTAACCACACTTGGGAGACTTCAGTACCTGGCTATGTATTGTTCAGAAGAGACCAAGTTGCAAAAGGGGAGGAGGGCCCTGTATGTTAATGAAAATATCAAAGCTACAGAAATTCAGAATACACATAAGGAGCCAGAAGAACTGTGGGTCACCCTGGAAACAGGAAATGGGACAGCCATAAGAACTGGGGTTGTCTACAGGCCCCCAGACCAGAGGGAGGACATAGACACATTACTGTTAGAAGATATACAAAACATGACAGCCAAAGGGGAGGTTCTGATAATGGGAGACTTCAACATGCCGGATACAGATTGGTCAACACCAGCAGGAACATCTTCCAGAAATAGACTCATAGTGGATTCCCTGCAGGGGGAGGGCCTCAAACAACTGGTACAGCAACCCACAAGAGATGGGGCTATCCTAGATCTAGTACTGACTAACAAAGAAGGGATCACAGATCTCCAGGTAGAAGGTCACCTGAGGGCCAGTGACCATCACATGGTATGGTTCAATTTGGCTACTACATCTAAATCATCCCATTCCAAGGCAAAAATATGGGACTTCAGAGGAGCTGACTTTGATAAGATGGCCAACAGAGTTAAGCTAGCCCTGGCAAAAAGAAACACAGGTGAGGGGGCACAGGCAAAGTGGGCAAGCATTAAGGATGCAATACTTGAAGCAACATCCCATTGTGTTAGACAGAAAAGGAAGTGCAAAAGAAGAAGGAAACCACTTTGGTTCTCAAATACAGTAGCAGAAAAGGTCAGAGCCAAAAGGCTGGCCTTCAGGAAATATAAGGGAACACAGCGGGATGAAGATAGGGAGGCATACCAAACTGCCCTATGGGAAGCAGGGAAGGCAGTAAGGCAGGCAAAGTCCCAAACTGAGGAAACACTAGCACGAACAGTAAAAAGAAGGTGACAAGACTTTCTATAGATACATTAGTGAAAGGAGAAAGTCCAGAGGGGTATTGCTGTTTAATGGAGAAAAGGAGCATGTGAGGAGGAGGACCTGTAAAGGCATCTATCCTAAATAGATACTTTTGCTCAGTATTTACTGAAGAGAAGGTAGGGTAGGGCCCACAGCTCAGCATCATGGACACAGGGGAGGAGGTGAGCACTACTCCTCCACAAAAGAAAGGGTCCTACAAGAGCTTGCTAAGCTCAGGGTGGATAAGGCAATGGGACCTGATGGCATACATCCCAGGGTACTTAAGGAGCTAAAGGAGGAACTAGCAGAGCCATTAGCAGAATTGTTTAGTGAGTCTCTGAGCACAGGAGAGATCCCAGAAGACTGGAGAAGGGCTCATGTGATCCCGCTCCACAAGAGTGGTAGCAGGGAGGAGGCGGGGAACTACAGACCGGTCAGTCTTACCTCAGTAGTGGGCAAGATTATGGAGGCACTCCTTAAGGAAAAGGATAGTGCAACACCTGGAATCCATAGGGGCACAGGATCCAAGACAGCATGGATTTACAAAGGAAGGTCCTGTCAAACTAATCTCATAGATTTCTTTGACTGGTAACCAGAGTGGTGGACCAAGGGGGAGCAGTTGATGTCGCCTACCTTGACTTCAGCAAAGCTTTGACACTGTTCCACATAGAAGATTGATAAATAAGCTGGTAGGCTCGGTGGGTCAGAAGTTGGTCAACTGGGTGGCAAACTGGTTGACGGGCAGAAAACAGAGAGTGGTGGTAAATGGTATACAGTCAGAAGAGATGCAAGTCACAAGTGGGGTACCTCAGGGATCAGTCCTGGGGCCAGTTCTCTTCAACATCTTCATTAGTGACCTTGCAGATGGACTAGAGGTAAGGTTGTCTGTTTGCAGATGACACCAAGATCTGCAACAGAGTAGATGATCCAGATGGGGTGGGCAGAATGAGAAGAGATCTGGATAAACTAACAGAATGGTCAGAAGAGTGGCAACTGGGATTTAATGCAAAGAAGTGCAAAATCATGCACATAGGGAAGAGAAACCCTGAAGCCACCTATAGGCTGGGAGGGGAGTTGCTAGCAGTCACAAAGGAAGAAAGAGACTTGGGCTTCATCATCACTGATGACCTAAAATCATCCAATCAGACCTCTAAAGCAGTAGGTAAGGCTAGGGGGTGTTAGGGTGTATTAGTAGGGGTATCACAAGTCGTAAGAGGGAGGTAATAATCCCTCTGTACAAGACACTGGTTAGGCCCCATCTGGAGTACTGCGTGCAGTATTGGAGGCCACACCTTCACAAGGACATTAACTAAATTGAGGCAGTCCAGAAGAGGGCAACCAAAATGGTGCAGGGACTGCATCAGAAGACATATGAGGACAGATTAACGGAGCTCAATATGTATACCCTTGAGCAAAGGAGGGAGAGAGGTGATATGATCGAGGCATTCAAACACCTTAAGGGCATAAACAAGGTGAAAGAGTCTAACATGTTTAAATATAAGAAAAATAGCAGGACAAGAGGACACAGCATGAGATTAGAGGAGGCCGATTAAGGGGAATGTGAGGAATATTTTTCACAGAAAGGGTGGTGGATGCATGGAATGGCTTACTACAAGAAGTGGTGGCTATGAATACAGTGCAGGGCTTCAAACAGGCATGGCATAGGCATAAGGGAGCAATACAAATGACTATGAATAGATAGGCCACTGACAGAGCAAAGGCCGATGGCACATTTATAAGGTAGAAAAAGAAATGGGCAGACTGGATGGGCCTTGCGGTCCTTATCTGCCGTCAACTTCTATGTTTCTATGTTTCTATGATTGCTTGCTGCAAAAGAGACCATGTGATATGCAGGAGCCCTGACTCTTCTGCACCATAAAGGGTCAAGAGGTCACATTCAAAGTCACTGGAGGATTTGGAGACACCAAGAATGACAAGAAAAGAGCAGGGCAGACAGCTTGATACTCTGAGGAGCATAAATGGCAGAAGGCAGAGGAGAAGACAAATTTCTTGCCTCTGAGTTCATTGACTGTGAGTGAGGCAAGCAAGTGTATATCTGGAGTATTGCTTGCTTTCATTCAAATAAAGTCACACACACACACACCACACACACACACGGGCATCATGCAACCAGAAATTTTGGAGGGGCACAAAATCCAGATCTCTCTAGGAGGGTCCGGGTGTATGCTCCCCTGGAAAAAGTTTGAAAAATTGAAGTCAAATGGTGCATTTTGGTGACTTTCAGTAGCCAGAAAGCTGTTCCCCAACAAGCTAAATAACATAATAATGATAGAACAATGATACTTTGTTTTCCATTCTTGTTCAGTCAGTGGACAGTTACTATTTGTATTGGACACAATACTCCAGGTGTGATCTCACCAGTGACTGGAATAGTGGCAGAATAACCTACTCCTTCCTAGTGGTGATGCCCCTGGCTATGCAACCAAGCATTCTGTTCACTTTAGCTGCTGCTTTACAGCACTCTGCCGTGTGTTTCATGTCGCTCCATATCATAACCCCCAAGTCTTTCTCTTTTTATGATACCTTCACCTGGACTTCCCCTAGCCAGTAGCTCACTTTTGGATTTTTGGCTCCCATGTGCATCACTTCACATTTTTTAGCATTGAAATACAACTGCCAGATGCCATACCAACTCTCCAGCTTTTCCAGGACCTCCTTTAGATCCTGCATCCCTTCCTCTGTGTTCACCCTCTCACAGAGCTTACTATCATTCACAAAGAGACAGATATTGCTCTTGATCCCCTCTGCTATGTTGCCAATGAATACATTGAGCAACACAAGTCCAGACACTAAGCATTTGGGACACCAATGGACACTGGCCTAGGTTCGGACAGCTCATACCCTACCATTGCTCTCTGGTTCCTGTCTGTCTGCCAGCTCTTTACCCTCCTCAGTATTTTGTCCACAACCCCCAGGTCCCCCTGCTTGCTGACCAGCCTGCCATGGGGCACTGAGTCAAACCCCTTGCTGAAGTCCAGATAAAGTACATACACCACCTGTCCTTTGTCCAAGGTCCTAGTAACCCAGTTGAAGAAGTCCACCATGATGGTTTGACATGACCTCCTCCTGACAAACCCATGTTGCCTGTCTTCCTGGAGACCATTGTCTTCAAGGAAGGACATGAGTCATTCCTTCAGAGTGGTCTACAGTAACTTACCCTCTAAGGAGGTTAAGCTGAGTGACCTGTTGTTTCCCAGCTCATCTTTAGGGCCACTCTTGTGGATAGGCAACACATGAGCTGTCCTTCAGTCCTGAGGGACACACCCCTCCTTGAGTGACGTGTTAAAAAGGTCTATCAATGTTGCTGCCAATATCTCCACCAGTTCCCTCATAACCCTTTGGTGTACCCCATTTGGACAGGAGCCTTGTCCACCTAAAATACTTTAAGTCGTCATAAGACCCTGTCTTCCTCAGTCTCCCCCTCATACTCCTTCCCCCCTTTAATGGGCTTCCCGATCTTCCCCTTCAGCATGTACCCGCTATCCTCCCTGGTGAAGACAGACCAGAAGTATTCATTTAGTGTCTCCACTTGCTTGTATGTTAAAGGAGCATCTGTGCTCAGTAGCCCAACTGGTCAGTCCCCTCTGAGTCTAACTGTCCCCCCCATTTTGATCTCCACTTCTCTCAAATACAAAGGAATAACACCTAATCCACCTTCTTCATGACTAATTCAGGATTCATTTATTACTACTTAAAGAGGAGAAAATTAGTTGAAATTAAGACAAATGAGTTACCTTCTTTTTTTTAGTTATTATTTGGTAACTGGATAAGGCCCACTAGGCACACATGCCTGTTTTCAAGAGGTGAGACTTGAGTGCACTGGAGTGATTAAGTGACTTGATCAAGTCAAACAGTATGGAAGTGGAGGTTGTGGGATTCAGACCCGGGGCTGCTGGATGTCCCAGGATCATTCACAGCTCATTACAATAACCTATAGGCTATGCTGCCACTCACATTTAGCATGCTTCAGTAGGCTAAAATAAATATCCATAGAATGTGGCTCCACTTTCACCTACGATATATAACTGTACTATTAATCAATGGTTGTTTCTAATTTATTTTTTAATCATGATGAATAGCTGCCTTACAACAGTTGGCATATCTGGGTGGTGGGCAAGATACTGTGGTAAACCAGAGCTATCTGTGGCTTTATATTGTAACAGACACACTAAAGAAAGACAACAGTAAACCACTTTTATTAATTTCAGCCTTGCACTGGCCCTAAAACATTTCTTTACAACAAAATGAACTGCACAAATGGATGCAAACTGTATGAGTCATCCACCACACCACAGCCTCAGACCTTTGCATCCTCCACCACATCACAACCTCAGACCTTACTCTGTATTTTCTCCTGACCATCCCCTTGTGGGGTCTACGTAAACTACCACCTCTACTGAAATAGGAATGAAATGGGTAGGATTATAGAACAGCCACACTGAAACTCTAAGGTGGGAGGATGAAGGGTTTTATATGCTTGCTTCACCGCTGAACCCAAATAATATCCTGGCTTGTAAGTAGTAGGTAGAGAAGACAATTAACTCTGGATGTCATTTTGAATGCCAACTAAGAAACACACCAAAAAGGAACAGCTGCCCTGCTGCGCCACACAAGAATGCACACCCAGCCAAGACCAAGTTAAGCTGTTAACCAACAACAACCACATATCTTTTTTGACTTGTTTTCCCACTGCTCTGAGTTTTCCTCTTCACCATCATGCAACTCAGTACCAACTGTGGCAACTGGCTGTTCCACTCTAATGAGCCCACTCTCACACCTGCAGTGGGCTGGGGAGGTGGTGAAGGGAAAGGGAGTTGGTTAGTATAAAGCTAATAGCAAGTCGCTCTAGAACAACATTCTGTCTTTAAGCCAGGCTGGATTTTGCTTTGTATCTGTCCCCACCCAGCACAATGGTGATGTCCTGCAGCAGTAGGTAAGAGAAGGAGTTGCCAAACCCCAGAAAGGTGCAATCACTTTGATACCACCACCCCCCATCCCAACTGGTAACGAATGGGTTCCTCACCTCTCTGCTGGACTTACCCCCATCCAACTTGAACACACTGTTGTCCCATGTCCTAATCCTTCCCACACTTCAGTAGGTGGGTGGCACTGAAGGAGGCAGGCAGCACTCATCACCTAGGAGTAAACTCCTTCTGTCAGGAGCTGCTGGGGTAACCCACTGATCTAGCAGTGCACTGCATGTCTCTCCCCTTACCTCACTCCACCTGGAACACTCACCTGTATGATGACAGTCCTCCCTGACAATACTTGCCAAGTTCCAAGAACTTCTGAAAAGGTCACAGGTGGCCCTTGGTGGCTGCTCCTACTGCCCGAGTTCAGCCACTTTTATCTTGCTGGCCATTTCACAGTGCATTCTCAGTCCTTGTAGATCACTCTTCCTTCTCACTCCTGCAGTTTTGCCATCATATTCAGCTTGCCAACACATGCTGAATCTTAGCAGGAACCAGCACCCCTCTGCAAGTCTCCAGCTTGGCTGAAGAATTAACCAGTCCTAGACAACACTGAAGAATACCACTGCTGACATCGTTGTATATTCAACACCCCAAAAATAACTTTAAATTACCTGAAGTAAATGAAAAAATAGCCAATGCCTCACTGAGACATGGAGGCAGGCAGACCTCTGTGTTCTGAGAATGAGATGGAATCCTCTAGGACTGGAGAACCATTGAAACCCAAACATGAAGAATAATGCTGATCTCACTCACTCACTCTCTCACTCACTCACTCACTCACTCACTCACTCACTCTGACTGTCCCCACTACTTGCACCAAACATCCTAAGAGATTCTCTGAGGACATTCAGTGCAAGTAGCTGGAACAGTCAGAGTGGGTGAGATCAGCTTTATTCAGAGCCCTTTTACAAACCAACCTAGGCCCAGCACCAGGAAAGTAGATGCTCAAACTCACCTGTCTCCCACAGCAGCAAATGCAGCAGCAGCAGGTTTCTGCACCTCCAGCCTCCACTGTGGATTCACAGCCCCTGGCTCTACACCATCTGGGCCCCCCCCGCCTGTGCCTGGTCCTCCCCTCATCTCCTTAGTTTGGACTTTTTTTGATGCACTGCCGGGGGACAGCAGTATAGTGAGGTGCAAGTTGTGTGGTGTTGACGTGTGCCTTGGCCCCCGAGGAAGTCACCTGGGTACAGGGGGTCAGAGCACTCATATGCATAATCATCACCACCAAGAGTGGCAGGCTGCAGTCACTGAACAGGCCAGCAATGCACCTGCTGGCCCTACTGTTGTAGAGAGGGCAGAACCACCTGCATGTGGCATGAAGCAGGGGAGGGCCAAGGCAGAACCTGCTGCTTCACCACCACCATCGCCACAACCTGCATCACCTCCTGCTGAGGGTGGCAACCTTCTTAAACTGCCTGCCACAAAGGCCGATTTGGCCATGCTGTGTAGCGCAGTGGATACTACAAACCACCAGCTCAACAATGTTGAGCAGCAGTTAGAACTCACCGAGCGGTACCAACTTCAAATCATGGGAATGCTTCTACTGCTGCTGTCCCACAATAACATTGACTATCAGTTTTTTAGTTTGTCCTGGCTTGCACCACCCCACCACCACCCTTTATGTCAAGAAATATATGCCGATCTTGCCCCAGATCCTTCTGCCCTCTATCTTGAAATTGTGGTCCCTTTTTCATGCACATCTTTTGTTCTGGTCTTCTGGACGTGTCTACCCTATTGTTGAGTCCATTTCTGTACTTAATAGTTTCCATCCTGCCCCCCTTTCCTTGGGTTTGTATGTAATGTCCTTTAGTGTATCTTCACCTGGCTTCATTCTGGTGTATATCCGAAAGCATTTTAGTTCCTCTCCTTTGTACAGCCCTTCTCTGACTTCATTTTAATGTGATGGCCCCCAATATATCCCAGTATAGCCTGTCCCATCCCTTCCTTATTCCTTCTGGCATTTGTCTTGCATACCTTTAGGTAATCTGATACAGGTTTTACTATCCATTTTTGTTGTTGTTTGTCCCCCCCATTGTTCACCATTACGTATATAAAAATGTTAAGTGTGTGTTCCATTTTTGTTTTGCATAAACGTGTTTAACTCCTGAAAATGGTGATAACCATGCCCCAAAACAGGTGCAATAAAATTAAGTAAAAAAGGGTTGTCCTTGCCCTCATTATATTCCAACTCAAAAAAAAACAGAAAGCCATAACTCCACATGAAAAAATGGCAATAAAATATTTTCAGTGCTAGTGCAAATGTATTTATGACAAAACAAGGCACACAGTAATGACCCTTGGGATAGCCCCCAACATAGAATCCATATAAAAACTGCAAATAAGGAAATGTTGAATCAAGTGGAAACATGGAAATACTTGGGAGTAACTATGGATGAAAACTTAAAATTTGCTATCCATAACAAAAACCTAGTAAACAAGTCAAACAATTAATTGGGAACAATTTGGAGATCTAGATATTGCATAAATCAGAACATGAGATTGGATATTGTAAACCAATTAATTATACTATGTATAGACTATGGAAGCCATGTTTACAGCATGGCTAGTAAAACAAATTTAAGAGCAATTCAAGAATTATACAATAATCTTGTTAGATTTATTTTAAAATCTGAATATTGCACTCATCATGGCAACATGCAAATTTTATTACAATGGCCATCTCTAGAGCAAAAAAGAGAACTAAAATGGCTAAAACAAATACATGGAGTGGTACATAATCATAAATCAAATTATCTTGCGGTAATATATCAATGGAATAAAGACATGATTATAACCTTAGGGATAACAGGGGAAATAAATTTGTGGTACCTAAATTATATAACAGATTTGGAGGTATGGCTTTTGGAGCAAAAGTTGCCGAAATATGGAGACCAATAAACAAAAAGATAAAGCAAATCCAACAGCCCAATCAAGTTATGAAAGCCATTAGAAATGACTTAAAATGAAATGTATGTGCAATGATTGAGATGTTCTAGCCATCTGACTTATTGATTAAAGGGCAATTGATATGACATAATTGTAAAATGTTTGTAGAGGAGGTTGTAATCTAGGAGAGTCTAGTTATAGGGTTATATATGCACATGACACTTGAGTAAAGTTATTTAAAAAGGTTTATAACCTAGGTGTATGGGCATAGAGTGAGTGTAAGAATGCTGTAAAGAATGAAATGATATTAAGATTGGAATAAATTTAGTTTGTATGATTTATGGGATATTAGAATGTAATTTAAGTAATAGTTTTATATACTTTTTTATAAAATGGGCTTCTAAATCCTAAAGCACTGATTGGCTACAACATCATCTGAGCCGTGTCCTTATCAGATGATATTGTAGCCAACCGGCACTACCACCCAGAAACATGCCTCATGACCTCAAAAATCAGTGAACTCTGCCAACTGAAAATAACAACGCTGACTGGCAGAGCTCACTGATGCCACAGACCGACACCTTCTCGCCTTACAGCACGAACTAAAAATGAAGGCAAAAACCAAGAACCGCAACTCCACGACTCTATAAAACGTAACAAATAACACTCCAGAAGCACACAACCACAAAGGCAAATCATTAAAAAAAAAAAAAATAATTCAAAATCCCCAGCAGCTGTTAACCTTACACTGACAATGATTTTCAGTGAGAACGAGTGTCTGTCACTGAAACCACCGTACAAGAACCGCAACTTCATGACTTTATAAACGTAATAAATAACACTCCAGAAGCACACAACCACAAAGGCAAATCATTAAAAAAAAATAATTCGAAATCCCCAGCAGCTGTTAACCTTACACTGACAATGATTTTCAGTGAGAACGAGTGTCTGTCACTGAAACCGCCGTACAAGAACCACAACTCCACGACTCTATAAAACGTAACAAATAACACTCCAGAAGCACACAACCACAAAGGCAAATCATTAAAAAATAATTGAAATCCCCAGCAGCTGTTAACCTTACACTGACATGATTTTCAGTGAGCACGGTGTCTGTCTATTGAAACTCGTCAGATGAAGCGGTAGTTTTCACAGCGCTCTCGCATTCTCCTCCTAACGCCGGGCTGTTTTGTAATACAACATTTTGTTATACACAATATTTTTAAAACCTATTTAAAAAGCATCACCTTGAGTGAGAGCGACTGTCTCTCAGGGTAACCTTACCAGTGAGCACTTTTCTCACAGCACTTCCTTGACTCTCCTTCTAACGGCAGGCTGATTCTCATACAGCGGCAGTTCCAGTGAGAGACACTCAATCAACCTGATGCTTTTTAAACAGTTTTTCAAAAATATTATATAACGAACCGAGAATGCAGGAAGCGGTGAAAAAAGCGCTAATTCACGCGGTTCAAGTGAGAGATAATTTCCGCCTCACCAAAACAATCACGGTAACATTAACAGCTGCTGGGGATTTCAAATTCTTTTTTTTTTTACATGATTCAAGTCATATACTGGTAGACAAGCAGGGTCACTTACTTTCACAAAACCAGGAACCACAAATGTATGGTACCCAGTAAGGGACACTCTCACTCCCAGTACCCAGCTGTAATTCAAATGAAACATTTTTTTACAGTGACTACATAGGGGGACTAAGGGGACTATTTTTCCTATATGAACAATTAAATCATCTTTTTTATATACTTTTACTTTATCACTTTTCTTTTACTCATTAAATAATCAATAGAAAAGCCCATTTTATAGCGCAATAACACACTCCAGTGTAGGTTACGTGCTGATAAAACATGCCTAGGGCATAGACATAAGCACAAGTGCCTCGTGCTTAGTACACCCCTAGGCGTGCTCTTATCAGCACGTAACCCACACCTCGGAGTGTGTTATTGCTTACATATGTAAGTTGAAACAAGTCCATCTTGAAAAAGAGTCTTTGACCCAACAATGCTTTGTAAAATCTACCTGTATACAAATAAAGTTTTACTACTACCACTACTACTACTTTGGTGGTTAGGCCTTCATTAGTGTGCCCCCAATGAAGGCCTAAGAGCCAAAGTGCAGTGGGCATTTGTATCTGCCTTATTTTGCCATCAGTAAAGTTGCAGTAGCATTGAACAGTTTTTCTTGGCATGCATTCATATAGAGTGGTGGCTTTGTGGGTTTACCTTTCACTTTGGGAGCCAACTACTATGTACCAACAGTCATTCACATAGTGCAGAATGCTTCTTGTGGCCCTGTTATATTCCTACTTAACAATGTCTGTTTACCCTGAAATATTTTTATTGCCTCAGTTATGTTTCCTTTCTGTTGTGGTGGAGTGTTTGTTTGTTAAAAAGCAGGATTGAGCAGTGCAATAATACTGGGCTAAACAGCATGTGTGCAGTGCACTGTCATGTGCACACACTGTCCAGCTCCTTGCAAAAATGTTTGATGACTTGTTCCACTGTTTATGGTATAAAGACTAAAGATAAGAATATATAACGTATATTTTATTTGTACCATCATCAATAGTGGACCAAGTCATATAATATGTTTTCAGAGGGCTTGTGGGCAGTGTACACCTAACAGTGCACACATGCAGTTTAGCAGATCATAGCACTACTCACTCCTGCTTTTCAACAAACCCTATCAGACTGAAATGAAATATTGTTGAGGCAACAAAAATATTTAATGATAAACAGACATTATTAAGTCAGAATATAAAAGGTTCAGTCTACTAGCACTCTGCGCTGACACTGTGGCCAGGTCAGGTTCTGGTGGAGAGCAGCTAGCTGCAAAACTGCCACTGCCAATCTAAACTAGAGATGGGCGAAGTGGCCCTGATTTGTTCCGTGAAGTGGAACACGGAGTGAAAGCAAATTTGTGGAGTGCTCCACAATGCGAAGCGGAGTACTTCGTGTTGTTAATGGGTAACGCGAAGTCCTTTGAAAACAATGACTTCACATTACTCTGCCTTCCCAAACCACTACTCCACTAATTCTTAAGGTGAAGTACATTGAAAACAATGTACTTCGCCTTGTTTTTAAGCTCCAAAGGTGAATTTTGCAGTGATTCATGGGATTTCAGGTCACATGGGCTCTAGATTGTTCTGCACAGCCTCAGTTTGGGGTAGTGTGTATAGGAAGCTGTAGGAGACAATCTGCTTTGAGAGCTCTGTGTGATTCAAACCTTCTAAAAGCTGTTAAGAAATCCTTTTTGAGTCATTTGTTTTGCTGAAATTTTAGTTCATCGATTATAGGAAACCCTCCTGAGCTCATATCATCTAGCATTTATTGTTTGTGTGTGTATTTTGAATGTTAATGTACAACATTCAGTCTGACTACTGAGAGACAGTGGAAGTGTGCTTTGGGGGAAGGGTGTATCTGTGGTGTAGGTAGATTAACTTGGAGAAAAAGACTGCTTTCTTTTTTGGTGATATTTTTCTTGTATAACTGTGTTAATGTACACACAGTAATATTTTCAATAATTCTTGCCATTTTTTGCCGATTGTTGTGGTGCAGCAGTGCATAATTTTAGTTTGTTTAAAATATGTGGTTATATTACTGATGTTTTCAATTTGCTACGCATTGCTTAGTGTGTGTGTGAGTATGTGTGTGACTCGTGCCATCAAATCAGACACCTTTTATTGTGCCACATAATTTCAGCAATGTGAACCTGCTATCCACTGCAGCTGTGTAATTTTTTATACTTCTTTGTGGTATATTTACTGGTACTGGTTCTAGTGACTGTTACTGCA
Source organism: Neoceratodus forsteri (assembly GCA_016271365.2). NCBI lineage: Eukaryota > Metazoa > Chordata > Ceratodontiformes > Ceratodontidae > Neoceratodus > Neoceratodus forsteri. The sequence goes on along the minus strand of CM057455.1, from coordinate 528,391,756 downwards.
GCAGTGCAGTACACTGCCCCCCCCCCGCAGCCCGCTCCAATCAGCAAAGATTTCTTTTCCAGATTTGAATTTCTGATGGTGAGCACTGGTTAGGTGTTATGCCTTTGCATCTGCATCTCTTCAGTGTGCAGCGCAATCTTAATCTGTCTGTACATTTGCATCTCTTTAGGGCCCAATTTCCCATCTCTAACTTAAGTCACAGTTGTTTCTTTGACTTCCCTTCAAAGTACTGGACAGGTGTCGTACATAATTCAGCATGAACATTGTACTCATTAATATGCATTTTTAAGTCAGGACCATCATCAGGAGTCACTCGTGATACAGATCACATTCTTCATCATCACAGTCACAAATGCAGTCACAAATTATGATTTACGATCATGTCACGAATCACAACAGTAATTTTTTTTCTAGTTACTTGGATGTATTGTCAGCCTGTTTTGTAGTATCTCTCCATGCTTCACCACCCTACCATTGTACTCATTAATGAGTGTTTTTAAGTTGGGTAGTTTTGTGCCACACCTCATCGGGGCCCGGGGAAGTACAGCCATAGGCATTTGTGTTTCTTTATCATCACGGTCCCAAATGCAGTCACAAATCACGATTTACTATTATGTCACGAATCACAACATTAATATTTTTACTAGTTACTTGGATGTATTATAAGCCTGTTTTGTAGTATCTCTCCAGGCTTAACCACCCCACCATTGTACTCATTAAAAAGTGTTTTTAAGTCAGGGAGTTGGACAGTGTCTGCAGTACATACACAGATTGGAAAGAAAACTGCACCCATACAGTTTAGCACAGTATACTTCCACTGCTCTGAATACATATAGAAGACAACAAAAAAAGGCATAATTACATACAAGGGTCGGGAATGGTGGAGTAATACATTTTATAACACAGCAAGGAAGGTGTGGGGGGGCACATGGTGTGAGGGAAAAAAAATTATGTGGGATCCCATGGTGATCCAGCAGCAGTTCCAGCATAGACATAATTTGCAACTGATGTCCCTCTATGTAAGAAAGATAAAATTTACATATCTGGAATGTGTAGTATGGTAAGGACTGCATGCCCATTGGCTCACGTGTGGACCAATGGGTATACAGCTACCGCAGTGTCAGTCGGCGGGTGGCGGGGTGGCAGGTGGGTGGCTGCTGCTGCCCGCCGCTGACCAGGGTGGGGGAGCGGGTGGTGGGGTTCAGTGGGTGGGTGGGGAGGGGTACAGCTGAACCACCAGGGATATTGGATATATTTATATTTTTTATTACAAATGCCTGCGATTGGGCAGACAGCGGTCCACTGGACCACCAGGGATATTGGACAGAAGTCTTCTTTTTTTATTACAAATGCCCATGATCAGGAAGACAGCGGTCCAATGGACCACCAGGGATATTGGACAGAAGTCTTCTTTTTTTATTACAAATGCCTGCGATTGGGTAGACAGCGGTCCAATGGACCACCAGGGATATTGGACAGAAGTCTTCTTTTTTTATTACAAATGCCCACGGTTGAGCAGACAGCATTCCACTGGACCACCAGGGATTATAGGGATTCTATTAATTTACTCAGCCCGCAATTGGGTAGGTAGGTCCACTGGACTACCAGGGATGATAGGGATTTTATATATTTACTTAGCCCGTGATCGGGCGGGCAGGTCCACTGGACCACCAGGGATTTATGCTTTTCCTTTTTTTACTGCAGCCCGCTATTGGGCTGTGGAGCACATTGCCAGCTGCAGGGGGCATCTTTCCCTAACAGCTGCTGCCTGGCAGGGCGCCAGGTGCAAGTCGTCGGGGATTGGTGCACCTGCATGCAAATGGGGCCATAATGACATGCAAATGGCCTCATTTGCACATTGCATAAATTATAGCCCCATTTGCATGTCAAGTTTTGAATATCACGGTGCTGTGCATAATGCAATGGAACTTGCTCTAGCACATCCCCATGCTCTACTCTGGTCACTTGCGCAGGCGCAGTGCCACTGCGCGATGCACACTGCAGGTGGCCAGGGTGCGAAATTCAACGATGCTGTGCCATGGCGCAGATCCGTTGAATATCGCCGAGTCCACATGCCAGCACAGCCATGTTGCACTGCGCCCAAGCTTATGCCATAGCCTGGCGAGTTTGAATATCTGGGCCAATGATTTCGCCTTACTTCACATTGCCATATTCTTGCCTACCGTGAAGTAGTAATGACAATGCTTATGCCCACTGTGATTCGGGCTTCACTGACGGAATTTAAATTTACTGTCTAAAACCAGAAAGCCAGCACTCCAGACCAAAAAATGCAAAGAAATAATTTTCACAGTCTGCTACTGCAAATGTATTGATGGCCAAACAAAGCACAGAAATGACCCTTGTGTTTTAGTGGTTAGGTCTTCTTTTTGGTGGCCCCATAATGAAGGCCTAAGCTTTGAAGCACAGGGGTCATTTTGTGTGTCTGGTTTTTCCATCAAGAAATTCACAGCAGTGAACATTTCTTCTTTGCATTTATTTGTCTGGAGTGCTGGCTTTATAGTTTAGTGTGGCTGTGGCAGTTTTGCAGCTAGCTGCCCTCCAACAGCACCCAACCTGGCCCCAGTGTCTTATCTTTAGTCTTTATACCATAAACAATGGAACAAGTCATCATATATGTTTTCAAGGAGCTGGACAGTGTGTGCACATGGCAGTGCACTGCACACATGCTGTTTAGCACATTAGTATTACACTGCTCAATCCTGCTTTTCCACACATACACACAGCAAGACAGAAATAAAACATTACTGAGACCACGAAAATAATTTATTTCTGAAAAGAGACATTATTAAGTTGGAATATAACAAGAAGGGAATTAATTAATGGTGCACTCAATCATGCATGCAGTGCTGCCACACAGTCCCCAGAATTAATGTTCACCCTCAAAATGCTGCTGTCTTCTGTCCGGAAAATACCCCACTCCAGAGCAAGAGAAATGAGAGCAAAACATGGAATGAAAAGTCTCCATGAATTAATGGCGTACGTGCTCATTCATTCAAGTGCTCAGTCAATCTCAGTTGGGCTGCTGGCCATGAAGGTGAATGGAGGGCTGTTCTGGTGGCCCGAGCAGGGTAGTGGGGGGCTGGGTGGGTGCTGCTGGCTAATGTGATGAGGTGGGGGTGGGGGTCCACTAGACACCAGGGAGTGGAGGTTGAATTTTTTAAAATAAAACAAATAAGGGGGACTGAGGTAACTTGGGGGTGCTTATCTAATTAAATTATGGCAGGTGATTGGCTGGGGGGGACCACTGGACACCAAGGAGTGGGAGTTGAATTTTGTTTTTGTTTTTGTAATAAAACAAACGAGGGGGTCAAGGTAACTTTGGGCAGATGCTTATCTAATTAAATTACTTCCAGTGATCAGCCGGGGGGAAGGGGACCACTGAACACCATGAAAAAAACAAAACTTTGGCCCAGTGAGAGGCCAGCGGGGCAGGGAGACCACTAGACACCAGGGAGAACTTTGGTCAGTGGCCACTAAATTTCACCATGGGATGTGAAATTACTCTCGCAGGAGGTGAAATTTCACTGTGAGTGTGGAAATTACGCCTACGGGTGGTGAAATTTCACCCATGAGCAAAATTTCACCGGCTCAGGGGCCAAATGTTGCTTGCAATGGAGGGCAAAATTTAGCTTTTCACCCAGCAAAATATTTAGCAAAATGCGCTAATTACACAAAATGTTTTGCTGGGTAAAATTTTCCAGTTTTGCGCATCTCTACTTGCAAGTCAGAAATCCAAATCTAGAAAAGAATACCTTTTGCCAGTTGGGGGATGTACTGCAGTAACAATACACTACCAGTAAAGATACCACAAAGCAGTACAATAAAATTACGCAGGTGCAGTGGATAGCAGGTTCACACTGCTACAATTACTGTGTGGCACAATAAAATGTGTCTGATTTGATGGCACATGTCGCACACACATTCACACACACACTACAAGTAATGTGCAACAAATTAAAACTTCATTAATATAACTAAATCTTTAATACACATTGAAATTATGCACTGCTGCACCACAACAATCAGCAAAGAAATGTAAAAATCTAATTAAAATATTATTGTGTGTACATTAACACAGTTATACAAGAAAAATATTACCAAAATAGAAAGACTGCCTTTTTCTTTTTTTTATTTAATAAGCTTTATTGAGTTTCAACGAACCAAATAAAACATACAACAGTAATAACAATATTATTAGCTGTCAAATCCATCAAATCAAGTACTTAAAAACATAAACTCATTCAAATAAAGCCCATACCCCCCCTGAAAAAACAATACTAAATAACTAACCACCCCCCCAGACCACACACTGTTACTTACATTTAGACAATAACCCATGATGTAAGCAAAACCATCAAGACTTCTATACTGCCAAAAGAGTCTCCAAATTGCCCCATATCGATAGGAAGGCCTTCACTCTATCTTGCATAGAGGCGATATGCCTTTCCAGCTATAATGCTAGCATGACCTCCCTATACCACTCCATTGTAGAGGGGAGTTTATCTTCTGCCCAGTGCCTCATAATAATCAGTTTAGCTACTGCAGAAATAAGTACCATGTGCGCTCTTCTAACCCTTGGGGTGCCAGGGGGGAAATAACTTAGCAGGCACACTTCAGGGGTAAACAAGGCCTCCAAGCCCAAAATAGGGTTTAAGGTATTACTAATAGACTGCCAGAATGTCTGCACTCCGGGGCAGGTCCATAGCATATGATAGAATGAACCAATGTCACCCTTGCACTTGCCACACACTGGTGAAGCCAATCTCCCAATTTTAAACAGTTTCACCAGCGTAAGATAGACATTGTGCATAATATTAAAATGGACTAACCGGAGCCTGTCTTGTTTTTTGTATTTATACATTGATTGCCAAAGATTCCCCCATAAATCAGAATCCTCAGGAATTCCCAATTCCTTGGTCCAATAGTAACAAATCCCCGTTGATAGTTTAGAGTCCAAAACCTGCAGAGTTTTGTAAGAGTTAGAGACTGAGTGGGGCTGGAAGGCTGTCTAGAGAAGTGTGGATACATCCATACCCTCTGAGTCTTTCATCGGAGCATAGGAAAAGAATGAGGTAAGGGTCTTGCTAACTTGAATGTATTTGAAGGCGCTTTTATCTGGTACCCCAGTGGATCTCTGAAAGTGATCGAAGGGGAGCGGTCTCCCATTCGACCAGATATCAGAGACCTTATAACAATTCAACTGAGGCCAAAAAGTGGGGGGTATTGGATAACCTCCAATCTTAAAATGTGGGTTACCTATACTAGGCTGGTCCGATGACTGACACCACCTCACTCCAAGATATTTCTGTATCTGAAGAGAAGCCTTAAGTGACCAACCCATTGAGTTGTTCCTGAGGGGCTTAGGAATATGAGATGGGGAAGCATATAAAAGAGCCCATAGTGAACAGCAGACTCTGGCCACTAAGTGTTTCTCTATAGTGAGCCATAAGGGGAGGTATTCCGAAGACCCACATTCTTTATTCCAGAAAGCCAGTTTACTAAAGTGATACGCTATATAATATAAGAAAAAGCATGGGGCCGCAAGGCCTCCTCTAAGCTTCGGGGCCGTCAATTTAAAACGGGTTCTATGGATGCCTTTCCCTTTCCACAGGAAACCATTCACTAACCTTTGAAGCTTGGAAAACCATGCTTTTGGTAAAAAGCTCCCCAACATTCCCAATGGATATAGTATCCTCAGCAAAATATTCATTTTAACAATATTTAACCTACCCCATAGGGAAAAGGGAAGCAGGCTCCATCTCTCCATATCCCCGGCTATCGTTTTGATTAAATTACCAAAGTTGTCTTTGATCATAGTTCCAATATCCCTAGAAACTTTTATGCCCAGATACACTATGGACTTTGCTTCCCATGAAAGGCCATAGGGAGACAATTCCACCTTGTTCACTCTACTATTTAAAGGTAAAACTTTAGTTTTGGCCCGATTCAGCTTATAAAATGATATTTTAGAAAATTCCTAAATTTCAGTTAACATGGCTGGAATTGATAGACCTGGCATCTCAACATGCAATAAGATATCATCCGCATACGCTGAAAAGGCAAATTTTGAAGTTCCCTCCTGAATCCCTTTAATATTAGTATTGCTTAACAACCTGCAAAGCAAGGGCCCTAGATATAGATTAAACAGCAAGGGAGACAAGGGACACCCTTGCCTTGTGCCCCGAAACAACCGAAAGGGAGGAGATAGTACTCCATTACATTTAACTCTGGCCGATGGGAAGGAATATAAGAGTTGTACCCACCTCAAAAACTCATCAGGCATACCAAAGCAGGTCAGGATGGTGAAAAGGAAGTCCCAGGAGACCCTGTCAAATGCCTTTTCCGTGTCCAGGGATACCAGCACCATTGGTATGCTGGAGTCCCTGGCAGAGGAGATAAGATGTAACAATTTCCGCATATGATCCCCGGACGACCTTCCCGCCATAAACCCAACCTGCTCATGGCCTATAAGGTTGCCCATTACTTTTGAAAGCCTGTTAGCCAAGATTTTAGCCAATATTTTAATATCGGTATTCAGTAGGGAGATAGGGTGGTAGCTTCCAAGACTTAGTGGGTCTTTCCCAGGTTTTAAAATTAATGATATCACAGCTTCCTGGAAACTAGGGTCTGATATACCATTATCATACCAATAGCTAAATACGTCCCTTAATACTGGGCTTAATATGGATTGACAAGCCTTATAAAGATTGTTTGGTAGCCCATCAGGCCCAGGGTACTTATCGACAGGCAACTGTCGAATAGCCTGTTGAATTTCTACAATGGATATCTGAGCGCCCAAGGAGGCAGCCTCCGCAGCTGTAATCTTACGCAAACTCACTGAGTTGAGGTAGCGTTTTATATCGACTTTTGTGGGCATAAAGATGGGTCCACCGCATAAAGGTCTTGAAAGTACCTACCAAACCCTTTCGCAATTTCTTGCGGATCAGAACATATCTGACCATCTTGCCCAAGGCTAATTCCGGCAATGAATTGTGAGGTCTCCAACTGCCGGATACGCAGAGCAAGTAGCTTCCCTGCTCTCTCCCCCATCTCTACATATTTAAATTTAGTCCTCTGAAGAGCCAGCTCCGCTCTTTGAGAAATTAGTGCTGTATACTGGGCCTGCAACTGATACAACCTGGTCCACATATCTGTCGAGGAGAACCGAAACAGATTGTGCTCCTGGCTTTTAATGGATGCAAGGAGGGTATCCATCTGAGCCCTCTGACATTGGGCCCTTTTCGATGCCATTCTTATAAACTCTCCCCTCAGAGAACATTTTAAAGCCGCCCATACCAGATCATACTTGGCGACTGACCTCTGATTACTATTAAGGAAAAATGTAATAAAGTCCATGATATGCCCCAGAGAGGTATTATCTAGCAGTAGCTGATTGTTCAGCCACTACTGAGAGGACCGTTTACCTCCTTCCCCAACCAGAAATTCATACTGGCAGGCGCATGGTCAGACAGGACTCTAGCCGATATCTCTACCTGAGAAACCCCAGCCATTGCAAAGGAGCTTATGAGCAAGTAGTCAATTCGGGAGTACGTTCTATGCGCCGTGGAGAAAAAGGTGTACTGTCTCTCTGTAGGTTTAAGGACCCTCCACACATCCAACAACACTGCACCACTGATCAGGTCTTTCATAGCTCGCTGAGCTGGAGACAGACCGCGTTTCTCGCGATCAGACCTGTCCAGTTCTGTCTGGAGTACTAGATTCCAGTCCCCGCCTAATATTGTAAGCTTTGGTGGATTGGTCACCACCAGGTTTAGTAAGTGTACAAAGAATGAGGGGGAGTCAGTGTTCGGACCATAGATTGAACCAAGCAGAACCGGGTGGGATTCTAGCATGCCATGTATCAGAATATAGCGGCCCTCTGGATCCCAGATTTCTTGAGTTAACTTGAAAGGAACATTCTTTGCTATTAATATTGTTCCCCCACCTTTATTCGTTGCTCTCCCTGCTCCAAAAACTTGCCCCACCCATTGCCTTTTAAAAAGGGAGATATCCTCCCTCTTCAGATGGGTTTCTTGGAGGAAAACTATTCTTGCTTGCAGCTGCTATAGATGCTTCAGGATTATTTGCCTTTTAACCCTATCCTTGGCCCCTTTAATATTCCAGCTTACAAAATAATATTGATTACTCATACTCCGGAGAAACAGTAGAAGGAAGGGGAAAGGAAAACAAAAGCATCAAACTAAGCGAAGGCAGTTGCCCTTGCTTAGCAGATGCTGCTATTTCAAAACTGAGCTGCAATCTCAGTAAGGAGGCCAAGATGACCGTTAAATTATTGCTAGACCAGGAGTGCTGGTAGTGTGTAGCCTTTCCCACTTTTCACAACCACTCCCACTAATAACAACCCCATCAGCCCCCTCCATAACTATCACTCTTAAAACTTACAAGCCTCAACTTAAAAAAAAACACTCCCAGTTCAAGATAACTGCACTCCAACCATCTAACTGCCACATGATGTTAAAAAGGAGCAGACCTAAATGTAACATTCTCGTCCCCTATAGCCCCCCCCAGTTGCCCGTCTATATGAGCGTAAAGGAAGAAATACTGTCTAAGTGTATCTCTGTTCTATATTTACCTATGTCCATTATATTCTTATCAAACCCTAAATACAAAAGCTCAGGATATCAGCAATTTAATATCCCTGGAAACATTCAATAAAACCCTGTTATTTAGCTTAATAGGCTCCGTTCCTACAATATTGAGGCATGAGTTAAATCCAGTACTAAGCTACTCTGAACAATATAATTACTAACTATTATAATAACAGTAATAATCTCCTTATCCCTTGTCAGGTTAGGGAGAAGGATCTGGAGCAACAATTGTCACCTAAACCTCATGGCCTATAGTAAAGTAGCATGCTTGAGTCTAGTGAATAATTTATAGGTCCTTCAATCAAGTTGAACAGTTTGCAGTCCACGGAACGAAGATTATAGACCCTCTTCGAGTCTCATTGAATCACGAGTCCCAAAATGAAAAAACTGAAAACTATGAATGGGACCCGGAGGCTCTTGTTGTCTTTAAGCGCTCTATTTCCATGGCTGTTCCTTCCCGCGCTGAGAAAAATCAAAACATTCATCCCCCATATGTGAAACCTCCGTAAAGAGGCCAGTCTTGTCAGAATATCATCCATCCAGCCGCCTTTCTCGGCCTTAAAGTAACGCTTCCTCAGCATTAAGATGACACTCCAGGACGCCACTCTCGCACTCTTTGAGGATCCTAAAACCGGATAATGGTTTGCTTCATGGCATCCCTCCTCAAAATACTGATCATATCAACAGGGGGAGAAAATAAGTCCAGCCTGCTCCCTCCTCCTTATCTTCACTACAAAGGTGTGTAAAAGAATTCGAGCTAAGAACAGTCACTTTTATAAGTCGAGAACTCAACACTTCATTTCTTTATTCATTTGTAAAGATCTGGGAAAAGATCTTTTAAATCTTGCAGTGCCTGTGCAGGGGAGTCAAAGGAGAGCCATTTGTCCTCATGCTTGACCAGGAGAATTGCCGGATATTTAACACGAAACGATTTACCGGCTGCCATCAGCTTGGAGACTAATGGGTGAAGCTCCTGTCACCTTAGGTGGACCGAGTGAGGGAGATCCTGCGTGATAAGAATTTTCCGATCTTCCCAGGTCACTTCTCTGATCTCCTTGACCTTAGCCAGAATATGCTGTTTGTCCAGAAAGTTCAACAGCTTGAAGATGATCGGTCTGGGAGGTTGACCTGTTGTTGGCATAGGAAGTAACGCCCGGTGGGCTCTTTCAATTATATACTTCCCTCCAATTGGGGATGGACCAGCTATTTTAACACACAGCTTTTGCAAAAATACGATTGGGGCATTCCCTTCCTCTTTCTCTGGTATTCCAATAATTATCAGAATATTTTGCCTACTACGCCCCTTCAGGTCTTCTAACTTATCTTCTAGTTTCTTAAGTCTCCATACATAACTCACAGTTTCCAGTCCAGCTTTTTCTTGTTTCTTCTCTAGTGAGACAATTCTGGCTTCAGAGTCTCTGAATCTCATTGACAGAGATGCCACTGAGTTCTTAATCATTTGGAGATCCTCAGAGATCGCAGTAACAGCCGCCTGTAGTGGCTGCATGATTTCCAGGAACCTCTCCTCCGAGAGAGCTGCTGCTGCTGCGGGCATTTTCGGCAGGCTAGAGGCTTGCTGCTTAGGCTGTTTCGTTTCCTTGTCTTTCTCTGGCGTGAGGGGCGGAGAATGATTCGGCAACGCTTTTTTCATATAGATCTCCTTTCAGCACTCTATCTTGAGCTTCTTGATTAAGTTGCCACACTAACTAGCTACAGATGAGAGCAGGTTTAACTTGTAGACACTATTATTATTGAGAAAATAGTGAGTGGAAGACGGAGCTCCAGGGACAAGCTGCTTCAGCTCAGGCTGCCATCAAGTGACCTCCCAAGACTGCCTTTTTCTCCCAGTTAATCTACCTCTACTCCACCACAGATATGCACCTCCCCCAAAGCACACTTCAAGTGTCTGTCAGTACACAGAACGAATGTTCTAAATTAACATTCAAAATCCACATACAAACAATAAACACTTCATGATATGAGCACAGGAGGGTTTCCCACAATTGATGTACTAAATTTTGAGCAAAAATAAAATGGCTCAAAAAGGCTTTTTTAACAGCTTTTTGAGGGTTTGAATCACTCAGCTGTAGCCTGTGATAGCAAACTGTCTCCAGCTACCACAACACACACACACTACACAGAACTGAGGCTGTGCAGAACAATCTAGAGCTCATGTGACCTGCAATCCTATGAATCACTGCAAAATTCACCTTGGAGCTCAATAACAAGGCAAAGTGATGCAAAGTTCATTGCTTTCTATGTACTTTGCCCTAAAATTGGCTTAGAAGTGGTTGGGGGTGGTGGAGTAATGTGAAGTCTTTGTTATCAATGGACTTTGTGTTCCTCAATATGACGCAAAGCCCTTCGCTTTGTACTGTGGAGTACTTCTCAGATTCCATATTACTCCGTGAATTCCTTTGTGGAGTGAATTTTGTCCACTTTGCCCACCTCTAATAGAGTTGCTACAGACAGAGAAAGCAACCTTCAGGTAGTCACTGCCTAGGCCAGAGTGAGGGAGGGGAGAGAAGTGTACTAGCGACAGTGGTGCATTCACTGTAGCTGTCTTGTTGTAGCACTCTAGGGTGCTTTTTTTGTTTGTTTTTGTTTTGTTTTATTTCAACCAATGCCCAAATCTCCATTTTTATTATTTTTCAGTTATTGGAACACAGAGACTGCTGCTGGGTGAGCTGTAGTTTCCTTGATCTGTACATTTGCACAAGAGTGCTAATTTTTTGAGCTATTGCATGCAATAACTGAAATATGGTGATACAAATAATGAAATTCTGTTTTCAAGATTTGAAATTCCAGTGATTTTTAGCCTTATTTCTGAATTTTACCAGGATTCTACTGTCAGTCTCTTAGTATGTGTATAAATACAGACTAAAAAAGAAGGGCTAATAAACAGTAATGTTAATAATGCAAAATGAAAATTGTACACATAGTAATTTAAAGAAAAAGCAAGTCCTGTAGATTCACTGATCTGGTGTAAAATGTCAAACTCTGTGAAATTATTGTTTTTACCATTGTGCAGATAGTCCGAATCCCAGAATTGTACTGAGTTTTCCAGTAAAAAATGAAAACTAGTGGCCTTAGACTGTTCATAAGTGATTCTCCAGCCAATTCTAGGTGTCTGGCCCTGCACAGTAGTGCCAGAGTGCTGATTTGCACAGATTCCCAAACGTAACATGCTTTTTAGTAGGGGATGCACACTGTTACTATTGGGTAGGTTGCTGGTTCCTCACCCTGCGCTCATGTTAGAGGGCATAATTTTTACACTACTAGTTCAGTACATTTGGGCTGCTCAAACCTGTTCTAGGTGTCTCACCCAGTGCTACAGTATCAGAGGGCTAACTTTTGCACAGTTTCCCAAGTGTTACATGCACTGCAGTAGGGAATGTAGAGTACATACTGTAGTACTACAGACACTCATAGTGCTACAATATGCTATCAGACTAAAGAAAATCCAAGCAGAGGGTGAGGAAAGGATGAACAGATTGAAAATATCTAATCACCAAAGACATTGGAGACTGCTGTAAAAGTAAAACACATAGTGACACTAGAATGAAAAAACAAAGTTGGCTGTAACAGCTGTGGTGGCAACTGGAGACAGGGTGAAAAAGTACTGTATCTACAAGTGCCAGTAAAAACGTCTAATAAGGTGCCAACAAAAAGTGTTAAGTGAGCCTGAAAAGATACCTACACCATCTTTTTACACATTTTGTTTTTAAAAAAATGCTCCATAGGCTTGTAAATGAGAGGCTGTTGTTTATATTTATACTGAAACTGCATTTATTAACGTAGGAAAAATGCAGTTTCGTAGCATTTGAAAATTGTAAACACAGACTCTCCTGATTCAAAAATCCAGCTCTCAGAATCCTAAAATGGTTTCCTTGATGATGTTATATATGAGAGAAATGCCAGTTGTGCAGATGTGTATTAGCTCTAACTGTATCAAAATGCGAATAACTTTAAAATGAAAAATGGGATCATGTGATGAGCTAGAGGAGAGAAGACGTCCTGAGTGGTGCTCCCTGGCCCTCATCAATTTAATCTACCTTTTAAATAAGTTTTTGGGCTCAATTTGATAATTTACTTGTACAGGAAAGTTTACTAAGCCTCTCTGCCTTTTGACAGAACAGGAAGGCGCAGATTGAACTTTATTTCTGGTCTCGGGGGTGATCTGCAGAGGCCTGACGAAATGGCCAAGATGGAGTGTGGAGTTCCAGAGCCATTGTCGGCTTGGGTTCTGGAAGTAAAACACTAGAAGCCCCTTTCACCTGTTCTGGAGGATCAAGATGATGAAGAGAGAGTGGAACGGGGGAGAGAAAGCGAATGCAGATGACATTCAGGAGATTAAACAAATGCTACACGGTTTGGTGGCAGATTTTTCAATGGTAATACCGGCTCTGAATGCGCTGGCAAGGAGGATGGGAGATTTAGAGGCCAGGGTCTCATCGCAGGAAAGAAAAACTACAACAACAGAGCAAGAAGCGATTGTGCTATGAAAGCAAGTCAAAAAGGTGGAAGACTGCATTGAAGATCAAGAATCACGTAGCAGGAGAAATAATTTAATTATGGAAGGGCTTCCTGAAAAAACAGAGGGGGCGGACTGTGTAACCTTCTTGCAGGATCTGCTATTGAAACTACTAGGCCCGACTCCATACGGGGAGGCATATAACCTGGAAAGAGTGAATTGGGCACTTAGAGAGACCCCTCCCGGGAGCTTGCCCGAGGGTTTTAATCATGACGTTTCTTAACTATAAAGAAAAAGCCTTTGTTCTCAGTAAAGCTAAGCAATCAAAAAATCTGCAGTTGAATGGGGTGACTTTGTGGCTGTTCCAGGATCAAACCCCATCTATTCAAGATTGCCAGAAAGAGTATTCGGACATTAAGAAAAAACTATACCTAGCTGGGATCAAGTTTCAAATGCAGTATCCAGTGACCCTAACAGTTAAGCTCCAAGCTGGAGACAAAAAATACCTAACAGTGTGTGATGCCCTGGAGGGCTTGAGATTCGAATTACCATCACTATTCAAGCCACTGACTTGACTGGCTTTGCAGTGGCAATGGGGAGTTCTAACCTGATCTGGATGTGATTAAAGAACGGTTGAAATGCTATGTGTGGACTGAGCTCATTTACAGTTTATTAAAATTAAATAGTTTGTTAATTATATTAGGAAGGTAGTCTACATTTTTGTTTTGGGGCAGCTTAAGGGATTGAGTGGAAGAAAGAGGTATACAGACCTATCGGGAGGTAATGGGGGTAGGGCGGATGTTGGGAATTTGGATGGGAGACCTTCTCTTTCAGGGCTATCATGAGCTGCAGTGAAGTGATTACTGGGCGATGCCACTAAAGGGCAGACGTCCCTTAGGTTAGGTAATTTAATGATTTTGCAAAGGGGTGGAGGCTAAGGCCCGTTTCAATGTTTTGGCGCTGTATCGGATGGCAGAGAAACATAGAAACATAGAATTTGACGGCAGATAAGGACTGCTTGGCCCACCCAGTCTGCCCATTTCTCTACCTACTGGATAAGCTGCAGATCCTAGTTAACCAGCAGCCTACTTCTTCCTACCCCCACCCCCCAGAATTGCCTTATGACTATCCCATGCATGCTTGAATTCCACCACTGATTTTGACTCCACAACCTCCTCCGGAAGGCCGTTCCATGCATCCACAACCCTCTCTGTGAAAAAATACTTCCTTAAATTACCTCTAAGCCGCCCCCCTCTATCTTCAAATTGTGCCCTCTTAGTAAAGAAAAAGCACACCCTTTTTTTCCCCAAAAGCTGCTTAGAGAAACACAGTGAATACAAAGAATGTATGCATAATAATGGGCCTCGAGCAGAAAATGAGCACTTGGAATACTAAATTGCTTATATATCAGGAACTGTACGATGTAGAAAAAAAATTAAAAATGTATATGATTTATGACTTTCCTGGCTAGTTTTGCAAAAAAACTAGCCAGGAAAGTCCAAGGGACTAAGTATTTTTCTGACAAAAAGTCTGTATCTCGAAGCGCTTCCAAGATACAGGCCCCGAAAGGCGTAACGGATACCATAATATTAGTCTATGGGAAAAAACATCAATTTTGGAGAACCATAACTTTGCATCCCTGTAATATTTTGTCAGCAAACCACCAAAAGGCATATCTGTAGGATGTAGGCTTTCTTATCTCCAAATTTCAGCCCAAAAGACCAAACTGTTCTTTTGCAGCAGGGTGGCAAAGAATTCCTGTTATTTTGGGCATAGTGTTGCAAAGTAGTGTCCAAATCACAACACTTTCACAAAACGAAAATCAAGAAAGTGTCACAGGTGCGACACTACAGTTTACAAAAATTTCAAAAACATATTTCTGGGATGTTTAACCTTCTAAAAAAGACATGGCTAGCATCCTCAGGGCTCGACTAGGTGAACACAAAAAGAATTGTGTCCCTAGAGGGTCCCAAATTTAAATGCTAAGCATTTCTGTAACCAGCAACTGAAAAAAAAATGGCTGACTCATGACACTACAGGGGTCATTTGTGACACTAAAAACTGCATTTGCGACACTTTCAAACTTTTTGTTAACTTTTCCCATTGACTATAATGGGAAACCTGTTTTTTGAATACCGTTTAATATTTTTTCATGAAATCTTAGAAAGGCACATTAGGGACCCAGGCTGCATGTTCCCTGAAGGTTTCGGACTGGTAGCGCAAACTGTGGGACCTGTAGGTGTGAGCAAATAATGCACAAAAAAAGTGTAACTGTGACACAGAATGGCACTTTATAGCTCCTTAACCATATATCCAACCATTATGAAACTTGGCAGATCCAGAGGTGTATGATACTGCTCCATGTCTGCCAAATGGCATGCAAATCCGTCATATGGTGGAAAAGTTATTAAGCTGCAAAATTTCACACTTCAATCTTAAATGAGGTACTCAACCCTAACCTTTAGTTTTTTTTTATAATTAGCAAAAAGCAGCATAAATTTCAATTACTGTTTTTCACTTTTTGCAACAAACTAATGCAAATAGTTTGAAAATGAAAAAAAATGATAGCATGGTACTTTGAGCACAAAGGTTGTTCAGCAAAAATATTTACCAATGAGTGGTTCATTTATAGATACCTTTTAGATTTTTTTTATAATCAGCAGGAAATTCAATTTTATTTTCCACTTTTTTGGAGGTATGGCATAAATGGAATATGTTACCTCCCTACCAGAAATATTGTTGATATTTTTGGTTCTTGTGCCCTCCTCCAATTAACCAAACTGCAATTTGTTTTTCAAATATCTCCCACCTATCACCTCCCAAATAGTGAGGAGGAGTACAAACTGTTGTATGCTTACTGTTTCCATTTCTATTTTCTTCTGCTCTGTCAATGCTGTCATGCTGTGACAGTGTGAGCCACAAATTCTAGTATTCCCACTTTATGTTATCAGGCAAAGTGATCTATGGCACGCTGCACTTCTCATGCAGATGCACATGGAAACTGCTGTCTCCATACTACCCAGACCTACATCTCACTCTGCTGCTGTTTCCTTTTATTGGCTTCATTTTGTGTCATTCAGCTGTGTGCCATTTAAGTTAGACTGTTACCTCTGTTTCCAGGCAAAGAAGCCAGGCACCTGGCGCACCTCAGAGCAGTCACCTGCTGACTCTCCCACATCCTTAGCATGCACTGTATGGCAGCAAAGGTGCCTTCTACAACTGAGTGAAGCCATCAGCACTTCCCAGGTGGTTGATGGAACTCAGCTACACCTCATACATCACAAAACACCTCACAACCCACCTGGGTAGTGTGGTAATTTAGCATTACTGCACACCTTGTCATGTGTTATTGCTTGCTTACAATTTAGAATGTTACCCTTTGGGAATTTTATATTTCACATTTCCCAGGTGGCTGAAGGCACTCAGTTGTACCTCACGCCTCACAACCCACCTGGGTAATGCAGCAATTTAGCCTTGCTACATATCCTGCCATGTGATATTGATCACTTAAAATTCATAATATAATTTTATTCAAATTATATACCACACTTCCCAGGTTGATGAAGGTGCCCAGCTCCACCTCTTAACTTACAATCCACATGGGGCATGCAGCAATTTAGCATTGCCGCACACCCTGCCATGTGTTATTGCTTACTTACAATTTACAATGTGATCCTATGGGAATTTTACATCACACTTCCCAGTTGGCTGAAGGCACTTAGCTGCACCTTGTGCCTCACAACCCACCTGGGGCATACAGCAATTTACTATTGTTGCACACCCGGTGGTGTGTTATTGCTTACTTACAATTTACAATGTGATCCTATGGGAATCTTATACCGCACTTCCCAGGTGGCTGAAGGCATTTGGCTGCACCTCATGCCTCACAGCCTACCTTTTACATGCAGTAATTAAGCATTGCTGCACACCTTGTCATATGTTATTCCTTGCTTACAATTTACAGTGTGATCCTAAGGGAATTTTTTACCACACTTCCTAGGTGTTGTGCAAGTCTGCATGTGTATCCAAGGCTACAGAAGTGCAGGATCATGATGATGGATGTCTCTTATGTCATTTGAAAAGAGCTGTATGTTGTTTGTCTTACCTGATGATGGATTTCTGTGGTTGCTTGTGTTGCCTTTCCTCCTTAGGCTGCCTGAGTGGAAATGCAGAGTTAGTGTTGAAAACCTTAACACCCCATTTCCATACTATTGCCACTTTAATAGTAACTCAAACTGATGCATTAATGGATTTTTTTTTTGCAAAGAATATACAAGGGATATACTACCCCACCTACTGGAAATATTGTATATATTTTTTTAGTGCTGGTTGATCAAACGATATCATGAGTGGTGAAGCCACAAGTGATGTCATCAAGTCAACTGGCATGAGAACAAAAAGTATCAACAATATTTCCAGTAGGGAGGTAGCATACTCCATTTATGTCATACATCTAAAAAAAGTGAAACAAAAATAATTTCCAGCCATTTTTGTTGATTATAAAAAATCTAAAAGGTATCTATAAATGAAACACCACTCATATGACAGATATTTTTGTACTGAACAACTTTTTGCTCAAAGTACCATACTATAATTTTTTTGTTTTAAAACTATTTGCATTTGTTTGTTTCAAAAGGTGAAAAAAAAAAATTTCTGCCATTGTTTGCTAACTGTAAAAAACTAAAAGGTATATATAAATGAAACACCACTAATTTTGTAGATATTTTTTGTGCTAAACAAATGCCATGCTCATAGTATCATGCTGTTATTTGCATTTGTTTGTTGAAAAGAGACAAACAATTGAATTTTATGCTGTTTTTGCTAATTTTTTTTAATTAAAAGGTATATATAAATGAAACACCACTCATTTTGTAAATATTTTTGTGCTGAACAATGTTTGTGCTGACAGTACCATGCTATCATTTTTGTTTTAAAGTTATTTGCATTTGTTTGTTGAAAATGTGACAAACAATTGAATTTTCTGCAGCTTTCTTTTGCTAATTAAAAAAAAAAAACTAAAAGGTATCTATACATGAAACACCACTCATTCTTAAGACATTTTTTGTGCTGAATAACTTTTGTGCTCACAGTACTATGCTATCATTTTTCATTAACATTTTTTTTTTACTTTCTATTTTTTTTGCCCTATGTCACCATGTCCAGTCCCTCTCTCAGGGCTCCCAAAGACCCCCTAAAGAAGGTTAAAGCTGAAGTGCTGGGGTGTGGGTCTGGGTTTGAGATTCCAGGTCAAATAAACTGCATTTTTGCTAAAATTGCTTTAGTAACTGCTTGTGTAAGCCTATGAGTGCTGTGTATGTGGATTCTAGTTGTAGTTGTGGATTTGCTACCCTTTTCATAGCACCAGTCATCTCACAGGATTCACAGCAGCTGCCTTGGAACTCCCAATGCCCCACCCAGGCTATGCCGAGAGGACCAAGGATCACTCCATTAGTGCCCTGCTACATTGCACTTAGATGCCCAGATGACCCCCAGGGTGGGGCAGAGGAGGCCCCCTTCTTACCCCCTCTGAACCTTCAGGGGGGTGTGCACCTGTAGTCCCCCCAGTTCCTCTGTGGTTGCTTTGGTGCAGAAGCCCATTGCCTGGTCCATACTTGTGGTCTTTTTCCTTGTTCTGGTCCCCGCCCCCTGCAGATGTCAGTGCTCAGGGAAGTCCAATGAGACAGAGGCATGTAGAGACTTACCTCAGCTCCAGTCCTTGGCCAATGCCCACCCCTCCATACAATTCTGTCTCCTCAGTTGCACCAGCACCACCCATGATCACACAGGTGGTGGTGGTATAGCAGTGAGGAGAGCAGCCCATCCCTTCCAAAGAAGAAGACTGGCCCATCAAGCACTCAGTCCTTCTCCACCTGACTGGTCCTCTGATGATCCAGGCTCTCTACAGAACCTGGGTTTCCAGCATCACAAGCAGTAGTGCTACCACTGCACTGACGGTCCGGGCTCAAGTTATTCACATTTTAATACAATTAGTAGAGCTAGTATACATCTTCACAGCTGTCATCTCTTTCATATATGACATCCTCAAGGAAGCCATTTTAGAATTCTAAGAGCAGGATTTTTGAATCAGTAGAGGCTGTGTTTACAATTTTCAAATGCTATGAAATTGCATTTATTCTACTTTAATAAATGCAGTTTCAGTATAAATGTAAACAACAGCCTCTCCTTTACAAGCCTATGGAGTAATTAAAAAAATGTGTAAAAAAAAAGATAGTTTAGGTAGCCTTTAAAGACAGGAGCCAAACAGCAGGTATGCCTTTCTAAAACTCAAAGTGGCACTAAATGAGTCAGTAAAGTGACCTACAGTACAGGACTCTACAAATTAAAGTATAGAGATTTCTTCTGATTTGTCTAATAGAAGGGAGTAGTCTTAAGAACTAGAAGAAGCTGAAGTAATCAGTCTTCCTACACATCCCTCTCCCTCCAAATGCAAATCTTCACCTGCCCAGTGGCACTGAGGGTTGAGGTGGTGGACGCAACACCTCATGTCACACTGGTGATCCAGGTTAGGACGTAAGCCTGGGTTGTCAGGGGTCAGCAGGGGAGGATAGGATAGCACACCTAGGGGACTGCTATCCTATCCTGGGGAGGGAAGTGGGTCTTCACCACTCTGCAGCAGCCCCTGGGGATGCGTGGAGGTACTGCTAGAGATGGTGCAACTGTGGGAGGAGTGCAGTGGATGTCAGCACATTAGTGCTAGACGTCATTGCACATCTGCACTCCTGGGGCTAAAAATCAGAGGAAAAATACCAGCACTGTCCATGGCAGCTTGACAGCTGCACTTTCTGAGCCCAGTGGGGCTTGTTAGCACAGACACCAGGGCTGGTACTAGATCCTGGCCAGGCATGGGAACCGAGGGGGTGCCTCTCAGGGGTACAGCTGCATATGCCAGCTGGCTCAGGGCAGATGTGTCTCCATGGTCATTGGGGGAAGTGGAGAGGCAGCTGGAGATACAAGGCAGGTCAGTGGCTGCAGGAGAGAAAATAGAAAGATGATAAAAACCAAATGCAAATCTTCCTTGGCTGAAGTTCTGTAGATAAAAGCATAGAGAAGCCATTATGGTCATCTACCCCAAAGGTAAATCAAAAAATGTCCAAAAGCCCTCAAGCTGCACAGCATGTGGGTGTTTTTCCCACCAGCACTCCCCTTTTGCTGCATCACTGCATGTCGCTACAATCATAAGAAATAAAAACAAATTAGCAGTGTGGTTCTACTTTTCAATTGTCACCAATGGCAGTTCATGTGTAAAATTAAATTTGTGAAACTGATGTAACTAGATGCAGGACTGACAGTGACACTCAGGACCACTATCATGAGGCACCATTTCCAGAGAGGTACAATGGACTGATGAGGCTGGATACTGTCCATGTGGAGTAAGTGGACATGGAGGAGAAGGAAGTCACTAATCTACTTGATTCCAGTATTGACAGAGGAGTGGAAAATGCCAAGCAAGAGATGAGCATGAAGCAAGATGGGTGGGTTGGTGATGCCAAAGTTAATGTGGCATTAGGCACTTTCTGTTTCAGTAGTCCTCATGTCTCAAAACAGTGAGTCAGGATAGCAGCAGAACTCTAGTTGGCAGTGCAATATTCACCAATGACTGTTTAAGAGACACGGAAGTGGCACCATGAGGCAACTTACTTGAAAAGAGCTTAGTCAGAAACGTAGAAAATTACACTGTATCCATCCAAAGGCTTTGGAAATGACAAAGCATGTGGCAGAACTACTCCTGAGAGAACTTCTGCTATGGAATCTTGTAGAAAGCAATCTTGCTACCCTCGATCATCAGCCAATCTGGGGCACTGCATGGGAACCAGAAAGTGGGCAGGGGCTTTCTTAAGGACTAAGCCATCAAATGGTTCCAGGAGCTATGGCCCTCCCCCCGCACAAAGGACCAACGTGCATATGACACTGGAGTTTTCCCACTGGAGTCAGCTCAAGAAGGCAGTAAGACACTCCGCAATGCAGCAAGTGAGTATAGCAGTCAACCAAGGAGGAAGCATGGAAGCAGGTGTACTGCAAGGGAAGGCAGGGGTGGACTAGAAGCAGGAGTGAAATGCCCTATCTAGAGAAGGAGTACAAAAGGGTTTTTGTTTAAATAAACAAACAAAAAGAAAACAGTGAGAGGAAATGCTAGCCAGAAATCTATCCAGGTCAGGACACGAGAGATCAAGTATTTTCAGGGGTAACAGAGTAGAAATTATGATGGGCATGGTACAGTGCAGTCACTGTGGGGTGAGAATTTCAGGAAGACCTTCTGGAGACTGCAGTGCTGCCTCATCTGTGGGCATTTCTCTGGGCTGAGGTAGGAGGTTGTTATACTCCAGGCTGAGTTGGCTAGGATTCAGGGGGCCTC
Source organism: Neoceratodus forsteri (assembly GCA_016271365.2). Lineage (NCBI taxonomy): Eukaryota > Metazoa > Chordata > Ceratodontiformes > Ceratodontidae > Neoceratodus > Neoceratodus forsteri. The sequence continues at coordinate 528,370,278 of CM057455.1, read as the reverse complement.
CTCCCCCACCCAGGGGCCACCATGTCTGCCACCACTACTTCAAAGGATGCCAAGAAAGAAGAGCGGCAGGACTACAGTGGGGTTGGGAAGGGTGAGGTTGGTGAGTCAGAGGCACATTCACCATATGGTACCACTACACAATTCCTACACTACTCTGGTGGGGCAGGACTGTACCATGGAGTCACCCATAGTAGTGACCAAGGAGGATGTGGGGGTCCTCCATAGTGGAGACCCCAGGGAGGGGGAAGATGACCCCAGAGGAGAAGGAAGCAACTCTTGATGGGGGAATTCCATTGTGAGAGGGATAGATTTGGGGTCAGGAAGGGAGGGGGAGAGGGAGGACAGTTGTCTACCCAGTGCCACAGCTCAGAGGGATAGGAAGTGGATCCTGAGGATCACTAGGCAGCAGAACTGGAGGGAGAGCTGGATGTCATTATCCACTAAGGGACTAATGATCTGGCTAGAAACAAGGCTAGAATAGTGCAGGAGGAATTCAGGGAGTTTGGGAGGGGTCTTAGGCAGGCAACATGCTCAGTGGCCTTTTCTGATGTGCTGCCTATCTACAATGGGGGGAGGACAGGGTTCTCTGTACCAGGAGCTTCAACTCATGGTTGAAGGAGTGATGCAGAGAAATGAGGTTCGACTACACTGGGACTGGGGTCCATGTGGAGGAATAAGGGCCTATATAGGGGAGATGGCCTGCATCCATGCAGGAGGGTAACTACAGTCCTCAGTGAATGGTTTAAATGTTACATTGACCAGCATTTAAACTAGCTAAGTGGGGTGAAGAAAGGAAGCAGGGAGACATAAACTATCCCCCCCCCACAAGCTGAAGTAGTCAGAAGGGAGAACCCTAAGGGAGGGAAATTCCCAAGGGTACCTAACAACAAGAAAAACAAAACTGTAGAAATGAAGAGAGATGGACCTTGTACTCACAAATGCAGACAGTGTTGCAGATGTCACAGTGAATGGCCACTGGGGGACCAGTGATCACCAAACAGTGTGGTTCAATAAAAGCAATGTGGCAGAATTGAACCACACAACGCCGAAGGTCTTGGACTTCAGGAAGGCCAATTTTAAAAAGATGGGGGAATGCCTTGGGATTGCCTTTGAAGGGGGAGAAGACTTGGGTGGAGTGGAGAAACAGTAGGCAAAACTGAAAGAGGGGATAGTGAAGGTAACAATCCTCTGCATCAGGCAAGTAAGCAAAAGGAGGAGGAAAAAGAGACTGCTATGGTTCTCAAAAGAGGTGGCTGTGAAGGTAAGGGCAAAAAAGTTAGCATTCAGGAGGTATAAGGAGACTCAGAGGGAGGAAATGGAGGTGTATCAGGAGAATCATATGGAGGCAGGGAAAGCAATTAGAAGTGCAAAGGCGCAAATGGAGGAGAAAATAGCTGAGGCAGTAAAGAAAGGGGACAAGACATTTTTCAGCTATTTAAGTGAAAAGAGAAAGACCAGGGGAGGGATAGTACGTCTTAGGAGGGAATGGGGGAAGTGTGTGGAGGGGGAGCAGAAAAAAGCAGACATACTGAATAAATACTTGTTTCAGTGTTCGCAGAGGAAAGGGAAGATGAGAGGCCACAGATAAGTGCCAGGAGCATCAAAGGAAGGGTGGTGGACACTAGTTAATTTACAGAGGAGAGAGTCCTGAAGGAACTCGCAAATCTGAAGGTGGACAATAAAATGGGGCCAGATGGGGGGGCATCCATCCATCTTGAAGGACCTCAGAGAGGTGCTGGCTGCACCTCTGACACTCCTGTTCAACCACTCACTGGAGGCGAGAGTGGTTCCGGAGGACAGGAGGAGGGTAAATGTAGTTCCACTTCACAAAAGTGGTAGAGGGAAGAGGGTGGCAATTGCAGGTCAGTCAGTCTGACTTTGGTGGTGGGGAAACTAATGGAATCACTAGCGAAGGAAAGGATTGTGGAATATCTTGAATCCAGTGGCTTACAAGATCCGAGGCATATTGTAATCACTGGGGGAGGTCATGTCAAACAAATCTGATACATTTATTTGACTGAGTGACCAGGGAATTAGATCACAGTGGAGTGATGGATGTGGCCTACCTAGATTTCAGTAAGACCTTTGACACCATTCCACATAGGAGACTTGTAAACAAGTTGGGCAGCCTAGTAGTGGGTCCAAAAGTGGTAAACTTGGTAAGGAATTGGTTAGGGGACTGGAGACAGATGATGGTGGTAAATGGAGTTCACTCTGAGGAAGGGAGGGTGACTAGCAGGGTGCCACAGTGATCAGAACTGGGACCTGTCCTCTTTAATGCCTTAGTTAGTTACATTGTAGAGGGGCCAGAAGGGAAGGTATGCCCTGTAGTAGATGACACTAAAATCTGCAATAGGGTAGTGTGTGTGTGGAAAAAATGAATAGAGATCTAAGAAAGTTAGACAAGTGGTCAAGGGTGTAGCAGCTAAGTTTCAATGTGAAGAAGTGCAAAATCATGCACTTGGGGACACTGGGGGTAATCTTGTCTGATGACCTAAAGGTGGCCAGACAGTGTGACAAGACAGTGGGGAGAACTAGTTGGATGCTAGGATGCATAAGGAGGGGTATCACCTGCAGAAAGAGAGAGGTGATGATACCACTGTATAGATCATCACTGGTGAGACTTCAGCTAGAGTACTGTTTCCAGTTCTGGAGAACACATCTCCGGAAGGATATAGACAGAGTAGCAGTGATCCTTCTGGGACAACTAAAATGGTGCAGGTTCTGCATCAAAAGGAACAGACTAAAGGACGTCAGGACGTTTGTTAGGACAGACTAAAGGACGTCAACATGTACACCCTGGAGGAAAGCAGGGAGATGGGGGATATGATAGACTTTAAAATTACTCTTGGGTATAAATAAGGTTCAAGAGGGAAACATTTTTTAGAAAAAATGATGGTCAAGAACAAGGGGACAAGCTGTCCCATTGGCATAGCAGTTGGATTTCCGCTTGTGGCGCCAGTGACCCAGGCTCTGGAATGGACCTGGGAGCTGGAGGGCTGGCCGGGGAGAGAAGGCTTGAGCATCTGTAGACTGCTCACCTTCTCTCGCGGGGAGGGTGGAGTATGGACCCCGTGCTTGCTGACTGCTGGTGGAGGCTGGGAGTATGACAACAGGCTGGGTCCCAAAGACCTAGAAGGGGCATGGTGAATGTTGGCATATGCCTTGATGTTTGTGGCACACCACACTCCTGGGGAGCAAACAGGAAAAATGCTCCATGGCCAGCCAGATGATGGTTGACAGCCTCTGCTGTAGTCGAGTTCCTGATGCGACCCAAGTTTCACCTCAGCATCACCCAGGGCGAAATGTATAGTGTGCTGGCTGTCCCCCACTGGTATCTATCTCCCTTGAAGGAGGGGGATCCTTCCAGTGAAGGGACATGTTGGATTACCCCAGGGGGCTGCAATGTGGGGTGGAGGTGGCTGGTATTGGGGCAGGAGTGCCAGTGAGAGACCTAGGTGGCCCAAAGGAGTGGCCAACCAGGAGCAGAGGAAGGAGCCAAAAAAAAGAACAAGCAAAGGTGCTGCCTGTCTATGGCATGGGTGAGGCTAGGGTGCTCCACACCATGGGATTCAAACAGTGGTTGAAAAACTGGTGCAGAGCTCAGGAATTTGGCTTCATTGGGGACTGGGGGTCTACCTGGAGGGATGCAGACCTATACTGGTGTGATGGTCTGTATCTGTCCAGAAGGGAAACCAGGATCCTAGGTAATAGATTTAAATACTTCATTGGCAAGTATTTAAACTAGCCAAGGGGGGAAGCACTGGAAAGGAGCAGGGAAATCTTAGCCCCCCCCCAAAAAAAACCAGGGTACTGAGCGAGGTAGACACCAACATAGAGATGTCAATAGGGAGAAGTGCAGGGGTAAATGGAGAAAGTGACAAATGCAATAAGGACAGGGATGGGTCAAAAAGGGGTAAGGTCATCAAGAAATGGAGGGTAATGAGTACCAATGCCCGTAGTCTGGGCAACAAGCTCCCTTAACTGGTGGCCTTGATGGAAGAGGGATGCCTGGATATCATAGCAGTCGCAGAAACATGGTACACAGAGAACCATGACTGGGATGTTAACATACCAGGGTACACAACCTACAGGAGAGACAGGGAGGGCAGAAGAGGGGGGAGTAGCTGTCTATGTAAGGGAAGGGATTAAAGAAAATGACCAAAAGAGTAAACAGGGAGGAGAGGAGGCACTGTGGGTCCCCTTAGAGACTGGAAATGGCACCACAATCTGCACAGGGGTTGTATACAGACCCCCATGTCAGGGGTAGAGAATGGACAAGGATATGATAGAAGGCATACTTAGGATGGCAGAGAAAGGGGAGATACTGTTGATGGGGGATCTTAATATGCTAGATGTTAACTGGAGCACCTTTGCTGTTGCCACATCCAAAAGCAGGGACATTCTTGATGCCCTTCAGGTGGTATGCCTCAGACCGCTAGTTTTGAAACCTACTCATGAGGGAGCAATCTTAGACCTCATACTCTCAAATGGGGACATTGAGAGGATCTCAGATCTAGAAGTGGGTAGCCATTTGGGAACAAGTGACCACCAAACAGTGTGGTTCACGATAAACTCAGCTACAGAGTGAAGCCATACAAAAGTGAAGGTTCTGGACTTCAGGAGGGCTGACTTTGGCAAGATGGGAGAGTGCCTTGGAAAAGCACTAGCAAACAGGCTAGAAGGAGGGGTGGAGCAACAATGGGGAAATATCAAAACTGCCATCACAGAGGCAACAAGCCTTTTTGTGTGAAGCAAATAAACAAATCAAAATGAAAGAAAAAGCCACTATGGTTCTCAAAAAAAGTGGTGGTGAAGGTTAGGGAGAAAAAGATAGCATTTAGGAAGTATGAGGAAACACAGAAGAAGCAGGACAGAGAACTGTAATAGTTAAGGTAGAAGGAAGCATGGAGGGTAGTCAGAATAGCAAAGGCACAAACTGAGGAAAAGATAGCCAACTTGGTTAAAAAGGGGGATAAAACCTTTTATAGGAATATCAGGGAGCATAGAAAGACAGAGGGAGGGATGGTGAGGCTGACTAGAATGGATGGTGGGTGGGCAGAGAGTGACAGTGAAAAAGCAGGGATACTGAATGAAAATTTATGTTCAGTATTCACAAAAGAGGAAGTGGGGGGTGCCTAATCCAATTAACAGAAGCACTCTGGAGAGGGGGGTCGATCCCAGTCCTTTCACAGAAGAAAAGGTTCTGAAAGAACTCCTAAAACTGAAGGTGGACAAAGCAATGGAGTCAGATGGAATTCACCCCAGAATTCTAAAAGAATTAAGCAGAGAACTAGTGACACCACTGACTACCCTTTTTAACAAATCATGGGAGGATGGTGTGGTACCTGAGGACTGGAGGAACGCTGATGTGATTCCCCTTCACAAAAGTGGGACCAAGACAGGGGCAGGAAACTATAGACCTGTCAGTTTGACTTCTGTGGTAGGGAAAGTGATGGAATCACTTCTGAAGGAAAGAATTGTTGAATACCTAGAGGCCAGTGGGGCACAGGACCCAAGGCAGCATGGGTTCACAGTGGGAAGGTCCTCTCAGACAAATCTAATTGATTTGTTTGACTGGGTGACCAAAGTAGTAGACCAGGGAGGGGCTGTGGACATGGTCTACCAGACTTTAGCAAGGCATTTGACACAGTCCCACACAAAAGATTAGTAGTCAAATTAACCAGCCTGGGAGTGGGTCCCAGGGTGGTAGCCTGGGTAAAACATTGGCTGAACAACAGGACACAGAAGGTAATTGTAAATAGAGTCCACTCTGAAGAAAGAGGGGTTACTAGTGGGGTACCGCAGGATTCAGTATTGGGTCCAGTCCTTTTTAATGTCTTTATAAGTGACATTGCAGAGGGACTGGAAGGAAAAGTATGCCTCTTTGCAGATGACACAAAGATCTGCAACAGGGCTGATACACAAGGAGGTGTGGAAAGGATGAGAAGGGACTTGGCAAGGTTGGAGGAATGGTCAGAAGTATATCAGCTTGGATTCAATGCAAAGAAGTGCAAAGTAATGCACCTTGAAAACAAAAACCCAGGGGAAGATTACACAATCTGGGGGAGGTAGTAACAACAACAAAAATTTCAAGGGACCTAGGGGTAATCAAATCAGATGATCTTAAGGTTGGCAAGCAATGTGAGAAGGCGCTAGGGAGGGCTGGGGGGATACTGGGATGCATATGGAGAGGCAACATCAGCAGAAAACAGGAAGTTGTTATCCCCCTGTATAGACAGTTGGTGAGACCCCATCTGGAGTACTGCATCCAGTTCTGGAGACCCCACCTCTGCAAGGACACCCACCCCAGTCAGTTTCCACGCTCCTACCCCCTTCCCAGATATTTTCGTTGTTAAAAAATAATTTTGGTTTCTAGCACCATGCCAGGTGCTGACTACATAATTTTTTTAATGTGACAAAAGGCTCAGTTGAGGGATGAAGAGGTTAAGATTGACTGGTGCAGCTCAGCCTAGTGGCACAGAGGGCTGAGGCATTGTGTATCTTACTTGCCATCATGCCAGCTGCCTGGGATTGTAAATGCACCAGGATCACTCCAGGAATGGTTGGGTGAAGGAGGACTGGGCATTCTTAAAGAGCTCTAGTTCTGCTGGGAGAGGGGGACAGTGCATACCACTGCTTGGCTGCTACCTACTGGAGGATGGGTAGCTCAGAAGTGGTCTCCCACCTAGTTGGCTGGGAGAAAGTACAGAGGCATGCTTCATCTTCATGCACTATGTACACACCATTGCATGCATTCCAGACAATGTTGGAAGAAAACAGAAAAATCCTTGCTCCTGCAGGATGATGCAGATGATCCCACAGACCCTACACTTCTAACTGAGGCAACCTGTTACCCACAGAGGTCAAGAAGTAGAATGGTATGTCCCGGGTATGGTGGGGGTCAGTGCTGGATGTTACCTGCAGAAAGTGGTCAGTGAGACATCAGGAGATAAATAGAAGAAGGAAAAACAAAGATTTGCTGGGGTGGGAGAAGGGTGGTGGACACCTTTATTTGTAGCTTGCTACACCTCAATACCAAGGACCCAAAGTGTCTTTGACTGAAGTGTTGAAGACAAACCAAAGATAGAGACAGAACTGATGATGGGTAGAAATTGACAGTTTCCACGAATGCGTATCCTTAGGTTGCAGTCAGTGAATACACATAAGACCATGTAACAGCAGCTAATATGGTACTACCTGCTGACTACTAAGATCTTAGAGGCTCTGTTCAGAGAGTCCAAAGCTCCAGGAGTCTTACACATCTCCATAGGGAATGCGTATAGACACTTAAACACTAAAGTTACAGATTTCAACTGGATTCAGCATAACCACAGAACACTTTACAAGCTCTATGAAAGGGAAGCATAGATGGTTCTTCCTCTTGCCTGCACCCCATGGCCAGCGGTGTTCCCAGACATACAGTATGCACATTTTGCTCATACCAATGTCTGTCCACAGTGTGAGATAGCTGTTCCACATAAGGAACATTGGTCCTGCCATTATGCAAGCTGAGGGGCTACAGTAACCTTAGCCCAAATGCAGCTGTGCAAACCATCTACAGACCTATATTGTTACACCCTATAAAAGGTAAACCACCATACCCCACCACCCTTACACATTTCATTCATTTTGTTTCATTTATTAGTTTTACTAGGAAAATGGATTGGGTCTGAAGACCATTTTTCAACCACGCCTGGGGAAGGGAATTACAAAGGATACAAACATAATAACAAACACAGTTTCTTAAATTTGATCATACTAACAATTAAAATAATATAAACTTCATTCATTCATAAAATAATAAAAATCATACAATATGTACAATATCACACTTAATCGATGTCACCCTAAAATGCAGATAGCATCATGTAACCCCGGCACATTTACAGCTGGAGACACTATCCAAATAATTCTACAAAGATCTTTTAAAAACACCTCATTTATTTTGTACGTCCAATTTAGCAATTTATTTATCAATTTTGGGACATAATTAGTCAAAGAGTGCTCAACAATTTTAGTACTTATTTTTTGTTCTATAAGTAATTTAGTTGATGACTCCCTAAGTGCTCTTACAGAAGTTGTGCATTGTAAATACACTGACAGAGCAGAGGGAGTACTCCAGAGGATGTCTGTTACTGACATCAATGACTGCTGCCACTCTTTACGCTACACAGGGTCTAGAAAATATTGCAATATACTGTTTAGTCTTTTGATTTGTAGCATTCAGTTGAGAGAGGAGTACATCAACTAGGCATAATGCAGACTGACTGCATGAAAAGAGCCCTGCAAAGGTTTTTTTTTGTTATTTGTTTAATTGGGGGTAGGCTTTTGGGCACAAAGTGGCCATTTCCAAAGGTAACCATGTTACTAACCAAAAAAATGAAACAATATTGTATTTCTGCATTTATCTGTACATTTGTCAAAAAATAAAAACATTAAATGTTATTATTTATTTCAATTACTGTGAGGCTATTCCAATACAATTAGTTTTCAGATCACATAAATCACATAAAGGCGAACACGCAAGTCACATTCTGGGGCAGTAGGTTGCAGTCTTCAGCAGCCCTGTAAATGAAAGATGTTTGGCCCTGAGATTGCCTTTCAACAAGGTAAAACTGCCCTTTTCATCTCAGTGGATCTAACATTTTAAATGTTATGACATGGAACCAGGAAGCTGCCCATTTGTATAGGGACTTCATTATGCAGCATTTTCCATCTTCACGTACTGTCAAAGTGCTATTTTTTCAACTCAAAGGAACCAGTTCAGTTAACTGGTGTAAATCAGTGGTGCATATCATTCATTGCCACCTAAACAATATGACAGGCTCATTCAGTGCAGTCCTCAGCCTTGACAACTCACTGTTCAATGCCCTTGCATATACTACAATCCCGTATCAGATTATTCAGAGTACAGAGTTTGACAGTGTCACTTTTCAGGGTTCCTGAGTAAAATTGTTTCTATTCTTATAAAGTAAGCCCAGCTGAACAGTTGTTGATTTAATCAGATAATGTATATGATCACAGTATGTCAGTGCAGTGTCGAGGTATAGGTCCAAGTATTTAAAAGAGTACACCTATTCTATCAGATCTCCCCCAAGGATAACAATTGTTTAGTCTGAGTATTCAGTTTTCATTTATAGCCAAATATAATGGAATTTATTTCATTAACATTCGTGATTAATTTGTTCAAAATCCACATTTGGTTATTTGTTTAACTTCTCTTGGAGGAGGTTAGATAGAGCTGCTATTACAGTATGCTGTGTTTGAAAGACTAACAGCTTAAAAGGGCAAGAGACTTGTAAGGGTTTGATTAGAAATGTAAGGTTTTGGAAACTTAGTTGTCTGAAACAAAGAACAAGACACGTAGTCTAACTGATGTGCAGTTAGCTGTTAGGGACCTCTTTTCTATTGTTTTTCATGTCTTGGCTTTGTGCCCAAGAAAAATAAAAACAAACATTTTTTTTCTAAGAATTTGTCCAGCTTGTCTACAGTGAGTGAGATCTGTATGCTCAGCATTGCTGCAGAGACTTGAGTGACTTGATGTCATAATAAATATAATTTAAATCTAGTATCAGAAATATTCCTTTGAGGAACCAGGCTTGGGTCCCTTTATGGCCACTTAAGCAAGTGTGAGTGCACCGTAGCTGCTGCTGGTAGGGTAGGGTAGGACTAGTCAGCTGACTCCCACCACTTTAGTTAGCTGATTTTTCTGCTCTCTGTGTGTGTACAACTATCTACTCAAGACATTTTTCTAAGTTTGTGGCAGTGTGCACAAGAAGAAATAATAATAAAAAAAAATTCTGAGAATTTAGTCAGACTTTGATTATAGTGAGTGAGATTTGTCAGTTTAGCTTAGCATTGCTACAGTGACTTGGGTGACTTGATTTCATAATAAATATAATCTAAAAATTTAATATCGTACATCTCATGTGAGGATCCCAGGCTTGGGTCCCTCCACATCCACTTAAGAAAGTGCACTGTAGCTGGAAGGGTGGGACTAGTCAGCTGACTCCCACCACTTCAATTAGCTGCTTTTCAATCAATCAATCAATCAATCAATCTTTATTTAACCAGGTGGAACACCATTGAGAAGAACTCACTTCTAAGGTGGACCTAGACAAAAATGACAACAAGCATGTAGATGCAGAGCATACAAGACATAAATATATGCAAGAGGATACAGTAAATAATAAGTCTGTTCTGTGTGAGCACAGTTATGCATGCAAGACATTTTTTCTATACTTGTGGATATGTGCCCAAGAAGAAATTTAAAGAAATATATTTTTTTCCTGAGAATTTAGTCAGGCTTGACTATTAGTGAGTGAGACTTGTCAGCTCAGCATTGCTGAATGATGTCTGCAGGGAGGGCTGCAGGCTGCATGCCATGCTGGGGCAGGGCACAAAGTGGGAGTGAGTGAATCAGGGGAAGTTATGGTACATAGGAATTAGGCCCAGTCCTTGCTTACACAGAAGGAGGGGTCTTGAATACAGGCCAAGGAGTCAACTTATCCATCTGGGGTGGGCTAAGTGGAGGTTGATTGCTGGAATCTAAGGATAATGAAAAGGGAGGAAGCATAGTTGCCAGGGAAGATGTGGCACCCAAAGAGTGGGGGGGGGCAAGGGATGGCATGGAGGAAGGTTGATAGGGGAGAGGTACTAGATGGAGGTATCAGGATGGTGGTGGGAGGGTGATCAGATGTAACAGGTGTGGGACCACCATCTTTCTGGGAGCAATGTTGGGTTCTGGGGGATGTCTAGTCTGTAGGCAGCTTGGACAACTTAGGGAACAAATATAGAGGCTGAGATGGGAACTGGGAAGGAGGAAGGGGAGATGTTGGGGGGATGTGCAGTGGAGGATGCATATGGGTATGCCACCTCCAGGCAGTACCCTGGGTGGACTAATGACAGAATCAAGGGAGACAGTGCTGGGTCAAGGAACATCATCACCATGGGACCAAGGGGGAATGGGATGGGGAGATGACAGGTAGTAAGGGGTAGCTCTAAAGGGGAGGAGAATCAGGGCAAGGAGGGAGGAGAGAAGAGCAGGGAGAGGAAGCAGAAGGCAATTCAAATAAGGGGAGGGGGGCCTCGAACAGATTCACAGTATTAGAGAATTTGGATGATTGAAGGGAAAGGGGGTGATCATGGAGCAGTGAGGAGCAGAGGCCAAGTAAGGAGACAGGGGTCAGGTGAGAAAAGTAAGGGCAGAGGATACGAATTGTGACAGGGATGGGAGGTAGGTGGGACAGAAGGAGTGAAGGACAAGATGGGCACGGTAAGTGGGGATAGGGAGGGGCTGCATGGGGAAGAAATGGCAGAGAGGGAGAGTCAGGAAGTGGGGGAGAGGGTTGTAATATTGGGGGACTCAATATGAAGGGACTGTGATGGGGTGGCAAGAATACAAGAAAATGCAGTAGGAAGCTGGAGTGTATGCCAGGCATAATGGCAGGGAGGGTGGGAGCAATTATACCAAAGTGTGTGAAGCAGGACCTGGGGAAGCCTCACAGTGTGGTATATTTGGGCACCAACGATCTGGCAGGGTGTGAGGTGAAGGTGGTGTAAGAAAATTTCATGGAGGTGAGAAAGATCTGCAGTGGGGTAGGAAAATCTGTAACATTCTCTGAGGTACTGCCAGTCCCAAGGGCCAGTACTGTTAGGAAGCAGAGGAGAAAATATTTCAACCCATGGCTGGGAGGGTGGTGTGAGACCAATGGGTATGGGCTGGGTGGAGAGTGGGGCAGGATGTGGGAGTGTAAAGACCAATATGCACCACACAGGCTGCATTTAAGTAAGGAGGACACAAGGGTCCTGAAGGACAAACTAGAGGGATGCATGACAGATAAACTGCATTTAAGCTGAAGGGGGGGCACCGGAGCAAGACACTCGGCACCAGATGAGAGGGCCTCAGGGCTGTCCACCCAGTAGGTAATCACACGGAAAGGAGGGGGCAAGGGGGAGTTAGAAGGGTTGGAGAAAGGGTAGAGACACAAAAAGATGTCGGAGAGCAAAGATGTAGTGAGGTTGCACTAGAAGGTGGTGTCCTTGAATGGAAGGAGTCTGACTAACAAATCAGCAGACCTACAGGCACTGATGGCAGAAGGCAAGGTAGATATACCTGCCATCACAGAGACATGGGCAACCCAATACCATGACTGGACCTCGAGATCCCTGGGTAGCAGTTGCACAGGAAGGATAGAGAAAAGGGGAGGGGTGGTGGAGTGGTGTTATAAATAAGGGAAGGGATAATATGCACCAGGGGGGAGGGGAAGCAGGGCGGGACTGATGCCATATGGGTAATGCTCCAGAACACCAAAGGGAGAAAGATTCAATTGGGGGTGGTGTACAGTCCACCTTCACAGGGCACAGAACTGGACAGAGAGCTAGGTGACCAGATCAGAAGGGTAGGAGGGAGACAGAACATCATAATAACAGGTGACTTCCACCTACCTGGAGTTAAATGGATCACCCCGGCTACTTCTTGTCATAGAGAGCAGGCCCTCCTGGATGCTATCCAGGAGTGTTTCCTAACACAGGGAGTTACAGAGCTAACTAGGGAGGAGGCCATACTGGACCTAGTGTTGTAATAAGGTGAACTTGTCCAGGAGGTAGAAGTGAGGGACCCCCTTGTGGGCAGTGACCACTTCACAGTGTGGTTTTACATAAACATGGGAAAGAAAGCTGCCAAGAGGGAAGACTTCGATAGGATGGGTGACATACTAGTTGGGTACCTTGCAAAGTGCCGATTGGAGATGGACATGTATCAGAAATGGTCCATCCTTAAGATTGGGTTAAACGAGGCTACAAACACTTGCACAAAGGCTCATTAAAAGAACTCCAGGACCAAGAGACCCAGCTGGTTTAGCAAGAATGTGGCAGAGAAAGTGAGGGAAAAGAGGACTGCATTCCAGAGGTACATGTGTACCTTGAGGGAGGAGGAGGAGGACAGAGAGGTCTACGTAGAGAAAGCTTGAGAGGCAGGGTGAGATGTCTGGACAGCAAAAGCTGCAAAAGAACTTCGACTGGTGCAGGGGATTAAGGAAGGGGAAAATGATTTCTTCCAGTACATAAAGTAAAAAGGAAGCAGAAGGGATGGGATTGTTAGGATAAAGAGGAAAGGAGGATGGCTGAAAATGGTGAGAATCAGGCGGAGGCACTAAACGAGTACTTTTGCTCTGTCTTCACTAGGGAATAGGACGGACCTTTGCCACAGGGGAATGCTGGGGGAAGAATTGGGAGTGGGAAGGAATCTGAAGGTGCGATTGGGCTTGACAAGTTCTTAAAGGGTCTTAGGGACCTTTGGGTGGACAAGGCACTTGGCATGCATGGAGTGCACACAAGGGTCTTGAGGGAGCTGGTGAAGGTACTAACAGTACCCCTGTTGGACCTATTTAATACATCTCTGGAGAAGGGGTGCATGCCACAGGACTGGAGGACAGCACATGTGGTACCACTCCATAAGAGTGGTCCCAGGGATGAGCAGACCAACTACAGGCCGTTCAGCCTAACCTCCATAGTGGGCAAGTTAATGGATACCAGTCCAAAGGAAAAGCTGGTGTCCTTCCTTAAGGTAAATGATCTCCAGGATGACAGGGAACATGGGTTTCTCAGGGGGAGATCCTGCCAAACAAACATGATAGACTTCTTTGACTGGGTTACAATGGCATTGGACAGGGAGCAGGCAGTGGATGTCCTATACATGGACTTCAACAAGGTGTTTGATTATGTGCCACATGGCAGGCTGATCAGCAAGCTGAGTAACCTAGGAAAAGGGGACAAACTGCTAGAGTTGGTCAGGAGCTAGCTGCAGAACAGGAATCAGTGAATGGTGGTAGGAGGGGAACTAACCAAACCTAGACCTGTAACCAGCAGGATCCTACAGTGCTCAGTACTCGGACCTTTGCCATTCAACATCTTTATTGCAGACATAACAGAAAGGGTCAAAAGTAAAATCTGCCTATTTGCAAATGATACTAAGTTCTGTGGGAGGGTGAACACAGAGGAGGGGATACTGAAGCTAAGGTAGGATCTGACTAGGCTAGAGAAATGGTCAGGTATCTGGCAGTTGGGATTCAGTGCTAAGAAATTTAAGATCATGTACCTGGGAGCTAGAAACCCAGGGCCAGACACTGATTAGGGGGCCTACAGGTCACCACCTCAGAGGAGGAAAAGTATCTTGGAACGTTTGTCAGGGGTGGCATGAAACACAGCGCAGTACCATAAGGCAGCATCCAAAACTAATAAAATGCTGGGCTGCATTGCCAGAGGAATCACCTCTAGGAGGGAAGAAGTTAACTGCCACTGTACAGGACACTGGTGCGACCACACCTAGAATACTGTGTTCAGTTCTGGTGCCCTTATCAGAAGAAGGACATCAAGCTATTGGAAGTGGTTCAGCACAGGGCAACCAAAATGATCCAGGGCATGGGGGTAAAAATATATGAGGGGAGACTGAGGGAGCTCAATTTGTATTCCCTGGAGGACAAAGGGGAAAGGGGGACATGATAGAAACCTTCAAGTACCTAAAGAGTATAAAAAGGGTTGAAACAGAGGACATCTTCACTTTAAGAGGGAAGGGTACAACAAGGGGGTATAGACCAAAACTAGTGGGAGGTAGATTTAAAAAGGAACCGAAAAGACTTTTTCACTGAAAGGGTGGTATCAGTGTGAAATGAGATGCTGGAGGAGGTAATAGCAGCGAATCGGTGGCCAGTTTTAAGGAGGTGGTGGGACAGGGTTAAAAATAAATTTAGAATAGGAGGAATCAGCACTAAGAACTGGAAGGGGAGGAGAAATGGGGTGGGGGTGGATGACCCTGGGAGGGATGGGGAGGGAAGGCTGCTCCAGGGAACTAATCTGAGCTGCACAGTCGAGCAGACTTGATAGTCCTGTTTCTGCTGGCAATTTCATATGTTTGCATGTTAATACATCTTCCTGTGAGGAAAACAACTTGAGCAGACAGAGGATATAGTATCAGAAAAAGTAGCTGGTCCAGCAGCCCCAGCAAAGCTGCAGCGGGTGTAGAGCAGCAAGCAGCAGGTGAGGGTTAGTGTACTGCAGGGCGATACTCAGAAAATATTTGCTATACAAAATTCAGTTTTACCACATCAAAGCCTGCAGTCTCCATCAGCAGCAGTATGGTGTCGGCTGACACCAGGTGTAATGACAGTTAATAAAAATTAAGAGGTTGTAGACATTCTCTACATGCAATATGTGTGTTAAAGGGACACTGTCAGAATTTGGGACAATTTTTAGGGGCTTTAAGTGAAGGTGTGTGGAGTACGATATCCTAAAGTAAAATGCAAATATGCCTTTAATTTTATGTCAAAGTGCTTCATTTTTAAAATTTTTGTTAAAATGACAATCTGGGCAGACTGTCGGATATCTTGGTGCCGCACGTTCACTCACTGCAACAGCGTGGAACCGAGAGGAAACTTATGCATAAATGAGTTACACATTTTCGGTAACATGTGAGTGAAATATATTGTCTGATACAGTTGGCAACAAAGAATAAGATCAACCTAGTTATAACCTGAAACAATCGTTGTAAAGATCTGTATTTTGTGTCCAAAAACCGAAGCCACGAGTCCACACATGCGCATTAGCACCTCTGCCAATGCGCATGAATGGACTCACGGCTTCAGATTTTGGACATAAACACTCACCACTCAACACTCAACACTCACCACTATCACACTCTCCCAGAGCTGCCCCCACCCCAGACATTCCCTCACCGTGGTCCATCTCTCCTACTGAGCTCCCTCAGTCCGAGCAATCACTACTCACACTGTCACACAACACACACGCAGTCACATAGACAAGCAACTAACTACTTATAAAGGTAAGAAAAATACAATTTATAGAAAGAAAAAATTAAGTAAAAAAGAGTACAGACAGAAAAGACAAAAAAATGTAGCTTTTAAAAAAGCTGTTGGGTCTAAATCAAAGTTTAAATCTCCTCTTCGCTCTGATCTCAAAGTATCAGCAGTCACAAAACACACTCCTCTCTCTCTCTCTCTCTCTCTCTCTCTCTGCACAGAAGAAAGTAAAAGTGTCGGCTTGTATGACTCACTTCCTTCCTGCCTAGCTAAAGAGCATGTGACTTACAGTAGTGTAAGCCATGTGATGTGTGGGGGGGGGGGGCTGCCAAATCTGAAACACGAAATGGATCACTTAGAAACATAATGAGGAACGCGAAGTCCATTAAAAACAATGACATTGCCTTACTTCACTTTGCTATTCTGCCTTAACGTGACGTGGTAATGACAAGGCGGAGTGAGCACATTGCATTGCCCACCTCGTGTAGTGGAGTGGCAATGAGAAGTGCCCACTTTGCATTCACTTCACCGGTAGAATTTAAATTCGCTGCATCTCTAGTAGGAGATGCCTTTGCTAGGTGCTAGAGATAGTAGACACTTTGAGATTCCTGTATTAAATGGTTCTTTAGGTTCTTTTTGAAGGTCCACAGAGTGGGCAGGCTAATAATGTTCTCACGGAGGGAGCTGAACCACAACGGTGCCTGATAGGCAAAGGATCTTTATCCTTAAGATGTCCGACATTTTGAAGTCAGGAAGGACTGCAGTTCTGAATTTCGGGTGGGCCTGGGATTAGTGCTGTGAACTAGGAGTTGTTGGACCCTAGTCAGGAGCTGACCAGGGCAGATCTTTTTGGCCAGGAGGCAGGATTGATATTTTAAGTGACCAAAGAGCATTAACCAGTGAGCCTTTGCATGGAGATTGCAGGTATGGCTTAGTCAGTGTGTCCCTAAGGTGAGCCTGTAGGCATTGTTAAGGGCAGTTTTTATGTTAGAGGGCAGTATCTGTGGCAGAGCCATATATCGGCAGTCCATAGTCCACTAGGGAACCCACAGAACTCTGGAGCACTATGCTGAGGACTTCAGGGGTCAGGCTCTGCCTATGGCAATAAAGTAGCCCTAAGCATTTGTTGATTGCTTTAACTGTGATATCTATGTGGAAGGCATAGGAGAACAAGCTGTCAAAAGTGATTCCGAGATATTTGAAGTGATGAACATGTTCAAGAGGAACACTACCCCTTTTCACATATTGATAGTGGGTAGTTTTTGTGCTTGTTCTTAAGGCTGGTGAACAGCGTGGTTTTTGTTTTTTTGTAGTTCATTATCCATTTATGATTTTTGAACCATGACTCAGCACTGGTGAAGTCACGTTGTAGCTGTTGCTCAACAGCAGTGGGGTCAGAGCCATTAGAAAAGATAACTGCATCATCCACATGGAGGAGGATACGGCACTGACTGGCTAGGTAGAGGCAATTCAGAAATAGACTAAAGAGGAGGGGGCCCAGTATTGACCCCTGTGGAATGCCTGAGCAGACAGGCTTGGTGTCAGAGAGAAAGGTATCTATCCTGACTTGCTGTGAACGGCAGTGTAGATAGCTGCGGAATCATGCAGCCGCCTCAGGGGCAAGGCCTATGGCAGTGAGTTAGTCAACTAGAAGGGCATGGTTGACTGTGTCAAAGGTCTTTGTTAGGTCAATATTGATAGCCCCGACTAGCTGGCCAAGATCGAGGGATTTGTGGATGAAGCCTGTGTATTCCAGGAGGGCTGTAGTGATGCTATGCCCATCCCTAAAGCCATGTTGCTCTGCACATAGGAGCATGTGCTTGTCCAGATAATCGACAAGTTGGTCTGCAACAATTTGTTCAAGGGCTTTCAAGAGTGGTGGTAGTATAGAGATGGGTCTATAGTTCCGGGGCAGGGCACGATTCCCACTCTTGTACACAGGGGTGACCACTGCAGCTTTGCATTTTTGGGGGAATACTGCTAGACTGAGCAAGAGGTTAAGGATATGGGTGAAAGGGGACAGGATTTCTTCGAGTGAGAGTGAGATTAGTTTCAGGTCGAGGTTATCCACACTAAATCTCCCCTTCCCAAACACTTTGCACAGATATTTCCAGGTTCCTCTGAAGGTAATAGTCTTGAAGCGAAAGGGGGGATGTGATGGGGATTGTGTGGGTGCAGCAGGGATGGTGGGGGAGAAGAAGTCAGCGGGGAGAACATGCTGCAAGTCAGTGAAGGCATTATTAAAGGTGTTGGCGATAGATTTAAGGTCAAGGATGGGGGAACCATCAACGCAGAGCATGGTAGGGGCCGTTTTGGGTTCTCACCTGGTGATCTCATTTAGGTTAGCCCAGAATTTGCACCTGTCATTCCAGTTCTTGGTTAGGACATCTTTATAGTATATGTTTTTGGCTAATCGGATGGTCCTGGTACAGTTGTTCCTCCATGTTTGTAGTTCAGGATATCAGCCTGCTTGCCAGTGGCCCTAGCTATATGCCAGAGGTGGTCTCTATTTTTCATTAGTTCAAGGGTATCAGGGCTCATCTAGGGGTTACTAAGTATACTACTTTCAGCAGCCTCTCAACCTCTTTGCGATCTTGAGCTGTTGGTCGCATCCCCATAATAATACTAGTAAAAATGACCCCACTGATGTTACTGTATCTTATAATCACACTACCACCACTCCTCTTGTCCATGGCTACAGTACTCCAAAAGAAAGCAACCCCTCCCTACTTTGCATAACAGAATTACTACTACTGTAATCTCTTGATACTTCCTGCCCCCTGCTTTGACCCCTCCCCAGTGCTTCTAAGTAGGATCTGGATACACTTGGTTGCCTTTGTACATAAGAAATGCCACCTACACCTACATGCCTATGTCTCTTTCATGCGCCACAAGCTCTGGTACTTTCTCCTACTTGCTATCCTGCTCTCAGGCAATGTCCAATTATATCCAGGACCAACTAATGATCTACTTGACACTGTTACCAATGCCAAAGATCTTATCATAGCTCATCACAACATTAGGAGTCTTGCTCACAATCTTACTGAGCTTAAATCCTGGACCACTCTGTACAAGCCTGATATTATATGTCTAACCGAGACATGGCTAAAACCTTCCATAGCTGATTCTCTATGCCCCCTTCCCCACTATAACTTTCTGAGACTTGACAGAGCTACACTCAAAAGAGGGGGTGGAACAGATGTCTACTTTAGGGATCACCTTAATGTCTCTGCAGTAAAGACATCTGCCCTGTGCCACTGTGAGGCACTTTATGTCCTGCTTACTCCCGGTACTAAAAAACTTCACATCGTGTGTGTCTACAATCCCCCAACAAATGGGCAAGTCGGGCTAGATGAGCTACTGGAACAAATAGCATGCCTTGGGGGATGAAACGAGGTCCTTATACTTGGGTACCTAAACATACATTGGCTGGGCAGTAACTAAACAACAATAATGACCAAGTTACAGAGCTATAACCTGCACCAGCTTATAGGTGAACCTACCAGAAATGCCCGTCGCTCCAACACGCTACTGGACTGGATAATGACCAATTACCCTGAAAATGTAATTGCCTCTGGAGTACTACCAGATGCCATCACTGATCACTCCCCAATGTATTGTATCTGGGGAAAAGGCAGGCCTACCTAGATGGGACCTCACTTCGTTACCTTCCGCAACTATTCAAATTTTGACTCTCAGCTTTTCCTGAACGACATTGTCTCTACAGATTGGTCCCCCATTCTCTTATCCAATGATGCTTAGACTGCCCTGGGCTTGCTCTTGAAACACTTCCTAGTGCTACAGGATAAGCACTGCAAACTCATAACCCATAGGGTAAAAAATAGGCAAACCCTTTGGTTGAAAGCTGACCTACTAGCTAAATTTAAGCTTAGGGACAAAAGCTGGCTCCGTTATAAAAGCTCTAGGCTAGCCTCCAACCTCAATAACTACAGGACTCTGCGAAGTGCCTGCAAAAAGGACATCAAAAAAGCCAAAAGCTTGTACTGCAAAGACTTACTGACCAACTCCTATGGTGACCCCAAAATGTTTTGGCCACATATTAAATTCTTTCTTGGCTCTAATCTGGCATCCACCCTTAATGACATGACATTTGATGGGGTACAATCCCAGAACCATTGCAAACTTTTTCAACTTTAAATTTTCAGACTTAACCAACTATACCTCCTCTTTCCCTGCCCTGCCCAAGTGTATCTACCCAACCTATTACAAATGGTCCCAATTTCTTTTTCAAAGCAGTCACAAAATGTGAAGTGCTTAGATTGCTAAACAGCAACTTGGACTGCACAACATTCGGCTCAGACAATCTAGAGCCCAGGCTCCTTAAGGTTGCAGCCCCTTTCATCGCTGCTCCCCAGCCAGGATTTTCACGCTCTCCCTATGCCAGGGCTACATTCCTGACATATGGAAAACAGCTAGGATTATTCCAGTCTTTAAAAAAGGAGATCGTAAAGACCCCTCTAACTATAGGCCCTTTGCCATCCTGTCTGGCCTAAATAAAATACTTGAGAAAATTGTAGCTGCCCAGACAATTGACTTCTTACAGGAGTATGATCTACTCACTACTGCCCAGCATAGCTTTCGCAAAGGCCATAGCACCACTACTGCCCTCCTCAAATTCACGTTAGATACTCAAGTGGCTATGGACTCCAGCCTCCTTACTGGTGCTATTTTCATTGACATGACTAAGGCATTTGACCTAGTTGATCACTCCATCCTTCTAGCCACCCTGGGATCACTGGGTTTCTCAACTAATGTTGTTAGATGGTTTGGGAACTACCTAGCTGATAGGTCTCAAATTGTGAAATATAACTCTACCCTCTTGGACAAAACCACCATAAATATCGGGGTGCTGCAAGACTCCATCCTTGGGCCCTTACTTTTCTCTCTTTTCATAAACAACATCTCCGCTGACCTCCACAGAACAGCCTCCCTGCTATATGCTGATGACATTATGCTGTATGCTAGTGCTAAAAGCATTGATGACATAAACAAACGACTCTCTCTTGACTTCCATCTAATTTAAAAGTGGCTATTTACTCACATACTTGTACTAAACAAGTCTAAAACCCAAGCTATGCTCTTTGGATCAATCGTGAAGCTAAAGCATACCCATCCAAAATTTAAAGTCACCTCATTAAATGGCTCAATAGTTGGGGTAGTAACCTTGTTTAAATATCTGGGCATCACCCTTGATCTATCGCTAAATTTCGACTCTCACATCAATCTGACTTGCAAACTGGTACATGCCAAACTTGGAATAGCTAACTGAACTAGCTATATGCTCACTCCCTCAGCAAGGCTTGCCATTTCCCATGGCATACTCCTATCTTCACTTACCTACGGTGCTTCAACATACATTTCTGCATGCAAATCGATCCTTAGGAAATGTGATGTTACCTATAACAACATCTGTCACTATGCCTCCTCCTCACATCAGCTGAAACACCACTGTCTCCTCTATTCTGATCTGGGATGGCTTCCTCCCACAGAACTAAGGCTACATGCTTATGGCTCTATCATTGACAGTATGGTCCGTCTACAAATCCCTAAATCCATGGTAGGCCTTTTCCAAAACCTGACACCATGTTATGGATTGTGTTCCACTGACCAGGCCACTGTTTTCATCCCCAGACACTGCACCACTAAAGGTGCTGGTGCTTTCGCCTACCATGCCCCCAAATACTGGAACTCCCTTCCACTAACCTTATGCCAATCAACATCCCGTGCATCTTTTAAAAAAGGACTACGCACTTATCTTGAAACTTCCCACAAATGCCCCTGTTTCAAACCCCCCTAGCTCTTCTCATTCCAGCCTTATCTCTCCTTATCTACCCCCTACACACAATGCACTTCTCCTTTACCTCCCCTTTTCCAAGTCTCTAATTTCTTCGCTTACTATATCCCTCCCCTAAGCTAACTTTTCAATCCCTTATTAGTATTGAAAATATTATTTCATGTTTTTCTTCCTCACAGCAAACTGTGGTGGAATTTTAGTTACTGTGTAACACTATGTAGTTTTTTTTTTCCGTTTTCCCACAGTGACCATGACCTCCTTGTGCTCATTTTTTGCAACCTGCTTGTAAACTGTTGTAATGATTTTAGTTGTACTTGTATTTGGTATGTCATCCCTGTATTGTTGCTTTGTATTCTGCAGGGTCATGCCTGAAAATAGTCATTGCTATGGCTAGTGCACGTACCCGGTTAACAAAAACTAAATAAATAAATAAAAAAAGTAGCCTTTGATCTTCCATTTTTTTATGGGAGCATAGGTGTCACAGATTGTATTGAAGAGGAGGATGAAATGGTCGAGTGCGTCATCAATGTCGGAAGCCTCAAAAACTGAGGACCAGTCAGAATTGAGGAGATCCATTTTGAAGTGGCCAGCGTGACCAGGTTTGAGAACCCTGCTGGTGAGTGTTCTAGGAGGTGGTTTGGAGAAATTATTAGCACAACTGAACATGACAAGGGAGTGGTCTCTGATGTTGTCCGGGAGGACGGAGGCATTAGAGGTATGATCAGGCCGGTTGCTGAGCACCCAGTCAATCAAAATACTAGTGCACATCCTGTAGTTAGCCCTAGTGGGTGTTTCAATGAGCTGGGTAAAGTGGATAGCCTGAATTGCATCCTTGAATTAGTTAGCTTCAGGGGCAAGTCAATTAATATTGAAATCACCTAAGACTATAACCTCAGAGCTTAGGGTTAGGCTTCCAAGACAGTCTATGACAACATGGAGACCTTGGGCTGAGTTCTTTGGGGGGATGTAGACAGATAGAATTATGACAGTTTTGTTGTGGACCCCAAGAAGAACCTTAGTGGCAAGGGTCTGAGCAAACGACCCTAGGCTGGGTAAATTCAGGATGATGCCCTGAAGGTTGTCCTTAAGGTTGATTGCATAGCCACCACCTCTTTTAGATTTACAATCATGCCTGAAGATCAAATAGCCCAGCAGACAGATGGCTCCATTGGGGATCTTGGGAGTGAGCCATGTCTCCACCACAGACAGTACATCTGGATTATGTAGGGCTACCCAGGCTTGAAGGTTGTCAAACTTTGCTGTCAGGCTGCGGATGTTTAGGGACGCAAAGGTTAAGGTGCCTGGTTTCAGTGCACTCAACCCCTGATATAGAGGGGGGCCAGGATTAGGGTGGATGTCACCTGAAAGCAGTAGTAACAGGAGTACCAATCTGACCAGGTAACTTTTAAAGCATTTATCTAGTTTATTTAGTGTTAAAATGCTACCAAAAATGTATAACTTGATCATGCACAAGTTTCCCCTTGGCTCCGCGCTACTGCAGTGAGTGAACGCACTACACTGAGATTTCCAACTGTCCTCCCAAAATGTCAGTTTAGCAAAAATTTAAAAAATCAAGCACTTCAGGATAAATTTAAAGGTACATTTACATTTACCTTTAGGACTTCATACTCCACACACCTTCACTTGCAGTCCTTAAAATTTGTCCAGAATCCTGACAGTATCCCATTAATAAAAGTGTGCATACGAACATACAATATGCCAGCAGAAACAGGCCTCACAGTCTATCGAGTCTGCTTGAATGTGCAGCAAGCCCCTCAACTTGCAGCTACCCCACCTCCCTCCCCCTTAACAACCCCACAGTCCGTCCCAACCCCTCTTAAATCCCCCCACTGTTCTACTTGATACCACTTCCTTGAGCAGAGTATTCCATTTGTCTACCACCCTTTCTGTGAAAAAGTGTCTCTGGATTTCCCTCCTTAATCCCCCCTTCAATCTCAGTCTCTCAAAACTCTCATGTCCCTCCCCCTTCTAATCTGAAGAATCTCTTCTGTGTTAGTCTTGTTTATTCCCTTTAAGTATTTAAAGGTTTCAATCATATCCCCACTATCCCTCCTCTCCTCAAGGGAATACATGCTCAGCTCTCCCAGCCTCTCCTCATGGGATTTTCCCTCCAGTCCCTGGATCATCTTCGTTGCCTTATGCTGCACCCCCTACAGCAATCTAATGCCCTTCTTCAGGAATGGACCCCAGTAGAGCATGCAGTATTCCAGGGGTGGTTTGATCAGTGATCTGTACAGGGGAAGGATCACCTCCCTGTCCCTGGAGGAGATTTCCCTCTCTATGCACCCCAGCATCCTGTCTGCATTTGCAGCTGCTTTACTGCACTGATCTGAGTGGTTCATACTCCCTGTTATTAATACCCCTAGATCCTTTTCCTCCACGGTGTAACTATAAGAGGAATCCTAGAGGTCAGGGTGGAGACAAGGGGCTCAATTTTCAGAGCCCCATTAGATCAGTGCATCTTGTGCCTTTTACCCTAACTGCAGCAAACTCTGTTGCACCAGGGACCCTATGCCCAATTTTGTAAAAGTCCTGGCAACAAACTCCCTGAGTTTTCTGCAAGTCATCCTGTATGCCAAAGAACTGGCACACAATTGGGGAATGCTGCCGACTGTGGGCATTTCAGAGATGGCTGTTGTGGGGGGGCACACCAGCTGCTGGCTGGGTCCATGGAGGGCAGACCAGGCAGGTTGGTGGGTGGGGGGGGCAGACTCCAGCAAGGCACTGGCATGGCTCCATCTATGACAGCCAGTTGTGGGAGGGGGCAGTACTGTGACTTGTGGCAAGGGGAGGCCCTGGAATTAACCAGATGCAGCCCCACCATTGAGGAAACACTTGGCTGGGTGAAAGAGGACAGCAGATGTTCCCTGGCAATGGCAGCAACAGGGGGCATGGACCACCTCCAATCATGGCAGGACACATGGAGATTTGTCCATTGATACATCATCTGAGGAGGCTAAAATAAGCATATTTGATGATGAGGCACAGTATGTGGAGTACCATGAGAGCCATAAACAAGAAAGTCGGGTGGCCAAAAAAACAGCCTCTCAAGATCACAGTGGCA
The DNA here is from genome assembly GCA_016271365.2 of Neoceratodus forsteri. Classification (NCBI taxonomy): domain Eukaryota; kingdom Metazoa; phylum Chordata; order Ceratodontiformes; family Ceratodontidae; genus Neoceratodus; species Neoceratodus forsteri. The sequence continues at coordinate 528,345,560 of CM057455.1, read as the reverse complement.
GGAGAAAGAAGGATATGGCTCCTCACTACCTAAAAAACTTGGTACGCCACCCTTCAACACTTTGTTTGGAAGGCTCCATCCTAGTCTGAACAACCAAGTAGAACAGGTGCAGGGGCACCAGTGGTACCAGGGTAAAATCTGCAGATGCAAGTCCAAACAAGAAAAGCTAGTGAAGGCCAAGAGAATGGTGGTGGTACTGGAGACACTAGTTGCATGAGTGGTGTCAGGAACAGTAAGAGCATGGTATGGTTACATTTCACATTACTAAAATAAAACACAAAAAGGCAGTGTGCACTATCTGTAGTATGACTATCAGCAGGGGGAAATCTCTGGCAAATCTAACAACCACCTCCTTAATGAACCACCTAAAGGTAAAACATCCCAAGGTTTTCAAAATGTCATGGTCTGTGCCTGTGGTTCCATCAGACCTATCTTGTGGTGATAATGAAGGCAGTGATGCTGGTAGCACTGGCAAGACCACAGAATGTTCTGCCTCTGAAAATATAACACTGCTGCACTTGCTGCTGTTACCACTCCATCTCTCTCAACACCATATAGTATTCCATCCACCCCCAGCACTCCCACCAGGCACCAGTCCCCCACTAGTTGCACACCATGTGGCAAGTGTGGAACTCCCCCATCCACAGTCAGTGGCAATAGTGGAAATGTTTTAGGCCAGAACTAAGTACCACTGATCCCATCCAACAGCTCAGCACATCACACAGATCAGGGATGAAAAAATGGCACAGGTTCTGCCACCCTTTTCACTTGTGGAATACACTGGCTCTCCCAGGCTTCTACAGTATTTGCAGCCACAGTACCAGTTCGCATTACATTAAACATTTTCATGCACTGTGGTGCCAAAGATATATAATGGTATCAGAATGGCAATTACCAAAATACTCTCGAAGTCAGCTGGTGGAATTTTGCACTGCACGTCAGACATCTGCAGCAGTGAAACCTCCATGTATACATATCTTTTCATGACCGCACACTAGTGTGCGAAAAAGCCCATGTCTCCCATTGTGGATTCCTCCTTCTCTCCCTGTATCACTGGATCTCCCTTCATCCCTCCATAATCTGACAGTAACTCAAGGTCTGCTCTTGTAAATGTTGGGTTAATAGAGAAAGACCACACATCACCAAACATTCTAGCATTCATTCAAAATATGCTGCAGTCATGGACAGTTGATACCAATCGAAATGATGTTTTTTTTCATCATGGAAAGCTGGTCAAATATCATGAAAACAGTTGTGGATGAAACTTTTGTCAGTGTTTGCTGCATTGCCTGAGGTACCAGACCCTGAAGCATCTTAATTTGATGCACTGCCATATTGCATTCCTACAGGAGACACATTTGCTTACTCCAGAGGGGCCCCTCTTCCAATGGCAGTTTATTGGGCAGGTCTTTGCAGCTGGCAACTCGACTTCCCAAAGGGGTGTTGCAATTCTGGTAACCAAAGAAGTGCAATTTCAAGCACTGCAATATATTGAGGACCCACAAGGGCATTATCTCTTCTTACTGAGGATGTTGAAAGACTCAGAGGTTCTTTTGAGTTCAATTTACAGGCCCAATAAGGACACCCCAGAGTTCTTCACTGCTTTATCTGTTTCCCTGGCTCCATTTCTTCATTTATCCATCATTTTGGGAGGTAAATGGAACCTCATGTATACTTCTGCCTTACATAAGTCCACCCAGAAAAGTGGGTGCTTTCACCTACTCAAAAATCTCTCTATGAATTTGCAGAATTGGTAGGCCTCAGTGATCCGTGGCCACTCCTGAACCCTACTGTTTGGGAATATACCCCCCCATAAGTCCCTTTCTCGTATTGATCATTTTCTAGTCACTAATATAGTACTATCTGGTATTGTGAGTAGTGGTATTGCATAGAGAGTCCTCTCGGACCATTCGCCTATTTGGTTGGAAGGCTCGTTATTACCAAATGTTCAAAGAAATAGGTCCTGGAAAATAAACACCCAATTACTTAAAGAAGAGGGAATCCTGAAAATGATTAAAAAAGTTATGTCACAATTTGTCTTCCATAATGCTGGGTCTATTCCAGAAGTGGACAAGATCTGGTGTTCCTTGAAATGTGCCCTGTGGGGTGAATTCATACGGTTGTCTTCCACATGGAAACGCAAACGGGAGGTACCTAGCTTTACCTGAGCTGTTTCCTTCTAGGTTGCTAGAAAGGACAGAGCAAAGAACCTTACCAGATCAAGGGAAAGGATTAAGACTTCTTTTGGCTAGGCAGATTTACTGTGTGTTGTTATTTTTATTTTGTACTCACAGAGATTGTTACTGTTTGTTGCTAACATTTCATTACTTTATTTTTCTCTGATTCAAATTGTTGTTGCTTCGTATACCTTTTGCTGCATTATTACAATGTGTGCCTACAGGTGAGTGCTAACAGATTACTACTGTAATCTTCTGATTCAAATTATCTTTTGCAAGGTATATCTTCTGTTACTGCTTTATTTTTCTCTGTAGCAAAGTGTTTCTTACAGGGTATATCTTCTGTGAAATTATTACAGGTGGCGCTTTACAGGTTTTACAGTTTTATCTGTCATTAGGATAAGCTTTCAGGGTTACTACATTTGTTGCTGACTGATTGTTTCTGCTCTTACCTCCTTTTTTCTTTCATCCATGGTTCTTCTTTTTCGGCCGGGGAAGGGCCCAGCCACCCACCCCCATCTCCAACCACCCCACACTACACTCCTTTTATAGGATAGCACAGTCATGACATTTCCTGTGGCAAAGCAGGAAGGGGCAGATCAGTGGGGTATCCACACGGTGACCTCATTTACAGGGGCATTAGTAATTTAACTTGTTATAACACATTATACAAAAACAAACAAATATAACTCAAAATCAAACTTTTACTTTAATTTTCTTCCTTGTAATTACTCTGACCAGGTTATAAACCCAGCAACTTATCTGGAATGCATATCATTAACTGCAGGTACTGTGGAACACTTTTCAGAAGGGCAGTTTGACAGGATTTAGGACACTGTCCTACATGCTGGGCCATTGGAGATCTTAGAGCTCAGCTCCAGGCAGCATGGGCAGAGATCGCATGCCTCAAATTTCATATTCAAGAGGAAATATATTATAAGAACCACCTGCCATTTCCCAAACATCCAACAGAAGCACCTCGACTGCAGAGGGTAGTTGGTCCGGGAGGTTAGCAGGTGGTTAGAAGGGGCAAACTTGGTGCCCCATCACTCGGTGCTCTCCAACATATTACCTCCACTAACCATATAAAAACTACAAACAGGTATCTGCCTCTATCTACGAAATCAAACAAAGGAGCAGAGGACACTGCAGAGCAGGACACTGTAGCACAGGAGCTAGCACAACAAAACTCACCCAAAACAGGAACCAAAACAAAAAAGGCAAAAAGGAAATCTAAAAAACTTCTGATCATAAGAGACTCCATGATTCGGGGAGTTGATACCTATCTTCAGCCAGGGGTAATGGTCAGATGTCTCCCAGGTACATCAGCATGGAGAGACACTGACAGCATTGCTAAAATTGTTCAGGAAGCAGTAGAAAACACTGACATTCTGGTACACATAGGGACTAATGATCTCACCAGCTGTTCAGTTGTGGAGACCAAGGAATACCTGACCAGGCTGGGTGACAAACTATCATCCATTTCGTCCGGCATCTCCTTCTCTGAGATCCTGCAAGTCTGGGAGAGGGGGGGCAGATGGACAGAAGGTTAGAGAAAGGGAGATAGAGGAGCTAAACATGTGGCTCAAGGATTGGTGCCCAGAAAAAGGACACACATTTGTAGGGAATTGGCAACAGTTTTGGGAGCGAAAGTTCTTTAAAATTTGATGGACTGCATCTGACTAAGTAGCAAGTCAGTGCATTGTGGCAGAAGCTTGACATCTTTGCAGAATATCTAAACTAGCAAATGGTGAGAGGGGTGCAGCACCCCATACGTCGAATGGGAAGAACACCCCTCCCCCTCAGCTAGTGGTCAAGCAGGAGTTCAGCATGTTTGCAGTTCATTTGCATCACCAGGTAAGGAAAAAGGTCCAGTTCCCCATATGATGCACAGGGGAAATGCCAGACCTCACCCAACAACCAACACACCAACATCTGGCCAATGGAAAATCATGTACACATATGCTCACAGTCTGGGAAACAAGATACCAGACCCGGAGGCAATAATGACAGAGGCTAAACTGGACATAGTAGCAATTACTGAGACATGGTTTACCAGTAACCACATTTGGGAGACTTCAGTACCTCACTATGTACTATGCAAAAGAGACTGAGGTGCAAGGGGGGGGTGGAGTGTGGCCCTGTATGTTAATGAAAATATCAAAGTTACAGAAATTCAGAATACACATAAGGAGCCAGAAGAACTGTGGGTCACCCTGGAAACAGGAAATGGAACAGCCATAAGAACTGGAGTTGTCTACAGGCCCCCAGACCAGGGAAAGACATAGACACATTACTGTTAGAAGATATACAAAACATAACAGCTAAAGGGGAGGTTATGATAATGGGAGATTTCAACATACCAGATACAGATTGGTCAATGCCTGCAGGAACATCTGCCAGAACTAGACACGTGGTGGATTCCCTGCAGGGGGCAGGCCTCAAACAACTGGTACAACAACTCAAAAGAGACAGGGCTATCCTAGATCTAGTACTGACTAACAGGGAAAGGATCACAGATCTCCAGATAGAAGGTCACCATGGGGTCAGTGGCCATCACATAGTATGGTTCAAGTTGGCCACTACAACCAAATCATCCCATTCCAAGGCAAAAATATGGGACTTCAGAGGAGCTGACTTTGATAAAATGGCCAACAGAGTTAAGCTAGCCCTGGCAAAAAGAAATACAGGTGAGGGGGTACAGGCAAAGTGGGCAGGCATTAAGGATGCAATACTTGAAACAACATCCCATTGTGTTAGAGAGAGAAGGAAGTGCAAAAGAAGAAGGAAACCACTTTGGTTCTCAAAAACAGTAGCAGAAAAGGTCAGAGCTAAAAGGCTGGCATTCAGGAAATATAAGGGAACACAGCAGGATGAAGATAGGGAGACATGCCAAACTTCTCTAAGGGAAGCAGGGAAGGCAGTAAGGCAGGCAAAGGCCCAAACCGAGGAAACACTAGCACAAATAGTAAAAGAAGGTGACAAGACTTTCTATAGATACATTAGTGAAAGGAGAAAGTCCAGAAGGGGTATTGCTACGATCAAAGGACATAAGGGTCTGTGTGAGGAGGAGGACCATGTAAAAGCATCTATCCTAAATAGATACTTCTGCTCAGTATTTCCTGAAGAGAAGGTAAGGCAGGACCCACAGCTCAGTACCAAGGACACGGGGGGGATGGAGATGAGCACTAGTCCCTTCACAAAAGAAATTGTCCTACAAGAGCTCGATAAGCTCAGTGTGGACAAGGCAATGGGACCTGATGGCAAACATCCCAGGATACTAAAGGAGCTAAGGGTGGAACTAGCAGAGCCATTATCAGAACTGTTTAGTGAGTCTCTGAGTATAGGAGAGGTCCCAGAAGACTGAAGAAGGGCTCATGTGATCCTGCTCCACAAGCGTGGTAGCAGGGAGGAGGCAGGGAACTACAGACCAGTCAGTCTTACCTCAGTAGTGGGCAAGATTACGGAGGCACTCCTTAAGAAAAGGATAGTGCAACACCTGCAATCCATAGGAACACAGGATCCAAAACAGCAAAAGGAAGGTCCTGTCAAACTAATCTCATAGATTTCTTTGACTGGGTAACCAGGGTGGTGGACCAAGGGGGAGCAGTTGATGTTGCCTACCTTGACTTCAGCAAAGCATTCGATACTGTTCCACATAGAAGATTGATTAATAAGCTGGGTAGGCTTGGGGTGGGTCAGAAGTTGGTCAACTGGGTGGCAAACTGGTTGATGGGCAGAAAACAGAGAGTAGTGTTAAACGGTATACAGTCAGAAGAGATGCAAGTCACAAGTAGGATACCTTAGGGATCAGTCCTGGGGCCAGTTCTCTTCAATATCTTCATCAGTGACATTGCAGATGGACTGGAGGGTAAGGTTTGTCTGTTTGCAGATGACACCAAGTTCTGCGACAGAGTAGATGATCCAGGTGGGGTGGGCAGAATGAGAAGAGATCTGGATAAACTAGCAAAATGGTCAGAAGAGTGGCAACTGGGGTTTAATGCAAAGAAGTGCAAGAGCATGCACATACAGAAGAGAAACCCTGAAGCCACCTATAGGCTGGGAGGGGAGTTGCTGGCAGTCACAAGAGAAGAAAGAGACTTGGGCATCATCATCGCCGATGACCTGAAATCATCCAAGCAGACCACTAAGGCAGTAGGTAGGGCTAGGGGGATGTTAGGGTGTATTAGTAGGGGTATCACAAGTCGGAAAAGGGAAGTAATAATCCCTCTTTACAAGACATTGGTTAGGCCCCATCTGGAGTACTGCGAGCAGTACTGGAGACCACACCTTCAAAACGACCTTAACCAAATTGAGGCAGTCCAGAGAAGGGCAACCAAAATGATGCAGGGACTACATCAGAAAACATATGAGGACAGATTAACGGAGCTCAATATGTGTACCCTAGAGCTAAGAGGGAGCGAGGTGATATGATCAAAACATTCAAACACCTTAAGGGCATTAACAAGGTGAAAGAGTCTAACATGTTTCAATATAAGAAAAATAGCAAGACAAGAGGACACAGCATGAGATTTGAAGGAGGCCGATTAAAGGATAATGTGAGGAAGTTCTTTTTCACAGAAAGGGTGGTGGACGCATGGAATGGCCTACCTCAGGAAGTGGTGGATATGAATACAGTGCAGGGCTTCAAACAGGCATGGGATCGGCATAAGGGAACAATACATATGAGTATGAATAGATAGGCCACTGACAGAGCAAGGCCAATGGCACATGTACAGTATAAGGTAGAAAAAGAAATGGGCAGACTGGATGGGCCTTCCGATCCTTATCTGCCATCAACTTCTATGTTTCTATGTTTCTTCCCTCTCTTTTCTTAACTGTATAATAGCAATTGAAGCAACCTCACCTCAAACTCACTAGAGGAGGACCGAGTGGCACTGGAAGCCCTCAAGGACCAATATGTGGAGATCTGGTGGGAGAAAGCTGAATGTGCTTTACTCAAGACTCATGCCTGTTATGTAGAGGAGGGCGATAAAGTGAGTCATCTTCTCACCTTGAGGTTCAAGAAACAGGAGGAATCTCACCTGGTGTTAGCTTTCTTTTCCCTTACAGATGACTCTATCATTACTAGCCCTAGGGACGTCGCCTGGGGATTTGAGTCTTATTATCGTCAACTCTATGGTCCCCCTGTACAGGTACCATCTGCTGTGGAGACTCAAGTTTACCTTATTGATATTCCTCTCTCCCACCTAACACCTGGCCAACAGACCTTTCCCACTAGGCCCATTACACCCCAAGAGATAGCAAATGCCATCGGATCCCTTCCCGTAGATAAAGTCCCGGGCCATGATGGTTTCCCGAGGAACTTTAATAAGGTTTTTGCTAAAGACCTAATTCCCTTGCTGCATCAGCTTTACACTTATTTTTGTGAGTCCAGACTCTCTGACCCCACACTATTAGAAGCACTGATCGTAGTTTTGCCAAAGTCAGGCAAACCACAAGATAGGGTGACCAATTATAGCCCTATCTCTCTTATGAATTATGATATCAAATTGTTTGCCAAAATATTGGCCTTAAGAGTGGCACAAGTCGGTGAAGGCCTAATTAGTCAGGAACAAGTTGGGTTTATGAGAGGCCGTTCCTCATCAGATCATCTAAGAAAACTTTCTCATATCTTCTGCATATCCAGGGAGGCTTCCCGGCCTATAGCGTGGTCTTCCTGTATTCAGAGAAAGCCTTTGATAGGGTTAATTGTACTTTTATGTTTGAGGTACTGGATAAATTTGGTTTTCCCCCGATTTCATTCAGTGGATTCAGATTTTGTATTGGAAGCCTAGTGCGAAAGTCTACTGCAACGGGATATTTTCTTCCACCTTCCCTTTATGCTCCGGAACTCTCCAGGGCTGCCCACTCTCTCCGTTATTATTTAATTTATATCTAGAGCCCCTGCCTTATTGCCTTAACACCTCACCTTTACTTAAGGGTAGCCAGTCAGCCCTTTTGACCTCAGTTTCTCTGCATATGCAGATGATATTCTGCTCCATGTCTCTTATCCAGTGGACTCTATCCCAGTGGCATTATCTATAATTGGGGAGTTTGGGAAATTCTCCAATTACAAGTTGAATTTGGACAAGATGGCAGTGATGCTTTTAAATTCTTGAGTGTTTAAGCTGGATATTGCAGCAGTTCATTTAGCTTGGACTACTCGGCTTAAACACTTAGGAATAACCCTTGCTCCAACTACCGCCCAGTTGAAGAAGTTGAACCTGGGTGACCTTTTCACTACAATTCACCAGGATTTTGGTAGGTGGTCCCCTCTTTATCTTTCCCTTCAAGGGAGATTCAGTGTAATCAAAATGAATGCCCCTCCCCATTTGTTTTATCCCTAGCATATGCTGAACCTTTTTCTTTCCCTTACTTGGTTTAAAAAAATTCATGGTCTTATCTCCATGTTCTTTTGGTAAAGGAATACCCCGAGGCACTCATATACTAGGTTAGGAGCCCAGAAGTGAAACAGCAGCCTCAAATTGCCCAGTTTCTATCATTACTATTTGGCCAGTCACATAGCTAAGTACTTTAGATGGGCTGAGGCTCCTTCATCCCCAGACAAATCTAAATATCTCCCTTTATGGTTACAGATTGAACGTAATATTTTAGCCAAATTGGCCATTTCTCCCGACAGTCTTCTTTATGTTGCCCCTAAGAGGCTACCACTGTCCCTCCATTCTTCAGCTATGTTCACTTTACTGAAGGTACATGCCCAATTCTGTAGGGCCCTCAAATATGATAATTTAACAGATGTTTCCCAGCCATTGTGTCGTAATCCCAACTTTAGGTTAAGGAGGTGCGAATGTTGACTCCTGGAAGAATGCTTCTCCTAGAGGGACTTAGAGTTCATGATTTGGTTACTAACAGACAGCTCGGTGCTACCCCAGAACTTCTGGCCAAACTTCGGCTTCCACCCAGCCATACATTACCATATACCAGATTCGGCATCTGTGAATTGGCTAGTTTGGTTTGTCTTCTTGGTCTAATGATCAAAGTGACTTTCTTCACATGCTTCATACCTTAGTCTGGCAACCCCATCCCATGTCTTGTATTACATCAGTCTTATTCCCAAAGTTTTTTCCGGAATTGATCGAGCATTCCCCTTATTGATTCTCCTCTCTCCCCACTAATGCCTTCCAATGGGACCGCATTTGGCAAGATCTCTGTTCCTACATCTCTAATGACAGACTCCATCTCATCCAGTTCTATATTCTACATAACATTTATTTTACTCCCTCCAAACTGGTAGCATGGTGAAACTGTCTTCCTCCCTATGTTTTAGGTGTGGACAGGAATCTGGATCTTTACTCCATGTTCTGTGGGAATGATCCAAAATTGCTCCTCTCTGGGGACAAATCAGGTAGAAGGCGAACCCTCTTTTGGGCCTGGAAGATCTAGTAACCCCTGAAATCTGCCTCATGGGGGAATTTTAGCAGATACCGTTTAAGGAACAGAGATATTATATGTCGCTCCTCTCCCTCTCCATGAAGCATGTGGTGTTGTGTCACTGGAAAAAACAACTAGTCATTTCATATACTAAATTACTTAATGAAATTTTGGCCAATCTTTGTCTGGAAAAAAATGATAGCCAGTCTCTGGGTTCAGTTACCTGTCTATCATAAAAGATGAGGCAAGCTATATACTCTGTTATCAATCTCCTCTAACCCCTTAGTGGGTCATTGGGGTATGCTCTCCCCTTTCTTTCCTAACTGGTTTATCCATGAGACTGGAATACCTTTCGTAGGACTCTACTATGAAATCTCATGGACAGGATAGATACATACCTCAGGTTATTTTCTTCAGCCCTTGTGTCCTTTTGGGTAGTCCTGATGACTGAATTTTTATTTTCCATTGTACTTCAGGTTCTTTATGGGGAAGGGAACTGGGAGGGGGTGATTTTATGGGGGAGGAGTTTTTTTCTTTTTTTTTTTTGCTGACTGTGTGCATTGTAGTTGTTTTATAAGGTATGTACTGTTCATTTGCTGTATATGTTGGTTGTTTCTTGTTGGAAAATGTAGTAAAGCATTTAAAATTTAAAAAAAAAGCATTTATTGCTTTACCCACACCTTTAAACTAGTAATCACATCTGTTCTACATAACAATGCTGAGGCTAACAAGACTGTCTCAACAACACACTCAAACTGTGATAATTTTCATTACTCTAAAGGTGACTAACCAACAAAGAGAAGTATAGCAATGCTTTGGTCTGTCTCAACATTTCTTAATACAGGATGTTAGTACTAGATGGACTTCATCATACTGAAGCTGTCTAAACTACTAGAACAGAAGCATGCACTTCATATGGCAATGGAGTGAGACATTTAGGGGAGTCCTATGCCACCATGAGTGATCATTGGTTAACACAATGGTGGTAGTACTTGGACCATTTGAGAGGATCACCAGTGATCTACAGTAAGTGCACCCACTGTCATTCTGAGTTAGGTGATTCCAGAAGTGCATATATGGAAAGCATACTGAACACAGAGAGATACAGTATGTACAGGAGAACAGGGATGTTCCAGATGGGGCATCTGTGCTTGCTGGACAGCTGCAAGCTGAACTGGATGTAAGGTTTGTGAAAGTGCTGGATAGTCACAGCCACATTTTTGCAACCATGTTGGATCCCCAATTCAAATGTGTGATCCTTCACATTCTATGGATAGCCACAGAGTGATTTATTTTCAACAAGAGCTGTGTAATGAGCTGACTGGAGAGAACTGGTGACACTGGCAGCTAGAGGTGTGGTGCACAAAAAAAAACTTCTGCTGGTGAAATTTAAGCAAAAATCAAACTTTAATGGAAATTCTGACTGCCCTGTACCCTAACAGTACCATTTACTTAAATTATTTCCCTGGTGTCTAGTGGCACCCACCCCCTCCCGCCAGTTGCCAATTATGGCTCAATGGCCTGATGTAATTTCCTGGTGGCTAGCAGTACCTCCCCACACCTGATCACCCAACTGATATTTAATTAAAAAAATCCCTGGTGGCTAGCAGTCGCTCCCCTAGCCCAATTACCCACCTGATGTGTCTAGTGTACCCCCCCATACCTATCCCTTATATAGTAATATATTATAAACATTTTTAAATGGTAGTCTAGTGAACCCCCTTCTCTATCCCTGATCCCCAGTATGAGAACTTATTCTTTAGTGTTCTAGCGGACCCCCAGCCCCCCACCCAACAGGCAGTGTCAAACCATCCTGATCCCCTCCTCCAATCTTGAAATGGAGTGGGCGACTGACACAGCCCTCTGCTGTCCTCCATGCTTGGCTGCCCACTGAGCTGTCAGTGAATGAGTACTTGCCAATTATGCACTTGTTCATTAACAGCTTAGTAGGCTGCCAGCTATGGAGGAGACTGGAGAGCTGTGCTGGTCACCTGCTCTGTTTTGGTATGGGGGGTGGGACACTACCTGTCGGTGTGGGAGGGGTCCACTAGACCACCAGGGAATAAGTTCTCATACTGGGGATCAGGAATAGGGAGGGGGGTTCACTAGACCACCAGGGGAAAAAGTTTATATGTATCCCTAGTGTTGTATGGAGAACACAATAAAGCATCTAGATGGAAGTTTAATACTGCCCTCATCAGAGATGGACAGTTTAAGCAAATGTTATGAAAAGAAATGAAATAATTATTTTTAAATAAATGGCACAAATAATACCTCTGATACAGTTCTCTGGGAGGCTTATAATTCTTTCAATAGGGTGAGAACCATATGATAATAAGAAAAAAGACAGGATCAGGCACCAGGTGGAAATTGACAATAATCTAAAGAACTTGAAAAAGAATATAAGTCTAACCCCAAATCAAAATCCCAACTTTTCTGCAAAATATGAACTGAATAAGATGTATTCAGCTCAAGCAGAGTATGCTCTGGTTAGGACAAGACAGCGTTATTGGGAAGCTGGAGAAAAGGCAGGAAATCTGCTAGCTAACAGGCTTAAAAATAGGCAAAACCAAAACCTAATCAATGCAATCAAAGGTCCAAATGACAGTATTACAGTTCATAGCATGGGAATTAATAATATAAAATAATTCTAGTACCTTTATTAGGACAGTATTTTAAAAACATTTAGAAAGAGCAACAAGTGACAAGCTTAGTAGAGACAGAGGACTTTTTAAATAAGGCCAACCTTTCCAAACTATCAAAAGAGAACCAGTCATTGCTGGATGCTGAAATTACCCTAGAAGAGATACTGTACATGATTCCATAACAAAGCTTCCCAATGGGAAAGCACCAGGCCCACATGGATTAACAAATGACTTGTATAAATTCTCAAGTGACAGAACAGCTATATACATAAAAAGACTCATGCATGAAATACAAAAAAACAGACATCTTCCTAAATCCATGTCTAAAGCCTAAATTACTTTGATACAAAAAAAAAAAAAACATAACGACCCCACAGATTGCTCAAACTACAGGCCCATATCATTGCTTAATAATGACTATAACATTCTTGCAAAAATGCTAGTTCTTAGGTTATAATCCTTATTATCCAATTTAATAGGGAAAGATCAGGTGGGGTTTTTATAAGGAAGAAAAAGATGTGACAACTTTAAAAGACTACTTAATGTAATCTTGAACACGAACAATAGTAAGGAACCAGGAATTATTATGGCCTTGGACATGAGGAAAGCTTTTGATTCCCTTAGCTGGAAGTTTTTATTAGTAACCTTACCACACTATAACTTTGTAGTTAACTTCATTGGTTGTGTATCTACTCTTTACCATAAACCTAAAGTGGAAATAATAAGAAATGGCTAATATCCAAATCCCTTAAGCTGTTTAGAGGCACAAGACAAGGGTGCCCCCTATCACCACTATTATTTTTGTTAGCTATAGAACCACTTATCAAAACTATTCAAACATCCCATTAGAATCATTGTGTTACTGTAAATTACATATGTAACAAATCTTATGCATTTGCCATGGATATTCTTTTAACCCTCTCTAAACTGATTGATTTAATTCAAGGGACAAAAGAAATTTGTAAAGAATTCTGTACTCTCTCAGGTTTAAACTGTGACAAAACCGAGCTAATGTCTATAAACTGCTCAAATGCCACTAAAACAGCTATCAAAACATTTCTGCATGCCGATAATCTGGTCAATATTATAAAATATCTAGGTCTTTTCTTTTACACCTCCTCAGAGGAAATCAAAGGAAAAAACTGGAAACCAAAACTTGAGAACATAAAACTAGATTTTAGCAAATGGATGAAACTTAATCTCTCTTTGTTGGGGAAGGTTTATGTGACCAAAATGATTGTAGCTCCAAAATTATTGTATGCCCTTCAATCAATACCGTGCATTCTGGGAAAAAAGACCTTTCAAACTCTGGACAAATTAACAACAGGTTTTCTATGGGAAGGCAAATTCCCTAGAATCTCTCTTAAAAAGCTTAAAGCACCTAGTTCACAAGGTGGTTTTGCATTGCCCTATTGGGAGAAGTACAACCTAACTTTCACACTAAAACAATCCTTTTTGCATTTTACCATATCTAACATACATTACACTATGCTATGGTTTGAAATAGAAAGTAAATCACTGCACAAAAAATGTATAATGTAGTTCTTGTTTTTCAAACTTTCTAAATCCATACATAAACATGCATGTTTAATATGCTTGATTAAAGCCTTAAAACTTTTCCTCAAAGAAAAAGCTAGCATAGTGAACCCCTGGGAAGAAGCCCCATGTGGGACAATCCTAAACTAGTGAGTAATACCAAATTGTTAAAAGATATAGGATGGGAAACATTAGGGATCAAATGAATAACAGACATAATTGACTATAATACAAGGATTTTGAAGTCCTTCCAAGACCTACAGAAATAATTCAACATCCCTAAGGACCATTTCTTCTTATATCTACAATATGCAGTATCTTACTGGCTGACTTTTCTTTATCATCTCATGTACAATAGGACCAACTTAAAAAAAATAACAATTACTAAAAAGGTATTAACTTCATTTGCAAAATATTACTAAACAATGATACAGAATTTTCTAACTAAATTAAAACTATATGGGAAAGAAAATGTAATACCCTTATTGATGATAGAAAGTAAGACAAAGTAGGGCAAAATGTTATAAGAAACAGCAGATAATTGCCAGCTGACTAATCCAATTTATAATTCTCCATCACTTCAACATCACCCCTAAGAAACTAAAGGACATGAGGCTTTACTCAGATGGGTTATGCTGGAGGTGTAAACTCCCTCATGCAGACATATTGCACATAATCTGGGAATGTCCACACATCAGAACTCTTTGGTCTAATATCATAGACTTATGCTCAGAATTGGTTAACTGCCAGGTCCCTAGAAATGCCAGTCTGTTTATATTAGGATCACTCACAGAGAAATGGAACATACAATACTCTCAGAAAGTATGGATTCTAGCTGCATCACTAGGAGAAAAAGTTACTTTTAAGGCACTAGAAAGCTGATACAATCCCAGCCTTAACAGAGTGGCTAGACTACATAAGCATGATGACAAACAATGAAATAATTAGTCACATCCTGTTCAATAAAGAAGAAATCTTCTTAGAAATGCGGTCTCCTTTCTTGCAACAATTGAAAATATAATAAAAAGATTAACATTTGGAAAAGAAAACTAGCAATGTGTTAAAAGCTGTGGTTTATATTGTGTTCATTATGGAAAAGAACTACTCTTCCAAACTCTTAGTTCTTTTAATTATTTGTTTGTATGGTTTCTCTCATCAACTATTTGAAATTTAAGAATCCAACTGGTTTATATGACAAATGCCTTATGTATAAGTTTATGTATGCATCTTGCATTCTTTTTTATGGAAAACAATAATAATCTTAATAAAAAAAAGCTTTTGCAGTGACTGCCATCACACTATTTGACTTGCCCCCTGGGGATAGTCAATCTGATAGGTTCATCGCCACTTTCATATATCGACTGAAATGTCACTTTATGCTACAGGCATTCGATCACGCAGAAGACACTATTTCAGTATGGACATTTTAGACATATTTATAGGGTATTTTAGTTTGATTCTGTTAGCCAATCAATGTCTTTAAATAATGTTCTAGCTGTCATTATATGAATAAAAAAGTACTCTGAGTGCCAGTCTGCCAGTTCAGCAGTAGCACTACCAACTGTGACACCAATGACATGGGTTCGGAAGTGAGTCAGAGCATCAAATTGATGGCTAAAGGCAGGAGGATGACTACCCTTAGAACTGCCCTCCTCTTGTGGGGTGGGAGGGTTTCAGTGCCTGACAACATACCAATCCCTAGCTATGGCTGGAGGTAGATGACCTTGGAAGCTGAAGCTGATTCAGGATGGGGAGAGAGGCAGGGATTGGCATGCATCAAGAGCAAAAGTGTGGTAGACAAGCCAGGACATCACTGCATGTTGGCTGCATTAGGGGAAATGCAACAGAAGAAATTCCCCTTCCACCACACATCATGAAGCCAGGGGTCCTCAGTAGTATCCTGAATGATGACTAGGACAACTGGATTGGGGATCTGGAGATCTCAGTGTAATCTCCCTAGCCCTTAGGAGGAGCACTGTCATGAAAGGCAAAACCATGGACCACCAACCCAGTAAGTTGAATGAGGAGATGCCAGACTTGGGGGCGTGGATTGCTTCCACAAAAGGCTGATATGGGGTAGATCCCTATTAGTGCAAAGAGCACAAGGAGACTTAAAAAAACACTATGAGCATAGGAAAGGCATTTTATATTAACATAAACGACTACTAACTCTTCTACTACATAAGTTGTTAATCTGAGTATACATCCCACAAATAGGATTGTTCAGAAGGGGGGGTACTCATCTACTCTGCTTGCTCCCACAGTTTCTCTGTAAATATTCAGGAAGTGTCCCCAGAATCACACAAACTAGTTTCAGAGGTTCACACCCATTCACACCTTATACTGTTGCAAATAATGGGAGTATACTGTGTCCCTGGTAAACCTACTGATGTGATGTTGGATATATTACACAAAGTGTTAGATCCCTTATCCAAAGACAAATCTATAATGCTTGGTGACTTCAGTATAAACTGGTCTCCTGACACAAAACTATCCACTCCCCTCAACATCCACTCCAAAATCGAAACACTGAATCTACACCAACTGATTTCTTCAACAATCCAATTCAGTCCCATCTCCTCCAGTCACAGCATGATTTGAGTGGGTGTTCAAAACCTATCTACAGAAAATCCTAACTGGAGCTGGGCGAAAGTCAAGAATTCCACTTAAGCAGAACTTCTGTGCAAAATTCACAACTTTTGGAGAAATTTCCAAACTTCTGGCTTTGGTGAAATCTGAAATCTTCTGAATGTCTACTAGATGTGGCATCCAAGAAATGTTTCCCTGGTGTCTAGTGGACCCCTTTCCCTATCCCCAATCACTGGTATAGTCATAAAATCAAAGATCTGTTAATTACCTTGTGTCTTGCGGACCCCTCTCCCTCTCCCTGAGTCTGCCCATATATTAATTTCCCTAGTGCCTAGTGGACCCCCCTCCCTACCCTGGAGAGCATCAGGATATTAATTTCCCTGGTGTCCAACAGACCCCCTCTCTATCCCTGAGAGCACCAGTATATTAATTTCCCTGATGTCCAGTGTACCGCCTTCCCTATCCCAGAGAGTGCCCATATATTAATTTCCTTGGTGTCTAGTGGCCCCCTCACTATCCCCAAGCATCCCCATTAAAATCAAATAGGTTTTCTCTGGTGTCTAGCAGACCCCCTATCCCTCACCCCAGCAGGTAGCACACCCCATCAACCCACTCCCCTCCCCCATCCTGAGCCAGTGACCAGTAGAGCCCTCTGCTCTCTGTGACACTCTACCACCTTCTTATTATTATGTTAATAAATTGTGATATAAATATGTGGTATGTGACTGTCTGCTTAAGGATGGTAACCAGTGTAAAGAGGCTTGACCTTTGACCCCAGAGATGACAGTGTGCTGAAGCAGCAGGCTGTCATAAAACTGGCCAGTGCAAACCACTAATTAAAAGTTTCATGTTCTGTCTTAACTTAAGGTTTCCTGGCAAATAACAGGTGATAAGACACTGTAAAATATTTCTTACATGAATTTTATGATCCTGAGGGAAGTGACAACTTTTTAGCAGACTCTTGTGAAAATGGTAAAACTGAAATCATTCTTGCAAAACAGGAAACCAGCAGAAACATCAAAGGAAAGGCTTTGATATTTTAAAAAAGTGCTAACTGCTGATTTCCACATCCCTTTGGATGTTTGTACTGGGAATTTGGGTTTATGGCAGGATCTAACAGTGACATGTATGCTGTGACATCACCAGGAGGTGGAGAAAACTGACTTTTGAATATTGTCTGCATCTGAGAAGTTAGTGCGGAAGTCCTCTTTGAAAATCAGAGACACTCTTAGTCTCTGGACTGATTACTATTCACTTTAGAAATATGTAATTCAGCTGGAACTGTTAAGTATTTTGCCGGTGTTTTGTTTGTTCTGTATTTTCCCAAATATTTTGTTGATTGTAAGTATTCATGTTATATGTTCTGTGTTTGGTATTTTATCTATTTTAAGTTTTTAGGAAACATTATTTTCCTTGAAATTCTGCCTGTGCCTTCTCAGTTCTTTTGCATATGAGTACTGGAAACATGTTAATATTTCTGACAGCTGTTAGGAGCTCAAAAGTGTGTGTCACAGTCTTGCTAAAGGTAAGAATATACCTAGGTCTCATATTGAGTCGTAAGGGTACGTTTTGGGAATCTGGCTGGGTGCCACTGGGTGAGGGATTGTATTGTATTTCCCTGAAGAGAATATATATCTGAGCCTGTTAACTAGATGCGCTAGTATAAGGTTCACATTTGACCCCAGGATTCGAGGCTGGTACATGATTCAGACATAAAACAGACAGGAGAGTTACCCTGTTTGTCTCCTATTCACACGATTGCACTTTGAGGTCAGCACTGTGGGAGCAGACGGCCTGACCTCAAAGTGCATTTGTGAAACTTTCCACCATGGCTGGCCACTGGACTAAGTTGTGTCAATGAATGAGTGTTTGCTTGTGCAAATACAAACTCATTCACTGACAGAGCTCAGTATGGCAACCAGGCATGGTGGAGAGCAGAGGGCTGTGCTAATCACAGGCTCAGGATGGGGAGGGGGGATTGGGGTAGTGGGGCACTCACTGCCAGGGTTGGGGTATGGGGGGTTCACTAGACACCAAGGAAAACTTATTTGATTTTTATGGGGATGCTCAGGGACAGGGAAGGGGGCCACTAGACACCAGGAAAATTAATCTAGATGCACTCTCAGGGATAGTGATGGGTGTCCTCTAAACACCAGGGAAATTAATTTACTTCTGCTCTCAGGGATAGGAGGGTCTACTAGACACCAATTAAATTAATACACTAGTGTTCTCAGGGTTGGGGTGCTGATAGACACCAGGGAAATTAACATACAGGTGTTCTTGGGGATAGGGAGGGGGGGTCCGCCAGACACCAAAGAATTACAAGAACTTTGATTTTATGACTATACCAGTAATCTGGGATAGTGAGGGATGTCTCCTAGACACTAGGGAGGGACAAATGAATTCAGTTCATACATTCATTCTGCAGTTCAGTGACTCACTGAGCTGTGAAATGAATATATGAATTGCCCACTGTGCTTTTTCTGATTTTCCACAAAGGTTGGCAAAATGATTTCTGAACTTTTGTGGAAGTAAAAGTCCAACTTTCACACAAATTCTGCTAGCAGAAGATTTTTTTTACACAGCACTAATCATAACATCAGGTACCCTATCGGATATCTTTAGTAATCACTGCATGACCTACTGCGTGCAAGAAATGAAACCCACATAACCCTCCCACCCAAAATAACCTTAAACAGATCATTCACAGCTTTCTGACTAGATAAATTCCTCCAGGACTTCCTAACAACCAAATGGAGCTCAGTTCACTAAACATCAGATGCAGAAGTGGCCCTGACCAGGGACACTGGTTTACCGGGATTGAGAAAGGGCATATTCCATTTTGCACATTGTAAAAAATGGTATTGTCACCAGTGTCTAGTAAACCAAAATCTGGTTTTACCGGTGTTTGGTTTTGTGTACTTTATTTAACAATTTTTAACTCTGCTAACATGCATTTTAGCAATTTTGACCTCCACTATTACACATCCTTCCATCCTTGTACCAATTTAAAGTTATTTTAGGCACAAGATGTGATGGCAGCAGCAACACTACAGCCCCCATGATCCATCCCTAAGGTGTGATGGAAGCAGCACTACGGCCCCATCGCTTAGGTGTGATGGCAGCACCAACATCACTACGACCTCCCTCCCTCTGGTGTGACAAAAGCAGCAGCACTGTGGCTCCCATCCCTTAGGTGTGATGGCAGCAGTACTACATTCACCATTCCTCAGGTGTGATGGCAGTATCAGCACTATGGTCCCCATCCCTCAGGTGGGATGGCAGCAGTACTACATTCCCCATCCACCAGTGGTAATGGCAGAAGCATTACAACCCCCACCCCTTCAGTGTGATGGCAGTAGCAACAATGCAGTCCACATCTCTCTGGGGTGATGGCAGTAGTGACATCAATATGATCCTCTTTCTTCAACACCCATACCCCATGTGCACAAATTACAAATGACTTGGTCTCTTTGCTTGTTAGAACTCGGATGTGAATTAATCTGAACCATCACCTCTAAGGTGGACTACCTTTGTTTTTTCCTTTCTATAATTTAACTGTCTGAATTGGATTTCTGCCTGTGACACTGCTGACCAGGGTTAGGGAACAGACTTGGGTATTGGAGGGACAGCTGGTGGGTGAAGGTTTGAGTGTCCGACCACTCACCTTCTCCTGGGAGGGAGGGTGGGTTCATGGCTCAGCATTTGCTAGCTCCTGGTGGAGGCCAGAGGCATGACAACATGTCATGCCTCACTGCAAGAGTGAGCATGGCTGATGTCAGCTTGTGCCTTGACATCATGTGGCCTGTCACACTCCCAAGAAAATGGGAAAATACCTGCTGACCAACCGAAGGACAGCTGTTGGTCCCTCCATAAGCCAGAAGCCACAGACATGTGTCCGTTCTGACCACTGCCATGCCCAGGATACACAGGAAGCTCTTTGGGGCAATTCTCCTCTCCTGGTAGCCTCCCACTCAATGAAGGGTTACTTTGGATTACCTGGTAGCACAGCAGTAAGGGGCAGTGGATGGTGGTTGGGACTCAGCTGCGGTGGTAGGAGGCCTTGGCAGGCCTGAAGGAGTGGATGGCCAGGGGGCAGGAGGAGCAGGAAAAAAAACTGCTTGAATTTTCTTCTTTGAAATAAAATGTCTTCACCTAAAAAATCCAGAAGTGATTAGTGGAGGACCTTCAAATATGCTGAATCTTGCCCTGGGCACTTATCCCTGTCTACCTGTTCCTGAGTGTGGTAACCTGTGGCTTACCCCATATCATTAGCCTTGTTGACATTGTCTATATTTTTGTTGTTTGCTCTACCTGGCAATATGTTATGTATCTTGCTCCCACATGCTGTTATCTACCTAGCTACTTGTTATGCTGGATAATACTGTATGTTACCTTGACTATGCTTGATGCTTTGTTATGTATCCTGTATCCTCCTGGGTTGCACCTGAAAATATGCACTTGGATGTCTAGTGTGCTTACCTGGTTAACAAATGCAAATCAATAAAAAAAAATGGATTCATGCATCTCCCAAACATGTGGATGCTTTTTTTTTACTTGGTGTCCATGAAAAGGGTGTCTCCTAGTCTTCTTGTCTTTGTTCAGATGTGAATTGAGTACTACTCTGCCCCTGTGGTCTTACCTTCTGTACATCATTGACTGTGCTTTCAAAATCCACTGGCCAAACATAAGTACACTTAAATACTTAACATTTGCTTTTTGTTGAAGCAGTCTATCAGAAAACTTTTTGTTGTCACAGAGACTGATGGGAGAAAAGGTACAAATGATCCAATTCACCTAAATGGGGTGCTAACTGTGAAGTCTTTTCATAAGTAGTAAGGCAGTTTCTTCTTTGTGAACATACTTTCATTCAGACTAGTTTTCATTCAAACAACTGAGGATTTTGGATGGCTCTGCTGATTATAAACTTGAATAAGCTAGTTGGTAACAGTGATCCTGCATTTAACAATCTACAACCTAGATGCTTATATGCAAAGAATACAATAAAAACCTGACTAAAATCTAAAAACAAGCTTATAAAACAAACAAAATGTATCTGAACATTTTTCTTTACCTATTCAAAATCATTGCAGCCCAAGTAAAACTCAGGTAAATTACATGGTACCCAGACTACTATTCTGTGATGTAGTAAACATATATTGGTATTTTTTAATATTCTTTGTAAAGCAGGTAAGGCCCACTAGGCAGAACTGTCTGTTTTCAGGAGTGACCTAGAAGCACTGGGAGGTTAAGTGACTTGCTTAGAGTCACAGTATGCAAGTGGAGGTTGTGGGAATCAAACCCAAGTCTGCTGGATGTACCCAGTTCAATCACTGTTTGTTACTCTAACCACTAGGCATGGGTGGTTAAACTGAATGGCTGATTACAACAAAGCAGTGCGAGTGGTTTCCTTACTGACTCTATATGCAGCAAAGCAGAAAGAATGCAAAGCACAGCAGCATCAATTTTAAGATGCTGAAATCTGGGTCGGCCTGCTGGTGCTGCGGTAGCACTATTGCTTGCAATGCCAGAGACCCAGGGTCAGAAGCGAACTCAGGTTGCTGGAGGTCTGGCCAGGGGAGTAGGATCGAGCACCTGAGGGAATGCTCTCCTCCTCCTCCTCCCCCTCCAAGGAGGGTGGGCTGCAAATCCTGCTGCTTTACCACCACCTGTGTGACCACGGGTGGTGTTGCAATGGTGCTGCAGAGTAATCAGGAGGGGAGGACGCTAGCCAGGATCTGGAGCAGTGGCATGTCTCTATGTGACTTACCTCCTTGGATCTCCTCTAGTGCTGGTGCCCTCAGGGACAGAGACCAGAACACCAGGAACAATTACCCCACATCGGCCACTGGCAGAAGGGACCCAGGTGCCCCAGACTTCATAACCAGACTCCATGAGGGACCCACTGAGCTGCTCAACACACACTAAGGGAGTGTGGAGGGGTGACCTGGGGTCCCCCTCCCTTCCCACCTGGGGGGATACAATCCAGGCAGAATAGGGGCACACCCACAGGAGCTCCTGAGCATTACCTGGGGGTGAAGCTAGATGGTACCCAGCCTAGGGATCTCTGAAAAGTGGAGACTGATGCTGTGAGAAGGGGACATAGAAAGAGAAAGAGAAAATAAAACAAAATTAAAAAGATGCTGAAATTTTAGAGATTCTGTGCAGTGACATGCAATTTCCATGAGGCACCGGTACAAGAATTCAAAATCCACAAACCAAGCAGGATTCCGTGATTGTTACCAGTGTTACCGGTAAAAATGGAAAACCAGGGTCCCTGGCCCTGACTCATTTTTCCACTCCTTTTTAGCCATTTGTGATAAATCACCCACTCAAGTGGTGTAAAGTCTGATATCACCACCTTCCCTTGATAATCCCTGACCTAACTGAACTCTTCCAGTGAGGAAATGTGGCCAGGGCCAAGCACAAAATTAATGGGCTATTCTAGGGCAGGCAAGCCTTTGTCTCTCTCAAGAATCAAAGCCCAAGATAATAAGACTAGCAAAGGCAAACTGCTTCCAGAATAAGTTAGCCTCACATTTACTTTAACCTTCTAAATTCTGGAGGACTGTCAATACTTTAATCAACTCCCCCGGCAGTGTGCAGTCCATCACAATCTCCTCCCTAATCACTGATACCATCAATAAATATTTTACTGAAGGGCTCAAGGCTCTTATTACCAACCTCATTCACTCCACTCTGCCCTTCCATCTAGCATCTGTAATGTTTGCCTGCTGGTGACTGCAGCAGAATAAGTCTGCAAAGAACTATTGCCTCTAAATACTGCATCCAGCTGTGGATCTGATGGCATCCAGCCCAGATTCCTCAAACTTGGTGCCTCAACAATAGCTGTCCCTCTTGCCCACATTTTCAATGGCCCACCTACACTGGAACATTCCCAAAAATCTGGAAACATGGACTGGTGGTACTGATCCATAAAGGCAACCCAGCTGATGCTGCTTCAAACTACGACCCAATTTTGCTCCTACCTGGCCTCTTCAAAACACATAAGAGGTTTGTCAGCAGGCGGTTATCCAGATGTAATGTGAAATCCAACTTTGGTCATCATTTTGGTCATTGACCAATTCCAAGATAGGTGCTTGATGGTGGAGATACTGAGGAAGAGCCATTTCACCAAACAATTGCATGCTTGACTTTATCTTTTCTCAGGTAAGAGCACATCTTAAAGGATTTACAGTTGCAGAACTATTGTGAATCTTATTATCAGAAGTTATTGTGCTTAGCAAAGTGGTATTCTTTCTTTTATTTCTTTCTCTCATTAGCTTACCCTGGGTGGTGGAGCCGATAAAGCAGAATACCTGAGTGGAGCAGCAGATCAGTGGACAGTGGAGTTTGATTCAAGAGAAAGAGCCTTAGTCCAGATTTAGAAAAAGACATGAAAGAGAGAAAAACTGGTGTTGGAGAGTTGAACAAATTTTGAGAGTAAGAGGATATCGCTACATAGCCACAAAGAAGTTCACTGAAGTACAAACGGTTGAAAAATAGGAAAGCTGGCTGGAAGAGTGAAATATTGAAAAGTAGAGCAAGTGGAGATTGTATGGACACTGACATAGATAAGACTAAAGTCATAGGTAAAATGTATATAATGCACAGTAATACGAAGGCAAATTGGGACATTAATTAGTAGTAAGTAAACACTGTGGCACTGGGGTATTTATGGTGGTAAGAAAAAACACCATAGTAAATTAAAGCAGCAATTCAAGGTAGCCACTGCTCAAATTATATGTGAAATTACATGTTGTAAGTTAATATTGCGCATTGGGAGTTTTTGTGTTTTGTTTTGTTTTTCAGATGTTGGTGTCATAGATCAATCTTGATAAAAACTGGGCAATCACATATTGGGCATAATAACAGTTATATTTCTGATTTTTGTACTTTTGGGTTAGGGGAAATAATTTAGTTTAATTGATACTTTTTTTCCTTTTTGAAAAATCACACCAAAACTTTATAGAGAAAATGCAATAGATGTATACGTGAGCATACAGTACATGGTTATATATCACACATTGTAGCTCAGTACTTCAGCAGAGCTGATTAAAAGTTTACTCAGAGTCCATCGTGAGTCACAGCAGCAAGGGGTTTGCTGTTCTCAGTCAAAGTCCCAAGTATTGAGATCACTAGTAAAAGACAAAGCAGCTTTTCTAAGCAATTTACCCTCAAAATCCAACCAGTGAATATAGTGCAGGGTGAAACTCGGCCCTGGAAAAAAGAGCACATATAACAATGGAGCAAAGAGCATTAGCTATAAAACACCATTAACTAATTAAAAGAACAACTAGAAATACATTGTATAGAAAGGAAAAAAATAACAATAAGGACTGCAATCATCAATTGAGAATCAGCAAGAATGGAAGGGTCAATGCAGGTTAATGTTCAAAAACACTAGAAGTAGTAGGATAGTGATATAGCAAAGCAGTTTGGGAAGCACAAAATATAATAGTAACTGCTGAGACATAGAAAGCTCAGTAATGGTAAATACAGTTTCAATAAATGATAGGAGCATCAGAAACACAGGATTAAGTTGAATTATATGAGGTACTTGAGGGGGAAAAGAGATGGGTATGGTTCACTAGATATGCAAAATATGGGGCACAGATCTCATTGTAGGTGGATATCTTAGAGAAAGCAGTGTGAGATCACCAGTCATACAGAGCAAGCTGACCTATCCTGAGTAGCCATTCATTCATGGAGGGGGTATCTGTAGTCTGTCATTTGTGGAGGAGTAACCACTTGGCCACAAGAGTGACAGCTATGGCCCATTTGATGTGTGGGTCAGACCGAGGTAGGATGGAGGAAAGAGGTCCAGCAATATAAAAAAGAAATCAAGGCAGATGTAGCTTGGAAGAATGGCCCTGCAAAGGTCCAGCACATGATCCCAAAAAGGATGGATAAGAAGGCTAGACCACAGGAGGTGGGAAAGAGACCCCTCCTGCTGGTTGTAGTGCCAACATCTGTAGTGTTGTAAAATGCCATGGGCATGCAAGAACGGTGGGGCTCAGTACCACAGATGTAAAATCTTTTTCTGAATGAGTTAGGCTCTGATGTCACAGCAGGCTGTAGAAGCATGAAACCAGCAAGCATGCCATACTTGCTAGGAGATGGAAATATTTAGTTCAATGGCTTATTTCAGTTTGCTGGCTTCAGTGAGGTATGGACCTAATGTCCCTTAATGCAGTATAAAATGTAATTCTTTACTTATGGGAAGAGATCCCCATTTGTGTATGGGGAGGTCTGGGGTGGGATGGTGATGAGCTTTATCATGAAGTAGGAGGACTGAACAGAGTTGTAAGTGTCTCCAGAAATCCTTTTGAGTAATTTGGTATTTAGTTTGGAGATCCTCAAAGGAGGCTAGAATGTTAAGATCAGGGTTACATAGAAGGTAGTGTTGGTATATGCCAGCCTATTTCCAGTGTGGCCAGTTGATAGACTGATGGCCAGTGCATATCTATAAATTATGTAAGAGGTGTAAGTGGTAGGGAAGCAACACATATTTGGAGTGGAGGTGAATAATCTCCATTATTTAAGGGAGGTAGCTAGGGTTGGGTGTGACAGGGTCACTAGCTGTTTGGGAGGATAGAAAGCCAATAAAGGAGAGGAGGCATGGAGAGCAAAGCATTTCAGATCAACCCATAGGGAAACTTGTAGGCAGGTAAAGTGAAACCAGCTGAGGACTCTGGCACATATAAAGGATACATTATAGTTTTTGAAGTGAGGAAGGCCCTGCCCACCTTTGAACCAGTATCTTTGCAGTTTGGGGTGACTGATTCTTGGTACCGCCCCATTCCATATTAAAGTCCCTACCAGACGGTATAGGACTTTAGGGGCAAACATCACTTTTATTGTATTAATTTCCCCCAAAATGGATACATTTAGAGTTTCCAGTGTGTGATGTCAGCCGTAAGGGATTCTCATAGAGAAGTAAAGTTTGCTTGCCAAATGTGATGAAGAGAAATTACCATTTGGTATTGAGAAATTGTGAGAGTTGGCATAGGTGGTTGAGGGGGATAATCTCATATCTGGTATGATTAACCTTAAGGTCAGAAATGAAAGAGGAGACTAAGAGGAGCTGCAATGGGGTGATGGCCGAAAGGGTATCAGCAAGAACGATAAGTAGATCATCAATGTAAACTAGGCACTTATACTCCAAGTGGGTAGTTTTGAATCTAGTGATCGATGCAGAGGTTCTGAGGGCCATGGGCAAGGGTTTGATGGCCAGTAAGAAGAGTAGAGGGGGAGAGGGGACAGCCTTGTTAGGTGCACCTATGTAGTGAAAATGTGGGGGATAGGAGGCTGTTAGTTAAAATGTAGTCAGAAGGGCTGTGATAGAGTGAACTGCTGACAGAAAGTAAGAGCCAAAATGCATACATCTCAAAATTTCGAAGGGGAAGGCCCATTCGATGGAATCAAAGGCATTTTCAAAGTTGATAATGAGGGTAGTGGTCAGGGTGGAGATTGATATGGCCATGTGATGAATGTTGAAAAGAGGGCTAAGATGGTCAGAACTGAGTCAACCCTTGACAAATCTGGCTTGAGATGGGTGTATTAAGGTAGGTACTCCTTAAGGAAAGGATAGTGCAACACCTGGAATCCATAGGCACACAGGATCCAAGACAGCATAGGTTTACAACAGGAAGGTCCTGTCAAACTAATCTCATAGATTTCTTTGACTGGGCAACCAGAGTGGTGGACCAAGGGGGTGCAACTGAAATCACCTACCTTGACTTCAGCAAAGCTTTTGATACTGTTTCACATAGCAGATATATTAATAAGCTGGGTAGGCTAGAGGTGCATCAGAAAGTTGGCCAACTGGGTGGCAAACTGGTTGGTGGGCAGAAAACAGAGAGTGGTGGTAAATGGTACACAGTCAGCAGAGATGCAAGTCATAAGTAGGGCACCTCAGAGATCAGTCCTGGGGCCAGTCCTCTTCAATATCTTCATCAGTGACATTGCAGATGGACTGGAAGGTAAGGTTTGTCTGTTTGCAAATGACACCAAGATCTACAACAGAGTAGATGATCCAGGTGGGGTGGGCAGTATGAGAAGAGATCTTGATAAACTGGCAAAATGGTCAGAAAAGTGGCAATTGGGGTTTAACTCAAAGACGTGCAAGATCATGCACATAGGGAAGAGAAACCCTGAAGCCACCTATAGGTTAGGTGAGGAGCTGCTGGCAAGCACAAGGGAAGAAAGAGACTTGGGCATCCTCATCACAGATGATCTGAAATCATCCAAGCAGGCCACTAAAGCAGTAGATAAGGCTAGAGGGATGTTGGGGTGTATTAGTAGTCATACAAGTCATAAGAGAGAGAGGTAATACTCCCTCTTTACAAGACACTGGTTAGGCCCCATCTGGAATATGGTGCAGTACTGGAGGCCGCACCTGCACAAGGACATTAACAAAATGGAGGCAGTCCAGAGAAAGGCAACCAAAATGATGCAGGGACTGCATCAGAAAACATATGAGGACAGATTAATGGAGCTCAGTATGTATACCCTAGAGCAAAGGAGGGAGAGAGGTGATATAACTGAAACATTCAAACATCTTAAGGGCAGTAACAAGGAGAAAGAGTCTAACATGGTTCAATATAAGAAAAATAGCAGGAAAAGAGGACACAGCATGAGATTAGAGGGAGGACAATTATGGGTAATGTGAGGAAGTTCTTTTTCACAGAACGGATGGTGGATGCATGGAACAGCCTACCTCAGGAAGTGATGGATATGAATACAGTGCAGGGCTTCAAACAGGCATGGGGTAGGGATAAGGGAGCAATACAGATGAATATGAATAGATAGGCCATTGACAGAGTAAAAGGCCTATGGCACATTCATAAGCTACAAATAATGGGCAGACTGGATGGGCCTTGTGGTCCTTATCTGCCATCAACTTCTATGTTCTCTAAGTGCAGAGCTAGAATTTTTGCCAGGATTTTGGTGTCACTATAAATAAGTGATATTGGCCTGTAGCTGCCAGGAGAAAGAGGGTCTTTCTCCTTTTTGGGGAGGACAGTGAAGGTGGCTTCCCTAGATGTGACAGGTAAACAGCGATACTGCACAGCATGGGCAAAGGTTCAGAGAAGGAGGTTCAGCATGAGAGGGTAGCTTTGGTAGAAATGGACAGAGAAACCATCTCCACACAGGGATTTGTTTTTCTTTAAAGCCATCACTGCAGTGGCAATCGCTTCTTTAGTAATATGATGTTCCTACTGCTGTTGTTGTGAAGGGGAGAGACATGGCAGGTGCAAGTGGTACAGAAAGGTAACTATCTGTTCAGGGGTAGGTTGAACTTACGAGAAATAAAGTCCAGTATAGAACTCATAACATGACGGCAGAGTTGCAGAGTACAGTACAAGTCACATTATACTGTTCCTCCAATGAGTTGTTTTAGCATTTCTGACTGAGCTGCATAAGCATTGCTGGATCCAACACAAAGCCCTGCATAAACTGTTTCTTAAGAGTTAACACTCAGTTTTGCATTGCATCATGACTGGACTACATTTGCATTTCAACCAAGCTGCAAAAAAAAAATTTACAAACATTGCTCTTGAGCTGGTTAATTTTTAAAAAACAATTACCATATGAGTTGCCAATGCATTTCCAACTGTAAAAAAACAATGCTAAACCAACTCATTTGTGAAACAGTTTAATGCGTCTTGTAATGTACCACAATATGGTACTCAACCTGTTGTTTACAGTCTGTATGCCAGGATCCTACTCATCCTTTCTTCACCTTCCCAGTATTTGTGATGAGTGTGGTTGAAAGCTAATTCTGCCTTTCATGTGTAAAGGGAGTTAAGTGCAACATGCATTTTGATCATGTCTGAGGGCTCTCCAGAGGGATTTTGTTTCTGTTTAGGACTTGGTATCAAGTTCTTTTGCCTCACATTCTCTTCTTCTACATCTGGAAATGTCAAAGCCTATTATGTTTCATCTTAGGTAGGCTTTAATGGTGCCCCATAGAATATTATCTGAGACAGAGCCAGTATCACTATTATGTAGGAAGAACTGAATCTCTTTTCTGACCCAGGGGGCAAAGACAGGGTCTTTATGGTGGAGTGAGTCCAGTCTCCAAGAAGACATGCACAGAGAGCTGGGAGCCCAAAGAACAGTGATCAATATAGGTGCATGGTTGGATATGATTATAGGGTGAATGTGGGTCACTACCATGCTGTGTTTAGTGAGGGGAGATAAGCCAAAAGTCAATGAAACTGAGAGTGGTGGACCTGCGAATAGAAAGTGTGGTCCTTTACAGAGGGAAGTGGAGTCACCAAATATCTGTAAGAGAATTCCTATTGTAAAGTGTGGAGGACAGTGGCAACTTTATGGTTAGGTTCATGCAGCGTGTGGGATCTATGGTGGGATCAAGGGTGAGATTAATGTCCCCTCCCATGGGGGTGGATGGGAGGGTTATTGTATTTGGAGATTTCCTCCGATAACTTAGCAAAGAAGAGGGGGTGATCTGAATTGGGTACATAGACATTGACTAGTGTCAGGGGACCTTCCTGGGTGTCAAATCTGGCCATAACCCATCTACCATCAGAGTCAGCGTTAGCTTCAGTACACAACATCTCAGAGATTTATGCACCAAAATTGAAACCCCTCATTAAGCAGAGGAGGCGGTGCTGTGTACCTCTTGACCTACCCATTCTCATTTAAGTTTAGAAGCTTCGACCATAGATAGTTAATCTTCTGCAGATAAGCCACCTGCACATGATGTTTCTTAAGATAAGCAAGAATTATTTTTTCATATGATTGGAGAGTTAAACCCTTTAACATTCTACAAGATGCACTGTGAGTAGCCATTAGATATTTATCATTATTTTTGTACTTTTTTTATTTTTGATTAAGAAGGTAGCCACATAAAACAAATTAATCTGTTGTACTCACAGTGGCACAAAAAACTTAGTAGTAAGTAGCTCAGAGTGAAACTTTTATCTCAACATGAATTAAGGAATTGTGGTGGGGGGGGCAGCACTATAATTATTTTTATCTTCCTCTGCCTCAAAGTGCCTTGTTTAAATGAAAGGACTACAGACCATTCAGAGACCTTGATCTATATAAGCGAAGAAAACTTGGAAACAGATGGGCCCATACTGGAAGGCCAAACGAAGCCCATTTTAAGACAAAAAAAATGAATTTCTCGAACCTCATGAACTGTGAGATAAATCATTTCTTGCAAGTATTTTGCAGAAAACAGACATCGCTGCTGATTTTGACCATTTACATCATTTACATTAATGCTATTGTGCATTCCATATCTACCACTGGTAAAGGGCTCTAAAGGATAATAGACTATTAGGAAAAAAAAAGCATACAAAATATTTTTGCACTTTAGTCATTTGAATTATCTTCTTTTAATAATCAGTTTGCTATATTTTAGTTATGTCATATATAAGGACATTTTAATTGTGTAATTTATTTATCCTGTTTTAAAGTCTATTTTAGGATAAACCTTATTAGTCCCTCTATTTTACTTCGATTTACACACTTTCTTGATTTTGATATGTCACAAATGAAACCTCAAAAACAGACTGTAAAACAAGCAGTGAAAGCTAACACATTGAAAACAAAGATAAGCATTAAAAATGAGAGAACCACTTTAGCCAGTGGGGACAGTGAACTAATTACAAATGATTTTACAGTATCACATCCGAAGTAGATCAAGATAAGATGAGCCACCTTATCAGTGAGGAAGAGCTAACCAGCTAAACATGTACTGGGAAGTGAAGAACATCCAGTGATGACTACAGTAAGAAAACTCAAATAATCCCTAGCAGAATCAGAAGGATTAAGGCAGGTTTCAAAAGGAAAGTTGGAAAATAAAATAAAGCATTTTTTTTATTTGAAAATATCCAGTATCTCCCTTTTTTCTTTTTCTTCAGCCTGATTTTATTAGTGAACTATGATGTTGGTGTTCAAGGGGGGGTGGGGACATGAACACCAGCATCATAGTTCACAAATAAAATCAGGTCGAAGAAAACGTTAATAAAGATGGAACAAAAACCCAGTCCTTAGATGTGCAAAATAGAAATGCTTCTATAGCCAATTACCTTGCATTTCAGAATAAAAAACAAAAAAACAGAAGCCCAGTCAGTATTAATATAGGAAATCATATAGATATAATATAGTTTCTTCAGGACTTTGAGCAATACATGTCACCCACCATAAAAGGTTAAGCTTGGACCCTCCATCTGTAGCCCCACTAGATATTATTCATTTATGGCAGACAATAAACTCAGGTGACTCCAGGACAAACAATGATATAAAGAAACTTGTTGAAAGGAAATAACACTTCTCACCTGAAGTAGAGTCTTCTGTATCCTAAAACCTTATTTTAATTGGACTAGCTGAAATAAAAGGGAAAATCATTAAGAGTAATCAGATTTTACAGGAAATGGGAGTTAATTAAAAGTTATCATTAACATCATAGGAATGAAAATTTACAAGGAAAACATTAATAATGAGGTTGGGACAGAAATGATAAAGGATAAAAAGTAAAACAAAATTAAATACATAACAAGAAACTGATAAAAATGATAACTCAAACTGCAGAAACATTGAATTTGATGGCAGATAAAGACTGCTTGATCCACCCAGTCTGTCAATTTTCCCCCTTACCTGCAGTATCATTGTATAACATAATTCATCTCTGGTTTTTTCTCCCTCCATCTCCATCCTTTCCACTAAGATATCCTTATATGTATCTCATGCATTCTTGAACCCAGCTACTGTCTTTGTCCCTACCACCTCTGCTGGAAGGTGTGAAAGGCTATGGGTGGAAATAATGGACCACAAGGCAGTAGTAGCTTGAGCAAAAAATTAATATTCAATATTTATTTACAACAGAACAAAACAAAATGGACTGTATTGCGAAAATAAACAAAATCAAAAAGAAGTGTACATCCAAAAAAATAACATCAATTCCTTTTCAGTCAAATAGCTAGGAGAAACTAGCCATGACTAGGTGTTTCACCATCAACACCTTACCACTAACTAACTCAAGGATGGACTAGACAGTCATAAATACCCAAAGTTTACCATGTGACTAAAAACTCCTCCCCTTTGTTTTAATATAAACTCCAAAAAAATCTCTCTGCATATGTATTTTTCTTTTTAATATAAAGAAGATACACAAATTTAATACACATTTACATATGCAGTACTAAAACATTAAAATATACAGTACTTTAATAGATTTTATTATTTTAAGCTTCCTAAACACTGCCTCCCATTAGGCTGTAGCTTAAATATACAAGAGGGCTGGCCGGCTGGCCTTTAGATTCACAAAGGGCAGAGCTGGCATGCCATGCTGTGTTATTTAACCTGGAGGTTTTCAAGTCACTAATATGAGCAGGAAGACAATATTTATGACCTGGTGTTTCGGTAAGTTGTAGTATCTCCCAAACACTTACACCTTTACTATCACAAGCCTTGTGAAAGTATATTGTTACCTAACCACGGTTTTGTCTTACTAGACAAACGGAGATAGTTTTCCAGTGTGAAGGTGCGCACATTCCAAACCAGACCGAATACAGCCTCAGAGTAGCGGCCACATCACCGTATCACCAAGGAAAAATAATTCGTATTCTTTACTCGCCGATTATCATTGATAGAGTCAAGACTCCTGTTGAACCACCGAGGAAGAATAATTAACAAGGGTGAAATGCTCCCAGTGAACAAAAGCTATCAGAGCTTAAGTGTTTCTATTAATTTTAACAAACATACTCCATCCTAGAATAACTCGCGTAAGTGCCAGTGTAAAGGGAATCTTATACGGCTCTGAGAATCTACATTTTCCTTGCTGCAGTTATTTGGTTATATTTCACTAATTCTACTTTACCAAGTCGGGTTTCTTTTCTAGACCACAAACCGCACATAATCCTGAAGCAAAGATGCTTCACAATTTGGTTGCAGAATGTACAGCAGACTAAACCCCATGAGATTTAAATCTCTGTAGAATTTGCTACTAAGTCAGGATCATGGAAATAAGGTATACATGCAGACTGCAACATAGATAGAAAACAGGTACTTTATTGAGGATACAACACAAAATGAAGACAAAACAGATAACAAAGAAGTAATACAACAAAATGGGTGGCCAGCCTAACAAACAAAAATGAACACACACCTTTTAAAGAGACAAAGAGTACAGTCTTAAGTTATTTCCAGTTAGACTTCCTAATAATACCTCTAGTAATATAATATGATTAATGACAACAAGAAAATGGGGGGGTTCCTCTCACATTTCCTCCCCACCTAGAACAAAACCGAATGGTTTTGTTAATGCTTCATTCCAGCCAAGACCTAACTAATGCCTATCTTCAGATCCTCCAAAGAAGAGATGGAGTCATAGCCCTCCCTCTCCAAGGCTCCACCTCGAGGACCCTTTATAACAAACTACTGAACATGAAGGTGGTCTAATACTCCTCCATCAATAATTTCTTCATTTTCCCCAAGGTCTGATGATAGGTGTTGTGGCATATCCATTCCATACCTGGACATGAAATCAGAATTACTGTGTGCCACCACTTTTCTGTGTTTAATTATAAACCGATAAGATTGCAAAGATAGATACCATCACATAATGCAAGGGTTTTTGTCTTTCATAACATTCAGCCAGCAAAGTGGATTATGGTCCATCCATAATTCAAACTCTATCTCCCAGAGATAGAATTGGAGAGCTTCAATTGCCCAACGGATGGCCAAACATTCTTTTTCAATAGTGGAATAGTGGGTTTCTCTCTCATGTAACTTTCTACTAATATAAATGACAGGATGTTCTTCTCCATTTATTACCTGAGAGAGAACAGCTCCTATTCCATGATTAGATGCATCTGTATGTACTATAAAAGAATGGGAAAAATCTGGCATAGTTAAAACTGGTGAGAAACATAAATGAGCTTTAATAGAATGGAATGCATCATCATATTCTTGGGTCCAAATTACTTTATCAGGTTTATTCTTTCTAGCCAACTCAGTTAAAGGGCTTGCTATCATGGAAACATTTTTAATAAATCATCGGTAATAACCAGCTAGACCTAGAAAGAACCTTACCTCCTTTTTTATAGAAGGTCTAGGGCTATTAGCTACTGCACCCACTTTGGTTATTTCAGGTTTTACCACTCCATTCCCAATCTGGAATCCACGATAAGTCATCTCTCGCATGGCTAATTTATATTTAGTTGGATTAATTGTTAAACCAGCACTAGCTATAGCTGACAGTACCAAACCTAGATGATGTACACATTTCTCCCATGAAGGGCTAAAGATTATGACATCATCTAGGTACGCTGCACTATAAGAGGAATGTGGTGTTAAGATTTTATCCATCATTCTTTGAAAGGTGACTGGGGCACCATGCAAACCAAAGGGCATCACAGTGAGCTGGAACAATCTTATAGGTGTGCTGAATGCTGTTTTCTCTTTGGCATCCTTGTCCAGAGGAATCTGCCAATACCCTTTTGTTAAATCAAGGGTACTCATATACTTGGCAGTTCCTATGTGATCAAGAATGTCATCGATTCATGGCATAGGATAGCTATCAAATTTAGTAAGGGTGTTTAGTCGTCTAAAGTCAAAACATATACGAATGCCCCCTTCCTTTTTATTAACAATCACCATAGGAAAATTCTAATCACTGTGAAATGGTTCAATTATACCCATGTTTTGCATCTTCTTGACTTCCTGTATGACATCCTCTCTCAGCCGTTCTGGTAATCTGTATGGTTTTAGTCTGATCGGACTTTGTTGAGTTACTGTACATAAATGTGATGTACTGATTCATTTGTCTTTCCTGGATTACCTGTAAATACGTGCTTAAATTCCTGTAAAAGAGTCTGCAATTCTTTGGCTTGCTGGTAAGTCAGGTCAGGGTTTACTGCAATATCCCCCATTTCTCCTATACCCTCCAACCTTTGGTATGCAAGATGTAAATCACTATCTGAAGGGTCAGGATGGACATAACTACCAAGGATTGGGGCCTTTCTATCCATGTTTTTAGCAAATTTACATGATATATCTGTCTTCTCTTTCTCTTATCAGGTAATTCTATTTCATACGTTACAGGCCCAGCACATCTTATTACTTTATATGGACCTTGCCACTTCATATGTAACTTATTCTCTGAGGATGGTAATAGAAGTAAAACTTTTTCTCCCTCTCCAAATTCTTTATGCCCTGTCCCTCTATCATAACACACTTCCTGTTTTAACTGGTGTTCTACATTAGCCTGATGTGCCTTTTTGCACATAATTTGCTAATTGTGCCCATTATTGTTGCCAGTATTCCAATGGCATAGTTTCTTTCTGCATTTCCCTCTTTTCCCATGTCTCTTTAATGATGCCCAGGGGACCTCTGGGATTGTGGCCATACAACAATTCAAAGGGAGAATATCCAGTAGAGGCTCTGGGCACCTTCCGGTAGGCAAACATTAAATATAATAAATACATATCCCACTTATTCTTTTCATCTTGGACATATTTCCTTAACATTGATTTCAACATCTGGTTGAAGTGTTCTATTAACCCATCTGTTTGCAGATGATATGGGGTGGTAAATACGGCCTCGATTTTAAGGGTTTGATATAATCGCTTCAACAGACTTGAGAAAAAGTTAGAACCCTATCGGTTAATATTTCTCAAGGTATACCCATATGGCTAAAAATTTTCACCAGCTTATCTGCTATTTTGGATGCAGTCACAGTACGTAGGGGAATAGCTTTGGGATATTTAGTGGCATAGTTTACTACCACCAAAATAAAGCAATTCCCTCTAGCACTCTTGGGCAGGGGACCTACTACATCCATCACAATTCTTTCAAATGGGTCACTAGCTAGGGGCATAGAGAGTAGGGGTACCATGTCCTTACATCCAATCTTAGCTATTTTCTGGCATTCTTTGCAACTTTTACAATATTCAGCTACTTGTTCATGGATACCAGGCTAATAGAAATGATGGAGTAAGCAGCTAAGGGTATGGTCCCTACCCAGATGACCAGCCAAGGGGATGTCATGGGAAATTTCTAGTAATTTCATTCTATAGGAATGAAGTATCAGTAATTGCTCTACTATTTCCCCTGACTTAGGGTTGGCACATACCCTGTACAACAGGTCATTTACTATCTTATACTCATTTTGAGCTCCCTCAATAGTTGTTCCAACCTGTGAAAAAAAAATAGATTAGAGAGTCATCCTCAGTTTGTGCCTTCCTAAAATATCTACAATCAATACATTTAACAGACTGAATAGTCACCGGAGTCCCAGAAACACTTTCTATAATGTCCTTTCGGTTAGGTATTGTCCACTGCTTTTTCTCAATCTGTTTGTTTCTTCTGGATTTTCTATCCTTTCCAGGGACACCATAAATCTCTGCATCAAAAGGAAATGAATGTTCCAGTGGCTGTTCCTTCATTATTTGTGCTCTGGTGACCACTGCACTAATACCAGTCTGAAACAAAGTGTCAAAATGAGGAAAATCATGGCCGATTACTACTGGTACAAGTAGATGGGACACCTCACCCACATTCATAGTTTGATTCTGACCATTTAGTCATAGAACAGCCTCTCGTAATGGGTATTGGTGTGTATCCCCATGTATACATATTACTTTTGTTGTTGGCCTTCCTTCTGCAATTTCCGTTCCCAACAAAGAGGCATGTACTAAGGTCTGCTTGCTCCCAGAATCTACAAGCCCAGAGACTACTTGTTCCCCAGTCTATACAGGTATTATATACTGACCCTAACAGGCAAGGGCCAGATTTGCAGGCTCTGTTTTTCTCTTAGGGCAGAACCTTGCAATGTGTCCCTTCCCTTTACATTCATGACATATTATGTCTGGGTTATGGACTTTCTCAGTTCTGCCAGTTGATTGGGGTCCTGAATGGTTAGTACTTTTAATATGTACAATACAGTAGGTCTTACCAAAGTAGGAGATGTCTGAGTTCTCAGCCCTTCTCGATGTCTATGGGGCCTTGCTGTTAAGTAGTCCTCAGCAGGATGGATAGCCACTTCTGCTGTTTCTGGGCAATGTTCTTTAACCCATAGCTGGACGTCCTGTGGGAGGATCCTAATGAATTGTTCCATAATGATAGCTTCAATGATCTGATCAACTGTTCTGGTTGCTGGCTGTAACCATTTTATGCATAAATCTTTTAGGTCTGTAAAGGCATCTTGGGCACTATCAGCAGTCTGGAATCTGTATGCCCTAAATCTTTGCCTGTATGTCTCTGTGCTGATACCATACCACTTTAAAATGGCCTGCTTAACCCGATCATAGTCATTAGAATACAGACAAAGAACCTCTGTGTGCAAACACTGAGGCAAGGGTTACCCCAAAGGGCATTTGGCTGGGAAGCCAAGTTTCAAGAAAATACAAAATCACACATGCTCCCACAATGCAAAGCATCATGGGCTG
Organism: Neoceratodus forsteri; assembly: GCA_016271365.2. Classification (NCBI taxonomy): domain Eukaryota; kingdom Metazoa; phylum Chordata; order Ceratodontiformes; family Ceratodontidae; genus Neoceratodus; species Neoceratodus forsteri. Next base: position 528,307,790 of record CM057455.1, on the reverse strand, counting down.
CATATGCAAATCACCAAATCTGTGGTGATTTGCATATTCAGCCCATGATGCTTTGCATTGTGGGAGCATGTGTGATTTTGTATTAGCATACAGAATATCTATGTGACTATAGGCTAGTTGTGCATTACCAGTCAAATAGGATGCCAACCTAATCACCCACTGATCTCGGGGCCATTTACATGTTGTTGCAACCCTTTCAAATGCCACTATATAGGCTTCAATATCATCTGTCTTGGCCAATGTTACCAACTTTATGTCCTTCTGAGCCCCTCCTGGTGACAGAGGGGGCCTGGTGTTACTCATCATCTGGATGGCCCGCAATGTATCTGCCCAACGAGCCTCAATCTCTCTTCGATCTATGCCTCTCTGCTTTTCCATTTCTACTTGTCTGATGCACAACCACCGGAGTAAGTCACTGGAATCCTCTGGGGGACGATCTTCCTCAATTTTACCCCCACCAGCCTGTGCTCCTTCTACTGACTTGATCTCTGTCATTCTTTCACCAGTTGCTTCTCTTTTCCTTCCCTTTCTCTGGACTGTAGGGTCCAAAACCCAGCAATAGAGGTAGTTGTAGTCACCTCACCACAGACCTTGTAGCTTTCCTGGATACTGGAAGGCTATCCACCTTGTCCTGTTGCATTTAGTCCATCTGGGCCATATATCAGACCCTTCAATAGGCAGTCCCACTGAATCCCACCACTGCCACCATGTGTGAAAGGCTGTGGGTGGAAATAATGGACCACGAGGCAGCAGTAGCTTGACCAAAAAATTAATGTTCAAAATTTATTTACAACAGAACAAAATAAAACGGACTGTATTGCGAAAATAAACAAAATCAAAGAGAAGCATACATCCCCAAAAATAACATCAATTCCTTTTCAGTCATATAGCTAGGAGAAACTAGCCAAGACTAGGTGTTTCACCATCAACACCTTACCACTAACTAACTTAAGGATGGACTAGACAGTCATAAATACCCAAAGTTTACCATGTGACTAAAAACTACTCCTCTTTGTTTTAACATAAACCAAAAAAAAACTCTCTGCATATGTGTTTTTCTTTTTAATATAAAGAATATTCACAAATTTAATATACATTTACATATGCAGTACTAAAACATAAAAAATACACAGTCCTTTAATAGATTTTACTATTTCAAGCTTCCTAATCACTGCCACCCTTAGGCTGTAGCTTAAATATGCAAGTGGGATGGCCGGATGGCCTTTAGATTCACTAACGATAGAGCTGGCATGCCATGCTGAGTTATTTAACCAGGAGGATTTCAAGTCACTAATATGAGTAGGAAGACAATATTTATGACCTGGTGTTCCAGTAAGTTGTAGTACCTCCCAAACACTTACAACTTTACTATCACAAGCCTCATGAAAGTATATTGTTACCCACCCACGGCTTTGTTTTACTAGACAAACGGAAACAGTTTTCCAGTATGAAAGTGCGCACATTCAAAACCAGACTGAATACAGCCTCAGAGTAGTGGCCACATCGCCATATCGCCGAGGAAAAAAAATTCATATTCTTTACTCGGCGACTATTATTGATAGAGTCAAGACTCCTGTCGAACCACCAAGAAAGAATAATTAACAAGGGGAAAATGCTCCCAGGGTACAAAAGCTATCAGATCTTAAGTGTTTCTATTAATTTTAGCAAACATACTCCATCCTAGAATAACTCGCATAAGTACCAGTGTAAAGGGAATCTTCACAAAAGTGGGAGCAAGGCAGAAGCAGGAAACTACAGACCTGTAAGTTTGACCTCAGTGGTAGGGAAAATGATGGAATCACTTCTGAAAGAAAGAATTGTTGAGTACCTAGAGGCCAGTGGGTCACAGGACCTAAAGCAGCATGGAATTACAGCAGGAAGATCAAGTCAGATGAATCTAAATGATTTCTTTGACTGGATGACCAAAGTAATAGACCAGGGAGGGGCTGTGGATATGGCCTACCTAGACTTTAGCAAGGCATTTGACACAGTCCAGCACAAAAGACTGATAATCAAGTTAGCCAGCCTGAGAGTGGGTTCCAGGGTGGTAGCCTGGGTAGCAAACTGGCTGCACAACAGGACACAGATGGTAGTAGTGAATGGAACACATTCCAAAGAAAGGGGGGTTACTAGTGGAGTACCTCAAGGCTCAATACTGGGCCCAGTCCTCTTTAACGTCTTTATAGGTGACATTGCAGAGTGTCTGGAGGGAAAGGTATGCCTCTTTGCAGATGACACAAAGATCTGTAACAGAGTTCATACACAAGGGGGGGCTAGAAAGGATGAGAAGGGACTTGTCAAGGTTGGAGGAATGGTCAGACATATTGACGTGGAACCTTTGTAAAAGAGCCTCTGACTCAAAGGTAGTAATTCCTAGAACAATAAACTAACAAAAAACTAACTAACATATGGCAACTTAGATTCAATGCAAAGAAGTGCAAAGTTATGCACCTGGGAAACAAAAACCCAGGAGAAGAGTACACAATAGCAGGGGAGGTACTAACGACAACAAAAATGGAAAGGGACTTGGGGGTGGTCATATCAAATGACTTAAAGGTGGGTAAGCAATGTGAGAAGTCAGTAAAGAGAGCCAGGGGGATACTGGGATGCATAGGAAGGGGCATTACAAGCAGAAAAAAATAAGTGGTTATCCCTCTGTACAGACAGTTGGTGAGACCCCATTTGGAATACTGTGTGCAGTTTTGGAGACCCCATCTATGCAAGGACATAGACAGGATGGAAGCAGTCCAAAGGAGGGCAACTAAAATGGTGCTGGGTCTGCATCAGAAACCATATGAAGAGAGACTGAGAGAGCGTAATATGTATATCATTGATGAAAGGAGGGACAGGGGGGACATGATAGAAACTTTCAAGTACCTGAAGGGAATCAACAAAGTCCAGGAGGGTAGCATCTTTCAGAAAAAGAGACGTGTAAGAACAAGGGGCACAATTTAAAGATAGAGTGGGGACGGCTCAGGGGTAATGTGAGGAAATTTTTTTTCACGGAGAGAGTGGTGGATACATGGAACCGCCTTCCTTGGGAGGTTGTTGGGTCTAAAATAGTGGGGTATTCAAACATGCATGGGACAGACATAAGGCAATTGTAGTGGGGTGTTGCAGGAAGTAGGCTGTCGGTTAACTAGAATCTGCACCTTATCCAATAGGAAGGGAAATGGGGAGACTGGGTGGGCCAAGTGGTCCTTATCTGCTGTCAAAGTCTATGTTTCTATGTTTATGCAGCTCTGAGAATCTACATTTTCCTTGCTACTGTTATTTGGCTATATTTCATTAAATCTACTTTACCAAGTTGGGTTTCTTTTCTAGACCGCAAACCGCACATAACCCTGAAGCAAAGACGCTTCTCAATTTGGTTACATAATGTACAGCAGACTAAAACCCCGGAGATTTAAATCTCTGTAGGATTTGCTACAAAGTCAGGCTCATGGAAATAAGGTATACATGCAGACTGTAACATAGAGAGAAAACAGGTACTTTATTAAGGATACAACACAAAACTAAGACAAAACAGATAACCAAGAAGTAATTCAACAAAATGGGTGGCCAGTCCAATAAACAAAAATGAACATACACCTTTTAAAGAGACAAAGAGTGCAGTCTTACGTTATTTCCAGTTAGACTTCCTAATATTACCTCTAGTACTATAATATGATTTGTGACAACAAGAAAAGGGGGGGGGGGTCCCTCTCACAGAAGGCTATTCCAGAAATCCACCACTCTTTCTGTAAAGAAGTACTTCCTCACATCTCTCCTGAATCTGCACCTCTTCAGTTTCATATCATGTTCCCTTGATCTCAAGTTCCTTTTTTTCTGAAAAATACTTCACTCCTGTACCTTATTTACCCCCATAAGGTATGTAAAGGTCTTTATCATATCCTCACCTCACCTCTTTCAGGGTGTACATATTGAAGTCCTTTAGTCTCTCTTCATAGGGTTTTGAGGCATTCCTGGCACCATTTTAGTTGCCCTCTTCTGCATAGCCTCCACTCTGTCTTTGTTCTTCTGGAGATGTGGTCTCCAAAACTGGACACAGTACTCAAGCTGGGGTCTTACCAGTGATCTATACAGGGAAAGACCACCTCCTTATTTCTGCTGGTGATATCCTTTTCTATGCTTCTCAGCATCCCACAAGCCCCCCGCCCCCCAAACTGCCTTGTTGCACTGCCTGGCCTTTGTATGTAATCTGATCCGATTACCATGGGTCTCTTTCCTGCTTGGTTGCTGTCAATACCACTCCACCCATTTTGTACTTTGTCCCTGGGTTTCTGTGCCCTAAGTGCATTATTTTGCACTGTTTTGCATTGAAACCCTGCTGCCATACCCTTGACTGCTCCTCAAGTTTTCTAAGGTTACATCTTATCCTTTTCATCCTCCCCCCACCCTGGCATGTCCACTATGTTGTAGATCTTGGTGTCATCCTCAAAGAGGCAGACCTTCCCTTCCAGCTCCCATGCAATATCACTTATAAAGAAATTAAAGAGGACCGGTCCCAACACCGATCCCTGAGGTACCCCATTTTTCATCCTCCCTTCCTCGGAGTGAATTCCATTTACCACTACCTTCTGTCACCTATCTCCTAACTAATGTCTTACCCAGTCTACCACCTTTGGTACCACTCCTAAGCTACCCAGATTGCTTACTAGTCTCTTATGTAGAAGGGTGTCAAAAGCCTTACTGAAATCTATGTAGGCCATGTCCACTGCTCCACTGTGATTTAATTCCTTGGACACCCTATCAAAGAAATCTATCAGATTCATATGACTTAGCTCCCCCCCCCCACACATACACACACACACACACACACACACACACACACACATACGATTCCATGCTGCCTCCGGTCTTGTAACCAATTGGATTTAAGACATTCCACAATCTTTTCCATCAACAGTGCTTCCATTAACTTTCCTACCACCAATGTCAGGCTGACTGGCCTATAATTGCTTCCAGTTTTGAGAAGTGGGACTACAGCTGCTCTCCTCCAGTCCTCTTCAACCACTCTGGTTTCCAGTGATCTGTTAAATAGGACTGTCAGAGGTGCAGCCAGTACCTCCCTGATCTCCCTTATTGACCTTGTATGCACCCTGTCTGGCACATACAGAGTCCCTTCAGGACTCTCTCATCTGAGAAAGGGCTAATATCCACCTCCCCCTATTAAAGCTCTTGCTATTTTTAGGGAGGACTCTCCTAATCCCATTCCTGAGCAGAATCATTTGTTCAAGTTGTCTGCCTTTTCCTGATCTCCCTCTGCATAGTTCCCTGTTCCCTTTTCAACTTTACAAATCCTCTCTTGTTCTTCCTTTTCTCACTTACATACCTAAAAAATTTTGTGTTCCCTTTTGTTACCATACGGGCTATTCTCTATTCAGTTTTCACCCTTGCTTTCCTTGCTGCTTTCCCTGTTTCTTTCTCTATCCCCAATTCATATCCCTATCTTCCTTCCCTTTCATCTTCTTACAGCTTCTGAATGCAACCCTTTTAGCCCTTACCTTTTCTGCTACCTTTTTCAAGGTCTGTAGCAGCCTCTTTTTCCTCTTGTCTTTGTTCACTTGCTTAATGCAAAGGTTTGTTTGCCTTTACTATGCATGTTTTAGTTTTGATCACTGTTCCTCCATGCCCACTGTGATCCCCTCCTGCCAGGTCATTCCTAAGGCTTTCACCCATCTCTATCAAATCTACCCTTCAGAAGTCCAAGACCTTTGCCTATGTGTGGTTCAGTTCTGCTGCCATCCTTATATTGAACCACACTGTATAGTGATTACTGATCACCAGGTTGCTATCCATCTTGACATCTGCAACATTGTCCCTGTTAGTACCAGGTCTACTACTGCCCCATCATGAGTGGGTTCACTGACTAGTTGCCTGAGGAATGCTCCCTCGGAGTCCAGGATGTCCCTGCTTTTAACTGAAGCCATATCTGGGAGGCTCCACATTACATCTGGCAGACTGAAGTCCCCTACCAGCAGCATCTCCCCCTCTTCTGCCATTTTGCCATTAGCTTCCACCAGTACCTTATCTAACTCCTTCCCTGTGCCAGAGGTCTGTAGATCACACCGGTGTGAATAGTGGCTCTGTTTCCTCTGTCCAGGGTAACCCTCAGTACCTCTGCCCCCACATATTCCTTGTATCGCCATCACATTTATGATTTCCTTCATATGAAGCACCACATCTCCCTCCTTTCCTTCCCACCCTGTCTTCCCTGAACAGAGTATTGCCTTGTATGACCATATCCCAATCATGGTTTTCAGTTCACCATGACTCTGTGATGGCCACTATATCCAGGTTGACCTCAGCCATTATGGCCTCTAGGTCTGGGATCTAATTTCCTAGGCTTCTAGCATTTACACATATGGCCTTCCAGATTTTGTTAGCATTCTGCTTGTTACCCCCCTTTTCTTTGTTGCCCCCTTCCTTCCCCTTCTCTTTTTAATGTTCCTTTTCCCCTCCCCCTTTCTTTATATCACCCTGCTTTATTTATTAATCTGCACCATGAGGATTCTTCTCCCCTTGGGTTCTTCCTATGCTCTACTTCAGCCTCTACCATTGCTGATCAGGAAGTGAATGAGATAGAACAATTGATCCAAAATAATAATGGTAACAAAAGACAGGGTAGAGAAAAGAAACAAGAAATATATGAGTTAAATAAAGGACCATGTGCACACTGTAAGGTTACAGTAAAAAGTGAAGAAGAAGAAGAAGAATCAGCATTTATATAGCACTTTTAATACACACTGTATCCCAAGGTGTTTTACAAGCAATGCTAAACTAGGAATGAAGTGACTGAAAGTGTAGTAGTGGCCATATCACATATCAACACCCACACACATCCTGGACAATTGCATGAACTGATTTTATAGGAAGGGAAATATTGGCCAAGACACCAGGAATGTCCCCTACCCTTTGTGAAGAATGCCTTGGGTTCTTTTACTTCCACCTGGACACCTACCAGGACAACACCAGGATGGGCAGAAGAGACCACAGTTTAATGTCTCATCCAAAGGATGGCACACCTCAACAGTAGATCACCCCCCAATACTGCTCTCGGGTGGCAAGGTTATTTTGGTATGAGTCCAATCCTGGTGTGAGATGAGAACCCACAACATTCTGGTCCAGTAGTTGATGTGCTACCAGCTGAGCCACACTGACATCTGCCTTTCCTGAACAGAGTATTGCTGGTATGGCCATATCCCAGTCATGGTTTTCAATAGTAATACTATTAAAGTAGATGCTGGAGTTGAGGAGGCCCCTAGGGTTAGACCCAAAGATAAACAAGGTATTAAAGATAACAAAATAATCAGTCATCCTGAAATAAAGTGGCAAAAAGTGACATTTAATAAAAGAAACAAGAAGACAAAACATAAAAATGGTCAGAATGATATAGATAACATTACTCAAAAATATGAGGAGACTGGCTACAGTAAGCAGGTGAACAAGACTAAAGTTCCATTGGATAATGATTATAGAGAATTTCTTATAAGGAGAGAGAGAACTACTGCCAATCATATAGCTATAGGAACTCCCAAATGTAAAAACCAAAAACATTCAAAACTGCTTCAAACTATAAACTGTGGCACACAGTGCATGCAAAAGCATTGTGGATGATTTTCTTCTTGGACTGACATCCGATCAGTGTACAGATAAAGAAATACAGAAGCGAAGGGTGGGTAAGTGCAATCCTCATAGATCCAATTATTAGGACATTTATTATTAAATATGCTGAAGGATTCATGGATCTGGGAATTGATATTAACATTTCATGTCTGCAAGTAAATCTACAACTCATAAATGAATCAAAAAGTGTAAAAGCAGGACAGGGAAATGTTATTAAGAATGACAAAAAAGAAAAGGAAAGGGTGAAGCAAAGGAGTGTATAGGTAAGGGTGTCAATAAACAACCAAGAATTGCAATATTTTTGTGTTCACCAAAAAGAGAATATTCTTTTTTTTTGGGGGGGTGGGATTCAGCAGAAGGAGAGGGCTACCACAAAATAACATTTATAAGAGGCAGGAAACAGCATGGACAAATAATAAACTGTAATCGTGTTAGGGAATTGCTCTATGTATGCCCATGTCACATTCTCACTGGTAAGTCAGCCCTGATGAACATTTCAATAAACTGTCACGTGCCACTAACTGAATTGGACAGTAAAGCATGGCAAGTAGCAAAGGTACTAGAGGATATGTTTCAATGTACTGTATAAGCTAGAACTTTGCAGGTATATCACTGAAGCTAGATGATAAAAACTGGGTTAATTACATGAAGCAATTTCCTATCATTGTGCTGCAAGAATCATGGCATATAAGTGTTCCTTCTAATATATTATAAGGTTATACCATTCATGGTAAATCTGCAACCAAGAAATCTTTATATTTAATAGTGGGTGTTTGCTGACTGTGGTAACAACTGCAGTTTTTTGTTAATAGTATACTCTTTCACTGATAATCCGAAACTTCCTACCGGTGTGTATTAAAAAAAAGAGTGAGAATAATATGTGTGATTATTAACACTTATATTCCACTGAAGGTTCCAATTAAATTAAAAGACAAATTGTGGGAACAACTAGAATCAATTTTATTGGATCTTTCATGTAAGTGTGCTGATGCACTGCTGTTCATTGCAGGTCATTTTAACACACGAGTAGGACATTTGATTAAAAACAATTCTGCCACTTGGTCAATAGACAACTCTTTGGCAATATCATTAACAAAGTCAAAAGATAAGTTATGTGATAGAAGAGGAAAATATATTTTCAATTTGGCAAACGGAAATACACTATGGTTGTTAAATGGCAGGCTAAGGGTGATCTAGAAGGAAGAATAACTTATCCAACAATTAACGGTAGTACAGTTATAGAAACATAGAAACATAGACTTTGACAGCAGATAAGGACCACTTGTCCCACCTAGTCTGCCCATTTCCCTACCTAGAGGAGAAGCTGCTGATTCTTCCTACCCCCCACAAAAATCGGCTTATGTCTGTCCCATGCATTCTTGAATTCTCCCACAGTTTTAGACCCCACAACCTCCTCAAGAAGGCTGTTCCATGCATCCACCACTCTCTCTGTGAAAAAATAATTCCTCACATTGCCCCTGTAGACTTAATGCTGGTTGATATACTATATAGAGATTTCCATTAATTAAAAAATATAGGTTATCAAACAATGGGAAGTTTTCACTACCTCTTATTAGTTATTAATAATATCACAGGTGTTAAGTTTGACAGATGCCTATTACAAAAAGAAATGCAAATATCACAACATTTACATATTTTTAATAAAAAAGGAATAAAATAGGGTGCGCATAAAAATGATAAAGAGGGGTGCAATTGTTTCATTCTACAGAAGTTCAAAACCTTTGTAATGTTTTCTCACTGAAAGTGAAAGATGGGGAAACAAATTCTTCAGCATTTATACAGGAGTATGATACTTTAATCCTACTACTGTAGAATGAACTTAGTGAGGAATATAAAGCAAAAAAGAGAATATTGTAAATGTAAGGTGGTTTGATCATGAATATATACAACTCAGGTAGGTTAGCTTTACTATGATCACATACTTTTCTTAAGAAAGAATACAGACAATTATTTAAAAAGAAGAAAGGGAATTGTAGTGTAACACTGTTGGAGGAATTACAACAAGCTATAAAGGATACAAATTCCAGATCATTTTGGAACCTGGTTCCATTAGACAACAGTAACAAAACAGATAATATTGAATGTGCCATCCATCCAGATGTTTAGAAGGAACGTGTTGGGTCTTTATATAAGACAGAGTAGTCTAAGAACACTTTCTCTCCAAATAACAAGGTATACCACTGGCCTTCTGTATAAGCAGCAGAGGTGTTAAATGCCACAAAAATGCAACAAAACAACAGTCCCAGAAGTGGATAACATCCCCACAGACATTTACAGAACTGATCCTATGTGGTGGGCATCAAGATTAACTAAGCTATTCATGATTATAAATAATTATTACATCATCCCAGAACAGTGGAAAGTAGGGTAACTGACTCACATTTTAAAAAGGGTGATAGGTTAGATCCATTATATATCGTCCTATTACCGTTCTTTGTGTAGCTCAGAAAATATTCACCAGGACATTTACTAAATAGAATGAAAGACTGCATTGAAAACAATAACTTACTACTGTTTTTTAAGACTGATATGTGAAGCAATTACAGCACCATAGATCATATTTTTACAATGATATACCTGATTGACAAATATGTCATAAATAAAAAGAAAAACACTATGCAATTTTTATTGACATGAAAGGATCATTTAATAATGTTAACAGACAAAAATTCTAGGACCTCTTAGAAAATAAAGTGATAGATACAAGATAGCTAAGTATATTACAGTTATTATATTATGCAGCAACAATCAATTTTTTTATTTTATTTATTTAATGTGGCACTCTAATTCTTTATGATTCAAGCAGATGTATAAGTGAACTAATTCTATATTAACAATTAAAATACATATATATACAATATTATAAATTTTAATTTAAGTAATTCAATTCAACTGGAGGGAAAAGCTTATTTAAACAGGAATATCTTTAGCTCCATTTTGAAGGCATTAACTGATGGGACCTCTCTGATCAAATGAGGCAGTGAGCTCCACAGGGATGGTGCCACAAACAAAAATACACAGGCCCCTGATGACTTCAAATAAACCCTGGGAATCACCAGGAGGTCCTCATTGACTGACCAGAGCAGACGAGATGGGTGGTAAGACTGAAGGATTTCTTGCAGGTTACTGGGCCCCAGTCCATGCAAGGCCTTATAGGTCAGTAAACCAACCTTGAAGGTGATGCACCACCTAACCAGAAGCCAGTGCAGAAAGCACACTTTCAAAATAAGATACAGTAGAGATGGGGATCTTACGAATACAGCGAGGGGTAAAACAGGGGTATATTCTTGCACCCACTCTTTTTAACCTATACATAGAGTCACTCAAGAAAGAAATAATTTTGTAACATACACACCCACCATCAGTCAGTAGACACAGTATCACAGGGGTTGTATACAGACGCCCCTCTCAGGTGGAGGAAATGGACAAGGAAATGATAGAAAGTATACTTAGAATGGCAGAAAAAGGGGAGATATTGCTGTTGAGTGATCTGAATATGCCAGATGTTAATTGGAGTGCAGTTGCAGCAGCCACTTCTAAGAGTGGGGTTATTCTAGATGTCCTACAGGGGGCATGCCTTAGACAACTAGTATTGGAATCCACTCGAGAGGGAGCAATCTTAAACCGGGTTCTGTCAAATGGAGATGGAGAGAGGATCACAGATGTAAAAGTGGGTAGCCATCTTGGAACTAGCGACCATCGAACAGCATGGTTCACAATAAACACAGCAATAGAGTCAAGCCATCCAAAGGCAAAAGTACTGGACTTCAGAAGGGCTGACTTTGACAAAATGAGTGAGTGCCTAGGGAATGCACTAGCAAACGGGCAGGAAGGAGGGGTGGAAGAACAATGGGAATAATAAAACTGCCATCACAGAGGTAACAAACCTTGTGTGAAGCAAATAAACAAAACAAAATGATGTAAGAAACCACTATGGTTCTCAAAGGAGGTGGCAGTGAAGGTTCAAGAGAAGAAGAAAGCATTCAGGAAGTACAAGGAATCACAGAAGGAGCAGGACAGAGAATTGTATCAGTTAAAGCAAAAGGAAGCTGGGGAGGCAGTCAGAACAGCAAAGGCCAGAACCGAGGAAAAGATAGCCAACACAGTTAAGAAGGGGGATAAAACCTTTTTTAGGTACATCAGGGAGTGAAGGAAGACCAAGAGAGGGATAGTGAGGCTTAATAAAGGGGAGGGGGGTGGTCAGATGGTGACTGTGAAAAGGCAGAGATACTAAACAAATATTTTTGCTCAGTATTTACAAATGAAGAGGGGGAGGTACCTAAAACAAACAATAGAAACACTCTGGATACAGAAGTTGATACCAGCCCATTTACAGAAGAAAGGGTTCTGAAAGAACTCTTAAAACTGAAGGTGGACAAAGCAATGGGGCCTGATGGCATTCATCCCATAATTCTAAAATAACTAAGGGTAGAACTAGTGACACCACTGACTACCCTCTTTAACAAATCATGGGAGGATGGGATGGTACCTGAGGACTGGAGGAAGGCAGATGTGATTCCCCTTCACAAAAGTGGGAGCAGGGCAGAAGCAGAAAACTACAGACCTGTTAACTTAACCTCAGGGATAGGGAAAATGATGGAATCACTTCTGAAGGAAAGAATTGTCGAGTACCTAGAAGCCAGAGGGGCACAGGACCCAAGGCAGCACAGATTCACAGTGAGAAGGTCATGCCAGACAAATCTAATAGATTTCTTTGACTGGGTGACCAAAGAAGTAGATCAGGGAAGGGCTGTGGACATGGCCTACCTAGACTTTAGCAAGGCATTTGACACAGTCCCACACAAAAGATTAATATACAGGTTAGCCAGCCTGGGAGTTGGTCCCAAGATGATAGCCTGGGTAAAGAATTGGCTGGAGAATAGGATACAGAGGGTAATAGTAAATGGAGTCCACTCTGAAGAAAGAGGGGTTACTAGTGGAGTACCGCAGGGTTCAGTATTAGATCGTCTCTTCAATGTCTTTATAAACGACATTGCAGAGGGACTGGAAGGAAAGTATGTCTCTTTGCAGATGACACAAAGATCTGCAACAGAGTTGATGCACAAGGTGGGGTGGAAAGGATGAGAAGGGACTTGGCAAGGTTAGAGGAATGGTCAAATGTATGGCAGCTTAGATTCAATGCTAAGAAGTGCAAGGTAATGCACCTGGGAAACAAAAACCACAGGAAGAGTACACAATGGGGGGTGAGATACTAACAACAACAAAAATGGAAAGGGACCTGGGGTAGTCATATCAGATGACTTAAAGGTGGGCAAACAATGGAGAGGGCAGTAAGGAGGGCTTGGGGATACTGGTTGCATAGGGAGAGGCATCACCAGTAGAAAACAGGAAGTTGTTATCCCTCTGTACAGACAGCTGGTGAGACCCCATCTGGAGTACTGCATGTAGTTCTGGAGACCCAATCTCTGCAAGGACATAGACAAGATGGAAGGTGTCCAGAGGAGGGCAACTAAAATGGTGCAGGATCTGCACTGGAAGACATATGAAGAGAGACTGAAGGAGCTTAATATGAATAGCCTCGAGGAAAGGAGGGAGAGGGGGAACATGACAGAAACTTTCAAGTACCTCAAGGGAATCAACAAAGTCCAAGAGAGTAGCATCTTTCAAAAAAAGAGGTGTGCAAGAACAAGGGGGCACAATTTGAAGATGGGGGGGCAGCTCAGAGGTAATGTAAGGAAGTATTTTTTCACAGAGAGGGTTGTGGATGCATGGAACGACCTTCCAGAGGAGGCTGTGGAGTCAAAAACAGTGGTTGAATTCAAGCATGCATGGGACAGTCATAAGGCAATTCTAGTGTGTGGGGATAGGAAGAAGTAGGCTGCTGGTTAACTAGGATCTGCAGCTTATCCATTAGGTAGGGAAATGGGCAGACTGGGTGGGCCAAGCGGTCCTTATCTGCTGTCAAATTCTATGTTTCTATGTTGATGTATACAGAAGACACTAGATTACTGAGTCAAATCAAAGTGATTTTAAGAAGAGATTTAAGATCAACACTGATTATAGATCTATAAATTAACTTACAAAAATAAATAATTATAATTTCTGGAGAAAGAAAAAACAAGGCAATTGGAACTTTGGAAATATCATTATAGACAAAGTACAACAGTAAAAGTATCTGGGGGTGTGACTTTAGACAAACATCTAAAATGGGATAATCATATGAAAATAAGGAAAGAAAATGCAATACAAAGAAATAACTGAATGATAAGATTTGCAACAAGTTTCACTTCAGATTCATGTATTGCTTCATGTAACACCTTCAGAGCAAAAGTAAATGATCAGTTGTTATACGGGACAGAAACATGGGCACCATATCTATCCATGTCACACTTAGAGACAGTACAGAACTTTTTCATTAGAATGACCTTACATCTCCTAAAGGGCACACAAGGGGCAGGATTTTCAAAAAAGTGCAAAATGGAGCACAAACATTTGCATTCTGTCCTGCAATAGCATTGGTGGGCAATAATGCTATATGCAGAGGAATAATGCAGGGCACTATTCATATGAATACAGGTCTTATTTTGCCCAACATTAAGCCACTTAGCCCCACCCTATAGTGGCCCCAAAATAGGGCCCCCGTAATGGCTAGCACTGGAGCAATATTTGAAATATTCAAAAGTTCCCATGCAAATAAGCCTATTGGGCATGCAAGGTGCCAAGGAACCATCTGCTTGCCCATTATGAGCTCATTTGCATGGGGTTGGAGGCCATTAGCATTGGAAATTGCCCATTCTGTGAACTGTCCCTAGGGCTAGCATCTTCCTGCTTTCCCTCTGTTACAAGTTCTACATAACAACATAAAACTTCCCTGGTGTCCAGTAGTCCTCCCCCCACCCCACACCTGTTCCTGTAATGTTTCCATAATACTCTGGTGTCTAGTGTGTCCCCCCGCTGATCACCAGTCACCGCCTGATAATAAACATACCAGATTTCTCTGTTGTTCACTGGTCCCACCCTCCTCCTGCACCCATGCCAAACTCATAATAATCACCCCTGACATCCAATGTAACACCCCCCCCATACCGATTACCTGTACTGTACATTCAAACAGCTCCCTGGTGGTCTTGTGGACCCCCTCCATGATCCCCTGTAAAATTAATGGAAACCTTACCCAAGTATCTAGTGATTTCCTCTGCCCTCCCACCCGAGCAGGTATTACCCTACCACCCTGCTCCCCCATCCCATCCCCGATCTGGTGACCAGCACAGACCTCCACTCACCACCACGGATGGTTGCCGACTGAGCTGTTTGAATATACAATTCAGGGGATCAGGATGGGGGGGTTTCACTGGAGACCAGGGATAATTATTAAGAGATTGGACATGACTGCGGGAGGGAGGAAGGGGCCACTGGACACCAGGTAAATCCAATATATTTATTGTCAGGTGGTCATTAGCAATCAGTGGGGGGGCAGTGGACACCAGGGAATTATGGAAACATTATGGGAATGGGTGTTGAGTGGGGGGAAGGAACACTAGCCACCAGGGAAAGTGATTTTACCACACAAGATGGCAATCAGCGAGTGGGGGAGCACTAGACACCAGGGAGTACTGTGTTGTGGTTGGGGGTGCTGACACAATACCTCTGGAAACTGCTAGGGTTGTGCTGGGTTAAGACCAGGATTGGAACAATGGTATTTTCTCCATGGAAGGTGACTACGCAAAGTGCCATTGCATGGAACAAATACACATAATATCAGACTGCACTGATATTCAGGTTCCCCAATTTGCATTCTTTTGCCTTGCGCATCACTCCATTTTTTGCTCCAGTACAATCTCATTATGCCAGTGCAAAATGGGCTTTTAAATATGGGACCTCGGTGCAAAACCCGGTTTGAGTGGGCAAAACGGGTTTTGCACCAGGGCAAACTTTTGAATATTGGGCCCAAATGTGGTGCTCGCTACTGAAGCAAATATGAATTATGTTGAGACTGTTGCATATTTAAGAGTGTTGGGGTCCTGGACAAAAATAATAAATATGGACACAAACAGAGTGCCAAGTGTGTGCTAGCAATGGCTGTAGTTGGTTTGTAAAACTAAATAATTATATACAAAAACAGGCCTTTACCCATTATGGGTTCCATATGTAATATTAAATGTTTATGGCTACCATTCTCTGGCTAAACAACAATTAATAATAATGGCCATACAACAGATATTAACACAACTGTGGACATAACAGCTTTGATCTTTGTTATAAAGCGAGACAGTTTTGAGATATTAACTACAGGTATTCTCTTGAATTTTTGAAAATACAGCCCACAGAAAGGCACCAGCAAAGTTCAGATTAGGTCTACCAAATTTTAAAACACAAGCCCTGAGCTTTCAGACTAAATTGATTGACTATGACACTTGCGTCTGTAACAAAGAATCAATGTTAATGGTGGCACATCTTTGCCTGAAGTGCCTGATTTTCTTCAAGGAAAGTGAAAAATGGATTGATCCCATCATGTGTAACATTCCAGGTAAAGATGACACTGAACTATGTTATAAGCTACTGTTTAGTCAGTGTTCCTGCCCACTGTTTGTCATTGCATCTTTTGCACACATAACATTTTTAAATATAGAAGGGGAAATATGTCAGGTAGAAATTGTATGTACTGTCTAAATCTGCCTATTTTTTCTACTAATTTTGTTTCATTTTATCTGAAATGATTTTATACATCTCATAACTTTGTTTCAATACATGTTTTTCTCCTAATAAACCTGAACTTGAACTTCCTAACACCATTCTGATCTGGCTTCTGCCCAAGCCACTCTACTAACACCTCCCTACTCAAGGTCACAGACCATATACACTTTAACTCTGACAATTGTTTGGGCTCAGGGGCCATATTCATTGACCTTGCAAAGTCCTTTGACACTGTGGACCACCCTCAGCTCTTACTAAAATGAGTAGACTCTGGAGTCTCACCAACAGCCTTGGCTTGGTGCCATTGCTACTCAGACAACCGCACTTATTCTGTCAAGTGTTTCCCTCAGGGTCCACCAGAGCTTGGTCCTGGGGCCTCTGCTTTTTGCCATATTCATCAATAATTTCCTCTATCCATCTCATCCTGCAGCATGTACTGGTATACAGATGATGCCTATGTTTACATGTCCGGTCCCTCGCTCACAGCAATAGAGGTACACCTTTAACTGGACTTCCCAGCAATCCAAAAATGGTTCACTGGCAACTGGCTTGTTATAAGCCAAAGAAGATGACATCCATGGTGTTTGACTCCAAACAATGGACAAACTCTACCTTCCTTCCTCTCAGACTTTACACACCATGGATGGGACCTGTCTGGACTCGGTCAACACCTACAACTACTTAGGCATGTGCTTGAACCAACACCTTGATAATATCTAGCACATTTCCCAGATCGTAGCCAAGTCCTTCAATAAATTTGATGCCCTTTACCAAGTAAAGAACTGTCTCCAGTTACAAGTAAGGAAACAGGTTGTGGAAAAATCCATCCTTCCCCTCCAGGATTAAGGAGTTGTAGTTTACTCAGGCACTATCTCTGCCTCCCTCGACAGATTCACCACTTTGTTCAATGCTCTTTGCAGATTAGCACTTGGCGCCCCCCCCCCCGTACACATCACTGTACTATGTACAATGAATTGGGCTGGACTTCCTGCCACACACAAGACAGATGGTGCACACTTCCCTTTCGGGAGCAAACTACAGGGCCAGTAAACTACCCAAACCTATCTGATATATTGTGTCCCTCTACAAACCCAGCTTATTCACTCATATTTGAGACAAGCTGCCATTTCCATGTCCCCTTCTACAAGTACTCTTTAGGCCAAGCTTCCATTAACTACAGGCTCCCCAACATATAGAACAAGCTACCCTCAAAAGTCACATCCTCTCCTTCTCTCAAATGCATAGAAACACAAAAGGTTAGTGGTACAGGATCTCAACTTTTTTTAAATTGTGTTGCCTGGGATCTAGGACCTGTATTTGATCTTCAATAAGTTCTTTAACAAGGCGTTTCAAAATCTTGCCCGCATTTGAGGTGAGACTAATAGGCCTATAATTACTTATTAATTGTTTAGTCTCTTTCTTATGTGTTGGAGTAATTTTAGCTGTTCTCCAGTCAACTGGGATGTTACCAGTATTTAGTGACTCTTGAAAGATGATGGAAAGTGGTCTACTAATATGATGTGGCATAATCTGCAGCATACTACCCGTGATTTTATCTGGCCCTGGTGAGGATTGCGTTTTTAATTTTAATTTTTTTTTCCAGAACTGCTTCCTGCAATATTATAGGTACAGTTGGTTAGAAGGTGGGGGTCCTTAGTTTTTGGTGTGCATACTGAACCAAAATACTGTAGGTGTTGAAACTGTTTGCCATGTTAATTTAGTTCACTAAATTAGGCTGTCCTTGTCCTTGATTGGCCCAATATTGTTGACATTTTTTTGACCCCCATTCACCCACACTCTTTGCTGTCTCCCCATCCCCCAGCCAGTCTCCTATGCAGCTAACTAAATCCATGGCTGAACCCAGGTCCTCTAGCTTCATCAGCAACCTTTAGTGTGGCACAGAATTGAATGTCTTGCTGAAGTCAAAGTAGAGTATCTCTACTGCTTGTCCCTTATCCACTGCCCTAGTAACTCAACCAAAGAACAATATCAGGTTGGATTGACAAGATTTCCCCTGCCCCAAACTCATGCTACTTCCTGTAACAGAGTCCATTTCTCTCCAGGTAGTCCACTGTGTTCTCTTTGACTAGTGTCTCTCCTAGTTTATCTGCTACGGAAATAAGACAAACAGGTCTGTAGTTTTCTGATTTTTCCTTATCTCCTCCCTTGTGGAGCAAAACTATGTCCTCTGCCCTCCAGTCTTTTTGAACCACCTCTGCCTGTAGTGAGCTATTGAATAGCCCTGCCAGGGGTTCAACTAGTTCCCCATGCCAGTTTTCTGAGCACCCTCACATGCATCCCATCTAGACCTGGAGCCTTATTTATTTTCAGGGCCGCACACCCTTTTCTTATCTTTTCTTAATTGCCACCTGCCCCATTTCTGGGATTTTGTCTTACAGCATTCTTTATGCCACTATCAAGTAGGGCCCACAATCCTCCAATGTGAACACTGAGCACAAGTGGTCATTAGGAATGACTGCCTTCTGCTCCTCCTTCACTATTATTCTGCTCCCTCCATCAGCCTAATAACTCCTCTTCGCATCTTTCCTTTTTCCTTAATGTATCTAAAGAACTGCCCAATGACTATTTTTTAAATTCAAAGCAGTTGATACCTTTGTTATCCTATATCTATTTTATTTTAAATTTTTTGATTGGGAAACAGATCCAGAATGAAATGGTCTGATACCTTTTATTGGACCAGCTTAGATGTTACAAAAAGAAAAAAGTGCCTAAGCTTTTGGACCAATCCAAGTTCCTCCTCAGAAACTTATGACAGTTATTTAGAAAATCTCATACTATTAACACTCAGATCATACATAAAAAACCCAGAAAAAATTCTCATTGGTTTGAAATACTCGTTTAAACCATAGCAGTAGCATAAGACAGAGGAATCACATTTTCAATTCAATTTTATTTGTATAGTGCTATTCACATAGATCATAGCACTTAATAGTTAAAAGTTAAAATGCAATAAATATCATATTAAAACATAATAAAACATATTAATAAATACAGTTTGTACAGCCTGCCATTCTGCAGCAAAATTAATAATCTAGGAAATCAAGGCTAAACAAGTGTGCTTTTAAAGCACTTTTGAAGCTCTCTATGGTCAGACACTTATGTATCCGATGAGGTAGAGAGTTCTACAGAGTAGGGGCCATGAATGAAAAGGCTTGGGCCCCAGATGTCTTCAACTGAATCCTGGCACCTCTAGCAATCCCTTGTCAGTTGTGAGGGAATTTTTATATATGCCTTGAAGCTATGGTTGCTTTGAAAGTCATGCTGTAACAAAGTCATAATGAATGTAGTAGAAATTTCTGAGTTCATGTTTTCTTTTTTACAGGGTTATAGAATGATACTGAGGTTACTTGAGGTATATTTGTAAAAACAGAAAGCTAGATAAAACTGAGCAGAACTGGTTGTACCAGCCTGTATAACAGGCTCGGACAAAATATAAAGATAACAGCACGTAGAGACATTGCTATGGTGTGAGTGAAACTCATTGTCTCTCTCAGGTCAGCTTGACCCAGGCATATGTATCAAGCAGTGCTGGGAAAGAAATGGAATAAGTAGTGGAAAAGTACCTCATACATATCAACTTGTTATGCTGTCTTATGATTGGCTTATACTAAAATGTTGGTATTTTTCAAGATAAGAAGTGCAAAATCTAGCTTATAAAAAGCTGCTGTAAATTATAATCGGAGAACTTCTCCATTGTAGAAGTCCCACATGCATGTGTAAGGTTTGATCAAATAAAGCGACGTTAAGACAAAACCCAGTGGTGTGGTTTTTGCCCCGTGACGATGGGAGTGGTTGCTCAGGTAATATTTACAGTGAGAGAATTTGCGATCACAGTTTTGGCGTAGTTGGCAGGATGAGTTCTTCGGTCCGTGTCACCTCATGATCGGGTTGTTTCCCTTGGACAAAAAGAAGGACATTTTTGTGGAACCCTATCAGGATGTGACGCCTAGGGACTGGCGACACTCATCATCACTGTAAGTACAAGAATACCTTGGAGCGAGTGTGCGCTATAAAGGACAGGCCTAGATAATATGTGAAACAAGGGAAAAAAATAAAAAAAATAAGCTGGGTCCAGAGTTAGTATTATCTGGACCGGTAAAATGTATGTTTGACAAGTTTGAATAAACAAATTACAAGGGCAACTGCACTGCCCTTTGTACTTGTAATTTGTGCTTGCTGCAAGTATATACTGTTAGAACCAATGATGGCTTTCACAGTTCAGGCTGCTTTTAGGAGAAAAGCAGCGGCTGATTAAGTAAAGTTAGATAAGCAACATCTAGAAAAGAAAATAAACTACTGTGATGTACGCACAGTAGGGGACTACAGACGGATGATTTGAAAATCCCCCATGTTGCCTATCTGTGTAGTTTCAAGTTTTTGTATCAATTTGTTCCTTGCCTCCTATAGAGGCTGAAACATTTGATCCCAAACCCAAGTACTGGGACCTCTACCAGATGGATCTCAACCTAGTACTGTTAGAGATTTTTTGTTTTGTTTTTAAACTGCAAACCAGAGCTCTGAAAAAGACTTGGTTTGGCAGGTTACTAAAATGGCCAAAAGAAAACCTTTGAAAGGGTTAAAACCTTTGAAAGGGTTAATAGCTGCAGTGTTTGGAAATTATCATGAAGGTCCTGCAGTCAGTTTTCTTACTCAGACTAGTGTACCGGAAAAGAAGAAGAAGAAGAAAAATACCTTGGCACCGGGTAAGTCTGAATTTTTTATTTAAAGTTGTTTTATGTCTGTCTGTTTTATTTCTGTTATACATATACCAAACACGGTAATGCTCCGTCTTTCTCGTGCATATTTTCTAGCTTATATCTGTGTTCTGTAATTATGTTCTCTTGTCAAGGTTATGTAGATAGGATTGACTGCCTTTCAGTGCACAACATGTTACAGTAAAAAAAAGAAAGAAGAAGCTTCTTTGCCTCATAGCTGACTGTTTTAATTGGCTTTATTTTTAATGGAACATTTGTGCTGCCTAGATAGGGTCAGTGAAGAACTTTTGTTTGTAGTTGTTGGTTGGAGCAGGTAGTGTTGATGGTGAAGAGTTATGACGTCATATAGATTGCAATGTGCAGAAAGATTTGTAGTTTGCAAGCAATGTGCCAAGCCACTGCTAGGTGAAAATGTAATGTGTTAACAGCTATAAATAGCTTTATCATACTTCTAGTTATAACCAGAAACTTTTTGCAAAATAGCAGGGTGCCATATTTTGGCTATGCACCAAAAGGTGTAACCATGTTATACAAGATGTGTTCACTTACAGATGATATGTTGTGCTGCGTTTTAATGGAGTTAAAATGTGTTTAAAAAGTGTTTTGTTCTGGAAAGATTTGGCATGGCGATATGTATAAATGTGTTGATTTAAAAATTGTCAGTGTTACAAGACAGGGGGAGGCAGCACATATATATAAAACACGTACAGTTTTCTAATTAAACTATGGGCATTACCTCAGCAAATTGGTGTGAAACAATGTCAGTCTTATTTTGTGTTAAGTATTTCTTTTTGTGTATGTGTATGTGTGTGTACTGTCTTGGCCAGCAGTTTTATTGTATGCTTTATTATTATTTAAAGATATTTAATATCAGTAGTGTTCAAGGACACTAAAAAAAAATAACTGGGTTTGAACGACCCTTGCATGCACACTGTGACTTTTTGCACGTTATTTGACCTTCTTGTGTTTCAACATTTTATGTTACTACCAGTTCAAACTTGATGTGTATTCCATACCTAAAGCACAACTTTTCACACAAAATGTATGTTTTCATGAAAGCACACCAAGAGTGAACCATGTAATTTGACTTTTTATTGCAAAACTAGTATTTTAAGTGAAGAGGAACAAACTTTTCTTCTCGTCTCACTGCTTATGACTTGCAGCCAACACAGGCAATACTCCAGCTGGAAGGGGAGAATTATTCATCTCCCCATATTTTTATTATATATATATAGTACGCTTTTGAAAAAAGGACTATTACAGCTGTTTTTGAGAGTTTACCATCTACAGTTAAAACAATGGCTTTTGTTTTATGTGTGACCATGGTGTGTAATCATTTTTTGTCTTTTGAAATGCATTCTAAGAGATCATTATATCGGTATTACCATCAATCTGGATTTTTATAAACTCAGCTGACATTTTGTCATGCTTAGGATAAGGGAACCCAGGGACGCTTGGCTTCTTTTATCCTATGGAAATAATCTTGTTTTATTTTTAAACTGGTGTGTGTTTTTTTGTTGTTTGTCTGTGTTTCTTCTCTTTCTTCTAGAAAAAAGTTCCCTATCTTTATAGTAAGTGTATGAAACTTACTAAACTAATTGTAATATTATCTTGTTATAATTTAAAGTGTAGTAGGTGGGATCATGTCACCATCCACAGCTAACCTTTTTATTGCTACAACATTGAGCTGTCTCTTTCACTTGAGCTGTCTCTTCCACCAGTAGGAGCTTGGGGGAGGGTAAGCTACCCTTCCTCCATCCTTCCAGTGTAGTACCCACAAAGGTTGCAAGGTACATCACTGTTCCCCAAAGGGTAAATAAAGAAAATGTATATTTGCCAATAATTGTTTCTTATTTACAGGTTTTAAAAAAGACCCAAGGTATTTTAACAGCATAACCCAGCCCAAGCCCTTCTGTTTTTTCTAGTGCAAACAGTTAAATCTCACACCTATTATTGGTACAAGGGTTTCTTCCCTCAGCAAGTAATCAGTTACGCTGGAGGGTGAAGTTGTGTATGTATGTCCATACATATTCATTCTTTTGATTGTCTTTTCAGCTTTCTTATCCTGTTAAAACAAATGCAAAACAACTTTTGTCATTGCCTTACAGCAACGAATGACTTTTTTTCAACCAGTAAATTCACAGTACTCTAACATTTCTGGATTCTAAGCTAAGTTTACAGTCTATATGTGTTGTTTAAAATGTATTTTATGCATTATGCTCAATACTGAAATTGTTCTATTACAAACATGCTTATGTTTCATGTTTATGTTATAATGTTTTGATATACATCTTGCTACACTGTATCATGTGTGTATTCAGAAAAGTGCTCCACATGTATAACGTTTTAATGCTCATAACCAAACCTAAATACTAGAGCCAGCATTGCTGACCCACCTAATATGTTCCAAAGCAAAACCAAAAGTAAAATTAATGCTCCGTTTGTCTTATTACTCACAGGTACCCCTGAAGAATGAGTGTACTCTATGCAGGTTTTGTCATTTTAAATTTTAACAATTATAATATGCAAAATTTAGACTGTACTCCAAACCTATGCTTCAAGCCTTACCCCACTCAGTACTTTGGAGTATTTCACTATACAGGGTAAAGAAGGTAGACCTTTTCACTTGTCACAGGGTGCAATAGGCACTGTTATTAAATTGGCATAGCCAACAACATATGTATTTGTCCCACTAATTGCATTGTGTAAAAGGCATATTGTTATGAACAATATGTTTGAAGAGTGTAATTGTAACATTACAAGATTTTATAACTCAGGTCTCAGTCAGGCCTGCTTGCAACAGACAGGGAAATAATGTTCATCACTGTCATAACTGCTTCTGTGATTTAAAAGCAGGAGGTAACCATAACACTGTCATGATTTACAGATGGTCAAATGGTATAATTGAACCTCGGCCTGCACCCCCAGGTGTGCGGTTAATGTCCCATTTTTAATTTTTCTCTTTCTAATTGCCAGAATTTAGGCTCTGTCACACCACTCTTTACAAAACAAAAAGTAAATGGTTTAAAAGATTGTTATTTATGTGTTTTTAACTCAGTGTCTAACACACCTTTGCAAGTTGCAGGTTTCCACGGTGTAGCACATAAGATCTCCATGTTCAACAGCAGTAATACTTTCATCTAAGTTGCCAAGACCTTCATCTTTTTCCTTAAAAAGAAAAACAACTGCCACAGTTTTGATGTTATCACCATCTTTGTGCCTGACTGGTTCCTTATAAGGACTATTGCATGAATCTAGTTATTATTACCTCTGCAAGTGTAATGTTTTCAGCAAAATTACACCTATTTGTAGAACTTTAAATCAACTGAAGAAGGTTCAGTCAGTTCAGACTCTGCAATCAAGCTTATTGTTTCTGCTTACTATGAAGTTAAGTCTGGGGAAGGGCACTCCCCAACTCCACGAGAAGATTCTGCTTCAATTGACCTTCAAGCAATACATCCATTTTCTTCACTGCCGCTTGTTCCAAACATGGCTGGTACTTTCTACAACCCTATTGCTCTGTTATGGACTGTGTTCTTAATGGTTTATTGTCAATTGTTACCTTTTTATGAACTGTTAATCTTTATGCCGGGGTGTAATCAACTACGACAAAACAAATGCCATGCCAGTGTGTGTGTGTGTGGCTACTCCATTAAAAGGACTCAATGCACCCCTGGCCAGTGTGTCTACTAATCAGCCATCAGCAGCTAGCCAGCAAAATGAACACTGACTTTTCTACTATGCTGGTGTTTTGTTTTTAAATTACTGTCTGCATTGCCCCATATGCCTTGTGGGGTTACCACCATTCTGCAAATGACATTTCATCTGTACTGTAACTACATCAACCTGTGGATACTTATATGAACTTATGAACTGTTAATTTCATGGACTGTTATGTTTTATAAGGACTTATCTGTCAAGAGACATTATCAACAGATTCTTCAATCAAGCTCCAAGGGTGTGCCACAACTCAACCAAGGTAGCATCTACCTTATTCACTCTCAAAGTGAATTCCATGAACTCTTTTTCATCAACAAAATTGTTATGTTATATTGTGTTATATGTGGTGTCACATGTTAGCATTTTTTCACATATTTCAATTGTGGTGTTGACATCCCTCAATTCTGTATTATGTTTTACAAACTCACGATTTGTGTTCCGTCTGTAACCACCCCTGTACCAACTCCAGAACAGGATGATTTTTATAAATGTCTTGACTATCTGTATGCTGGCAACCAGTTTTAAATCATATACCTATTCACCTAGTCTAATAGTCTAAAAGTAGAAATGTTTAGTTTTTTTTAACCTTCAGTTATTAACTAATATCTTTACATTTATGTTCAATTTTGTGAATGTTCGAGTCCCTCAGGGCCTCCTATCTTCAGGGTGAAAATTATTAACAGTGGTCAGTGGCCAAGGTTTTAGTAATCAGTGACCAAACTTTTATCAACAATATGTAGTTGGCTAACCATAAAACTGAGGAAATAAAAAGGTGTAAAATGGCTAGTGTAAATTGCTAAAGGGCTAGTAAAAGGTAAAAATGGTTAGTAAATGACTAAATGATGTCAACATGTAAATTAGTATATCTAGTAGCAAAAGGCTGCAAGTGGCTAAATACCACCATGTCACTTAATATGTTATGCGTGTAAGACTTTAAAAGGGTTAATTGTAAAATTCTATACAATGAAAAAAAAAAAATAGCTGACACATAAATATGGGACCCATGGTCATGGCTTACAAGCGTAGTTGGTGACTGGGGTGCTACTCTTCTCCATTGGGTGACAGTACTTGTAAGTGGTCATATTGGCACTCTGGCTACTGACTGTCCTAATCAAACTTCTCCTACAATGCCTGTGCAACACAATGGTGTCACGGGACGCCACCCACCTGCCCCCTTGCTACAACCCAAACAAAAGGACCCCATTAAACTGGAGGGGGTGTTTCCATTACAAAACGAGCCAGATTGTGACCAAAATATAAAATGAGAAAAAGTAAAAAGGGATCAGTTAGTTGATACATAGTATCAAAAGGGGGGAGAGTGTGAGGGAATTTTTATATATGCCTTGAAGCTATGCTTGCTTTGAAAGTCATGCTGTAACAAAGTCATAATGAATGTAGTAGAAATTTCTGAGTTCATGTTTTCTTTTTTACAGGGTTATAGAATGATACTGAGGTTACTTGAGGTATATTTGTAAAACAGAAAGCTAGATAAAACTGAGCAGAACTGGTTTGTACCAGCCTGTATAACAGGCTCGGACAAAATATAAAGATAACAGCACGTAGAGACATTGCTATGGTGTGAGTGAAACTCATTTTCTCTCTCAGGTCAGCTTGACCCAGGCATATGTATCAAGCAGTATTGGGAAAGAAATGGAATAAGTAGTGGAAAAGTACCTCATACATATCAACTTGTTATGCTGTCTTATGATTGGCTTATACTAAAATGTTGGTATTTTTCAAGATAAGAGGTGCAAAATCTAGCTTATAAAAAGCTGCTGTAAATTGTAATCGGAGAACTTCTCCGTTGTAGAAGTCCCACATG
The DNA here is from genome assembly GCA_016271365.2 of Neoceratodus forsteri. Taxonomy (NCBI): domain Eukaryota; kingdom Metazoa; phylum Chordata; order Ceratodontiformes; family Ceratodontidae; genus Neoceratodus; species Neoceratodus forsteri. Next base: position 528,281,207 of record CM057455.1, on the reverse strand, counting down.
CATGTGTAAGGTTTGATCAAATAAAGCGACGTTAAGACAAAACCCAGTGGTGTGGTTTTTGCCCCATGACGATGGGAGTGGTTGCTCAGGTAATACTTACAGTGAGAGAATTTGCCATCACACAGTGCAGCGGAGTGGTCGGTGGGGGCAATAGGGATGCAGGAGCTCTTGCAGGTAACTTGGCCCCTGTCCGTGTAGGTGCTTAAAGGTTAGCAAACCAACCTTAAAAGTGATACGCCACTGGACTGGCAGCCAGTGCAGTCGATGGAGCACAGGTGTAATATGGACTGACTGAGGCAAACCCGTCAACAACCTGGCTGCTGCATTCTGCACCAGCTGCAAGCGGTGGATATCAACCCCAGGCAACCCTAGGTACAGGAAGTTACAGTAGTCAAGGTGGGACATCACAAAAGCGTGGATAAGAGTAGGAAGGTCACCAAGTGGAACAAAGTGCTTAATCCAGGTGATATTCCTCAGATGGTAAAAAGAGGACTTGATGACTGCCAACACCTGATAACGAAGCGTCAGCCCATCATCAAGAATAACACCCAAATTTCGCACCCGTTCAGAGGTCAATAGCTGGTCACCTCCAAGCCAAAGCCCAGGGGAAGAACCAGCCACCAGCCCCTCTACTCTGTGACCCAGATCCACCCCTAGAACCTCAGTCTTGTCCGGATTCAACCTCAACCAATTGGTATTCATCCAGTCCTGGATCTCGATGAGACAGCTGTTAAACACCAAGACTGCACTCTCCTGATCAGGTACAAAGGACATGTAGAGTTGGGTATCATCAGCATAGCAGTGAAAACCAAACCCATACCACCTTACAATGTCTCCCAACAGCAGCATATACACCACAAACAACATGGACGACAGCACAGAACCCTGCAGGACCCCACACAGCAGACAGAGTGAGTCTGAGAAATAAATCCTGGACACCGCCCTCTGGGATCTGCCTATGAGGAAAAAATGGAACCATCTGAGGATTGTACCAGACAGGCACAGATTATCTACAGGTGATCCAGCAGCACCACATGGGCCACGGTGTCAAATGGTACACAGAGATCAAGAAGAACCATGCTGGAACGGCACTTCTGATCCCTCGCTATCAGGAGATCAATGAGCACCCGAACAAGGGCAGTCTCTGTGCTGTGTCTGTTCTAAAATCCAGACTGGAGAGGATCATAGATATCATGGATGGTAAGATCATTCTCCAGCTGCAGCACCAAAAGCCTTCTCAATAACCTTCTCTACAAAAGGGAGATTAGAGACTGGCCTGTAGTTGGCAGGACAATACGGGTCAAGAGAAGATTTTTTAAGGGGAGTCGTCACCACTGCCTCCTTCAGGGAGTCTGGAAACTCACCTGTTTCTAATGAACACCGGGCAATCTCTGTAAGGACCTGGACGATGACTTCAACACACCCCACAAGGAGGCGGGTTGGGCCCGGGTCCAAACTACAGTAAGTCAGCCGCATACCCTGGACGATCTGCATGACATCTGCAGTCTCCAACCAGTCAAAGTCATACCATTCAAACCAAGGAACTGTGATGTCCCACCAAGCACCGACACTCTCACTGGAGGCATCCAGCTGAATCTTGAACCTGATGCCGGCCACCTTATCAGCAAAGAATAGAGGCAAACTCATCACACTTTTCCTGTGAAAACACTCTTTGAAACTGCAGACAGGCTGGATTGCACAGTCTGTCCACAGTTTGGAAGAGCTGAGCAGGTCGATTCTGTGCTGCAGTTATCTCCCTGAACAGGAACTCTGCCTTCTTATGAGAGATAACCAATTGATATTCCCAATAATGGTCCATCAATTTAAGTTTATTGGCATCAAGGCCTAATTTTCACCAACAATGCTCCCAACCTTCACCTCACTCACCGCAGCTCCCTCAAGGTACCATCAAACAAAGGGGACTGAGGGCGAAGGGAGAGGGGGCGAACACGGACAGGAGCAATGGAATACTGAGCATCCAGAACATTTCACTAGTTTGTTTTAAACTAAGGAGCCTTTAAAGGTTGCAGTAGTCAAGGTGGGAAGTCACAAAAGTGTGGACCAGAGTTGGAAGGTCATCAGGCGGAACCAGGTGTTTAATCCAGGTGATATTCCTTAGATGGTAAAAGGAAGTCTTGACCACGGCCATTAAAGGTCAAATTTCACCAAAATGATATAAGGACTCTTCAAGCAGAAAGCTCCACTAAGACAAATTATGAATGTTTCAGTGTGCTTTATGAATACAGTCAAATGAAAAGAAAGAACTTTAGATTCAATACTAACTTAAGTACATGTTAAAATGTGATATTAATGTATGTTAAAACAAGCAAAAAGATATATAACAGAAATGTTCTATATATGGCATAAAGAGGGTTTAAAGTAGAGTTTCCTTACTGTGAGCAACTGTTTCACGTATTTATACAGTATCGGTCAATCAAACAGTCAATCAGTCAGGCAATCTTTATTTTTATAATGTGCAATACCAAAGATCAAAGCACTTGTACAAATATACCGAACATTAAAACAATAAAATAAAAGCAGATAGATCCCACTAAAATTCAAAGAATCTTAAAAACAGGAATATATCAAGCAAGTTCAGAAAAGGCTAATCCAAATAAATATGTCTTAAGAGTGGATCTGAAGCTCTTGACGGTCGGGCATTTCCTAACCCGATGAGGCAGAGAGTTCCACAGGGTAGGGGCCATAAAATCAAAAGAACGGGCCCCTGAGGTCTTAAGACAGACCCTGGGAACCTCTAGCAATCCCTCGTCAGTGGAGCAGAGTGAACAGTGGGGGCAGTAGGGACAAAGGAGATCTTGCAAGTACCACGGTCCCTGTTCTTGTAGGGCATTATAGGTCAGTAAACTGACCTTGCAGGTGATCCACCACTGTACTGGCAGCCAGTGCAGATTGCGGAGCACAGGTCTGACATGGCAAGATCTTGGTAGGTCAGTCAACAGCCTGGCAGCCACATTCTGCACCAGCTGTAGGACTGATATCAGACCCCAGTAGCCCTAGGTACAGGACGTTGCAGTAGTCAATGTGGGAGGTCACAAAAGCATGAACTGGAGTTGAAAGGTCATCGGGCGGAACCAGGTGTTTAATCTGGGTGATATTCCTTACATGGTAAAAGGAAGTCTTGACCACGGCCGACACCTGAGACTTAAGTGTCAAGCCATCATCAAAATTTAAGCCCAGATTCAGCACCCTGTCCGAGGTGAACAACTGGCTGTATCCGAGCCAAAGCCCAGAAGGCTGCTCAGCTGATGGTCTCACACCCTGACAACCTGGGTCCACCACAAGTACCTCAGTTTTATCCAGGTTCAACCTCAGTCAGTTAGCATTCATCCAGTCCTGGATCTTGGAGAGGCAGTTATTAAAGACCGAGATAGCCTCATCCTGTGCGGGCAAAAAGGACATGTATAGCTGAGTATTGTCTGCATAGCAGTAATAACTTAATCCATTCTGCCTTATAATGTCTCCTAATGGCAGCATACACACAGCAGACAACATGGGTGACAATATGGAGCCCTGCGGAACCCCACAGGGCAGGGGGAAAGAGGAAGAGGAAAATATCCCTGAAATCATTCTCTGAGTCCCGCCCATGGGGAAAGATCGAAACCACTTGAGGACTGTACCAGACAGTCCACAAATCAACCAAAGGTGCTCCAATGGTTGACGGTGTCAAATGTTGCAGAGAGATCAAGGAGAACCAAGATCGAACAGGTCCTCCAATCTCTCACTATCAGGAGATCATTTAGTACCCATACCAGTGCCATCTTGGTATTGTGCCTCTTCCTAAATCCGGACTGGAGAGGATCATAGAGATCATGGGTGGTGAGATGATCCTCCAGCTGCAACGCAGCCTCCTTCCCAATAACCTTACCCACAAAGGGCAGGTTAGAGATGGGTCTGTAGTTGGCTAAGCAGTCAGGGTCGAGCAAGGGTTTCTTAAGGAGAGGTCTCATTACCACCTCCTCCTCCTTCAGGGGATCAGGAAATACCCCTGTCTCCAATGAACTCTGGACTATCTCAGCCAGGACTGGGTCAATGCCCCCAACGCATTCCTCAAGGAGATACATTGGGCCCAGGTCCAAGCTACAGTAGGTTGGTCGTAAGGATAAGGGTTGATGTAATTACTTAGCTTCTCTATTGTATAGGATCTCCTTCATTGTCTAAACCACTATGTATATATCATTAATTTGTAAGACTATTTCCTCTGGATTGTTACCACACCAGTACCCTGCTGATGTAGAGGCTTTTCTCTTTAACGTATGTATTTATTATCATGCATGTAATATATATACTGTCCTGTGTTACATGACAAGGAGCCTTTGGAAATGAGTCTATGACTCAAAGTTTTATAATTCTGATACAATAAATAAATAATCCTCATGACATCAGTGATCATTAACTAACCAAAGTCAGACTAGGTAAACCGGGCACAAGCAACCTCCTGCCAACCACCACAACACCCATTAGAGGGCACTTTGTGAATTCCAGACCCGATGGTGGCAACCTTATCTGCGAAGAAGCGAGTGAACTCATCACACGTTTTCTGTGAAAATTCAACTCTGGTCTGAAAACAGATTGGATTGCTCAATCTGTCAACTGTTCGGAAGAGCTGAGCTGGTCGGTTCTGCGCAGTAGCAATCTCTCTGGACAGAAACTCTGACTTCTTACAGATGATTGCTGATTGATAGTCTTTGTAATGATCCATCAATCTAAGTTTGTCCTCAGCCAGGACAGATTTCTGCCAGCGATGCTGTAGCCTTCGACCCCTTCGCCTCAACTCCTTCAAGGTCCCATCAAACTAAGGAGACCTGGTGTGAAGAGTGAGAGGGTGAACATGGACAGGAGCTAGGGAATCCAGGGCCCCTATGATTTCCTTATTATAGGCAGTTAGGAGGTCCCCTGAATCTGAGCTTACACTCGTCACACCTGATAGGTCCAGCACCGCCATAAGACCATCTGGGGTCAAGCCCCTTAAAGGGCGGTGCCGGACCATTTCCATAGGGGCAGTTCTACTGGGAGGGGTCTTGAAACTGAACTTTATGGCATGATGGTCTGACCATCCGACTGGCTCCATCACCTAATCGGAGATCTCCATCCCCAGTTGGAAAACCAGATCCAGTGAGTGACTGTGGTTGTGGGTTACAGAGGTAATCACCTATGTGAGGCTCAATGAGATCATAAGTTGGAGGAGGTCCTGACCACATATTGAGAGTTCATCATTGACCCAGGCATTGAAGTCCCCCAGAATAAGTCATCTGGGGGACTCCAAAACCATGTCGATGATGAAGTCTGTGACCTCCTGCAGAAATTCCTTCTCATTCCCGGGTGGACGGTAAATGAGAAGTATCCTGCAGCCTACACCTGCACCCACAATACACTCAAAGGATCTTCTTCTTTTTTTTTCAATTGTTTAACCAGGTGAGACACACTAAGCTGAAAGCTTGTTTACAGGTGCAACCTGGGAGCACAGGGAAGTTAAGTGACTTGCTCAGAGTCACACAGTATTCAAGTGGGGACTGTGGGATTCAAACCCAGGTCTCCAGATTTGCAGCTCAGAGCCTTAAACCACTGTGCTATACTGCCTCTGATTTCCCCCACTGGGATCTCCACAAGGCCAAATTCCAACCTAAAACAGATGGCTACACACTGCCCCTTCGATCCACCCTTGGGTGGTGTAAAACCGAGTAACCAGCTGGAACTGCTGATTCCAAAACTGGGCCGGCATTTTCTTCCAGCCAGGTCTTGGTGATGCAAGCCAAGTCAGTTGAATCTACAAGATCAGCAATTATGGCTGTCTTGTTTCTAATGGACCAGGCACTGCACAGCAATCTGCTTGCTAGGGGGTGCTACTCTGTTTTTCTATGTGCTTTTTGTATTTAACTTTATAGGGCAGTTGTTCAAAATAAAGCTCTTTTACTGTGTCCTAACGTATGGACTGGAATTGTTTTTTGTGGAGCCATTGAGCCAGATGGAGCTTTCTTCTTTCTTGTAATACTGTGGTGGTATTGGCTCTGGATTGCCTTCTGCTGAGCTGCATCACTGTTTGCTAATTGCACAACACCACCTGAGTGGGAGGAGTAGACAAGGTAGATCACGTAACCTAGCCACCAAACGTGGAACCTTGGGTATGGCAACCAGGCAGGGAGGACCCCTTTCCTGGATCCATTTCGCCCCAGGGCATCTTCTTGTCTTCACCACCCCAGTCCACCCTTCTCCCTCCATTCCCCCAATAGACCCAATTCTGCCCTGCTTCTTCCTCCTTCTAGCTATCCCCAGTGCTCAACAGCACCTATATACCTCTGCAGATAGAGGGGGACAGCTGAAGGGGTGGAGTTCCCTGAGCCTGATGGGAGAATAGTGTCCGGCTGCCGATGCTCTTTGCCAACACATATTAAACTAAGACTAGCTAAACAGCAGATGACCATACCTATACCAACACACTCCAACACACCCACCACAGTCAAAAATTAACCCCTACCCCAAGAATAAACCCAACAACTAAAACTAAACACAAATACAGTAAAATGCCTTTGCAAATCCGATATCTTCACTAAATAAATAAATAAATAAATATACCACTACGAATGCACACATATACGCTCACGCAACATACACACCCCACTCACTCCAACATACACGCCCCACTCAATAATTTTACTCTTGACCTCCCACAAATCAGTAAAGCAAAATAATCCCCCCAAAAAGTTAAATGAGTCCAAGCTAGTCTTAAAAGTTCAAACAGTCCTTTGCCGACTCCAGGAGTGTAGAACTTTGCAGCAGGTAATTTGAGGAATGCCCAAACTCAAACCAGTTATTGATACAGAGTGGTAATGTTCTCACCTCCACCATCAGACTAATAGCAAATGTCCTAGGGTACACAAACTCTCACTTTGCGACTTTGTTAGGGCTAAGATAAGTATAAAAGTAGGTACTCTTATTGTCACAAAAGACTTTCTCACAATTTTAATCCATGTTTGCCCAAGTTGAAGTCCAGTAGGAGTTGTTGTCAGCTACCACAGTTCATAAATCCTTCTTCTTCCTATAGAGCCACTACGCTAGCCTGCTACTCAGTGACAGCACCCCCCAGATCACCACCTCCTTCATGATAGGACCTGGAGGGGATATTCTATGTGATAAAGGTGAAAGCGGTATCGTGAACACAGCAACAGTGCAGGCAAAATCCTGAAAACTGGGATGGCACGTCAGAGCAGGTGTGACCGTCAGAACAAAGAATGGGGTGGGTTTAAAAAAACAACAAAAAACACTGCCACCACCAGTAAACACAGGACAAATGATGAGAAGCAAGAGGAGGAGGAGGGACACCATGTGTGGAGGATGGAGTGAAGCGGTGACAAGGGGACATGGTAGAAGCAGGTGGATCACGGACAGGCATAGCCACCACGGAAGCATGACCGGCAGGGCCGCACGATGCACAGTGCATAGCTGCACACAGTGGAGAGTGTGCACAAGATGTGTGCAGCAGGGTGCACCATGGATGGTGCCACTGGGATGTGCACAGGCAGGGGGCAGGGGGGCCCACAGCACAACACACAGGCATGAGATACTGGGACACAGGAGAATAGAGGTCAAGGATGGGGCTGCAGGATGAACAGTGGAGCAGGGGTGGTAAGCCAGATGGCAGCACACCTGACTACACCTGCAGCTGGAAGTTGTAGGTGAGCCCATGCAGGTAGTTGGGCGTGCTGCACTTGCTGAACTCAGCCACGATCGCCTCCAGCTGCTTTGTCAGGTCCCTGTAGATTTTCTTCTGGGATGCAGTCCTGGACCCAGAGAGCAGCTGCTCCATGTGGACCTCTGTCAGGCATTGCTCCTCCTTGAGGCAGCTGAAGAACCACCATAGGCATGGGTGGCTGGCACCAAACCTGGTGCTAAATCTACGGTGCCAGCTGTCCACTGAATTGTTCCTTCTTGCTAGCCCAGTGAGAGTCGGCTCATACATGTTCCAGGTGTTGATTGGGAACAGTGGTCACCTGCGAGTCATCTTGCTCACCACTTGACTGACCCACGTTACCTCCAGGTACTCAAGCAGAGGCCTCTGGATCTCCTTGTGGGTCCTGTAAAAGGGCTGGTCCAGCAGTTCCCCATATGCTCCCTCCATGGCAGCCATGGGTACAAATGCCAGGGCAAGGATCGTCCTGATGTTGAGTGTGAACTCTTCCTCATTGGCATACCTGGCATGCACCTCAGGGGTCTGCTGGATCTTCTGCCAGACAGACTGACAGAAGTGGAAGAAGCAGCCCCTAAGAGAAGCACCTTTGAAGACAGAACCAAAGGCATGCCAGGCTGCCCACTTGAAATTGAGCATCGCTGTTTTGGGTTGCACCCCACCCACAAGCTTGTGCACCTCCCCAAACACCTGCCCATATGCCTGTTCAGACCGAACCGGCATTAGGGTGTACACCGCCTGCAATACCACTCCAGCACGCATCCTGTGAATGGTGTACAGGTGGCCAAACAGTGGTGGTGAGCAGCAGAATGTTCCATCCAGGAACCAGTCATCACACCCAGCCAGGTACTGTAGGGACTGCTGGGAGGCAAACAGCAGGACATGGTCCTCCAAAGGACCGCTGTCATGCTGCAGGAAGATGTCCCCCCCCAGTGATGGTGTACTCTGGGGGTATCCTCAGATCCAACAGCAATGTCGGTGTGACAGGGCTCCCCCTAGTAGCCTGCCGCACCCACTGCATGATCCTCTTCATCAGCGGCAGTGTCAGCAGCCTGCCAGACACTGCATCTGGCACACCCGTGGTACAGTGGATGAGCACCTGGGACGTGCTCTCCACACTCATGTGTGCCCACTCCTGCACCTCTGCCATTAATTCATGGACCCCTACCTCTCCCGCATCGGGGACATGATTGTGTGGCCACCCTGTATATGCTACATGATCTGCCACAGTGTACATGCATGCAGGACATCTGTATTTGTGGTCCTGCACACACCTCCAATAGACCTTTGTCTCAACTTCCTTGTCACACCAGTACATAAAGCCCTGGTGTGTGAGAAGCGGCTTCCCCTTCTGGCTCATGAGAAACTGGACTTCAACCATCTTCCAATTTGCCATTCTGTAGGAATGCCTGCATTTCCACAACAGGGCCCTTTAAAGGGATCGGTGGGGGTCATGTGCTTGCATGCCTGTGTGCTTTTGTGCGTGTGTGTTGCCCAACCCCTGCGGCCATGTTGCATAAAAATTACGGCCACGCATGGGCAGCACACCGTAGTGTAGTTGGACTGTGCAGCTGGGTGGTCTAAGGCATGCGGCAGCATTGAACTGTGTGTTGCAAATGTTGGAAGGGCGGTGGACAGAACTCCATAGTGAGTACATTGTGGCCTGTGGTGCTGCACATTTGTGTGCAGTGTTGTGTCAGTAATTGTGCTGTCCCTCCACCTGACATCTGCTGTGCAGCGCAGTCTGTTGAACTGATGTTGTGTTGGGCAATCGGTGCTACGTGCAGGATTCCAACATTTAACACACAGCTCCTCCACTACACTGCTACATCTGCGGTATGTGTCCCTGGGTTGTGCTATGATAGCAATTCAATGGCAGACCCACTGCTGTGCTCCTTCAGTGTGTGTGTGGGTGGTGGGAATGCTGGACATAGGTAGGTACTCTGTGGTGTGCGGTGGTGGGGATCGCTGGTGGGGTGGGGGGTTGTATGTTCGGGGTGATGCTCCGGGGGGGGTGCACCTGTATTCTGCTGGGGGTCCATGGTTTGGGGGTTGTGGCTTCCCTCTTGTACTGCTGCTATCCCTATGCATTCAATACATTTGCTCTGATTGACTTTGTCCATTTCAGCCTGTTGCCTTTTTTTCCTCCTTCACCATAATTGCCACTCACCGTATTTCCTGTTGCCCGTTCAGGATTATGCCTATTGCCCTATTGCCTGGTCACTATTTTGATGCTCACCCTCATGCCTAGTCACAATTATGATGCGCAACATTACGGATTCTGCGCCATTCCCACCATCGTCAATCTGTACTCACCCTTATCCCATTAGCCCTCCCTCAGTAGCCCTTATCACTGGATACCACCTAGGTGAAAATACAAGCAATAGGCAGAGTTTAAAACCCAGAACCCCAGTCACAGCCCCCAAGTGGCAAGCACTCCAGCCCGGACCCCCCCCCTTGGGATGTAGCCCCCAGACAGCATCCACCATACAGCTAAAACCCCGAGCAGTATCCAGGCAGTCAGAGCAACAACTGCCGCTGAAGGATGTCCCTGACACCACCCCGAAGGAGAATCTAGGATAGAGTACTCACCCCTCAGAAGGCAAGTGAAAGGGGCCAGGTACTCACTGAGCAGGCAGATGATCCTCAGGTGAAACTTGCCAAGCTTTCAGTTGGAATTCAGGCTCACCGAAAGCAATGTCCACAGAAGAAGGGTAACAATTCCAATGGGGAAAAGTATCCCCGACAATTCCTTCAGTTATCTCCTCAGTGTTCAGAAGTCAGACATTCAACACATGGTGATTACAAGACAGCTGGATGGTTATGCGGCTCTCCAAAGACAGCTGAGTGACTGCGAGGCTCTTCCAGCAGCCACAAGCTCAGCCTCCATCAATGAGTTCTAAGTCAGTTCCGTCAACGAGTTCACTGCACTCAGGTTCCTCGAGTAGGATTATCCACAATGGGCAAACAGGGAGAAAATTGCTAAAAGCATGGTAAGTGTTAAGCGCTAAGTGCTATATAATGTAGAAATGTGGAAATGTAAGACGGCAAGCTACTGTTCAATATTGCAATTAAGCGGTCTAACATCCTGAAACATGCTATGCTACACCCGAAAAGACACAGATACAACTTATTATCTCACTCACTTGAGGGTCCCTAAACTACAATTAAACTAACAAAATAACTAGATTAGACTAATACAGACACTAAAAATGCAAAAGTAAAATCGGACAGAAAAACATAAAACTCAAGTTGTATCACCTGCTGCTGATAGCATACAACCTATCTGGCGACATTTTCCCAATTATACACTCAGCTAGTTATTATATTCCATAAACCTTAAGATCTTCAGTGCTGCAACATGATATTATACAAGATAATATCAATTGTCAGTATAAAAGCCAAATTAAAAAACAAAACCTGCCAAGGATCCCTAAGAAAATGAGAAAATGGTTAGAAAAGGCACACTCAGTCAAAACTTTTTTCCAAGTGTGTGTTGGGAACACTGGGAGGTTAAGGGACTTGTTTTGTGTCACACAGTATGTATGCAACAGTTATGGGTTTCAAACACAGGTCTACTGGGTTTTCAGGTTCACAGCCTGGTGCTTAACCTCTAGGCTATACTGCCTCTGAGAGACCATTTGGGCCATTGGCAACGTTGGCTTGGTTTCAGTGTGGGACCATACATTTGAATCAGCTTCAATAGTTTGGCAGAAACACATCATCTGCCAATGCAGTAATTGATATAGATTAAATCAGACTACAGTACAAATGGCAAGAGAAAAAGCCCTGTGAATCAGCAATTAATATTTACTACTGTTGCTTACTTGTGGCAGGTGATGTTGGCATGCCACTTCTGTTGATCAGTGTGCTCGTGGTGGTGTAACAGAGTTGCAAACTATTAAGACCATCATGGCACAGTGGTGAGCTACAGGAATAGTTAGTATTTATTGATGAAGCCAAGGCTTATACCCGATGTACTCGCTACTTTACCTCCATGCCAATTATTCTCCATGGCTCCATAGATTGTCAACTTTTATAACCCTGTCCCCAAAACAATTATGCATAAAAAACATAAAACTAATGAAAAGGAAATTAAATTCGGGGTATTACTTTGCCCTTCAAAATATTTTATCATCCACAGGTAGAGATTGTTGTCTTTTTTTAATATATAAAATGTTTATTTTTGTTATATTTATTGAAGTTTAAGCACAACAGCTGCTTGCAGGCATTGACAGATGTAGTCAGTTGACTGTATGACCTCAGACTGCAGAACTGTGTGCAGCAGGAATTAGGGCAGCTGATCACTCATTCCATTGCTGTTCTATTCAGAGTAAGTGTGGTAGGGAGACTGGTTTTACTTAACTGATGATGGCTCTGTATGTGTGACACACATGATCTTACCAAAGATTTGGTGATAACAATATAAAAGTCATAACTGTCATCAGGAGGACTTGCTGTGGTGGTGCATGTCTGAACAATCCTTGTCCTGCTGCTGCGAGTGGTGAGGCAGATTGTGGTGCAATTGACAGTGGGAGTCTGGGGATACTTGCCATCATACAAACGTATGATGAAGCCAGCAGATTAAGTCCATTAGGTCTATTGAGTCTGCTCAAATTGCAGGGTCTTCAGCATCAGCTACCGACCCCGCCCCCCAATCCACCCTTCCTCTCAGTCTGCTCCACTCTTGACCCCTATTTTCCCTTTAACTCTGTTCCAATCTCTCTTGAAGTTGCATACTATTTTCAACAAAATCACCTCCTCAGGGAGTCCATTCCAACCTGCCACCACCACTCTGTGAAGAAGTGCCTCCTAGCCTCTCTTAAATCTCCCCCCTCCAACTAGAGGCTGTGCTCCCTAGTGTTTCATTTCCCACTAAGCTTGAAGAGACCCTCCTTGTCCACCCTATCTATGCCTTTCAAAGATTTGAAGGTCTTAATCATTTGTTCCCTCTCTCTTGTGTCTCCTCCAGGGAGTATGTGTTCAGGGCCTCTGATCTCTCCTCGTATGTCCTGATCCGCTGGCCCATAATTATCTTAGTTGCCCTTCTTTGAACCATTTCTAGCAGATTTAGTTCCTTTTAAGGTATGGGCACCAGAATGGTACACTGTACTCCAAACACAGCCTCACTAATGACTTGTACAATGGCTGTATTACCTCCTCCTACCTGCTGCTGATCTCCCTGGCAATGCAGCCCAACATTTTATTTGCCTTTGTTGCTGCTTTCCTATATTGTGTGGCGTGTCTCATGTCACAAGTGATTATCACTACCAGGTTCTTCTCTTTCTCTGATGCAGATACCCAGATCTCTCCCAAGCTGTGACAAGTCTTCAGGTTCTTGGCTCCAATGTGCATAACCTTGCATTTCTTTACATTGAAGCAAAATTGCCAAATCCCAGATTATTTCTTTAGATTTTCCAGATCTTGTCATAGGTCTTGTATCCCTTCTGCTGTGTCTACCCTCCCACAGAGCTTAGTGTCATCTGCTAATAGGCAAACATTGCCCTTAATGCCATCCCCAATAAAGTTGAAGAAGACATTGAACAACACCAGTCCAAGCATTGAGCCCTGTGGGACCCCACTGGTGACTTCCCTTGTCCTTGAGAGCTCATATTCCACTATCATACTCTGGGTCCTGTCCCTCAGCTTGTTTACAACCCACCTGGTCAACTTCTCACCAACCCCTAGGTCCGCCAACTTCCAGATCAACCTCTCATAGGTTACAGAGTCAAAGACCTTGTTGAAGTCCAGGTGAAGGATGTCCACTGCTTGGCCACTGTCCACTGTTTTAGTGACCGAGTCAAAGACATCAATCAGATTTGTTTGACATGAGCTCTCTCTCATAAACCCATGTTGCCTCTCATCCTGGAAACCATTCTCATAGCACCAGGAAATCCGCCTTGGCTCAGTGTGCCTTTCCCAGTTATCAATTTTCAAATAAATACTCTACTAACCCATCCTTAAGTATAGTCTCCATAAGCTTGCACACAATTGATGTCAGACTAACCACTCTGTAGTTCCCTGGGTCATCATGGGACCTCTCTTATGGATGGACCCTTCATGTGCTGTTCTCCAGTCCTGTGGTACCACACATGACTCCAGTGAACTACTGAACAAGTAAGCCAAAGGATCTGCGAACCCTTCTGCCAGCTCCCTCAGCACCCTTGGGTGTTGCTGTCTGGGTCTGGGGATTTATTTACACTCAATACTAGCAACCCTGTCCTCACCCTTTCCACCTCTATTAAAACATCCATAAACCCTTACTCCCATTCTCCTCTCCTTCCCCTTAGGGGCATTTGTCCACCTCTCTCTCTCCCTGGTGAAGATGGAACAGAAGTACTTGTTCAGTACCTTTGCTTTGCCCCCATTTTCCTACCCTCACCCGTCCCCTTTCCTGAACCTACCAATCCCATTTTTCTTTCCACTTTTCTCATGAATATAGCAAAAAATCCTTTTCCCCTTTCTAATTCCCTCAACTTGCTGCAGTTCCTCCTGTGCTTTAGCACAACAGACTACCTTACCTGCTATGCTAGATATCTTCAGGTATTCATCCATGTCTTCCTTGCTCTGGGTTCTCCTGAATTTGTTGTAGGCTGACCTCCTATCCCTTACTGCCTGGGTGACCTCAGTGCTAAACCAGCTGGGTGCTTTGGCCATCAAGTTCTTCCTCTTAAGCCTAATGCACTCCCTTGTGGCAACCACTGAAGGAACAGAACACAGTGCCGGATACCCCTCTGACCGTACTTTTGAGCACCTCCATGGAGATGAGGCACATTCCAGAGGACTGCAGGACAGCTGACTTGGTCCCTCTGCACAAAAGCAGCAGTAGGGATGATGCTATCAACTACAGGCCAGTCAGTCTCACATCAATGGTGTGGATGTTAATGAGACACTACTGAAAGACAGGCTCATGAAACACCTGGAGGCAAAGGGCCTGCAGGACTACTAGCAGCATGGTATCACAAGGTGGAGATCATATCTAACTAATCTCATAGATTTCTTTGAGTGGGTTACCAGGGAGCTGGATCAAGGGAGGGCAGTGGACGTGGCCTATTTGGACTTCAGTAAGGCTTTCAAAACTGTGCTGCATAGGATGCTATTTAAAAACTAAGCAGTCTTGCAGTGGGGGTGAAAGTGACAAGCTGGGTATCAAAATAGTTAAGAGATAGGAGGCAAAGGATGGTGGTAAATTGTAGCCACGCAGGTGATATGACAGTGAAAAGTTGGTGTCACAGTGCTCAGTGCCATTACCAGTCCTCTTCAATGTCTTCATAAGCAACACTGTGTAGGAGCTAGAAGGGAAGGTTTGTCTCTTTGTGGATGATACAAAAATCTGAAACAGGGTTGACACTCAAGAAGGGATGGTGAGAATGCAAAGGGATCAGATGAGATAAGAGGAATGGTCAAGGGGTGGAAGCTGGGTTTCAATGCCAAAAAGTGCAAGGTTACGCTCTTAGGGCTGCAGAACACAGGAGCTGTGGATAAGAAAGGGGGAGTGGAGCTTACAGTCACCAAGCAAGAAAGAGACCTAGGGCTCATCATATCTGATGACCTCAATGTAGCTGGGCAGAGTGATAAAGCAGTGGGAAAGGCTAGCAGGATTCTTTGGGGGGATGCATTGGGAAAGGGATTTCTAGCAGGATGAAAAAGGTGATGCTGCCTCTGTATCACTCAATGGTGAGGCCCCACCGAAACTACTGTGTCCAGTTCTGAAGGCTGCATCTTTCAAAATGACATTGAAAGGGTGGCAATGGTACAGAGGAGGGCAACCAACATGGTGAGGGGGTTGCATGAGACGCCATGTCAGGAAAGGCTGGGGAATTCAACATGTACTCCCTGGAAAAGAGGAGAGTGATTGAAACCTGCAAGTACCTCACTGGAGTGAACAAGGTGCAAGTGAAGGGTCTATTTCAGAAAGAGGAAGGCACTAGAACAAGGGAGCATACAATGAAGCTAAGAGATGGAAGTTTAGGAGAGATGGGTGGAAATACAGTACTTCTACATGGAAAGGCAGGGAACTCGAGTGCTCGGTCAGAAGTTTGGTGTCCATATCTCTCAGTTAAACTAGTGGAGGGGAAGGAAGCAAAGGCACCCATCGCATCAGAGAAAGCGTCATGTACCCCACCCTTATTCTCAGCTAGTACGGTGTCTCAGCACCATAAGGTTAGCATAACCTTAGTTCAGAAGGATAATCCACCAAGGAAAAGTGGTGAGAGTATGAAACACAAACATTGTAAATTGAAACTGCATAACCAGACCTTACAAAGGCAGACCCAGAGATGGCAGGCAATATGCATTAATGCTCATAGCCTACAGAACAAGATATCAGAGCTCACAGCCATGTTGGCAGAGACACAACTAGACTGGATTACGGTCACAGAAATGTGGTTCACCACGAACCACACCTGGGATGCAGTCATACCAGGTTATATGCTCCTCAGGAAGGACTGCGAGGGAAGGAAGGGAAGGGAGTGGCTCTGTATGTAAGGGAGGGGATCAATGCAACAGAGATCCTGGGAAAACACAGGAACACAGAGGCCCTTTGGGTTACCCTAGGAGTTGGGGACAAGAACCCCATCAGAGTGGGGGTTATATATAGACCCCCCAACCCAGGAACTACAAACTGACAAGAAACTCCTTGAAGCCATCTTAATGATGGCTGACAGAGGTAAGCTGTTAATAGTTGGGGACTTCAATCTGCCTGATATAGATTGGACCTCATACACAGCACCCTCTGAAAGGTGTAGGGAGTTCCTGCTCACACTGAAAGGGACAGGGCTCAACCAACTAGTGAACTCATCCACTAGAGACCATGCTACTCTTGACCTAGTGCTGACAAACAGCTCAAGGGTTTCAAATGTTCAGGTGGGCATAAACCTAGGGACCAGCGACCACAAGTCAGTCTGGCTATCAATCAACAAAGCAGAAAAAATATGTCACACAAAAATCAAGATCCTGGATTCCATAGGGCAAACTTTCCAGAGATGAGATCAAGAATCTATTCATTACTAGCCAGGGGATGCACAGGGGATGTGGAATATGACTGGGAGCAACAGTTACTGAACAATATACATGTCAAATCAGTAAATCAAAAAGAAGGAAGAAACCGCTCTGGTTCAAAAGAGAATTAGCAGCAATAATAAGGGATAAGAAGAGGTCCTTTAAGCAATTCAAGGTATTATAGAAGGAAGCAGACATGGACAACTACAGGAACAAGCTCAGCGAGGCAGAAAGAGCCATTAGAAGGGTCAAAGCACAAACAGAGGAAAAATAGCACAGGTGTTTAGAAGCATGCTAGGGTAAACAGAGTATTTGAATGATGGTACCCAAAGTAAATTAATGCTTGTCTTGTCTTGTTTCGCTTAATTTCCCTTTTTAAGGCTGCATGGGCAGAGCTCTGCAGACATTATGCCATCACTATAGGAGAACAGAGGGTTGGCTCCGGAACATGGCCCTGTATTCTCCCACAGTGCTGTGGCAATGTCATGACAGCGTTGAGTCAATGGTAGCTGTTCTCCGTGATGGGTGCAAAGTTTTGAGAATAAGCCCAGTCAAATAAAATGCGGTGTAACTTAGCAACCGCATGTGCCGAACCCGCTAAGGGGGCTAAGTCTGTTTGAAAGTCCACTTTTGAGGAAGTTACCGGATTTGGGCCCAACACCTTTAACAAGAGATGCCTAAGTTGAAAAACTTTGAAAATTTCTGTATTTGGAAGATGATATTTAGTCAAAATATCGACTGACGTGAGTAATTGTCCATCTGCCGTGGTTAAGTCACCTAAATAACACTCCCCCAGCTGAGATAGCCCAGAGTTACTTAAGGGCTTACCTCCAATCAGGAACCGGGGATTACCTCTTATAGGTTGAGATGGGTCCCTAATGTGGTTATATTTTAAAAATGCACATAATTGTGAATGAACCTTAACAGATATGCCTATCGGAGAATTTCTGAACGTTGAAGGTAAAGATTTGGGGTTAATGTGCAATAGGGCATTCGGTAAAAGGCCTTGCTCTTTAATACATGATAACTCCACCTGCAACCAGAAAGGTGTGTAACCATTTTGGTCCTGGGGAATAAGCTTTTGTAACCATTTGAGATATTTATTTGCATGGCTAGCCCAGTAATATAAACCGAAGTGAGGTAACCTCAACCCACCAATTAATTTAGGAGCAGATAATTTGTGATATGCCATTCTGGCTTTCTTGTAGTTCCAAATAAAGTTAGTAATAATTCCCTGGATTCTCTTAAACCAGGAGAGTGGGGAGCCACAAATTTAACATGTTTAACGGATAAAACAACCGGGGAAAGACAATCATTTTGATTAAGTTAATTCTCCCCCATAGAGACAGTGGAAGCATTGCCCATCTTTTAAGGTCTAATTCAATTATATGTACCAGGGAATCCAAGTTTAGCTGTTGAATCCGTACTAGATTCCTTGCTAGGGTGAGTCCCAGATATTTTATGGTCTCAGAGCTCCAGGCTAACCCTAGGGCAGTAATTTTGTGTTTAAGGGTTCTATTGTTAAGAGGGAAAACTAATGTTTTCTCTCCATGTTGAGCTTATAGTTAGCAACATCACTAAAGTTCTGTATGATCTTTAATAGAACCGGTATGGACCTGGCCGGATGTGATATATGTAATAGAAGGTCATCTGCGTATGCTGTTATTTTACCGGTATGGCCCTGCACTTGAATACCTTGCACTTCCTGGTTATACAAAAGTTTCTTAATAAGGGGTTCGAGATAAAGATTGAAAAGGAGAGGAGATAAGGGGTAGCCTTGTCTGGTGCCCACATGTAATCTGAAGGGGTCCGAAATAATCCCGTTGCAGGAGATTCTAGCAAAAGGTTCCCTGTACAGGAAATTAATCCAATTCAGGAATGTTGTAGGGAAACCAAATGTCTTCATTGTGACTAGAAGATAGTCCCAGCAGACTCTATCAAAAGCCTTTTCTGCATCCAGGGAGATCAGCACCCTAGGTTGGTCTGACTCCCTGGACACAGAGAGGACATGTGCCAGTGTCCTTAAGTGATCTCCTGATGATCTCCCTCTCATGAAGCCGACCTGCTCAACCCCAATTAAATCAGGCAAAATTTTGGAGATGCGATCAGCCAATAGCTTTGCAAGAATTTTAACATCATAATTAAGTAAAGAAATGGGTCTATAACTTGAAACCTGGTCTGGGGGTTTGTATGGCTTAGGTAGTAGCACAATAAATGCTTCAAATAGTGACTTATCAGTAAACTGGCCATTGACAATATTTCGGAATAAAGCTATAAGTAGGGGAGATAAATCTTTGCAAAAAACTTTATAGAAATTAGAGGAAAACCCATCTGGGCCTGGTGTTTTGTCCAGAGGAAGGTCCTTAATAACTTGTTCTATTTCACCCTGGGTAATAGGGGCAGTAAGCTGGGTTTGTTGAAACTCGGAAAGGGTATGCAGAATCAGGTCACCTAAGTAAGAGTGCAATTTTTCTTCTGAGGGGGGGACTTTCATTGGACTATAAAGAGATTCAAAGTAATTCTTGAACTCATCTGCAGTTTCTTTAGGGGAAGTTCTAACAACCCCGTTTACCTTAGACTGAATAGCAGGTATTAATCTAGAAGTTTCTAACTGTTTAATCTGCCTTGCCAACATACGGCCAGCGTTCTCCCCTTGGTCAATATAGCATGCCCTCGTTTTGATAATTGCTAGCTCGGCTTGCTCACCCAGTAATTTCAGGTATGAGTCCCTCAATTTAATTACCTCCTGTCTCTCATCCTCAGTGGAGTGGGCTGAAAGTCTAGCCTCCTTGTCCCTTAACCGAACTAAAGTTCAGACATACACTGTTCCTTCTCCTTCTTCCTCTTAGATGCCAGACCAATTAATATTCCTCTCAGGAATGCTTTGAGTGCTCCCCACACCATATCATACCGTTTGATGGAGTTAACATTATTTGAGATGAACTCACCTATTTGAGAGGAAATATAATTTACTATATTAGGATCCCTTAATAACTGATTGTTAAGCTGCCATCTGTTACCCTTTTTAGGAAGGGCTGAGATAGAGATTGAGAAGGAGACCACTGAATGATCTGAGGGCGGTCCAGTGAGGATATCCGAGTCAACTACACCGGACAATAGATTCCGAGAGACAAAGATGTAATCAATTTGAGATGCCGAGCCATGAACTTGAGAGACATATGTAAATTACTGAGCTTTGGGGTGGAGAACTCTCCAAACATCTGAAAGGCCTATTTGGTCTAAAAGCTCCCTAACTGCCCTTTGAGCTGGAGAAAGGCCCCTACGATTGGGCCTGGATCTATCTAGTGATGGATCCAGAACTAGATTTAAATCCCCTCCTATTATTATAGGGATATCTATAAATGGTACTAGTGCTTCCATTAGGTGCACAAAAAATGCTGGCGTGTCTATATTTGGGCCATACACAGATCCAAATAGCATCTCCATAGTATGTAATTTCCTCTTACTAAGATAAATCTTCCTATGAATCTTGTATTACTTGCAGAGATTTAAAGGTAGAGTTCCATGAAACAACACCATCACTCCCCTACTTTGTGTATTGCCTTCGGAAGCAAAGACCTGTCCTATTTGTAACCTCCTCATACTATTAGCTTCAGTGTTAAGCAAATGTGTCTCCTGAAGAAACATTATGTCAGCCTTTAAAAGATGTAGGTGTTTTAAAATTTTATATTGTTTAGATTTCTGCCGGGCCCCTTTTACATTCCAACTAACTAGCCTGAAAATACCGGACATTGATCTCTTAACCTGTGAGGTTGTAATTCTCTACCCCTATGCAAAGCGCAAGTTCTTCCTTTTTTTTTTCCACATTTGTACCCTGTGCTTCCCATCCTCCACCCCCACCATAAAATAGGAAACCCCTAATACTTCTACCACATTTACATACCCCACCTTCCCACTCCCTCCCCCATCCCCACCCGTACTAGCATGGTCCATGACAGCAGTTCACACAGCAATTCTCTACAGCTCCACCCCCCCCAACTCCCCTTATCAAGAATTTAAACACACACTCCGCAAAGTAACCCCATAATATCTTAATGCCCCGGTTCTATAAAGCAAACACAACAGGTTTAACTTACTTACAAATACGGGGTAGAAAGAAAAAAAAAAAAAAAACGAAACACAAGTGCAATGTTCTCATAATTAATATTAGTACCCCAACTCTTAAACCTTGAAAGCAAATTCCATAAATATAACCCCACGATATGTGCTAGCCAGCTACTCTACTAGTAACTTGACCAGTTTTCTTATTTATTTAAACAAACGAAAAACTAGAAATGTCTGAAGTTCCAAAAGTACCTATACATGCTCCAGTACCGGGTAATTGTCTTTACTATAAAATGAAAACCAGAAATACGACCACAGCGTCTTAAAAGAATTGCCTCCCAAATTTCAAAGTCCCAAGAGTAATACTGCAAAGAATATTGATCGGCGATTAAAGGGCGCTCTCTCATGCCCCGCACTCCTTCTGTTGAAACCAACTTAAAATGATCAGCCATACTTTGGCTCCCTCTAACGGCGGCTTCCCGGCAGTGATGCATGCAGCAATACTTCTCTTACCGCATGGACAATTACGTTTTGTCACCCACCTTAATCGCCGCAGAAATCAGGAAGGGAAAGGAAAAAAATAAAAAATTAAAATGAGACCGCTTGGGTTGCCTTTCCCAAATCTTCTCAGCGAGTAGCAGCTATTGAGTCCCAGTATTTCTTATGAACTCCTCCTTGTGGGACAAAATATACTCAGAAAGGTAACAGATGCGCAAATACAAAAAATAGAAACCGGAGAGCTCCAAGTTGTGCTCCCACGATATCAGGACCCTTCCAACCAGGGAGTCAATGTAGAAACTGAAGCAAATTAAGTCATTACTTGGTCCCCCATCAAGAGTGCCAAACGAAGCAGGACCCTTCTTTTAAAACCCCTTGACCAGTCTACTTATCCCTTAGACATAAGACGTCCTTCATAATAAAGTCAGGAGGGCTTAAAAAGCTTGGGAAAGGCTGACTGAAGGGCTGTGATGGTGAAGTCCACCGTTTCGTACGATTTCCAGGCATCTCCTATTAAAACTTGGAACCTGGCTGGGTAGGACATTTTAAATTTAATACCGGCAGCAATTAATTTGTTAATCAATGGATGAAAAGCTGCTCTTCTTTGGTGGACAGATAGCAGCAGGTCCTGGGCTACCCTTATTTTCGAGCCTTCCCACTGCAGCTCTTTCATTTCTTTAGCTTTAACTAAGAAGAGCTGTTTCTCCTGATAATTCAGAAATCTGAAAATTAAGGTGCGTGGGGGTGCTCCCTTTGGGGGAACTGGACGCAAGGCACGATGAGCTCTTTCAATACAGTAAGTGGGTCCGAAAGGAGAGGGACCAGCAATTTTCTAAACAAACTTCTGAGTAAACTTTATCGGGTCAGGGCCCTCCTCTTTTTCGGGTAAACCAATGAGCACAACATTGTTGAGGCGACTTCAACCCTCAAGATCTTCCACTTTTAGATCTAATTTGGCTAGTCGCTGCTTGATTTGACCCAAGGCATGCTCCATTTTTTCATTACACGCTTCCAAAGACCTTATACGCGCCTCACTGTCCGAAGTTCTCCGAGACAAATCTCCTGTTGCACCCGTGATATTTTTAACCTCACTCGCTAATTCTTTCATTTCATTTTTGAACGAACGAAATTCTTCCAGGAACCTTGATAGTGTTAGAGGTTCATCCACCGATGTCCCGGACGTAACTGTTTGATGCTGTTGCACAATTGAGGCCTTGGATTTTTTCGGGGCCTTCTCGGGAGTAGCCGGTGGAGTGTGTTTCGATAGGGCTTTGCGCATCTCTTCTTCCATCGGGGTGTCTGTGGAATCTGTAGTGACTAACAGATTTGAAGACTTCAGAAATCTGTTAAAGGTAGAGCTGGAGGCAGAGTTTTAAAATGTTTAGGAGGAAGGTTAGGCAGAGCTCTCCAAGAACACAGCTAGCTGGTGCTCTGCATCACGTGACTCTTGCTACCATTTGTAACGCTGGCACTCCGCCTACGCTAGGAGCACTCTGCAAATTCACCTTCATTCATGGAGTTTAATTGGCTACTACCCCATCACTACTGGAAACTGATGGTCCCTTGGTACTCAATGTTCAGGTGGGATAGAGGAACAGCTAGATGGGGATAAGTAACCCTTTTTGTCAAGGAAATCATTGAGGTGACAGAACATGGGTGCATCAGAGGTAGTAAAGGGGAGACTGAGTCACTGTGGGTGCAACTCACAGCAGCTTCAGCCAAGAAACTGCACATGGGGGTGATATATAAAGACTGTTAAGACAAGGGAAGGAGAGGGACAGTGAGCTCAGAGATGTACTGGAAAGAGGGTATCTAAAGGGGAAGTAGTGGTTGTGGGTGAACTGAACCTGCTGGACATCGATTAGGATGTTCCAATGACCAGAAATAAGGCCTTGCTGAACACATTCCAGGACTGTCTGCTGGTACAATTATAGTAATTAAGGAGCCCACCAGGCATACCACAATTCTCAATGTGGTGTTCACCAGCTTGGAGGTGGTAGGAGCTATGGAAGTAGGGGAGCCGATAGGGAACACTGCTCATAACTACATTTGGTTCTAAATGGCCGTCGGTTCTGGTAAACCACAATCAAGAGCCGAAGTCCTTGCTTTAGAAGGGTGGACTTCAATAGTCTGAAGGATATGGTCAGGAATAAGTTAGTGGAGTGGACAACATAGATGGGGTGGAAGGGAGATGGGGGGGATTAAGTGGGCCATTCTCATAGCACCTAAGATGTTCATGAGAACAGCAACCAAAAAGAATAGGTTCAAGAGGACACTGTGGTTCTCAGCAAGGGTCAGGGAAATGGTGAGGGCCAATAAAAGGTCTTTCATGAGTTTAAAGAAAAGCAAGGGAGGAAGAACAGGGAGGGGAGGCTGTCCTATCTGCATGCATCTCTCTGGCCTGTGGGATGAGGTAGCCAGACTCAAAGTGGAAGTAAACTGGGTCAAGAGTACCATCACCCCTATCCAGAGACCACCCAGTCCAATGCAACTGCCTCAAAGGATGCCGAGAACGAGGAGCACTTGGATGACAGTGGGCTCAGGGCGGGTTAGAGCGGTCAGGCAGAGGCACTTCCCAGATCCTATTCCACTCAAGAATTCATATGCCACACTGGCAAACGGGGACAACCAAATAGAGGTACCCAGAGAAGTGGAAGGAAAGGATGTGGAGGTTAGCCAAGGAGTGACCTCAGCGGGAAAGCAGTGGACCCCAGAGGAGGAGGAAGCGAATCCTGGTGGGGGACTCCATCATAAGAGGGATCCAGCTAGGAACACAGGAGGAGGAGGACAGGGAGGTGAGGTGCCTACGGTGCCACGGCATGGAGGGATGGAAGGAAGATCCTGGGGATCACTGGGAAGGCAAGACGGATGGTGAGCTGGATGTCATTATCCACCTAGGTACTAATGACCTGGCAAATGGGGAGCCAAAGGGTTCAGGAAGAGTTTAGGAAATTGGGAGGGGTCTCAAGGCAGCTATCTGTCACTTCTCAGAAGTACTACCTACGAGAGGCAAGGGAGAGCATAGGAGTGCATGTACCAGGAACTTTAACTCATGGTTGAAGAACTGGTGCTGTGAGGAAGGGTTTGGATTCATTGGTGACTGGGAACCCACCTGGAGGGATAGAGGTTTGTTCAAGCCTGACGGCCTGCATCCATCCTGGAGGGGAATCCAAGCACTCAATGATAAGTTTAAATGCTACATTGACAAGCATTTAAACTAGCAAATGGGGGTGGTAGGCCAGCAAGGAGGGTACCTACTTGCTCACCCCCCATAGCTAGCAGTGGAACCAGTGAACCAGAGGAGTGGCTATCTCTACAAAGCAGTGTGCAAAAGATGGAGATTAGCGCCCAAGAGGTGGATAGGCAGAAAAGGGGTAAACTTCAGCAGAAGGGCAGACAGCAAGGAGAAACAGGGATAAAGGACAACCAAGGAAGAGGCTGGAGTAGAACAGTGAAACAGTCTAGGGAGGTCAAATCATGGAAAGCCATGTGTGTAAATGCCAGGAGCCTTAACAACAAGATGGAAGATCTGGAGGCTGTCATGGTGCAGTCAGACCTGGACATTGTGGCCATCACTGAAACTTGGTGTAATGATAACCACGACTGGGAGATGGCCATACCTGGCTACAACATATTCAGAAGAGACAGGGTAGGCAGGAAGGGAGGAGGAATGGCACTGTATGTGAAAAATGACATAAGGGCCACAGAGATCCAGGAGGAACAAAATGGGGGAGAGATACTGTGGGTTAAGCTGGAAAGGAAAATGGGGCCAGCCATCCGCACAGGTGTGGTCTATAGACCACCAGCCCAGGAGGAAGAAACAGACAGGGAGTTGATGCTAGCCATCCAAAGGATGGCAGACAAGGGTGAGGTAGTACTGGTTGGAAACTTCAATATTCCAGACGTGAACTGGAGCATTCCAGCAGCAGCATCAACTAAGAGCAGATTTATCCTGGACTCCCTTCAGGGTGCCTTCCTCAAGCAACTGGTCATGGAACCAACTCAGCAGAAGGCAATACTGGACCTTGTGCTCACAAACAGGGACAGTGTGATGGGGGTAACAGTGGGGGAGCACCTGGGGAAGAGTGACCACCAGTCATTGCAGTTTGAAATCACAGAAAGAGCAGAACCAAACCACACAAAAACACGTATCCTGGATTTTAGGGGGTAGACTGGGAAAATGGTGAGATACTTGAAAGAGGCATTAGGGGAATGGGCAGGAATCAGGGTTGAGGAACAGTGGGGTATTTAAAATGGGGATTACAAGAACAACAGAATTATGCATTAAGCAGGTTAGCAAGAGGAAAAGGAAGAGGAGACCATTATGGTTTTCCAAAGAGGTAGCAAACAAAGTGAAAGCCAAAAGATTGCATTCAGGCAATACAAAAGACACAGGCAGAAGGGGATAGGAGAAGTACCAGGAGAAGCAAAGGGAGGCAGGGAGGTCAGTAAGGGAAGCCAAAGCTCAGACAGAAGAACACATTGCAAAATCAGTGGGTAGAGGACAGAACCTTTATAGGTACATAAGTGAAAAAGAAAGGCAAAGGGAGGATAGTGAGACAGAAGGGGAGGAGGGGCCATGGAGGATGACAACAGTAAAGCTGACATATTGAACAGGTATTTCTGCTCAGTCTTTACTGAGGAAGAGGAGGTAACTGGTCTGAAGGGGGTACAAGGGGTGAGAATGGTGCAGAAATAGACACAAGTCCTTTACGAGAAAGGGTCTTGAAGGAACTGGAAGTAATAAGAGTTGATAAAGCAATGGGGCTAGATGGGGTGCACCCAGGGTCCTTAAAGAACTAAGAGGTGGGTGGCTGAACCTCTGGCTATCCTGTTTAGCCGATCACTGGAAACAGGGAGGTACCCAAAGACTGGGAGGACAGATGTAGTCCCCTATACAAAAGTGGGAACAAAGAGGAAGCGGGGAACTACAGACCAGTCAGCCTCACCTCGGTAGTGGGGAAGATCATGGAAGCACTACTGAAGGAGTGATTGGTGGAACATCTGGTTGCCAACGGACTACAGGACAAAAGGCAGCATGGTTTCACTGTGGGGAGGTCATGCCAGACCATCCTCATTGAATTTTTTGACTGGGTGACAAGGAAGGTGGATCAGGGGAGGGCAGTGGACATGGCCTATCTGGACTTCAGCAAGACCTTTGACACTGTGTCACATAGAAGACTATTACACAAACTGGGGAATATGGGTGTGGGCAGGACAGTAGTGTGGTGGGTAGGTAACTGGCTGGGTGGCAGGACACAGAGCATGGTGGTAAATGGCTGTCACTCCACAGAGGGAGTGACCAGTGGGGTACCACAGGGATCAGTGCTGGGACCGTCCTATTCAACATCTTCATCAGTGACATTACTTGAGGACCTAGAGGCAGAATTTCACTGTTCACTGATGACACAAAGCTTTGTAACAGAGTAGACACACCAGAGGGTGTAGACAAAATGAGAAGGGACCTGCAGAAACTTGAAGAATGGTCAGGGTTTGGCACTTGAAATTCAATGCAAAGAAGTGCAAGATAATGCATATGGGCACAAAACCCTGGCACAATATATCAGTTGGGGGGTGAGGATATAGCATGCACCAAGCAGGAAAGGGATCTTGGGGTTATCATCTCTGATGACCTCAAGGTAGGGAAACAGTGTGACAAGGCAGCAGGTAAAGCAAATAGGATGCTGGGATGCGCAGGCAGGGGCATCACCAGCAGGAAAAGGGAGGTCATAATTCCACTATACAAGACACTAGTGAGGCCCCACCTGGAGTACAGTGTACAGTTCTGGAGACCTTACCTATGTAAGGACAGACAGGGTAGAGAAGGTTCAGAGGAGGGCAACAAAGATGGTGCATGGATTGCATCACAAGTCCTATGAAGACAGGTTGAAGGAACTGAACATGTACTCCTGGAGGAGAGAAGGGAGAGAGGGATATGATAGAGACATACAAGTATCTTACAGGAGGAACAGGGTGCAGGAATACACTATTTTTAAGCGAAAAAGATGTTCCAGGACTAGAGGGCATGGGATGAAGTTGGAGGAGGACGATTCAGAGGAAACGTGAGGAAGAATTTCTTCACAGAACGGTGGTGGACAAGTGGAACACCCTGCCAGAGGAAGTGGTGGGGGCTGAAACAATCACAGGATTTAAGAATGCATGGGATAGACATAAAGGAATTCTGGAGGTCAGGGGTAAGGGGCAACAGACTTCTAGGAAAACATAATCTGAACTTACAAGCTCAAATGGGCAGCTAGGTGTGCCATAGGCCCTTATCTGCTGACACTGTCTATGTATCTATGGAATATTTGCTGAGAAACAGGGAGGCCAATAGGCCATTTAGGAAGGCAAAAGTGGACACATAGCTGTGTATTGCAGAGGGGGTCTAAAGCAGAGGAAAACAGTTCTTCGGGTATATTAGTGAAAAAGGAAGACAGGAGGGGGATTTGTAAGACTTGATAAGGGTGGTAGGGAGTAGAGGAGATCAGTCAAAAGGTTGCAATCCTTAATGATTACTTTTGCTCAAGTTTTCACTAGGGAGTTTAGTGGGCCCTTGGTAGAGAGTGGCATCAAAGTGGCCACTAAGGCAGTCACGGAGATGAGTCAACTAACATCTGCTAGCAAAAAGGTCCTCAAAGGGCTA
This sequence comes from Neoceratodus forsteri, assembly GCA_016271365.2. Classification (NCBI taxonomy): domain Eukaryota; kingdom Metazoa; phylum Chordata; order Ceratodontiformes; family Ceratodontidae; genus Neoceratodus; species Neoceratodus forsteri. The sequence continues at coordinate 528,253,299 of CM057455.1, read as the reverse complement.
GCCCTAAAGATTGATAATACCCCAGGAACAGTTGGGTTGCATCAGAGAATACTCAGTGAGCTGGCAGTGGAACTGGCTGAATCCCTGGTAGAGGTATTCAACAGCTCTCTAAGGACAGGGGTAGTTCTGAAGCATTGGAGGGTGGCAGATATGGCTCTGTTGCATAAGGGGGCAGCGGAGCAAGAAACAAACAGGGAACTATAGACCTATCAGTCTTACCTCTATTGTAGGGAAACTGATGGAGTCACTGGTCAAAAAGGACCTTGTGGACTACTTGGAGAGCAATGGACACTAGGATAGTAGACAGTATGGATTTGTAGCTGGGAGGCCTTGTCAAACTAACCTGATAGTTTTCTTTGACTGGGTGATGAGAGAATTGGATAGGGGCCATGCTGTGGATTTACTCTACATTGATTTCAGCTAGGCTTTTGACTCGGTGCCTCATGGATGCTTGCTGAAGAAGTTGGAGGACCTAGGTGCAGCTAAGGCCATAGTAAACTGAGTAGGTAATTGGCTAAAGGGAAGGCAGCGGAGGATAGTGGTCAACAGGGTTAAATCAGAAGAGAGGGATGTCACAAGTGTGGTTCTGCAGGGATCTGTGCTGGGTCCAGTCCTTTTCAACATGTTCATCAGTGATATTAGTGAGGGGATCCAGGGCAGGTTGTGTCTCTTTTCAGATGACATTCAGCTCTGTGGGAGGCTGGATAGTGAAGAGGGAATAATGAATATGCAGAGACTTGCAAAAAGTGGAAGGGCAGGCAAGGGCTTGGCAGCTGAAATTCAGTGCTAAAACATGCAAGGTGATGCATCTTAGGAATAAGACCCCCAGATGGAATACTGGATAGGAGAAGTGAGACACAGCACCACAGCTGAGGAAGTAGACCTTGGAGTTACCATCAGTGACTCCCTAAAAGAATCAAGTCAGTACAACAAGGCTTATAGCAAGGCAAATACGATGCTTTGATGTATCAGGAGGGGCAATAACGGCAGAAAAATAGAAGTAATACATCCCCTGTATAGATCCTTGGGAAGGCCACACCTGGAGTACTGCATCCAGTTCTGGAGTTCTCACATCAGGAAGATAGGGATATGCTGGAGATGGTTAGGTGCAGGGTGACAAAAATGATTCATGGTCAGTACCACATTTCCTATGAGGGCACCAAACTGGTACTCACTGGAGACCAGGAGGGAGAGGGGGAAATATGATACAGACCTTCAATTTCCTAAAATGAATTAACAGGGTGAAATGTGGGGAACTATTTAACTTGAATACTAGGTCGTGGTCACATGGTCATGAGTGGAAGCTAAGAGGGAGGTTCATGAGGGACACGAGGAAGTAATGTTTTAAAGAAATGGTGGTGGAGCCATGGAACAGACTAACAGCCGAGGTGGTGGGTGTAAAATCCTTTAGTGGTTTTAAACACAGCTGGGACAGAATGAAGAGTATAGTGGTTGCTCAGAGCATCAGAATCGGGGAGGTGAATGGGGGTATGCAGAGGGCTAAGAGCTTCAAGGAACAATAGCTCCCAGGGCTAAATAGGGAACTCATGTAGACTGGATCTGCTGTCATTGCCTATCTTTCTTTAGAAATTGGGCTAAGGAATCCTATCTTTCCGATTGACTAGGACACCAATCTTAGCAGGTGGGTATTTTCCAATAGAGCCCGCTGAAAAACAAGTTCCCATTCTGGGTGCCCGATTAGTTAGGATATTCTTGGGCACCCCCAATTTTGAAATAGAGTAACTGCCATGTTTTCTGCCTTGCTAATGCCAAGTTGGCTGTCAGCCCTCTGGCCCCCCAACCTTGTTTGGCTAGCACTATTCCTCCGGATATTCTCCCATTCAGTTCCATTGTCTCCCTCTGTCTCTGCAAAAACAGCAGTAAACGTTCTTCTTTTTTAAATAATGCAACTTTGCTTACTTGAATGCGGTCACGCTCCGTGTCAAGTAACTGTTACTCACGCCACTGTCCTCCAGATCTGCTACTCCCCCGTCAGTGCCCACTGCTGCAGAATTTGCGACCGCATTCAAACAGTTGCAAAAAAAACAAACAACATATGTAAAACAAATAAATTACTCAATAGCGGGATGCCAGTGCATTCAGTGCTGATCGATGACATCACCTCTCGTGCTCTGCTCATAAGTTGAAGACGCATCCTTTCCCCGGTGCCACTTCAGATCTCCCTACCACTGTCAAGTTCCACTGGTGGTATGCTGATCTGACACGTAAAAAAAAAACATTTAGAGGACTGACTGCCACATTGTACCTCTTGGTCTGCACTTCCTAGTTTTATGTGGCAGCCTCACGCAAGGTCACACACCTAACTTGTACAGCTTAGCAGTGCAAAAAAAATTCTTCAAGGAAGGCCAGACAACTGTTTTTTGTTGTTGTTATTACACACAACAATTATGCCAAGAGACTGCTTTGAGATAACTTTATAGGACATTCCTGTGTTATACTAGATGTAGTGGTGCGGGGGGAGGGAGTAGAAGAGAATGCTAGGTAGGCGGCAACAGAAGAGTGAACAGCACAGAAACTGAGGGACTACTTTACAAGCAAGACTCAAACTTCATTCTTAAATTTTTTTTTTTATTCTTTTATATCACATATAAAAATGCCAGTGGTAGCCCATTTTCTAAGCACAATAATACCCTCCAGGGTGGTTAGTATTGGGCCATACCAGGCCTTCCAGGGGCTATAAGGCCCTCTGCCTGCAGCGCCAGACCTCATTATGCCACTGGGAGGTCTGGTATTGCCCAATGCCACCCACCCTGTCGAGTATTATTCCGTACATGTTTCTAACAGTTTTACTGTTCCTACAGGCCATGCTCTGCTTCTATTAAGATAAATCTTCTCCAGCTCTTTCATCCCATTCAAGCTGTTTCTTTCACTTGCCGCAAGATCAGACACAAGTTCCATCAGCACATTATATACAATGACGTTAGACAAATAATACTGTATCTGTCTCTCTGCATAAAGTGTTTGTGTTGAGGAAGGCTGGCTGTGAAAGAATAAAACTACAACTGTGGCTACAAAGATAGGACAATTGTCCTAAAGCAAATCAAACTTTAGCAGACTGAAGGACTATTTTACACATAACTTCACCAAATATATATGTTTTTCTATATCTAAAATGCTTCCATAAGGTAGTAAAGTCACTTAAAGAATAAAAAAAATTATACCAGCAATAAGACGCAAGAAATTTATACGAGCACCAAGACACTCAGGGGATGTGCAATACATAAGCAATAATGCTCAACAGGGTGGGTGGTGTTGGGCAATACCGGACCACCCAGGGGTGTAATGATGCCTGATTCTGCAGGCGGAGGGAGGGTCTTATAGCTCCTGAAAGGTCCGATATTGCCCAATACTGCTAACCCTGGAGGGTATTATTGTGCTTAGAAAATGGGCTACCACTGGCATTTTTATATGGGATTTAAAAGAATTAAAAAAAAAACAAATTGAGTAAGAATGACATTTGTGTCTTGCTTGCAAAGTAGTCCGTCAGTTTCTGTGCTGTTCCGTCTTCTGTTGCCCCCGTGAGCATTCTTTTCTACTTCTCCCCCCACCCCCGCACCACCATGTCTAGCACAACACAGGAGTGTCTTGTAAAGTTACCTCAAAGCAATCTCTTGGCATAATTATTGTTTGTAACAACAACAAAAAAACAAAAAAAGAAACAATTGTCTGGCCTTCCTGGAAGATGATGTTTTTTTTTTTTACACTGCCAAACTGTGCAAGTTAGGTGTGTGACCCTGTGCGAGGCTGCCACATAAAACTAGGAAGTGCAGACCGAGAGGTACAATGTGGCAGCCAGTCTTCTAAACTTTTTTTTTTTATGCGTAAGGTCAGCATACCACCAGTGGAACTTGGCAGCCGGAGGGAGATCTGAAGCAGCGCTGGGGAAAGGATGCGTCTTCTACTCATCGGAAGCAGAGCGTGAGAGGTGATTTCAGTGATCAGAGCTGAATGCACTGGCATCCCGCTGTTGAGTGATTTATTTGTTTTACTTGTATATTTTTTTTTGCAACTGTTTGAATGCAGTCGCAAGTTTTGCAGCAGCGGGCACCGACGGGGTGGGGGGGGAGCAGATCTGGAGAACAGTGGCATGAGTAACAGTTACTTGACAAGGAGTGCTACCACGTTCAAGTAAGAAAAGTTACTTTATTTAAAAAGAAGAAGAATGTTTACTGCTGTTTTTGCAGAGACAGAGGGAGACAGTGGAGCTGAACGGGAGAATAGCCGGAGGAATAGCCCTAACCACACAAGCCTGTGGGGAGAGGCTGAACTGCCAACTCTGCATTAGCGAGGCAGAAAACATGATGGTTGCTCTGTTTCAAAATTTGGGGTGCCCAAGAATATCCCAAGTAATGGGGCACCCCATGTGGGAATTTGTTTTTCAGCGAGATCTATTGGAAAATACCCACCTGCTAAGATTGATGTCCTAGCCAATTGGAAAGCTAGGGTTCCTTAACCCATTTTCTAAACAATTTTAGTGCATGGCCAGGGGCTGAAGGCTCCTGGCCAGTGGCATCTTACCTTGCTACACCCCTGGTTGTTCGTAAGAACTGTCTAATGCACACCCAGTTGTGTCTTATTGCTTACACGTTGCTTGTTGGATATGTATGTAATTGAATCGATAGTTAAAGTTGGTGCATGATAGCTTGGGTTGAGAAAGAAAAACAATTCATGATTCTCTGTATCTAGCCTTGAGTGATGTGCTGAGGCAATATTACCAGCAGCACTGAAACATCTTTCAAGACTGAGGATGTTAGGGAGCCCTCTATAAAATACCAAACCACGTTATGCAGTGGTGGGCAAATGACTTTGTACAGGTATCTGGCATTTTAGTAAAGACATTCAATTACCAACAGTTGGAGTGGTGCCACGAGAGAGGGAGGAGGGAGTGGAATTCTGACTGCATGGATGGGGAGGTTTCAGGTATTTTATTAATATTTTTACTTTAAGCGTGAAAGACTGCAAGGTTTGGGGAATTTACTTTGATTAATTTCTGGCGAAGGAACATACCTCTCAACCTTTTGTCCCCCAAATGTGGAACATTGCCTGTCAAAATGTGGAACAAATGGGCAAAATGTGGAACACTTAGTCAAATCTTTACCTAAGATGCTCAAAACACTGTTAAACTGTTGCATTTATGTTCAGAAAGTCTATTATTAATTGAATAATATATTTTTTGTATAATTTATTATGGATTTTTGCTTTCAAATGTTGACTTTGAATGTAGAACAAGTCCTCACAATGTGGAACAGGGAATTTTTGTGAAGTAAAATGAGGAACGTTCCTCATAATGTGGTACAGTTGAGAGGTATGCGAGGGAATCAGGTGGAGTTCTATAGTTTGTAGTGGATCTACAGTTTCTGACGGATGAAGGGTACTGCTGCATGATTGAGCCAGAGGACATAGCAAAGGAGAAAAGGAGCAGAGAGAATGACACAAAGGGAAGTGCTCTGCTGATAAGCAGAAAGAGAAGTAATTTGAGATTTATTTTTTTGGAAAGGGCTGCATTTTAGTCTGTAGTGCAATGCTTGCAACCATACTTGGTCTGCATTTCAATTGTCTATAGAGCTATTTTTGGGATTAGTACATTTTAAAGTCTTATATCCCTTGCAGGGCTGTGGACTGATATATCAGTCCAAAATTCCTATATGTTTTAATTCTGTCAGCAGCCCAAGGGTTAAGCATGTCGGTAGGGGCTCTGCATTTGGAACAGGCATTGCAATGGTCCATTGTATTTTAACCCAATGGTTCTCATCTGCTGGTGTGCATGCTGTTCAGAGGGGCTTTTGGGAGTCATACTTCTGCTTTTTTTTTTTAACTCTCTTTATGCACCTTCTCTCTGAAGCCTCGGCCTCTCTCCAGTGGGACTCCTGACAGACTGTACCGACCCGAATGAAGTTCCCAGCCTTATCTGCCAGTGGGGGGGGACTCTTCTTTGCTTGTCCTGGTCCTCCAACCCCCGGGGTCTATACCCCCCCCCCCGGGGCAGGATCCCCAACTCCTCCGGCGACCTTTCTGAGAATTTAGTGGGTGGACCAGGCATCGCAAAAAGGGAGCAACTGGAGGTATGCTAGAAGATCCGGCGTTGGGTGTGGTGATCTGCCACTCGATCCACCTTCACCTACTGAGGCCAGGGTTGTTTCCTTGTTCTCCCTCACCTATGGTTTGGACGTGCAATGTGTCCAGTGTAGGTGAGCATGTTCTCGAGCATGCCCACAGGATTGCTGATATAGCCAATTCCCTGGCTGATGGATCCACGGGCTGCTGTGTCCCCCAGTCCCACCAGGAGCCACCAGAGCCCGGGATCATGAACCACCCTCCCTCTTAGAATAGGAGAGCAGTCCTCCAGATGCTCAATCCTGTCCTCCCCTGCCAACCCCCAGCGACCCAAGCTCACTCCCGAACCCAGGTCACCAGCGTAGCATAAGGTGTGGTGTCCAGTGCCTCAACCCTCAGTACCACTGGGCCAGCCTCATACTTCTGCTTGCATGGTGTGTTTTTTCCAGGGGAGCTGGAGCTCTTATTGGATTCGGAGGGGTGTAGTGTATAAGGGAAGGGAAAAGAAGGCTGAGGGTCTACTCTGATGCACAGGGGCCGATTGACTCACTGGAGTCTGTGGATTAGACCCCAACCCACCCCATCCCTCACACCCTAAGTTGCTCCACCCTTATAGGGGAGGTGCTGGGTCAGGGTTGGTGGATAGCATGGCCAGGTGTGCACTCTACCTTGGCCAATCATTGTGTAAATTGGGAAAGGGCACTGAGAGGAGAATACTAGTGAAATGGAGGGTCCAGAAGGAGGGAGCAGACAGGATCATAGGGTGGAGCAGGAAGAGATGGAGGAAGGATAGCAGGGTGTGATGCCTGTGGGGCAGCTATCTTCCTGAAGACTGCATGGGGGGCTGGGGGGTGCTTAGTGTGTAGACAGCTTGGGCAGCTAAGGGAAGAAATTACATGGCTGTAAGAAGAGCTGTGGAGAAGGGGTGGGGTTGGGGACTCAGGAGCATCTTGGGCCAGGTAGCCAAAGAAGAGATTACCCAGTCAGCTTAGCAGCCAGGCTTGAGGGGGGAGGGGGTCACTAAATAAGCCAGGCCTGCCATATAAGCAAGAAACAAAGGAACAAGACTCATGGAAGTGGACGGTGGACAAAAGCAAAGGGAAAACAAAGCCTAGGTTGGGGCAGGAAGGAAAGGTGACTGATGGAACACCAGGGGGGACTTGGGGCAAAGCCAAGGAGAGGAGTAATAAATTCTCACTGTTGGCAGGCCTACAGGATAAGGGGCTAGGGGAATTCAGAGAGGAGACAGAAGAGGGGCAGAGAAAACAACGGGACTAACAGTTGGGGGAAACAAGATGGGGAGGAGGGGACATGCAGGGGCACAGAAGCTAAAATGGGTGGTAGGGAGGAGAAAGCATAGGAGGGTAAGGTCGATCAGGTGGGGGAAATGGGAGTAATGAGGATATTCCAGGCAGGAGAGATGGGAGAGAGACAGGAGGGCAAGCAGGATGGGAGGTGGGAAAGAGGCAATTAGGTTGTTCTAGGCAGGAGGAGAGAGAGGGTGGGGGATCAGGGGGATGATGGGCTGAGTTGGAATGGAGATGAACGAACTGGTGGGGATAAGGGGAAAGGGTGTGGAGGTGGACCAACTGGTGGGGATAAGGGGAGGGGGTTGGGGGAGGAGCGAAGAAGGCAATGGGTGGGGCAGGAGGAGATGGGCAGGGAAAAGAAGACATTGAGCAAGACTGTGATCAGGAGAGGGCGATGCATACAGGAGGGGAATGGGAAGGAGCAGGTACGGTCTTAGTTTTGGGGGACTTCAATCTAAAAGGAGTGAGATGGGGGGGAGAACACCAGGAGGGATTGCATATGGGTGGAATACATGCCAGGCATGACAGCAGGGAGGGCAGTGCAATTTCTTCCTAAGATTGTGGGAAAGGAACAGGACAACCCACACATTGTGGTTCACTTGGGCACCAATGACCCGGCTAGGTGCACAGTCAGGGAGGTGCAATAGAAATTTAGAGAGGTGGGTAGGCTATGTGAGAAGGCAAGGGGCTCAGTTGCTTTCTCAGAAGTTCTACCAGTACACAGGGCTAGCACAGACAGGAAGCAGTAGATAGAGGAGGTACGGGCTGATAAGGAATATGGGGAGACAAGAACCTGTATGCCCTGGACAGGCTACACTTGAGTAGAGAAGGCACAGTAGTCCTGAAGCAGAGACTGGGGGAGTATATAGCTACCAGGATACCATTAAACTAGGTAGGGGGTGGACAGAAGTATAGATGACAAGCTGGGTATCCAGGCCGGGAAGGCTGGCAGGCCTCCCCCTCAAGCCAGTAGAGAAGGGAAAAGGGTGAAGTCAAACTCAATAAAGCAGAGGAGTAGGAGATGTCTAGATAAGACCATAGAAGGGGGAGGAACAAACTGGAGGGTGGTCTCCCTGAATGCAAGAAGCATGAGGAACAAGGCCACTGAGTTGCAGGTACAGATGGCAGAAGGGGAGGTGGACATATCTGCCATTACTGAAACATGGACAACCCAGTACCAAGACTGGTGCCTAATGGTCCCAGGGTACATGATGTATCAGAAAGACAGGGACAGGGGGTAGGGGGTAGGGATGTCAATTTATGTAAAGGAAGGAATATACTATTGCAGGGACAAGGGGTAGAAGGGCACGGTGGAGGCCTTATGGGTACAGATACAGGACCCAAAAGGTAGGAGGACAAAGCTATTTATTTAGCTTTTGTTTACCAGGTAAGCACACTAGACAGTCACATGCCTATTTTCAGGTGCGACCCAGGAGAGTTACAGAGATACAAGCAATAACAGTACAGAGGCTAGCATCAAGTTACACAAAGGTACAGTCAGAATACAAGCAAGAAGGACCAGCTGAAACAAAGTACAAAGGCTTGGGTCCAACTGTCAGGCAAGGTACAGACAGGTATAAGCAATCATCTACAGTCAGGTAACAGGCAGAGAACAATTTCAGTGCAGTTCAGTATGAGGCAGAACAACCCAGAGAGGGCAGCCAGGAAAAATTAGAGCCAGTGTCAGCAGCAACAATAGTTGTGAAAATTGCTTGTTTGTTATTTATTTTTGGAATAAGTGCATGCCCGCAGCCAGGAATTTTTTTTTTTATTTCAGGCACTTCACGGAGGGAGGGACTACAGGGGACAGAGGCAGCTTGAGGCTTGTTTTAGGTAATCCCAAAGGGAGGACCTGAAACAACTGTGGGTGGGGGCAGTTCTTACGTGAGGAGGTAGGAGGTTCCGGGTTTTTGGGGCAAGAGCTGCAAACACTCGATCTCCAACAAGGGAGTGAGTCTTCGGAAATGTCAGGACCTGGGATTTCAGTGGACCTCAACTGATAGCCAGATTGGACAGGCTGGAGGAGGTCAGCAAGTGCTGGAGGAGTAGATGATCGGATGATATTATCCGTAAAGTTGCCCATAACGAATGAGCGATTGTTGCTTGGAGAAAGCCAACCCAGTCTAGAGTAAAGTAGACACCGATGGGTGAGACGAGGGGCTGATAGGGCGAACCAACATATGTTGTTATACGAGGTGTCCCATTTGGAGAGCCAGGCTTTGGGGGCATTCGTGAAGGAAGTAAGCCCATAACAATGCGAGGGGAGGAAGACTCCTTTTGCCAGGGCAAGTCTGGCAGTGGGGTGATGCAACTTTTTGCTCTGTATGCAAGTCCTAGTTTGCAGTTGGTTGCCTTATAGAAGTTAAGTATGTGCAGGGTGAGATCCATTTGTGGGTCAAGAGTCACCCCCCAAGTACTTGAACAATTCCACCACCTTCAAAGGGGTGTCGTCAGTGCCATCGACTCTGAGCATGGCTGGGCATGCTCTCACCTTGGGAAGGGAGCCAAATAACATTGCCTGCATCTTCTGAAGGTTGATGACCAGCTTACTTGCCTTGAGCCAGGATTGGATGTGACCGAAGTCCAAGTTGAGTCCATAGTTAATGTCATCAATACTTTGTGAACTGGCAAGCAGCACCATATCATCGGCATATACAGTAACTTGTCCAAAGGTTGGAATTTAGGGCAACTGGTTTATAAAGTGGGAAAACAGGAGGGGACCAAGGACCAACCCCTGAGGTACACAACAGGCTACTGGTGATAGGACAGATATGGCATTTGGGAACCTCGTGTACTGTTTCCTACCTGAGAGATAGTTAGAGAACCAGGCTAGGACGGGAGGGGAGAGACCAAAAGACTAGAGAGCAAAGCCCAGGAGGGTATGATCGACCAAGTCAAAGGCCTTGGACAGGTCTATGAAGACAGCCCCCGTGAGTTTGCCTTGATCAGTCGCAGTTCTAATGTTGGAGGTGACCTGTGCTAGGGCAGTGGAAGTGCTATGTCCTTTTTTGGAACCCATGCTGCTCAGGGGAGAGAATGCCATAGGTTTGGAGGAAGAGGGCAATCTGGGAGGCCACTACTTTCTCGAGCAGTTTGTTGACTGCGGATAGAATCGCTATGGGTAGATAGTTCTTAAGTAATTTGGGATTGCCATGCTTTAGGACAGGGGTCACACTGGCCACCTTCAAATGGGAGGGACAGACCCCGTCATGAGCGAGGAGTTTAGAATATGGGAGATCAGGCGAGCCAAGAAGGGGGCCCCAAGGTTTAGCAGTTTGGGCACAACATTGCTGTGCCCAGCATTGGAGTAAGGGGAGAGACCTACTAGAAGCTTCTGGGTTTCTCTGAAGGAGACAGACTTAAAGTAAAAGGGAGGGAGGGGAGGATCGGGGTGGAGCACCAGGAGCAGGACCCATATCTTTAGAAATTGAAGGCATAGAGATATAATTAGATAGGTCCAAGAACAGGTCATTGAATGTGTTAGCTATCGTTTGGGGATTATTGCAACTGACTCTGTTTATTTGCAGGTCAGAGACCTGCTGGCAGGCCAGACCATTTAGCATGTGCTTTATAGTGCGCCAGAAACTCCTCGGGTTCTTGGTGGACACTTCGAGGGATGCTTTGCAGAAATCACTCTTTGCCGACCGGATTGCCTGTTTGCATGAATTTCTAAGCTCCCTGTAGACCTCAAAGTCTGATCTGTTCCCAGAGGCTTTGTATGTTAGCCAACTGTTGTCCCTGAGCTTCATCAGGGCAAACAGTTCCCCTTGTAACCATTTAGTGACAGTGTCCCTCACTCTTCTTTTAATGAGTGGAGCATGACTGTCTTGTAGTGAGGTGAATACAGTCAGGAAGCTGTCTAGAGCAACTGAGGGGTCCGGGTCTGCATATACCGGGAACCATTTGCAGGTTCTCAGTTTCCTCCACTAGTGGGCACATCTCACATCTCTTGTTCACTCTAACCCACATCAGCTGGCTAAATAGGCAGGACATTTTGTCCCTTCACATTTCTGGCTGCAGGGGACCAGTCTGTCAGGCTGAGGTTGGTATGGAAGTTGTTTATGTCAAAGTTTGAGTAATCTCTCATCTGTAAGACTTTTGGTGGAACCCTGGAATTTTGAACTTTCCAGATGCAGTATGTAGGGCAATGGTCCGAGATCGAATCGGGGAGGAGGCCTGAGGTGGTAATTGGGTCAGGCCTATTACACAGCATCCAGTCAAGCAGAGAGCCATTTTCTCCAGAGGAGGAGGGTCTGGTGGGTTTGGTGATACGTTGGCTGAGGGCAAGGCCAGATAGAAGGGGTTCATAGATTTTTGCATTCCCACTCAGCCAGTTAAGGTTGAAGTCCCCAAACATTAGGAGTTCACTAGTCCTCACCTTGGGGCTAAGGCAGTCAAGTAGGTAGGAAAGCCCATGAACACCACCTTTTGGGGGGTTGTATACATAGGCGAGGTGAAGCTTCTTAGTGTTACGTAATAGAAAGAGGGCATGTATAAACTCAGAGGAGGGGGAAGGGGGTGAGGTGTGTCAGTCACTTTTAGATGAGATTTGTAATAGAGCACCAACCCACCACCACGCTTTTTGCCCGCCCTGTGATGTCTAATCACAAGGTAGCCAGAGAGCACAGGCAGAGTCGGGGTGTGCAGGTTTGAGCCAGGTTTCAGAGACCCCAAGGATGTCAGGTTTGTAGTAGGTGACCCATGCCCTTAGGTCTGAGTGATTGGCAAGGATGCTCCATATATTGAGGTGGGCAATCTTTAGACCCTTTACCTCTTCCCACTGTGGGGCCAGCATGATGAGTTATGTATATGATGGGGTTGGAAGTAGATTTCAGGCTGTAACCTCAGCACCAGTCAGCTAGGTTAGGAAGCAAATGTGCTAAGTGAGAATCACCCAGCAAATTTAGCTGTAGTTGATTTGGTCGGATAACGTGTTGGGAGACTACAGGCAGGGATCAGGTTAAGAATAGGGCTAAGTATATTCAATATGGTTTGGCCACCTCTGGGGGTTCAGAGGAGAGTGAAGCAGGCTGAGCACAGTATGATTTAGGTTCAGAGCAGTTTGTTGCCACGAGTCCCCAGTCTAGACAGGGCAGGGCCGCAGCGAGCTATGCTTGTTTTGTAAGAGTTGTTTTGCAGGCTTTTCCTACACCTGCTCCGGCGCGACAGAAACTGCAGCCAGAAATGTGAAGGGACAAAATGTCCTGCCTATTTAGCCAGCTAATGTGGGTTAGAGTGAACAAGAGATGTGCGATGCACCCACTAGTGGAGGAAACTGAGAACCTGCAAATGGTAAAGTGAGCTGATAGGTTCTACAGCTCACGTGATCTCAGCTATATAAGTAGATGCTCACCTAGGGCAGTGGTGGGGGTGGTGGCGCCGGCTAGGCCTTCACTGGCAGGCAGTCCACCGAAGTAGGTAGGCGTGGCTGAGCTCCTTGTATGTGTACCTGTTCCTTTTTTCCCTGTGGGGAGATGAGTCTGAAGGGGTCCGGCTAGGGGGGAGAGCAAAGCAACCGAGGGCCCTCACGACTACCACAGCTAAGAAAAAAAGAGAAAAAGGCACTGTATTTCTAAGCAGGTAAGTAGAGGGAGGGGCAGTCTGAAATTCCTGTGCAAATTAGTTACAAGCACCTGGGTCAAAATGGAGACTTTTGCAGCTTAGTAAGGCAGTTAACTACAATTTCTTATGCTGTGCAGTTTAAAATTAAGGCACCAGAAGCCACTGGAAGGTTTTACTGGCTGAAATTCCTGTGCAAATTAGTTACAAGCACCTGGGGCAAAATGGAGACTTTTGCAGCTTAGTAAGGCAGTTAACTACAATTTCTTATGCTGTGCAGTTAAAAATTAAGTAACCAGAGGCAGCCAGAAGATTCTACATTCTGAAGTTAAAATTACACTTAAGGTTCCTGTGCAATCAGAGAGATTTCTCTACATGCTTATGTAACCCCCAGGGAGCACTATCCCAAGGGCTACTACCCCTGCCTGATTTGCCACTAACAGGTTGAGGGGCCTGGATCCGATGGCGGGTGCTTCCACCCAGAGGTCGGGGTTAAGACAGTCTGATATGACTTGGTCACAGCCCTCTGGGTCACTGCAATCCCCTTTCTTCCCTCTAGTGGCCCGCACAAATCAATCACAGTACCCTTGCAATATACACTTACCCCCAGGATTGGTTCAATCAGCTTGACTCTGGGGACCCCCTGTAAAGTAAGATGCAGTTATACAATAACCACTGTACAGTAATTCAACACAGACACACAGTTCAAACAGTGTAACTTTGCTAAACAACCAAATCTGATTTATTTAGGGGATAGTAACAAGAACAGGGGGAAATCAGGTTAATTGATTCAGTCACATTAATAATCACAGTACTGTGCACATATTTCAGAGTCCCAAATGTCCCAAATGTCACTCTTACTGGATACCCAGGCAATAAGAGGCTAGCCTATTTGGTGCAGCTGGTTGGGGCCCTGAGGATGGAAAATGCATACACAATACCCACTTTGTAATCCGGAGCCGGTAGGCTCAGTTCGTGAAGAAAGAAAGGAAAAGTAATCAGATGGAACACTTGCAATTAGATGATGGCAGGGAGCTACCCTGCTTTGTACTCACACACTCAATGCTGGGAACTGGATGGAAGGCAGATTGTTCTGGATTGCCAGGAGGAGCAGACCATGTGGACAAGGTCCTTGTGACTGGACCCCATGGCAGTTCAGAGCAAATGGATGTAGTCTGGATTAAGCTGGGGTTTACTTCCAGCTTCAGGCACTCAATTCACTGTACAGGGGATTTGAAACGCGATTCCCCACAAGCACTACACACATTTATATGTAAAAGGAAAGCACTATACCAGGCAGGCTGCTTCTCTATCCTGATCGCAATTACTGCACAATACCCGGGAGAACACACAGCAGATTCAGTTCCTGACAGACCGAGCGCAATTCAGCAATTTCTCCAGTCTTCTACAGGGTGAGCCTGGTTTCCTCACTTCTGATACTTCTTTCTTTACAACTCTGATTCAGTCCACACTGGCACTCACAAACAGTTGTAGGCCGAACTTCAGGGCCCCACACGAGCTTCCCGCACGAAAACTCAACAGCGCAGGAGCCCGGAGCTCCTTCCCTCTTCACAGTCACAACTCATCTGATCTTTCCAGTAGACAGAGCCGGGCATTTCCTTTGAGTTCCTGCCAGTTCAGTTGGCTGGTTTGGCTGTCACTCACAGTAAACTCCTCCTGTTGGTGGAAAAAGTGGCCAGTCCAAACTACAATTCCCAGAAGTATCGGCCACAGTACAGAGGTGGCTGGCTCCCAATGAGGAGTCCAAGTTCTGATTTGCCAGCAGCAGGCTCCATTTCAAAGGTCCCCCCACACTGATTGGTCCAGTTCAGCAGTTCAAAACTAGAATGGGGGACTAGGCTAACACAGCTCTGACTGCAAAGAAAAGCAGGTTAGACAAACTGTATTTTCGTTATTACCCTAAATAATGTCTGGCAAACAGTTATATCTTTGAAAAGTGCTCACTCTGCCCACTTAGTGAGGACAGAAATGGAGCGATTTGGCAGCAGCTCGAGTGGGACTCAAGCAGGGAAACACACAGACCCCCATCCAAATTAATTATGTCTGAAGGCAGACAGCTCTTAAAGAGACAGTACCAGAGGCTCTAAAAGCACTCACAGATAAATGGCTTAGACACCGAACACCATCCAGGCTTGGAGCATTCAAGCAAGCTCCTGGAAGACATTTGGGAACCCCCATTTGCAGGGGGGTTACACTTAGCAGATTTTTAGTGTTAAAAAAACTATCTTCACTACTCTGGCGACTTAAAGTTTAGCAAGTCTGTTTTGAAAATGGCACCAAAAGAACAGGAGCCTTTGTCCTTCACTGGCAGCAGTCCACTGAAGTAGGTAGGCATGGCTGAGCTCCTTGTGTGAGCACCTTTTCCTTTTTTCCCTGCAAGGAGACGAGTCTGCAGGGGTCTGGCTAGGGGGGAGGGTGAAGCAACCGAGGGCCCTCACGACCATCACAGCTGTTCCTTTTTTCCCTGCGGGGAGACGAGTCAGCAGGGGTCTGGCTAGGGGGGAGGGTGAAGCAACCAGGGGCCGTCACAACCACCACAGCTGTTCCTTTTTTTCCTGTGGGGAGACAAGTCTACAGGGGTCCAGCTAGGGGGGAGGCCAAAGCAACCGAGGGCCCTCACGACCACAACAGCTGTTCCTTTTTTCCCTGTGGAGAGACGAGTCTGCAGGGGTCCAGCTAGGGGGGAGGGCAAAACAACTGAGGGCCCTCATGGCCACCACAGCTGTTCCTTTTTTTTTTTGAAATTGTATTTTATCCTCCTCCTCTGCCTTCTCCGACCCTTCGGCGTTGTCCCGCAGACATCCCACTACCCGCGACTCCAGCTCACACAACCACGGGCCCCTCATGGAGCTGCGGTTTACCGGGCGGGACGTAGGGGCCATCCTCTCGTGAATTTAAGGCAGCGTTTCACGTTCGTGGACTTGCTGGAGTGGGCGTGGCACCGCGGGCACGCCCCAGGGCCCCGCTCTCCCGGACAAGGCAGGCTCAATTTTTCCTGTTTCTCCTCCCCTAGCAGATGCAATCCCCTGACGCCATGACGCCGCACGTCGATCGCTCGTTTCATATTGGCGCCATCCACCAGTCCCTCGAAAGGGTATGCGCCTCGAGCCTCTGCTCGGGTCGACAAGGGCCGAATGTGGCCGAATCCTCCCCTGGAGTAGGCGAGCTGTCATCGGACGCCAAGTCGACTTCCGTCTAACCCACCGCTACCCGAGTCCGCCCCGACCCGGGTCACCGGCGTGGAGCGAGGTGTGGCGTTCAACGCCTCAGCCCTCTGCGCCACCGGGCCGGCTACAGCTGTTCCTTTTTTCCCCCCGGGGAGACAAGTCTGCAGGGGTTGGCTAGGGGGGAGGGCGAAGCAACCGAGGGCCCTCACAACCACCACAGTTGTTCCTTTTTTCCCTGTGGGGAGACAAGTCTGCAGGGGTCCGGCTATGGAGGAAGACCATAGAAGGGGGAGGAACAAACTTGAAGGTGGTCTCCCTGAATGCAAGAAGCATGGGGAACAAGGTCGCTGAGTTGCAGGTACTGATTGCAGAAGGGGAGGTGGACATATCTGCCATTACTGAAACATGGGCAACCCAATACCAAGACTGGTGTCTAGTGGTCCCAGGGTACAAGATGTATCAGAAAGACAGGAACAGGGGGAGGGGGGAGGGATGTCAATTTATGTAAAGGAAGGAATATCCTATTGCAGGGACAAGGGGGAGAAGGGCAGGGTGGAGGCCTTATGGGTACAGATACAGGACCCAAAAGGTAAGAGGACAAAGTTAGGAGTGATGTATAGGCCACTAACTCAAAGTGAAAAGGTAGATAGGGAGCTAGGGGAGGAGTTAAGGAGAGTTTGTGTAAAGGGTCACAACATAATAATAGGGGACTTCAACATGCCAGGGGTGGAGTGTAGCACCTCTGCTACCACAAACACCAAGGAACATGTCATCCTGGATATTATTCAGGACAGTTTCCTAGTACAAATGGTAAAGGAGTCAACCAGAGGAGGAAACATACTGGACCTGGTGCTGACAAATGGCAAGGGTGGGCAGGAGGTGAGGGTGGAGGACCCCCTGGCAGGCAGCAACCATCATAGGGTGTGGTTTTCACTTAATTAGTAAGGAGACAGCTAACAAATAGGACTAGGGTGATTGATTTCAGATGGGCAGATTTTGGAAGGATGAGGGTTGTACTGGAGGGGCATCTAACCAGAAACCAATCACACATAGATGCTAACCAGAAATAGGGAATTATCAAGTTTGGGTTAGCAGAGGCCACAAACTCGTGCTCAAAGCTCAAAAGCAAGAAGGCCAGGTCCAAGAGACCAAGCTGGTTAAGCAGGGAAGTGTTAGGGAAGATTAGGGAGAAAAGGGCCACCTTCGAAAACTACATGAGATCCAAATGGGAGGGAGACAGGGAGGAGTATGTGAAGAAATTGAGAGAGGTGAGCAGATCAGTCCGGGCAGCCAAGGTAGCAAAGGAGCCTAGGCTGGCACTGGGGATAGGGGAAGGGGAAAAATATTTCTTCAGATACATAAGAGAGAGAAGAAGCTGTAAGAGTCAGATTGCTAGGATTAAGGTGGATGGAGGGTGGGCAGAGAAGGGGGAGGAGCAGGCAGAAACACTCAATGAGTACTTCTTTGTTTACCAGAGAGAACCTAGGGCCAATCCCACAGGGGAAAGAAGCAGAGGATACGGGGGGGAGTGCTCATGGAGGGGGTAATCCAAGAGAGCACAGTGCTGGAAGGTCTGAGAGCCCTGAGGATAGACAAGGCACCAGATCCAGATGGCATACACCCTAGACTGCTGAAGGAGATGGAAGAGGTACCAGTAGGACCACTGGCAGACTGATTCAGTGCTTTCCTGGAGACTGGTTGCATGCCCCATGACTGGAGGATGGCACATATGGTGCCCATCCATAAAAGTGTGCCCAAGGATGAGTTGGGGAACTATAGGCCAGTCAACCTCACCTCCATTGTGAAGAAGCTCATTGAGTCCATCCTCAAGGAGAGGCTGGTAGCATTTCTGGAGGATAATGGTCTCCAGGACAACAGGCAGCATGGGTTTGTCTCTGGTAGATCCTGCCAGGCCAACATGGTGGACTTATATGACTGGGTAACAAGCGCAGTCAACAGGAGGCAGGCAGTAGATATCCTGTACTTGGACTTCAGCAAGGTCTTTGATTCAGTGCCACATGGGAGGTTGTTTAGCAAGCTGAGGTACCTGGGAGTGGGAGAGAGGATAGAGGAGTGGGTCAAAAACTATTTGGGTGACAGGCAGCAAAGGGTTGTTGTAAGAGGAGAATTCTCATCTCCAAGGGCCGTGACAAATAGGGTTCCACAACGCGCGGTGCTGGGTCCAGTGGTGTTTGGCATATTTATTGCAGACATAGCAGATGGGGTAAGGAATAAGATCAGTCTGTTTGAAGATGACACAAAGATAGGTGCAATGGTGGACAACACAGAGGGCTGGCTAGGACTGCAAGAAGACCTGGATAAACTCGAACACTGATAGGACACATGACAGCTGGGTTTCAATGCAAAAAAGTACAAAGTTATGCACTTGTGTGCCAGGAACCTCAAGTTTTGCTATAGACTGAGGGGGGTACAGTTAGCCACTACAGAGGAGGAAAAGGATCTTGTGGTCCTTATTACAGGGCAAATGAACCATTCAGCACAGAGCAGGAAGGCAGCAGCTAAGGCTAATAAGATGCTGGGATGTATTGCCAGGGGTATCACCTCAAGGAGGAGGAAGGTTATCTTACCACTGTGCAGGTCACTAGTCAGACTGAACCTGGAGTACTGCATGCAGTTCAGACATCCCTACTTAAAGAAAGATAGCAAGCTGTTGGAGGGTGTCCAATGCAGAGCAACCAGGATAATTACAGGAATGGAGTAAAACCCCTGTGAGGACAGAATAAGGGAGCTCAACATGTACCCCTTTGAAGAAAGGAGGATAGAGGGGATATGATCAAAACCTTCAAATATATGAAGGGCATGAACAGGATCAGCACAGAGGAGAGTTTTAGGTTAAAAGGAGGGAGGGACACAAGGGGGGCACAGTTTGAAACTGGAGGGGGGAAGTTCAAGAAGGAGATGAGAAGACACTACTTCACAGAAAGGGTGGTGGCTGGGTGGAACGCCTGTCAGAGGAGGTGGTATCATTGAGTTGAGTGGGCAGTTTTAAGACAGGGTGGGACAGGATTGGGGGAGGGTTACTATTGGAAAGGGTGAGGGGCAGCTGCAGGGTAAAATTTGATTGCTGCACACCGAAGCATACTCAATAGACCTTAGGGCCTGTATCTGCTGGTGTTTTTCGTATGTTCATATAAGATGAATAGGAACTGTGGCAAAACATGCAAACCCCAGCACTCAGAGGTTCTCCCCTCATCCTCAGATGGTGAAGCTTGATCATAGCTTCCAGCCCTATACATGGACAATTTAATGAGCCAGTGATTACTCCTCTGAGGAGGGCTGGGGAAACTTTCTAAACTGACTTCAGGACCTAAAATGTGTAGCAGTGGATTTTAAAATGTATTAATTTGCCATTTTTTTTTAATTTATTTAAAATCCCTTGCAACTGAAAATATAGTAGTGGAGGCCAAACTGTCCAACGGCTCCTAAATCATGCTTATGTAGTACAATGTGGTTTAATAATCAAAATTTTATGAAAACACTAATTGCCTTTCCAATTAATTGCAATGGCACTAAGGAGCCAGGGCAATAAAATGGAGATAATCCTTGGTTTCTAACAGATGAACTGCATAGCACACTTTAAAATATGGGGCCGGATTTTCAAAGCTCTCTGAATGCCCCAAGCCCCTACCATATGGCACGCAGAGCTTGCAGCATTCTCCCAGCTGGCAACCAGGATATTCTATCCCATGCACCAAGTGCTGCATGTTAGATTGCTTTTTGCTGGTCTAGCTTGTGTCAATTCTGGGTACCCTTTTTATGGGGCTTATGCCAAATATTTGGTGCAAGCTGCCATGAATTGGGTAAGCTGTTGCAACTGCACCAGACCTACTAAAATTGGGTGCAGTTGCAGTGCAGATGCTTTGCACAGCTGCACCAAAAAAAAAGGGTTGGATGCAGGACTTGGTGAAAATCCGACCCATGAATTAAATTTGGACCTCACGGAATAACAAACTCTAAAAATAAAATAAGAAAATGTTGAATTCCATTTGAGTCCAAATTACAGGTGGTGGTGGTTAGAGGCAGAAAGAAGACAAGATGACAAGGTTTTGCGCAGGTATTTGGAAGAAGGTACCAATTGTGAGAGTGGAGGAAAAAGGTGGGGAAGCAAGCGTCTGCTTCTTGACTGAAGAGTGAAAAACATAAGGGTGTAGGGTGATCCTACTGTATATGCTCTAACTTGAAAACAATTATACAATTATATAAAAGATGTCAAGTATGGCATAGCAGCACACCACTAAATGGTGGGTTGTTTGCATTAGGGAAAGTGAAAGAAAAAAAATGATGGTGGGGAGGGGTGGAACAAGGAATTCTGCATCATGCCCATACAATGCTAACAGAAAATGCCTATACCGTACAATAATAAAAATATATTAATAGTTGATGATACATAAATATAAACGAACCTGGAAGAAATGCACAGGAATCTGATTATATTTTGCAGGGCATGAAGTTAATTGACTAAACTATCTCTGCTACAAAAGCTGAACACAAAGCAGGGCATGCTGTACATCTTATAGTTATTTCATGAAGAAAAGTAACATAATTAATTTACCTTCAGTGTTTTTTTCTGGTCTCCTGCAATGGAAGCTATAATCTCTAATCTGGGAATGTTGGTTAGTGTTGCTGTCATAAACTATCACAATGAGTTTTCATATGGTCTTGTTGGAGAGGCTGACAGTCCAGATTGACCATAATGTTGGTTCCTGGTTTGGTATTTCTATAGTTGCTGCTCATAAGAAAGATGTTGTTTACCTCTCAGTTTTTGGAGTGTAAATTTTGCCGGTGTGAGGCAGCTCCTGCTGAAGTCAGCTGATGTACTGAAGGAGCACAGCGCATGATGCTGTTGGATACCCCTGTATATCCAAGAAATGGCACTACACTTATGGGGTGTAAGCATGAGATGAAGCAACAATGCCATATTGTTACACAGCCTAGGTTGATTGTTGCCTCATAGTACTGTTATACACCCACTGTGTCTGAGTGACATTATAAAAGGGTTTCTTTTCTGAAGCTTGTTCTAAAAAAAATCCTTAATTGTTGTGGTTGAAATAGTTGAGTGCTAGGTAGCCATGCAAGGTATTGTGACATCATATGTGTGGTGTGTTTGTGAAACAGCATCACAGGCATGGTTGCCTTTTGTCCAATCAACTTCTAGTATGCAAATGAGCCAATAAATAATGATAAATTAAGTACCTGTTTCAGAGATGAATGGCAGGAGGCAAACTGACCATTATGGCTCTATAAGGTTTATTAACAAAGATCAGCTAGTACCAGAAACACATTCTTTCTAAATAAAAGAGTGCTGTAATTAAAACTAGTTTTGCATGTCTCAATTCTGTACATTGTTCTGCCATACTAGTGGTTCCTTGGGCCCAATTTTGAGAGGGCTGAAACTCCCACATATGCAGCAGTAAATGTGACATGTGAGGGACAGAGTCCCAGTGAGCTCCCACAGTTCCTGCTGTATGCGCAGGAATTCCAAACAGGTTGTCATTTTGCAGCCTTTCCTCTGCTTTATGGCAGTTTGTAGCTGTTTTTCTGTGCCCATGCTGTGCCTGATGTGGCCAGGTATTGGTGGAAATAGGAACATTTCAGCGGGGAGCCCCCCTACTGTTGTTGTAGGCTCAAACATATCTGACACGGGTTTGGGGGCATGTTTCCTTTCCACATTATATAGTAGATTGCTTTTCTACTTCAGCCAGTTTTATGCCTTTAGGGAGGTACATTTTACTTAGGAGCAGACCTTCCCCATTTAGCTACTGGAACAGATTCAGACTTGTAATTTGACTCTTGGAACAGCGTTTCATCACCCCTACCCCTTTTCTACCACTGTGGCCAGAGTCAGCATAGGTGAAATGCAGAAAAATGTGCTGCAAGCTGTGACAAATGGCAGCTTGAGGCAATGGCCCCTGAGTCCTGGACCCTGCACCCAATGCAGAAAGGAGCAGGGTCTAGGAGCCTGCATCCCATGACTTTGCGATAGCAGTGCATGGTAGTGCACAGCCCCCATGTATGCTGCAGGGCCCCAGGACAGGGCGGGTGACAGATGCACCTGTAGAACAGTGTTGTGGTGTCCCCCATGCCGACCCCGATCGATCCTCACCGGGTGTGGACTTCAGCCCCAAACCCCTTATTAGAATATCCTCCTTCACTCCACATTTCGATAGTCCAGTGGTTCCCCACCCCAACCTGACAGTGCAAGCTCCCCACACACGCCGATACTGCTGAGACTGGCACACTCACGGGCATGTTTGTCGAACTGCAGTTAAGTTCATGTACTGTACTAATATGCGCCTTCAGAGTGCATATTAGTGCAGTACGCACGCTTTCAGCATAGTTCAGTTGGCAGCTGGCCGGTGGTGAGTGAAGGCTGTGCCAGTTGCCAGCAAGGTATTACAGGGTGTGGGGAACTCACACTTTGGGTGGGGGGCCACCAGACTACCAGGGAGTTACGAGAGTGAAGGGGGGGATCTTGCCCTGGGGCACGTGGGGGGACTTTCAACATGTGTGTGTTTGGGGGTCTGGGCATTGGGAGGTGTTCCACACACCCATCCTGGTACAGTGCATACCATGTCTGGGACCTGGAGCATATGGAGGGGGCTGTAGCCCACAGGGGATGTAAAGATGGTGCACAGTGGCAATCTCCAGTGAACAGCAAAGACCACTTATGCCAGCTTTTTGTTGGCATAAATAGTGTTTGACAGATGTTCACTGGTGGTTGTCTCTGAATCCCAATTTCTGGACATAGTAGCCACCCTACCTGAATAGGTGCAAATGCTGCCATAAACTCCCTTATGCCATGTCGCGAGGGGGTTTAATGTGCATTGGTGCAGCTGGGCACAGGCAGCCTGAAGCATGTCGCAGGCTGCATTTGTGAATCCCACCAGGACACAACTCAGGACGCAAGTGCTACTTGCACCATTTTTTCCAACACAAGTTGCCTTGCGTCCTGATTTGCCTTTTGTGAATCTGGCTCATTATTTACTCACCTGGTAAAGGTGATCATTTGAGTACCCTTTATAGTACTTCGCCGACCAAGCACACACACACACACACACACACACACACACTTTCTCCTAGCTATCTGAAAATTGGACCCCCTGCTGATTAACTTAATATTCTTAGAACAAGATAAGACAATTAGATTTCTTAATTGACAACCAGTGCTTAATAATAAAGCATAACATACTTACAGAATGTCAATCTACAAGGAATAGGTTTTGAGAAAAAAAGAAAAGAAAACCAAATAGGTGCTAATTAGCAAAATACAGGCTAGTAACATTTCTATAACTAAAACCACGCAACAATAAACTTTTATGGTAAAATGTACAATAATTTGATGTTTATTTTCCCCATATTATCTGCTGATGAGCTTGTCTGACTTTTATGGTCGATGTGCTACTTATGTAAAAAAAAAAAAAGGCTAAGAGTTCTATTATCATCATCCTGTCAGTATTTACTGTCACAATGTTAATTTCTTTTTACAGCACATGCTGCCTTGAAAATTATACCTGTACAGTATTTGTGAGAGGGGACAACGTCAGTCAATAGATAGTAAAACACATGCTTTAATTTTCACAGGAAGTAGGGACAAAGTACAGATATTGTAGTAACAAAGGGCCAGTCAACTGGCTTAGTGATGAGCATGCCTGTTGCCACATGGGGGCACTGTCTTGTATTTTAATGAGAAACTGATGCCTGGAGTGATATATTTAAGAAACAAAACATAAAGTTTCCTGCTGGGGTAGACCCCTTGGAAACATAACTCTGAAGCTATATTAAAACAATAACTGCATATAAGGAATAATGTATGGGACATCACACAAAATGAGCCTGTGTTTTCATCGAGGGGATGGGACACTAGCATATGGACCTTCAGAGCAAAGCTCGAGAAGTCATGCTGGTATCTCAACCAGAAGATGGAAACAAGGTGAGTTCTGTATGGTCGCCCATATTTTATTCGTTACAGTGTATGGTTTCAAAAATAAAGACACAGACACTGTAATAGAGTTTCTAAAGTAAAAAGAAAAAAATTGTACCTCTTTGTCCCAACCCCATCCCCTCTGCAGTTTTCTTGGTCTGTTGATCAGTATTGTTCCTACTGAGACTGAACTGGTAAGCTTACCTTACCTTTTAAAACCCTCCCCATTCCTGACCTGATGACCCTCTGTGCTCTGAGTGCCAGTTACATGTTGAATCCATCCCCTTCCCAATTCCTGAACTGAGGAGTTGCTGACCTGTGTGTGCCAGTTACATTTTCCAAACCTTCCCCTTTTCCAATCTGAGGACCCTCTTACTTTTCTAATCCCTCTGCACTAACAGGTTGCATGGCTGTATGGAGGACAGGTGGGGGAACTGAAGGGAGAGTGACTGTGAGGTACAGCTGACATGGGGGCTCAATAGTACTGTACTGTAACTGCAATTGTCTGGTGAATGGCAGATGGGCTAATGGGCAGGCAAACTGGGGCTTTGGGTGGGGTGTGGGCTCCAATGTCTGTGTGGAGCAAACTGCTTTTTCGATATGGCAGATAACTTATAAAGGTACAGTGGGTACACTGAGCAAAATACAGTAAGTGAAAGCAGTCAGCAGGAGTTAGCACGAGGGAATCGCAGGTGCAGTTAACAAAGGAATGTGCATAATAAGAATTTTAGAACATGTACAATAACTTTAAAACATGCACAAAAAAGGTTTTAAAACAGGCACAATAAGGTTTTTGACCTGTTTGAATTCCATGCCACAATAAGTCCAAACCATACACTATATATAGAATAATATATGGGGTGGTGTGTTTAGCAAGATTTTTTTGAGAGCGAAGCTCGAGGGGTTTACTTATGCATCCAGCACCGAGGGTGTGTGTAAAATTTAATGTTATACACCACCCCATGTTTTATTTTATATAATTGCTGGGGAGCATTTTATAACCACAGTAATTATATAAAATAAAAATACATTGCTGTTCAGTCGCGGTCCAGTCAGCTTTCAGTGCAGACCACGGTTGGATTGAATCACTGCTGAAACCTTTTTTTTTTTAAGCTCAGTTGAGGTTTAACTGCTAGAAAGGCATAAAAAAGTGTAATTATAACAGTCTAGTTTTTTTTATAAGTTCACTTACTACTGAGTACAAGTGGTGGTGAAGTATTCAGTGTGACAACAGGAAGACAGCAGACTGGTGCATGCATGGAGTGAGGGAAACCCAGTACATGTTTATCATTATAACTAGCTGGTTATAATGGCAATTATAACAGGGTTTCTCTATGGGAAAAAGATGCTCACCAGTAATTATAGTACAATAATATGCAACTTACAAATATAATCAACAATGCAGAACTATCCATGACTAAAAAGTGTACATTTAACCCTTGCTGTGCCACAGACTGATATATCAGTACAGAATACCTATTCGTTCTAATTCTGTTGGCAGTGTAATGGTTAATAACTGGAACTTTAATGCTAAGAACTCTTTAGTGCTAAGAAATGAACAATATATGCACAGCTGTAGATTCTCTACTATGCCTAAGTGAGAGAAAGATAAGAAAAAGTAAGACAAAATGCAATAACAGGTACCACCCTAAAGAAACTTCTTAATTAAGCAATTAGGCTAACACAGAAGCTTAAATATTATATAACTATACAGCTATAGGATGCAAAAATCACCCTGTAGTCTGGTGCATCTTATTACTATTTAGTTCATACTGATGTGTAGTGTTTAGTCTTATATTATCCTACTTGCTGGGAAAGAAAGCACTGTGCTGGATTTGTACAGTCTGTTCAGATCTTGAAGTGTGGTGCATGTGATTTATTATAGGGGTACAGTAGTGCCCCTATAGTTATAGTGGCTGGTGAGTTCTATGATCAACTCAATTTTTTGTTTGCTGCTTGCTGAAAAATATACAAAAACCGCAGCACAGCCAGAAAACAATTGTATAATGTCAATCAATTGGGCTGGAATTATAAATATAAACTAGTTAGTAAACAGTTGTATAATTTCAATCAGTTGGGCTGGAATTATAAATATAAACTAGCTAGTAGTGACAGTATGTATATATCTCAAGACTGGGCTGTGTATGGCATCAGCTCTATGCATCACATTGGCATCCAATGTCAGTGACAATGTTCTTCTTATCAAGACTGCTCAATCTACAAGAGTGTCAGATCATCTGCTATTGTAAACTGTCAATATGCACTTACCTGTTAGAATACATGCCAGGGTCACAACATACTGAGGTTGCTAAACTATTTTCATAATTTGAAAAAAAGAAGTAAAGATGGCATTTTAGCACTGATCAAAATATCAAACAAACAAAAAGTTTACTTTTGATGTTGGTGATACACACAATGTATCCCTGATTATTTGGCTGCCACATGCTATATTCCATCTGCCATATAACAGAAACATAGAAACATAGACTTTGACGGCAGATAAGGACCGCTAGGCCCTTCTAGTCTGCCCATTTCCCTACCTACAGGCTAGGCCGCAGATCCTAGTTAACCAACAGCCTATTTCTTCCTACCCCCCACAAGAATTGCCTTATGTCTGTCCCATGCATTCTTGAAATCTCCCACAGTTTTAGACCCCACAACCTCCTCAGGAAGGCTGTTCCATGCATCCACTACCCTCTCTGTGAAATAATACTTCCTCACATTGCCCCTGAACCGCCCTCCTTCTATCTTTTAAATTGTGTCCCTTGTTCTTGTAAGTCTCTTTTTCTGAAAGATGCTACCCTCTTGGACTTTGCTGATTCCACTGAGGTACTTAAAAGTTTCTATCATGTCCCCCCTCTCCCTTCTTTCCTCAAGGGTATACATATTAAGCTCCTTTAATCTCTCCTCATACGGCTTCTCTTGCAGACCTTGCACCATTTTAGTTGCCTGCTCTGGACTACCTCTATCCTGTCTATGTCCTTGCGGAGATGAGGTCTCCAGAACTGGACACAGTACTCCAGATTGGGTCTCACTAACTGTCTGTACAGAGGGATAACAACTTCCTGTTTTCTGCTGCTGATGCCTCTCCCTATACATCCCAGTATACACCCAGCCCTCCCTACTGCCTTCTCACATTGATTGCTAACCTTAAGGTCATCTGACATGATTACCCCCAGGTCCTTTCCTTTTTGTTGTTGTTACTACCTCCCCACCCATTGTGTATTCTTCCTGGGTTCTTGTTTCCAGGTGCATTATTTGCACTTCTTTGCATTGAATCCTAGCTGCCATACTTCTGACCATTCCTCCAACCTTGCCAAGTCCCTTTTCATCCTTTCCACGCCTCCTTGTGTATCAACCCTGTTGTAGATCTTTGTGTCATCTGCAAAGGCATATTTTTCCTTCCAGTCCCTCTGCAATGTCACTGATGAAGACATTAAAAGGACTGGACCCAATACTGAACCCTGTACCCCACTAGTAACCCCTCTTCTTCAGAGTGGACTCCATTTACAATTACCTTCTGTGTCCTGTTGTGCAGCGCAATGTTTTACCCAGGCTATCACCCTGGGACCCACTTCCAGGCTGGTTAATTTGACTATTAATCTTTTGTGTGGACTGTGTCAAATGCCTGCATAAAGTCTAGGTAGGCCATGTCCACAGCCCCTCCCTGGTCTACTACTTGGTCACCAAGTCAAAGAAATCTATTAGATTCGTCTGACATGACCTTCCGCTGTGAACCCATGCTGCCTTGGGTCCTGTGCTCCACTAGCCTCTGGTACTCAATTATTCTTTCCTTCAGAAGTGACTCCATCACTTTCCCTACCACAGAGGTCAGACTGACAGGTGTGTAGTTTCCTGCCTCTGTCTTGGTCCCACTTTTGTGAAGGGAATCACATCCGCCTTCCTCCAGTCCTCGGGTACCACACCATCCTCCCATGATTTATTAAAAGAGTAGCCAGTGGTTTCACTAGTTCCTCCTTAATTCTTTTAGAATTCTGGGTGAATTCCATCAGGACCCATTGCTTTTCCACCTTCAGTTTTAGGAGTTCTTGCAGAACTCTTTCTTCTGTGAAAGGACTGGGATAGACCCCTATCAAGAGTGCTTCTGTTAATTGGATTAGGCACTTCCTCTCCTCTTTTGTGAATACTGAGCAGAAATATTCATTCAGTATCCCTGCTTTTTCACTGTCCCCCTCTGCCCACCCACCATTCATTCTATTCAGCCTCACTATCCCTCCCTTTGTCTTTCTACGCTCGCTGATGTACCTATAAAAGTTTTTATCCCCCTTCTTAACTGAGTTGGCGATCTTTTCCTCAGTTTGGGCCTTTGCTATTCTGACTTTCCTCCCTGCTTCCTTCTGCCTTAACTGTACAGTCTCTGTCCTGCTCCTTCTGTGTTTCCTTATACTCCGGAATGCTATCTTTTCTTCCTGACTTTCACAGCCACCTCTTTTGAGAACCATAGTGGCTTTTTCTTTCATTTTGATTTGTTTATTTGCTTCACACAAAGGCTTGTTGCCTCTGTGATTTTGATGATTCCCCATTGTTGCTCCACACTTCCTTCTAGCCTGTTTGCTAGTGCTTTTCTGAGGCACTCTCCCATCTTGCCAAAGTCAGCCCTCCTAAAGTCCAGTACCCTCACTTTTGTATGGCTTGACTCTGTAGCTGAGTTTAATGTGAACCACACTGTTTGATGGTCACTTGTCCCCAGATGGCAACCCACTTCTAGATCTGAGATCCTCTCACTCCCCGCTTGAGAGTACGAGGTCTAAGATTGCTCCCTCACAGTGGGTTCTGAAACTAGCTGTCTAATGCCTGCCACCTGTAGGGCATCAAGAATGGCCCTGCTCTTGGATGTGGCTGCAGCAAATGTGCTCCAGTTAACATCTGGCATATTCAGGTCTCCCATCAACAGTATCTCCCCTTTCTCTGCCATTCTAAGAATGCCTTCTATCATATCCTTGTCCATTCCTCCCCTGACATAGGGGTCTGTACACAACCCCTGTGCGGATTGTGGTGCCCTTTCCAGTCTCCAAGGTGACCCACAGTGCTCCCTCTCCTCTGTTTACTCTTTTGTTCAGTTGCTTTTATCCCTTCCTTTACATAGAGAGCTACTCCTCCCCCTCTTCTCCCCTGCCTGTCTCTCCTGTAGGTTATGTATCCTGGTATGTTAACATCCCAGTCATGGTTCTCTGTGTACCATGTTTCTGTGACTGCTATGATATCCAGGCATCCCTCTTCCATCAAGGCCATCAGCTCAGGGAGCTTGTTGCCTAGACTATGGGCATTGGTACTCATTACCCTCCATTTTCTGATGGCCTTACTCCCTTTTGCCCCATCCCTGTCCTTCTTGCCTTTGTCACTTTCTCCATTTACCCCTGCCCTTATCCCTATTGACGCCTCTATGTTGGTGTTTGCCGCACTTACTACCATGATTATTCGGGGGTGGCTAGGATTTCCCTGATCCTTTCAGTGCCTCCCCTGGCTAGTTTAAAAGCTTACCAATGAAGCATTTAAACCTATCACCCTAGGATCCTGGTTCCCTCCCGGACAGATGCAGCCCATCATGCCAATATAGGCTTGCATCACTCCAGTGAGACCCCAGTCCCCAATGAAGCCAAATCTCTGAGCTCCACACCAGTTTTTCAACCATGATAGAATCCCATGGTGCGGAACATCCTAGCCTCCTATGCCATAGATGGGCAGCACCTCTGAGAAGGTTACCGTGCGTGCATGCTTGACTAAGGCCCTCCCCAATTCCATAAACTCTTCCTGCACTTCTCTAATCCTCTCTTAGCCAGGTCATTTGTCCCTAGGTGGACAATGACATCCAGCTCCCTCCCCTGTGCAGCTGCTCCGGCAATCCTGAGGATTCGCTCCCTGTCCCTCCAAGCCATGGCGCCAGGCAGGCACCTCACCTCCCTCTCCCCTTGCTCCCCCAGTTCTACCTTCCTAACAATGGAGTCCCCCACCAGGAGTTGTTTCCTTCCCCTGCAGTGTCCCCTGCCACCCTCCTGTGGGTCTCCTTTGTGGACCCTTGCAGCAGCTGGAAGCTTTTCATTTAGACAATATAAAGGAAAACCAAATAACAAAAGATGATAGTGCTGTTTTCATGCTGTGTACATATTGTGCAGTTCGCTATACCCTTTTCTGACCAAAACCCAACAGCAAGTCTCACCTATCACATTTCTTGGGGAGATATGACTCACATGTAGAAATGGTGCAGGCAGGAGTTATTGCTGGATGGCAATGAACATCAATAGCACTGTTTTGTCACTGTCCTGGCAAGCAGCTGGATGTGAGTGCGGACACCAGTAATGGGAAGGAGCTGCAGCAGCAACACCCATTGGGAAAATGATGGTCTAGTTTCATGGCGAAGAAGACACCAAAGATTTTCTGTCGTCCACCTCTACCGGTCTGGTCCCTCCTCATGCTGCAGGAGTTCAATTTGTGACCAGTTGGAGCAACAGTGGTGGCAAATAGATAAACATTTACTTTAGACAATATGAAGGAAAACCAAGTGCCAAAAGATGATAGTGCTGTTTTCGTGCTGTGTACATGTTGTTCAGTCCCTTATTCACTTTTCTTACCAAAATCCAACAGCAAGTTTCACCGATCACATTTCTTGGACAGATGTGAATCACAGGTAGAGATGGTGCCTGCAGGACTTCTGGATGGATGTCTACAATTTATTTTTTCTGTCTTCCTGCTGCTTTTTGATGGAGGCCACTAGTTCTTATTAGATACATCAGACACAATTTCAGACAGCGGGAACAGTTCTCGGAAACAGTTGTCTGCAATATACAGAGAACTGTTTCTGAAAACTGTTCCCACTGTCTGAAATTGTATCAGATATCGTATCTGATGTCAGCATAATTACTCAGTAGACTTGTCCACCAACATGTCATTCTTGTCTATGTATATGCATACAACTTTGTCCTGCATTTTTGATTAAAATTAATTGTTGTCCTGCATTTTGCATTTTGAGTCTTTTGGTCAGACCTGACGTCTTTGAACGGAATCTTTTCTACTGGAATGTGACTGTACACAAACAACTCTGTCAAGAAAGGAACAAAAATGCTGAGTAAAATCTGGTTCAGTGGTGTAGAGGGCTGAGGCATCTCTACCTTACCTCCTATCACACCAGCGACCCATGTTCATGGTGTAAGTGTGCCGCCGGGGGTCGGCCGGGTTGGGAGAAGATCGAGCATCTCGAGGACAGATCTTCTCTCCCAGGAAGGGGTGAAAATGAAGTCCGCTGCTTGCCTGGACCCTTGCAGCAGCTGGAAGCTGGCACAGTGTACCCAGAGACAGAGGGGACAGCTGCAGAACAGACGCCTGGTGTGCTGCGTGCAGAAGTGCATGCAGCTTGACCATTGGTACCACTGCACATTCTGTGCCGTACTCGGGAAGGGGGAAATCAGGAAAATCACAGCAACCATCAGAATGAAACCAGTCCCTCACAGGCACCACACCCAGCCAGCTGGACACCTCAAGAAACAGCAATATAGGTAAGTACCAGTGGACACCTGGGTGACGGGGCTGGGAGGACCAGTGGAGGAAGGGCCAGCCGGCCAGGAGTAAAACAAAGTAAAAAAAAAAAAAATGCTGAGTAAAGTCAGACATATAGAGAATAGTGGATAGGCAACCATACACAACCAGTGTGTTGTGCCATGGAGGGGTTCTGATTCCCTGTGATCTCGAGGGCAAAGCTCGAGAGGTCTGTGGGAATCAAAACCCCAAGATAGCACAATACACTGGTTGGGCATAGAGTTGCCCATCAACTATTTTTTATAGTGTATGGTGCCCCTAAAAATAAAATAAACGAGTTTCATCTTTTAATTTTTTAAAGAGTCATTTCTGCTGCTGCATTTTAGTCTCTAATTTAAGGCTGGTTGCTAGGGTGTTTGGTGTGGTTGTTAGGAACAAGAGGTCCTTAAAGCTATAGCATGGCTTTCTATTGGTTGCTAGCTGCCTATGGGAGGGATTTTGAAGAAAAAAAAATGGCTATCTCTTTTTTTGCTATGCAAGAGGATGTACTGTGAGTGATCGTGTTTCCTATGTTGTATTTAAAATATCTGGTTGATCCTGCATGTGTGTGTATTGTTTGCTTGTCGGGCACTTTGAGTGATTGATCGTGCCACCACTGCACAGACTTACTATCTGGTTGACCCTGACATTGCCACAACTGTTCTGTTGAACAGTGCAGCTCGCGTGCCCTCAAAATGAGCTGAAATGTTGTTGTGCCACAGTACGGTATTATTGCATTCCGTGACCTTTGAACTGTGGTACAACAACATTTCAGGTAGGATGGATTTCCATCCAGAACAAGCCCTCACCATACATTGTTATATTATGGAATCCACATAATGAAATTAATTGACAATATACTTCTTTTCTATTATATGTTATGTTAAAAAATAAAATTTTATTATCAGATCTTCATATGTAATAGTAAAGTAGGAGAATGGAGAGCACCCAGCTCCTTGGTGAGCGGCTAGTTGCATTAATATTTTCCTAAGTAGTGCCTTCCGACACCAGGACTGCCTAAAACATTTAATTTTTATATGTTTTCCTGTACATTTTTCTAATAAGAAGTGCTTAATAGCCCTTGTTTTAGGTCTTTTAGATTGGCTATGAGGTGGGACTTGCCGAAAGCTTTTGATGTGATTAACCACAGTCACTTCTGGTTCGTCTACATTCTCACGGGTTTTCTGCTTATGTAGTCACTTGGTTTTTGTCTTACTGACATGGCAGAACTCAATCTGTTCTTTGGAATGGCTGCCTTTCTTCTCCTCTTCCTGCTTCTACTGTGGTATTTCAGAGGTCTATACTTGGTCCTGTTCTTTTTAATGTTTTTGTTGATCCCTTGCCCTCTGTTGTTGACAATTGCTCGGTTCGTCTTAACGCTGATGACACAGTCCTTTTCTTTGCTCACAAGAATCTCTCCTCTCTTTCCTCAATTCTTCAGGGTAATTTTGATAAAACCATGCACTGGTTTTCCAATAATCTCTTACTCTTAAATAGTAAAAAGACTCAAAACATGCTGCTTGGGCCCTAGTCTGCTGCATCCCAGATAACCTCTTCCTTTTCCATTATTTTAAATACTAGCCCCCTTGAAGTTGCAAGCAAATTTAAATACCGTAGACTTACCTTCGACTCATCCGTAACTTTTAAATCTCATATTGATAAAACCATCCTAAAAGTTCACCAATGCCTGGGCTGTTTAAAACAGCCAGGCATTGCTTGTCAATATTGTAAACATACTGTTGCTCAAGCTATCCTTCCCATACTACATTATGGCGACGCGGTTTACTGTCATGCCAATGCCTTAGATCTCTTCTTAGTGAATACAGTTTATTATCAGTTTTATGGTTCATTCTAAAGTCCAAATGGAATGAACACCACTGTACCTTACTGTCTCAGATAAATTGGTTGTCTCCTGCTTCCAGACGATCTTTTCACTGGTTATCCATATCTACAAAGTTGTAAATAAACAGACTCTAACTTATTTTTCTGAGAGGATCATAGTTCCCACCTACAAATACAGTCTCAGGGATGTCTCTCAGAGTGACCTTTCTTTGCCGAAGTTTCAAACCCACTTTGGGAAAGAATGTTTTTCATATGGTGCTCCACTTTCAAGGAACAGTCTTCCTCATCAGTGAAGAAATTCACCATCTTTCTATATTGTCAAACATAACTTTAAAAAGTTGTGCTATGGGAACAACTTACATGTACATGCTACAACTTGATGTGCATAGGACTGTTTTGTATTTACAATTTCAATAATTTTGTAATTTAAACATCATTGTTGCAGGGAGTTTTTATATCTACTTGTATACTTAGTGTTGTTTATGTTAATCTGTGCACTTACTGTTTTAATGACTTGGGACATTCTGCAAATGAAACTTGTTTCTCATAGAACCTATTATGTAATTTTTTCAACTTTTAAATAAAATTAAAAAATAGTGAGACCTCAGTAGTAATGTACTAAGTGGGAAAATTCACTTTGCAAAAAATTGCTCAGATTTTCCCCACTTCGCAGGGTGTATGAAACCCAGCTTCGCCACTCAAAAAACTTCACAAAATGCAAGTTTCCCTGGTGTCTATGTCTAGTGGTCCCCGTCCCACAAATCACCGGCCCCAATGTAAAAAGAAACATATCTTAAATCCCTGGTGTCTAGTGGACCACCCACCCTGCCGATCACCAGCCTCAATATAAAAAGAAATACATCCTAAATCCCTGGTGTCTAGTGGACCACCCACCATGTCAATTGCCAGCCCCAGTATATATAAAAAAATATTGTAAATCCCTGGTGACTAGTGGACCCCCCCACCCAGCCGATCACCAGCCCTAATATAATAAAAAATATATCTTTCCTAACTCCCTGGTGCCTAGTGGACCCCCACCCCATAAGGCAATCCTGCATGCCCCCCACCCTGACCCCAAGTGGGCCACCGACACTGACCTCCACTCACCTCTGTGGCTGGCAGCAAAACTGAGCTGTCTCAGTCATGATAATGAATGAGCGCTTGCTTGCACATGCAACTCCGCTGAAAATTTGCAAGTCAAGTAAACCTTCTCTGCATTGCTAGTTCTCAGTGCAAACCTGTCCTTTATGGACCAGGACTTTCTTCAAAAATTCTTCAACTTCCATTCCTTAGTCTTTAACCACTACAGCTCCTCTCAATACCATGGTAAGCTGTGATGAAATGTTGTGGGTGGACATGATAAGGTGCTAATGAGTCTAAGGTAGCCAGGAGAACTGTGTTACAGTGTTCCATGGCACTATCAGCTCACTGAGGATGGGCCAACATCATGCATAAAATGTCCAGCACCTACAGGAGTTTGTGAGGCTCCAAAGTATGTTTAGGATGGTACCGGATCTTCTCCATGGGGGTGATATTTAAGCAGGGGATCCCACAGAGAAACAATACTGCATGATGATCTGACCATGAGAACAGATCAGCCCTGACCACACTAATATAAAGACCAAATGAGAAGACCAGCTCCATAGTGTGACCATGCTGATGCATGCCGCAGGAAACTGCTTGTGTTAGACCCAATGGGATCATCAACTGGGGGAGCTGCTGATCAAGGGGCAAAGTTTCAGCATCAACCCAGGCACTGACATCCCCCAAAATCAAATCTCTAGGAGCATTCAACACCTATTCAATCATGAAATCTGCAGGCTCATGAGAAAGGTCACCCCCATATGAAGTGGCAGATGTATGAGAAAGATGTTGCACCACCACCCAATCCACATCTAGCATTCAAAGGATCTGGAAGTTCTCATAAGGTATGCAGTGAGTAACAAAGCAGGTTTGAAACAAATGGTCACCCTGTATCCCCTGCCATCCCGCCACAAGCAATTCACCACCGAGTATATGGATGAAAAAGATGCTTCCGGTTAAAGACCAGAGTCATCCTCCAACCAGGTTGATACAAATAAGGTCCGCTGAGGGTTAGCTGAGGAACTGTCAATGAAAGCCTTCATTACCACTGTTTTATTCCTCAGTGACCTTGCATTTCAAAGAACAGCCAGAAGGGGAGCAGCGGAGTTTGCTGGTCTGACTACCACTTTTCTGGTAATGCTAGGTGGAGCCCTGAGGAGGGGAACAAGACAAGGAGTACCCTGATCTTCATTCCAAATCCTTCCTGGGTGTATTCTGGTTTTCACCAGCCCAGTATTTCCCCTTTCATCATTATACCTGTGACCGCCCCTGTGGTTACTTCTTCACTTTTGAAATATCCCCAGTCCCCTACAATGATTAAGAAACAATGCACATAGGACTGATGGGGATCCCCAAAAGGACACAGCTGCTGCAGGGGATCCACAAAGTAAATGAGTCTGTTAATCAGGATGTAGCTGGGATCTGTGCAAGTAGTTAGAACAGTTACTTTAAATCTGCAGTGGGGCACTGGGCAAGCAAACAGGAGGTGGGAAAATCTAGGACAAGGGGTGGGACAATTACTTTGAATGTGGATTGGGGCACCAGGAAAGTGATCAGGAGGTGGGTGGGATCTATGGCAGTGGGTAGGACAATTACTTTGAATGTGGAGCAGGGCAATAAGAAAGTGGTCGGGAGGCAGGTGTCAGTGTGCTGAACAGGTATTTTAAATGTGGAGCAGGGCACCAGGAAAGTGATCAGGAGGTGGACAGGATCCATGGCAGTTGTTAGGAAACTTACTCTGCATGTGGAGCGTGGTGTTGGGAAAGCAATCAGGAGGCAGGTGTCACCTACAGTACTTCAGTGACTGGAACTGTTTTGAATGTGGAGGGTTACCAAGGGGAACAGACAGAGGCAATGAAGGGTAGGAGCTGGCAACAGAAAAATTAAACGGAAGAGCTGAATGATTCATTACATACTGATCAGGTGATTAGATTCCACTACATATGCTGAAGGTATAGTAGTATGCTTCATTTCAATTCTATCTTCTCATTTTTTTGTCTCCTGAATGCATTTCATCATTCAGTACATAGCTACAGTACACTATGCTGCCATGAAAGAAACCATTTGTACATGTGGAACCTATACAGTACCTTGTTTGTTTTCTTCCCCCATTTGCTTGTTTCCTTGTAGCACACTTCAATAGCTATGTCTAAAAGAAGTGTTTTCTATATGTTTTAGCTTACATTTGGGCACACCTTTATTGCAAAGGTGAGGAATCATTTGAACGTGGCTTTATTTCAGCAATCATGCTATCATCTTATTTAAATTTACAGAACCCAGTGCTGCTACTATATCCAGGCAAAGTCCTTATCTTTCTAAAAGTGAAGCCCAGAGCAGGTTAAAACCAAACCCTTTATTCCAGCCTAGCGCTTCTCAGGAAGAATTCCCCTGTGCCTGCCCACCCCCTCCTAAACCATCCTACACTGCTGTCTATTTTGCTTGCTAATTGCTAAACTCAACCTTAATGCTCCAAGAGGAAAAAATATGATATCATCACCTATGAGAAAAAAAAATCATCTGGCATATGGATGGTATACTGCAAACTTTCTTGTGCTGGCCTCTATTAAAACTTTACAAATAACTGAATCAAAGAGAGTACTACTGCATCTTTATGTTGGATACTCTGACCTCAAGAGGTCTCAATGAGGAAATTCCTTTGCAGAGTTATTTTTAATATGTTCTATTTTTTAATATGTTGTTTGTGTGTGTGTGTGTGTGTGTGTGTGTGTGTGTGTGTGTATGTGTTACTGTCTCACTATATTGCATATGTTTTGCACTTTAGTAATGGATGTTGATAAGGGGTTATCTCCGCCCACTTGATTAATATTTATAAGTCTTGTACTACAAGTATGGTAGCAGGTGAGGGAGCTAATCAGCTCTGAGGAAGCCAACGAGTGAAATGTCAGCTGATTGGTTGCGAGTGTTACGTGGGTGCACATTCATGTCCATGCTGCTAGGGCCTGCTGTGGGTGCACCTACGTAGGTGCCAGCATGTATTTATTTTTGCTCTTTACACTTTATATTGCTAGTCCACATATTTATTTGTGGTCCACACTGTTGTTTGCACTTTGATTTTCAGCACTTTGCCCCTAATAAAAGGATATTAGCACCAGAACATGGTAAACTGCCTTTTTACTAAGTTTATGAATGTACTTTGCTTTTGGGTCTTGTGCAATAGCTAACGTGGTTCTTTTGAACTCCCCCTACCCCCAATTAAAACCTCAGCAGTTGTCAAACTCAGGACCCTTATGATTCTGAAACTGATATTATGTGAAGATATAAACCCCAGCCCAAGCCCTGTCACTGAAGGGGTCACAGCAAGCATGAAGCAATATAAGTGTATCTGCTTCTGCTATGCCAATGGCAGGAGTGCTGCACCTAAACTAGTCTTCATTGAGGACTGAATGGTGGTAAATAAACCCTGATTTCTCATGGTCTCCGAGTCTTGGCTATCAGACACATCTCTTGGCACCATGATGGCCATTGCTGAATACATGTTCTACAGGCAAGACAGAGGCAAAAAGGTAGAGTGCTGCTTATCTACTACATAAATTCCCTGTTAAAAGACTGCACTTGGACATTCCTCCTGACTACTGTGAAATCCTTCTGAGATAACTTTTCCCAATAACAGACCCATTGTTTTTGTTGGTGGTTACAGACCTCCAAGACTCTCTGCTACTAAGCTCTCCATGTTCTGTTCTAGCACCATAGGTTACATGCCATGAACTCCTGATTCTGTATGAATCTCAATATGGACTGAGCCCACAGTGCACCTGCTTGTCCATAATATTTGGCATTCCCCACAGGCACCAGTGTTACTACTTAGTAATAGGGAACTCTTAGGGAAGCCTGGGTATCCATCTGGTGAAGCATTGTACATAGCTGGCTAGTACTTGTTTATTTGATTTATTTATTTATTTAAAAGTTTTACCAGGAAAGGAATGCTGAGCAGGCTACTGCTCAATTCCAGAAGCATCCTTGGGGGGTGGGGGGAGAGAATACAGGATATATACAAGCATAGTGTATAATAGGAGTACATGAACAATCACAAATGATCTATGATACACAGTCAATTAAATCAGACAAGCATAATCACATCAATTGAAATTAGTCACCTACAATCATATGGAGTTAAAATCTGCAGCTAGTTCGCAGTAGCCAGCCTGAATGGCTTCAGCCGCACAAGATCAAGGAGAGCAACAACTCAAATATTTACAATAGTGTCATAAAAATCGACAAGTGCAACACATTGACATTAAAATTTGCAGCTAGACCACAGTGCCTAGTTGTAAACTTAAACAGACAATATTTATTTCAACCCAAATCTTTTCTCCTGGCTGGATAACCTGGTCTATTACAACAGCCAAACTGTGTCCCAATCCAAATTTTATACATGGTGTAGTTCAGTGCAGGACCTGAAGGCTTGTACCCTTCATGGCAGCAGCTTCCTTCTAGTCCCTGCAGCTCTGGCTGGCTTTACTGGCCCTCTTGTTCAATCTCACTCACACCTTTGACATTCCCCTAAACTGTCCTCTGCCTGTCACTCTATCTGGCATATCATGCAAATCTGTTGGGTTCTCATGCTTTCAGTCTTGCAGGGGGTCTTGAAGGTCCCAGACCCCTGCAGCTAATCTTTCCAAAGCCCTATGTTAACATGCTTTCCAGGCTGTAACCTGGCAGTGGTAAGAAGAATGGTAGCTTTAGGCCCTTGTTGCCTCCCTCACAGTTTGGACTGTTTAAGTCTTCCTCTGGAAAATACCTCTGGGTCAATGCTCAGCTATAGGCCAACTTCACTGCAACATGTCCCTTTCAGCTGCTGGAGCATGGTTTTTCTTCTTCTCACTTTCTGTGTTTAGCAGTCTCCTCTTTAGGGATGTTTAAGCCCAGAAATCTCCTTCTTCTCCTGGACTGTGAAAGCCACAAGTAGGCCTCCATGTGTTGGCATGCTAAGAGAGCAATTTTGCCTACAAGCTGTCTCTGATGCATACTGAAAATATTCTGGAACATCGTTTGCTGTTCACTGGTGGCTCCAGCACTCGATAGTTTGACACCTTGGGCTTGATTCTCAGACATGTAGGAATGCCACAAGCCCTGGTGCACCCAACAGATGATTCATGGGGCTTGCAGCATTCCCTGGCCAGCAATCAGGATTCTCAATCTAGTGCACCACATGCCACGAGGTAGACCAGCTTTTTGCTGGTCTAACTTTGTGGCAATCATGGGACCTTTTTACG
This sequence comes from Neoceratodus forsteri, assembly GCA_016271365.2. NCBI lineage: Eukaryota > Metazoa > Chordata > Ceratodontiformes > Ceratodontidae > Neoceratodus > Neoceratodus forsteri. The sequence continues at coordinate 528,213,536 of CM057455.1, read as the reverse complement.
GGATTTGTGCCAAATATTTGGTGCAAGCTGATGTAAAGTGGGAAAAGTGCTGCAAATGCTTGCAACCTTTGTGAATCGGGCACAAGGTGCTGAAATGTGTTTGGCGCAGCGTTGGGTTTGACACAGGGCTTGTGCAAGCCATGTGTCAACTTTTGAGAATCAAGGCCAGTTCTGTCATCACATGGGTGGGTCTGTCTGGCTGATCCTTGATGGTAGATTGGTCATCTCCACACCTTAAAAGAAGGCCTTCAAATTCACATCAGTCACTCTGCAGCTCTTTAAAAAGTTCTCCAGTTATTTTCATGTTTTCTAAAGTATTAAATCATCCACAAACCGATTTGCAAGTTGGCTTCAATTGAAACTCAAACACCATCACTGATCTATTCAAATGGTTTTCAAGATCCTTTCGAACACCTTTCGGTGCCACAAAAGAAATACAAATACTCCTTCAAACCAAAAACTGAATCACTGGCATGGAAGGGTCTTTAAGATTTGCTTGAAAACCACTCAGTTTTTTTAATTATTCAAATTGTCTTGACACTTCAGTAACTTATCAATTTAAAGAGCAGGAGCACCAGAAAGCAGTAGATATGAAATACCATCTGTAATACGTACTGGATGAATACTGTACATAATGGTTTTTGTACCGTTACATTTTTACCACTAAATGTTTATAATGAGTTTTCATTAAAAACAATACACAATAATTAAAATACAGGCAAGATTTAAGAATTCTCAGCAGTTAATTTTTCTTTCTACTTTATGTTTCCTTTTTATTTTGCTAATTTGGTGTTTTTTTTAACTGATGGATGTCAGTGTGATCTATAGAACAACACTCTCACTGGAGGCTGGCATATATAGTGCTATATTGCTTCACAACTCTCAGCATTGTGACCTCATTCATTGTGTTATCACTCACTTGTGACAAATCTGTCAGAATGTGAGTGACTTCTCTAGGTCAGCTGTGATGTCAGTGAGATCACAGCACTGATAAGGTATGATGAATGCTATTCTAAACATTGTCCCTCGCTAGTCAGGTAGAAAATCTATTTATCAAAAAGCAAACGTGCTTCTGATGAAAAAGTAACAGCTGACTACTTTCAAAATTGAAATCAAGCAGTGTGGATGTTCTTAAAAGGAAACCTTCAAGGCAGATCAGTAGCACAGTAGCAGTGCTCCCACCCACTATGTAGACATCCCAGATTTGGAAAAAGACTAAGGGTCACTTTGGGGTCCACCGGGGGAGGGAGGATCATGCTTTCTATGGACAGCTCTTCTCCCTCAGCAAAAAAGACACTGCACCCTGCTACTCGAGTGTCTCCTGGTGGAGGCCAGGTTGCAGACCAGTGGGAGCACATAGAGGAGGAGAAGAGAAGTCACTGGATGCCAGCCATGCATGCATGCCATGGCATACATAATTGCATGTCATGTGAACACTGGCACAACTGGGGAACAAAACAGGAGCTGAAGGAAAAAGCCTTTATCCACTGTTGCGCCAGAACCCACCGCTGACCCATATATGATGACATGGTAGGCTACCCACCACTAATGTGGCCCTGAGTAAGTGATGGATTACTAATAAGCCTATGAAAACATCAGTGACAGGTCCTGGGGGTGCTGTCTGGAAGCTGGGGGAGAGAAAAAGCTGTAATGAAAAACAAGCATTTGTCAATGCCAAATGTTTGCTTGCTGGCATTAGCATTGGAAGTGCAGAAGATAGATGCAGAATAGGAATGGCAGTAAAATATTGAAGTGATGCCAACCCCACCCCCACCCAGCAGAGGTGGACAGGCATTGGGGTGTGCCTTTGGGTCATCGCCCATAACATTCATGCCATTTCACCTCACCCTATCCTGCAGACACCAAGTGTCGAGGTGTGCTTTGGGGTGTTCAGGCTTTACACTTACCCCATTCCATAAGGAAATATACTGAAATGGGTGCAGTATAAGAGAATGGGGTAATCTTTGGAGCTGAAGAATCCAAGGCACACCTTGATGCCTGTCACTGGCTGCAGGATGGGGGTGGGGGTGGAGGTATAATGGAGTAAGCATTACTGCTGACAATCCCAAGTCACACCCCTGACACTTGTCAGTCCCTACAGGGTAGGGTGTTGTTGTTGGCATCCTAACGCCCTGGCCTTTTCTTGGTATTTTCACTCCAAGTTTTCAACAGGAGCTTTTGTGACCCCACTGCATGAACATTGACACTATCAGTTCGTTAGCCGGAAGGTGATTTTGCACAGCGACTGTACCATTTGGCACCACAGGTGTGAAAACACATTTCGAACAGGATGTGAAAAATGACAGCTGTACTGTTCATGAAGAAGTGTAAAAAAATGGTAATGTTGAAAATATGGAGTAAAAATAAAACAAAATTGGTGAAGTCACGAGTGTGCATAGAAACTGCACAATGCACACCCATAATACAATTAGTTTTAGGATTTTTAACACCAGATTTTCAACATAGGCATTTTGGGACTTCCACTCATGAACAGTGGCACTGTGATTTTCTTAATCTGTCCTGAACCTTGATTTCGCACAGCAACCATGCCCACTGTGTGCCACAGCTGTGAAAACATGTTTCTGGCAGGATGTGAAAAATGGCAGCCATACTGTTCATCAGGTGGTGTGCAAAAATGACAGTGTTGAAAATCTGGATTAAAAATATAAAAATTTGGCAAAGCTATGAACATGAATAGAAACTGTGCAACACACGCTGGTAACACAGTCATTTTTGGGAATGTTTTCAACAAATTTGCAACATGGGCTTTTTGGAACCTCTCCTTATAAACACTGTCACTGTGATTTTCTTAATCTGTCCCAAACATTGATTTCACACAGTGACCACACCACTGCGCGCCACATGTAGGAAAACACATAGCCGGCCCGGTGGTGCCAAGGGTTGAGGCACTGGGACGCCACACCCAGACCACGCAGGCAACCCAGGTTCGGGAACAAGCCTGGGTCATCGGGGGTCAGCAGGGGAGGAGAAGGATTGAGCGTCCATAGGACTGCTTTCCTTCTTCGGGGGGGGTGGGATGCCTTGGTGGCCTAGTGGCCTCTAGCGGTGGCTGGGGGTGACAGCAGGCCATGGGCAGACTTGGGGGACGTGCAGTGGCAGACAACAGGAAGGGGCACATGTGGTAGCGTGCGCGCTCCTGTCCCTTGGCATCATTGCATGCCACAGATGTCTAAAGGGGGAGAAAATGGAAAATATGGGCACCAGTCACAGCAGCTTAATAGCCATCTTTGCAGGGGACTCACTCGGCACCGAGAGTGCATGGCTCCACTGGATCATGTCCTGGTGTGAGAGTGTGAGGGGAGCTCTCCACTTCCCCGCCGAGGGGGTATGCCGCGGGCCCGAATATGGAGCTGGAGGTCCTTGGAACAGCAGCTGGAAACCTCAGAAGGATGCCTGGAAGTGTGGGGTAAGCAGACTGGTAACCAGGGAAAAAAAGTTAAAAAAAAAAAATGTATGAAAACACATTTTGGGCCAGATGTGAAAAATGTCAGCTGTACTGTTCATAAGGAGGTGCGGAAAAATGGCAATGTTGAAAATCTGGAGTGAGAATATTAAAAATTCTCAAAGTTACGAGTGTGTGTGGGAACTGCGCAATGTATGCTCATAACACATTCATTTTTGGGAATTTTTTTTCACCAAATTTGCAGCATAGGCTTTTTGGGAGCCCACCTCATGAACAGTGACACTATCATTTCATTAATTGGTCCTGGAAGGTGATTCCATGCAGTGACCTCAAAATCATCTTTCTGAACTGCATAATGACATGACAGTGACTGAGTTCATGTGGTGGGGTCTCAAGAGCTACATGTTCAAAATTGGGGCTAAAAGTCAAAAAAATGGCCAAGATATCCACCTAAGTTGAGCCCCCCCCCCCATTTATGCCATTATGCAGCTTACCTGCATTTCTTCAGTTTGCAGTCAGCTTTGAAGAGTGCAGTTGTGTTCACGCACCACCGAAGATTGTCATGCCAGGCTCTGGAGGTAAGTATGGGGTAAGGGAGGGTGTGGGGAGGTGGGTGCGCAGAGGGTGGGTGTGGCTTGGGGGAAGGGGCACCGCAGATAATGAGGGGCCGTTTTCTTGTTTATAGGTTTAAAAAAAAAAAGCTTCATGGGAAGGTTTTCTTGTTTTACAGGTACATTTGACATGCTGGGGTGGCCTGCCAGTGTGCCACCTGTATTTTTGGAGAGGGGGGACTGGAGCCGATGGGGATTTGGCATTCCATCGGCAAAGAAAAATGGTCTGTGTTTGGGGGTGCATGATGCTGAGGAGGACTGGGCACCTCCCTCAGCAGACAAATTATAGGGGGACATTATGCCAATGGGGATTGGGCTCCCTCATCGGCAAATGAAATGGGGAGGGGCCATGCCGACAGCGGGATTGAGTGCTCCCCATGTCAACTTTCCTGGGACTATGAGATGCAGACGGCAACAGCCGCTGCCATGCTTATTGAAATGTAACACCAGGCAAGGCATGCCCTGCAGTGAGGGGGCACTCCCTCATTGCAGAGGCAAAATTGTTTTAAGTTGGTGGCATGCTTCTGAGCTGCTGTCATAGACAGCATGCTCATTTAGTGGTGCCACAGACACAAGCCCCGAAAAGCAGTGGAGGCATTGGCCACGACACGACTGCACATCCACAACCTGCTTCTCCAGCAAACTGTCACAACACATTTTTTGCACATGCATGCAAGCAAACATAAAAAAGGGTGTTGCTATCTGGAAGATAGGGGTGAGAAAAAGCTGAATGAAAAACTACACTCAAAGTAGTGACTAATGGAAAAAAAGAACATTATGTACTTGTATTTCTACAGTTATTCCGTTCACATTCACACTGTAAATTAAAAAGGAATATCTTTGCCATGCTGCTTCTTGGTGCAGAAATGGGGGTGCCACTCCTTGGTGCTGCTGGGGGGGGGGGCAATAATGGATGAACAGGAGTTATGTTAATGCTCTAGTTAATTGCTCCTTAGGGGCATAATGTGGCACGAGGGGGTGATTAACTTGAGCATTAACGTAGCAGCCTGGGAGTACCTTATTGCTATTATAAAAATCTGAAACAACTTTAACTTTGCACAGTTTATGTGCTTTTTATGTTGATTGCATGCAGAAACACATTGGGACAGCTTTCTCAGAAGCAGGCTATGCAGGCATGGCACTGTCGTGGCCAATGCCCCCACAGCCTGCAAAGGCTTGTCCTGCATCCCCCAATGCCATTGCATGCTTCTGGTGACAGTAGTTTGGAATGTTGCCACCAACTTGTGACAACTTCATCGCTGCAATCAGGGGCCACCTTGTCATTGCAGTGTCAGCCATCCGCTGCAACGAGGGAGCAACCCGTCATTGCAGGGCGGAACTTCCAAACCCTGATATTGTTTGTGAATGTGGTGGCGGCTTGCTGCCATGTTCACGAACAATATAACCCCCCCCACCGTGTTTATCTGCTAACGGAGGCCCCAATCCCTATCAGCTTCAGTGCCCCAATGTTGATTTTTGCCGATGGGGGATCCCACTCCCTGTCGGCATTCTGTAACCCCCCCCCCACTTTCATTGTCTGCCGACGGGTGCCCAACCCCATAGGCATAATCCAAACCCCTTTTTGTGTGCAACGGGGTGCCCAATCCTCGTTAGCTACTGCTGCCCCCAAAGAAAGAGTCCTTGGCATTCTCTGAGCCCACCCCAGCATGCCACATTGCCTCTGTGAAAGAAAAACTGTCCTGCTATGTGTTTTTTAACCTGAAAAAAGGAACCCTCGGAGGTCTCCTGCCACCCCCACAACCCGCTCCCACCCACTGCGCACCCCTGCCTCCCACACCCCCCTCACCCCATACTTACCTCCGGAGTGAGGCGCAATGATCTTCGGTTGACTGGGAACATGTCTGCACTCTTCAAAGCTGACCGCGAACTGAGGAAATGCCGGTAAGCTGTGTAATGGAATAAATAGGGTTTTGTCAACTTTAATGCATATCTCAGGCATTTTTGGGAATTTCGGCACCACATTTTCAACATGGAGGTTTTGGGACCCCTTTTCATGAATTCTTGAACTGTCATGGTGTTACTTGGCCCCAAAAGGTGATTTCAAGGTCACTGCACGGAATCACCTTTCAGGGCCGACTAACAAAACGACAGTGCTAGTGTTCATGAGGTGGGCTCTCAAAAAGCCTGTGTTACAAATTTGGTGGGAAAAATTCAAAAAATTACTATTTTATGAGAGTGCACTGCGCAGTTGCTATGCACGCTCGTAACTTCGTGAATTTGCGATATTTTCACGCCAGTTTTTCAACATCAGAATTTTTTCACACCTCCTTGTGAGCAGTACAGCTGTTATTATTCACATCCTCTCGGAAATGTGTTTTCGCACTTCTGGTGCAGAATAGCATGGTCGTTGTGGGAAATCAGTGTTCGGGACAGATTAGGAAAATGATAGTGACACTGTTCATGAGCAGAGGTCCTAAAATGCTTATGCTGAAAATTTGGTGATGATAGCCCATCAAATGACTGTTACACACTTTCCAGACACCCTTGTAACTTTGCAAATGTGTAATATTGTCAAGCCAGATTTTCAACAGTGGCATTTTTTCACACCTCCTTATGACCAGTACAGCTGTCATTTTTCACATCCTGACTAAAGTGTGGTTTCACAGTAGCGGAACAGAATAACGCGGTCGCTGTGGGAAATCAGTGTTCGGGGCAGATTAAGAAAATGACAGTGGCACTGTTCATGAGCAGAGATTCTAAAATCCCTATGTTGAAAATTTGGTGACGAAACTCTAAAACATGACTGTGTTACAAGCATGTATTGAACTGTTTCCACACACCCTTGTAACTTCGCAAATTTGTAATATTTTCATGCTACATTTTCAACAGTAGCATTTTTTCACACCTCCTTATGAACAGTACAGCTGTCATTTTTCACATCCTGGCTAAAATATGTTTTTGCACTCCTGCCAGAGAATAGCACGGTCGCTGTGGGAAATCAGTGTTTGGGACAGATTAAGATCGATCGAGTGAGGGGGGAGTGACCAAGCTCAACTGAGCTCTGTCGGGACTGCTGCAGATTTGTTTGTGGGCAGAAAAAGTCCCAACACAAGAGCCCAGTACAAAAGGGCAGCCTGCAGCACTGGGGGAAACAGAACACGAGAGCAAGTGAGGGAGGGTGAGTGAGTGAACTCACTAGAGCGCTGTCAGGACTGCTGCAGATTTCTTTGTGGGCAGAAAAAGGCATCAATGCAGGCAGGGGCCCAGTAGAAAAGGCCAGCCTGCAGCAGTGGGAGAAACAGTATGAGTGAGTGAGACAGGGGGACTAAGTGAGCTCAACGGAGCTGTATCAGGACTGCTGCGGATTTCTTTGTGGGCAGAAAAAGGTGCCAATGCAGGCAGGAGTCCCGTACAAAAGGGCCGCTTGCAGCGCCAGGACAAACAGAATGAGTGCATGCATGAGGAAGACTAAGCAACCTCAATGGAGCTCTGTCGGGACAGCTGCAGATTTCTTTGTGGACAGACAAAGGTGCCAATGCAGCCAGGAGCCCCATACAGAAGCGCAGCCTGCAGCGCCAAGAGAAACAGAATGAGTGAGTGAGTGACAGAGCGGTAGTGAGCGAGCTCAACGGAGTTCTATTGTGACTGCTGAGGATTTCTTTGTGGGCAGAAAATGTGGCAACACAGGCAGGAGACCAGTACAAAAGGCCAGCTTGCAGTGCTGTCAGAAACGGAATGAGTGAGTGAGAGAGGGGGAGGGAGTGAGTGAGCTCAATGGAGCTGTGTCAGGACTGCTTCAGATTTCTTTCTGGCCAGAACAAGCCACCAATGCAGGCAGAAGCCCAGTACAAAAGGGCAGCCTGCAGCGGCAGGAGACACAGAACGAGCGAGTGAGGGAGGGGGAGAGAGTGAGCTCAGCGGAGCTCTGTTGGGACTGCTGCAGATTTGTTTGTGGGCAGAGAAAGGCAGCAATGCATGCAGGGGCCCAGTATAAAAGGGCAGCCTGCAGTGGCAGGAAAACCAGAATGAGCGAGTGAGAGAGGGGGAGTGAGTGAGCTCAAAGGAGCTTTATTGTAACTGCTGAAAATTTCTTTGTGAGCAGAAGAAGGCGACAATGCAGTCAGGAGCCCAATAGAAAAGGGCAGCCTGCAGCGCTGGCAGAAATGGAATGAGCGAGTGAGAGAAGGGGAGTGAGCGAGCTCAATGGAGCTTTGTCGGGACTGCTGCAGATTTCTTTGTGGGCAGAAAAAGGCGCTAACAGAGGCAGGAGCGCAGTATAAAAGGGCAGACTGCAGCGCCAGGAGAAACAGAATGAGTGAGTGACACAGGGGGAGTGAGCGACCTCAACGGAGCTCTGTCAGGACAGCTGTGGATTTCTTTGTGGGCAGAAAAAGGTGCCAATACAGGCAGGAGACCAGTACAAAAGGGCAGCCTGCAGTTGCAGGAGAAACACAATGAGTGAGTGAGAGAGGGGGAGTGAGCGAGCTCAATGGAGCTCTATCATGACTGCTGCAGATTTCTTTGTTGGCAGAAAAAGGTGGCAATGCAGGCAGGAGCCCAGTACAAAAAGCCAGCCTGCAGCGCTGGCAGAAATGGAATGAGTGAGTGAGAGAGGAGGAGTCAGCAGGCTCAACAGACCTGTGTCGGGACTACTGCATATTTCTTTGTGGGCAGAAAAAGCCACCAACAGAGGCAGGAGCCCAGTACAAAAGGGCAACCTGCAGTGCCAGGAGAAACAGAATGAGCGAGTGAGAGAGGGGGAGTGAGCCACCTCAACGGAGCTCTGTCAGGACAGCTGCAGATTTCTTAATGTGCAGAACAAGGTGCCAATGCAGGCAGGAGCCCAGTACAAAACAGCAGCCTGCAGCACCAGGAGAAACAAACTGAGCGAGTGACAGAGGGGCAGTGAGCGAGCTCAACACACCAACACAATCAACATTCGGCATTGACAAATGCTTGTTATTTATTTAACTTTCTAGTGATATTTGACCTCAAATAGTCCATCCATGATCTATTCAAAACTGGGAGGTGCTGTGCTGCAGGTTGTTAATGCGTAACAGTGGGAGAGCGCATGTATGGGAGTTTTTCCTAGAGTTCATTTGCTTCCCCTCTTCACCCCCCTTCCCCCAAAAAGATGTTTTTTAGCTGTGGCATGTTTGAATTGTTGTTTTCACATATCAGCATTTTAAATGGCTTTGGCAGCAGAGGACAAATGGCGACATGCGTTGCTATGGCAACGTTCCATGGTTGAACTGAGGCTTTTTTTCCAGGTGTGCAGTTACTTCAGTGCAAGGTTTTTGTTTGTTTTAGGTGGACTGCATTCAGTAGTTTAATACTTCAGTCCAACTTCATTCAGCAGTTTTCTTCCTTGTACAGAGACTGCAACCTGATTCACATCTGTCGCTCATTCTGACATTAGCACTAATGGGACTCCTACATTACAAAAGCACAGCACCCTCGTCTACTCATTTATTTTCAGTGCAAGCTTTTATGCACCACTTTTGTGCAAATTTAAACTAGCAGGGTGAAGGATTAAATTTAAACTGTTTGAGTGGGTACAGTAGCAGGTATATTTTCTGTGTGTTTGTGTGAGTGTGTTTAACTCATGATTCTTTCCGTACAAATAGCGACCTATGAACATCCACTATTACATGAAGCACAATCGAAAACATCTGTGGAGAAAATGAAAGGTAACTTTAGTTACAAGGCAGAGAAATTAGTCTTAAATGCATGACACTATGCGTTAATGGGGATCCGTACGAAATCCTGACATACAAATTCCTGACTACAATAATCTCATCACTGAAATACCGACAGTACAAGTTCCCGACAATACATTTGCCCGTATTGTACATTCAGTATTCAGCCATCCATCGCTTGCAAAGACAGTGAAAAAACAGTGAAAATTACATCGCATAACAAGCATGGTGCAGTTCATTTTGTGCTAGCACTCAGCAAGAACACATTGGGGCAGTGAAATTTATATAGCATAACAAGCATGGGGCAGTATTCATCCATCCATCGCTCAGCAAGATGATGAAAATTACATTGCATAACAAGTATAGTGCAGTTCATTTCATGCAGCGCTCAGCAAGATCACATCAAGGCAGTATTCAGACAGTGAAATTTGCATCACAAAGCTTGGTGATGAAGTATTTAAAGTGCCACTTACCAAAATGCTGATCTGTGACTCCGTTCTGTTCTGTTCTGTTCTGCTTCCCCTCTTCAGTTAAAATCCAAGGGCCTGATTCTCAAAAGCTTACTTCTGGCATAACTTGACTTTCGTCAAAAAAAAATGGTGCAAGTAGCAAGTTATGCCAACAGTTGAGCCATACGGTATTCTGCAAAGTGGCCTGCGACATGTGCAGGCCACTTGTGCCAAAGTGAACTTACGCCAGCAGTTATGCCTTAAATCCCCATACATGGTGCTAGGGGGTCTATGGCAGCAGTTGCACCCTATTCTAGAAGGGCAGCAACAAAGTCCCCAAGTGTTATATTCTCAAACAACCCCTGGAGAACATCTGCCAAAGTACAGTTGCACCAGCTCTTAGCTGGTGTAAGTGTACTTATGCCCTCCGGGGGTTGCATGTATGTGCCACTGGCCTACGACCCAATGCCATGTCACCCTCACCCCACCACTGCCCACTCTCCACAAAGCCACAGGTAATGCCCCATCCCCCCAATGACCCAACCACCACTCACCCAAGGTACTGCCCACAGGGCTATTGCTGTCCTCCCATGCCCCAACCCCTGCACATGCCAGCCAAAGCCCCACAGGGCTATACATGCCCCCCAATGCCCCGATCCCCATTCAGCCACCTCCCATAACATGCATCTCCTATGTGGTAGATGCCCCTCATCCCTGGTAGTCTAATGGCCCCCACACCACACACCTGGCAGTGCCAGACCACCCTGCACCCCCCACCCAGCCAGTGACTGGCACAGCCCACCACTCATTGTCACAGCCAGCCGCCAACTGAACTCCGCTGGAACACTTACTACTGTTCCTAATACGTACTCATATCTGAGTGCATATTATGCACAGTAGTACGCACTCTGGTGGAGTTAATTGGCGGCTGGCAGTGGTGGTGAGCGGTGGGCTGTGCAAGTCGATGACTCCATAGGGGGGTGCAGGATGGACTGGCATTGCTGAGTGGGGGATGCAAGCAGCCCTGCAGGGCATTTTAAGTCTGGGGTTCGAGACAAGGCTCTGATAGCCTTGAGAGGTTCCATTTGTCACTCCACGGGGGACTGGGGGTGGAGGGGGTCTGATTGCCCTGTGGGGCTGCACAGGCATGGGGACATTGCTGGGGTGGTGATCCTGCACCCTATGAACAGTGCATGTGGCTTGCAACATGCCCCTCCGGGTAAGCCCTCAGTTTGAAATACCTTTGGGCATGCTGCAAGTTGTAGGACTTAGCCACGGGGACCCTGCCCCTTGCAGAATCAAGTGCAGGGTCCTTGGCAGAATGAGGAATGGTGCAAGTTGCATTTGGTGGTGACTTGTGACATCCTTGCAGAATAGGGCCCCATATCTTTATTTATTTTGTTAAAAACAGTCATTTTTCATTTCTTTATTATTAATCATTAAAAATGTGTTACTTAAATGGTCAAGTTGTGTGTGATCCCCCTAAGAAAGTCGAGAGATGACGTTTGTGCCCTTTCACTGATTACGTTAGTGATTTTACCCTCATGTACAGCATAGCGCTTTTTCACAGGCAACCTTGGTAATCCTCTGTTTATTTTTTCAATTACTGTCTTAGCCAGCAACTGTTCTTTTTTGAGCTCTGTGAGAAAGTGATTGGTGCCAACGTGTGTAGAGCCAATCAAGGCACCTAGTCGCCTGTGCCACGCCTCAACATTATTTTGGATCCTAGGAATACCAAGGTCTTCCTGATTGTGCACAGACCAAAATTCCAGTGGGAAAATGGGTGGGCTGTGGATTGTCTTCATTTCGCATTTGGCACCGGGCATGCCTCAAGATGTAATGCTCTTCGAAACCAGTCTAGCAGTTCTGCACTGTTTTCAGACATTTCTTTTTTCAATTCTGTTAAAGCTGGTTTGATGTCCTCAGATGGGAGAAAGGCAAGTGCAATTAAATGGCAGATTATTAGACTGAAATTGGGATCATTGCCATATTGTGTTGACAAACCCATACTCTGTATCTTACACCAAACAATTTGGCCAAAGTGAAATAAGCACCCCCTTGTTGGCTATTTTGGGGAACTCTGACTTGCTTGCATTTACAGCTGCCTGCTCAAAATCGGTGATAATAAATTCAGGGAACAGACTTAGGCTGGGCTCATCTGCAATGTCCTGCATGTCCTGAAACAAGCACTGGTAGCTTGTTTGAGTTTTGGAGGACATAAGGACATACTGTACACAAGTGGAACAATCCTGTAGTTTTCCACACTGCCCTCTGGAGCATGGATCGAATTTAGCTGGCAGAAATTGGTGGGGACAGTCTTAAAAGTCCCATCCATGATCCAGTAATGGTCAGTGTGGAGGTGTTCAATATTTGTGACTCTGGTGAATATGAGTAGCTGTTCCTCACACGTGGAATCCTGAGCTAGCCATGGACACCCATTAATGTGCCTCAGTTCTTCTGGTATGCAAAGTTCCTTGAAAGTCCTGGCATCAGTGGGAAAAATAGTTAGCCTTGCTCTCTTAAAGACTTGCACAAGTGTCTGTTTTTTGGGCAAACTTTGACATACTTCTGTGGGAAGTGAGGAAACTGCAGCTTGAATGAGTTGCGTTGGGCTGTCATGTGTGTCCAGCGCCCATTTTTTAAGAGTGGTCATGGCATCTGCAGTTAGTGCATCTGTAGCATCTGGCACATGGTTGTGGTCAGTGTGGTGCCTAAGATGTTGTTGGCCACCCACCAGAACTGATGTTGCCCAGCCATGGCACTGATTTGACTTGTGGCTCTGACAACACCAGTAGTACAGTTCACCATGGTTCCTTTCTTTAACGACAAGATAGACACCCACACAGATTTTATCCTGACCCTTCTGTGAAGGGTTGAGTCTGCAAACTGAAGCAGCAGCCTCTGCCTGTGATATAATTTCAATTACAATTGCTAGTGTTAGTGCTGGTGCATGGAATCCTGGTATCCTAGTTACAGCAGTATCAGGGGAACAATACAGCATCTGTGCTTTAAGTGCACAGTGAACTAATAGCTGCAAGCTGCAAGTTGCAATCACATGTCAAGTTCATTTAGTTCACAGTGCCTTACAGTCCTTTGATTCACTCTGTTTACTGCAGGCAACACAGGCAACACAGCAACATTAAGCAGATTTTTATTTGGAAACCAGGCAAAAAAAAACCAAAGGGTACATAATTTAATTAGATATCCAGCTGCTTTTCTTGAATGAAGATTTTGTGTCGAGAGCAAAAGTGAACATGCAGGCATGATTTACATGAAATTCAACATTACAGTGCATCTTGAGATGAGCAGTCTCGAGAGCATAGCAGTCATGTTTCTCTGTTCATTTAATGCCAATGCGCATTGTCGGGATTTCAATGTTTTGGGCAAATATTATGTTGGGCAATTGCAATGTTGGGCTATCGGTGGTGGGATTGCGGATGTCAGGCAAACGTGAGTCGGGATTTAGTGCCTAATCCATGTTAATGAGTAGATTTGCCATATTAGCAGTAGTACTAATGGTGGATCAGTGTTCTACAACTAGAATTCAAAAAAATGGTATCAGACTCATTTTAAAAATCAGTGCTCATGTGAAGTGGCTCTAAAAGTATCTTAATTGAAGATTAATGTAAGGCCAATAGAATGTCAGGAACCAATCAGCTATCTCCATTTCTCTGACCCTTTTTATAATTCATGTAACTGGTGGGGTGAATGCTGTTGATGCTGCTGCTGCTGGGTGCTACTCCTCAATTCTGCTGGTGGGGCATGACACTCCTTCATGCTGTCAGTAGGATACGCAATTCCCTGATGCTGCTGGTGGGTAGTATGTCTCCTTGGTGCTGCCACTGGGATGTGCTGCATTGTGGTGCTGCTATTTATCTGGTAATGCAAAACAATACTCAAAGTATGCAAAAGAAAGAAAATGAGTGTTAATTGAGCAGGTGGGTGGGTCATTCCGTATTGCTGCCATGTGATACATTATTCATGGTGCAGTCAGTTGAATGTAATGCTGCCTAGTGCAGCTGGTGGTGGTGTCCTCCTCTCTGCTGCTGCTGCTGGTGGGGATGCACTGCTGTCCAATGCTGCTGGTGGAGTGGGTGTTCTGTTTCTTGGTGCTGCCAGTGGGGAGCATTGGTCCTTGGTGTTGTCAGTGAGGTGTGCTGTTTCTTACTGCTCATGATGTTGTGCACTGTTTCTTGGTGTTAGTGAGGTGTGCTGTTTCTTGATACTCATGGTGCTGTGCACTGTTTCTTGGTGTTGTCAGTGAGGCATGTTGTTTCTTGGTACTCATGCTGCTGTGCACTGTTTCTTGGTGTTAGTGAGATGTGCTGTTTCTTGGTGCTCATGGTGCTGTGCACTGTTTCTTGGTGTTGTCAGTGAGGTGTGCTATTTTTTGGTGCTCATGGTGCTGTGCACTGTTTCTTGGTGTTGTCGGTGAGGCGTGTTGTTTGTTGGTGCTCATGATGCTGTGCACTGTTTCTTGGTGATGTCAGTGAGGCATGTTGTTTCTTGGTGCTCATGGTGCTGTGCACTGTTTCTTGGTGTTGTCAGTGAGGTGTGCTGTTTCTTGGTGCTTGTGGTGCTGTGCACTATTTCTTGGTGTTGTCAGTGAGGTGTGTTATTTCTTAATGTTCATGTTACTGTGCACTGTTTCTTGGTGTTGTCAGTGAGGTGTACTGTTTCTTAATGCTCATGATGCTGTGCACTATTTCTTGGTGTTTGTCTGTGAGGTGTGCTGTTTCCTAATGCTCATGGTGCTATGCACTGTTTCTTGGTGTTGTCAGTGAGGTGTTCTGTTTCTTAATACTCATGATGCTGTGCACTGTTTCTTGGTGTTGTCAGTGAGGCATGCTGTTTCTTGGTGCTCATGGCGCTGTGCACTGTTCCTTGGTGATGTCAGTGAGGCATGTTGTTTTTTGGTGCTCATGGTGCTGTGCACTGTTTCTTGGTGTTGTCAGTGAGGTGTGTTTTTTATTGGTGCTCATGGTGCTGTGCACTATTTCTTGGTGTTGTCAGTGAGGTGTACTGTTTCTTAATGCTCATGATGCTTTACACTGTTTCTTGGTGTTGTCAGTAAGGCGTGTTGTTTCTTGGTGCTCATGGTGTTGTGCACTGTTTCTTGGAGTTGTCAGTGAGGTGTGCTGTTTCTTGGTGCTCATGGTGCTGTGCACTATTTCTTGGTGTTGTCAGTGAGGTGTGTTATTTCTTAATGTTCATGGTACTGTGCACTGTTTCTTTTTGTTGTCAGTGAGGTGTACTGTTTCTTAATGCTCATGATGCTTTACACTGTTTCTTGGTGTTGTCAGTAAGGCATGTTGTTTCTTGGTGCTCGTGGTGTTGTGCGCTGTTTCTTGATGTTGTCAGTGAGGTGTGCTGTTTCTTAATGCTCATGGTGCTGTGCACTGTTTCTTGGTGTTGTCAGTGAGGTGTGCTGTTTCTTAATGCTCATGGTGCTGTGCACTGTTTCTTGGTGTTGTCAGTGAGGTGTGCTGTTTCTTGGTGCTCATGGTGCTGTGCACTATTTCTTGGTGTTGTCAGTGAGGTGTGCTGTTTCTTAATGCTCATGATGCTGTGCACTATTTCTTGGCATTTGTCAGTGGGGTGTGCTGTTTCTTAATACTCATGGTACTGTGCACTGTTTCTTGGTGCTGTCAGTGAGGTGTACTGTTTCTTAATGCTCATGATGCTTTACACTGTTTCTTGGTGTTGTCAGCGAGGTGTGCTGTTTCTTAAAGCTCATTATGATGTGCACTGTTTCTTGGTGTTGTCAATGAGGCGTGTTGTTTCTTAATGCTCATGGTGCTGTGCACTGTTTCTTGGTGTTGTCAGTGAGTTGTGCTGTTTCTTGGTGCTCATGGTGTTGTGCACTGTTTCTTGGTGTTGTCAGTGAGGTGTGCTGTTTCTTAATGCTCATGATGCTGTGCACTATTTCTTGGTGTTGTCAGTGAGGTGTGCTGTTTCTTAATACTCATGGTGCTGTGCACTGTTTCTTGGTGTTGTCAGTGAGGCATGTTGTTTCTTGGTGCTCATGATGCTGTGCACTGTTTCTTGGCACTGTCTGTGGGGTGTGCTGTTCCTTAGTGCTTTTGCTTATCTGATAAAGAGAAAATATACATCAAGCCTGTAAAAGAAAGAAAACATGTATTAGTAAAGCAGTAAAGGGCATCACTCCCTGGTGCATCACTACCTGCTGCTCTGCTGCAGGGAACTGCCCATGGATGTACTGCTACTTGAGGCTTCCAGAAGGGTATGCTTCTTTGATGCTACCAGTAGAATGTGCTCCTTGGTGGTGCAGGTGGAGTGCTCTACTCTTTGGCAAGTTCTGCCAGAGCTACCCTGCCTTGCTGATGCAACTCTGTGCAATCACATTTCTGCAACTCTGACTGCTGAGTTGCATTCACCCTTTCCTCACCCACCTCCTCAAAACTGTCCCTGCATTCCATCACTCCCACCCACTCATCTCCAACTTAGTTTCTGTGAAATGATCATCCTTTTTCAGTTCATCAGACATTAGTCTGTCTTACTGGCACCTGTAAGTTGGTCCTTTCAAACTGCATTGACCCTTCTCTTCCAATCAGTAGCCTGGGGAGGGGAGGAGCTGGTCACTTTGCATGCTGCGCATGCAGCAGAACAGTAGGTGGGCTGGTGTCTAGCAGGCAAACACTGCTGGTGCAGGGATGGGGGGCTGTCTGTCACAGTGGCAGAGCAGCATGCACATGAGTGGAAGAGGTAGAGACAGCAGTTGAGGGCCTCCCTCATGTTGAGCCATTCGGTGGCTGCAGTGTTGACAGACTGACCACTGGCTGGTAGAAAACATAAAAGAGCAAGCAAAAAGGTGAGTGAACTTGAAGCCAAGGTAAGCCACAGAGGAACAGGAGGTAGACCAGCCAGGGTGGGGCTTAGAGATTCCTGGCGGCAGCTGAAGGCTAGACAGCAAAGGATCAAAAATAGAAAGTAAAAAAAAAAGATATTGTGTACAGATTAAATTAGCTGATAGGTGTTTATCTGCTAACTTTTTCTTTGTTTTATTTTCTTTTTGTGTTACACAGTGGGTCGGTGCAGTGAATGTGAGATTTGAACTTGTGATTTCCTGTTTTGCAAAGCAGAGGGATGTGTTCCCCTGAGGGAGTCAGTCCAGTGTTTCCCGACAATTTGATATGTTTGCCTGCGTGTAGTCGTGTACAGAGAATGTGAATGTATCAGAAACAGAAAAAATTGTTTTGAACTTTCCTTATCCAGTTGAAGTCATAAATTTCAAATTGACTGAAAAAGTCAGTCAGAGCCAACTCGGTGGAACTGAGGGTCAAGGCGCTGGATGCCACACCTTGCACCACGCAGGTGACCCAGGTTCAGGAATGAGCCCAGGCTGTCAGGAGTCGACGGGGGGAGAGGATTGAGCAGGAGGGAGGGGGATCCTCCTCATCACTTGGCTGGCCCTTGGTGGAAGCCGGAGGCATAGCAAGCACTGGAGCATAGAGAGGGGTTGGTAGTGGCAAATGTCAGTGGAAATGCCTTGATGTTGGGGTGCTGGCCACTCCCCTACAGAACAGGGAAAATACCTTCCAGCCCGGATGGAGACAGAGCACCTGAGCTTGCTTTCAATGTGCATCCACCTTCCTGGCATCCCTCGACTAATGAAACCAGATGTTTTGGGGTGTTTAAGCTCCACCTTGTCCCCACCCAGGGGGTAAACCATGGCTCCATGGGTGACAGGGGCAGACCAGGTAAGGTGGCTTGCAGACAGATGACTTCTTGGTGCTCCTGAGGATATCAGAGCTGGTGGGAGGGATAAGAGAAAAATAGAAAGTAAAAACAAAAAAAAGAAAAAGTCACTCAGGATGAGGTACAAGTCAGCCATAATTTGCAATTCAACTGTCTCCAGGGTCCAGAATGGACAATCCAAGCCTGCAAAAGGAGGAATAACATTTTTTTCTTAAGCTGACTGGGGAGGGGCATTGCTCCAGGGCCCTGCTTGTGTGGTGCAGTGCTCCCTGATGTTGCTGGCTGGTTCACAGCTCCTTGATGCAGCTGGCAGAGTGTGTTACTCCTTAGTTCAGTCAGTGGAGTGTGTAGTTCTTGTGTATGATGAGTACGATGCACTGTTCCTTGGTATTGCTATTGATAAAAAGAAAGGACACTTCAAACCTGCAAAAGAAACCTATGCAAATCTAGTAAAATAAAATAATAAAAATAGAAAAGGGGTGGGAAATGGTGGTCTGTGACACTAGTTTAGAAGTAATGTAAAGTTCTATGAAGGGAAACAATCCTGCTTAACACCAGTGCCTCTAACTTGGAAAAATTAATCTTATACCTTGAGATTTCCCCAAAGGATTGAAGTCCCTCGCAGAGTGATGGTACTGCGCTCTCTGGGGAGGATAAAAAGAAAATAGAATCATCTGCATATAGCAAGAGTTTTTGTTCAGATCCCCTCACCGTGATGCCCATGATCTCTTGATTTTGTCTTATTTTAGTTGCCAAAGGTTCCAAGCATAGAACAAATAACAATGGGGAGAGAGGTCAGCCCTGCAGAGTTCCCCTAGTCAGAGAGAAAAATGGTGAGCTCACCCCATTCACCCTCACTAGTGCTCTGAGGCTCTTGTAAAGCTGGGAAATATTATGTCAAATTTTGGGGCCAAATTTCATTTTTTCCATGGAAGCTTTTAAAAACTGCCAATTTACTCTATCAAATGTTTTTTCTGCATCCATGGAAATATGTAGTTGAAATTGTTTTGGGGAATTCTGAAAGGAAATGATATTAAATAGTTGATGATTGTTATCAGGTAGATATCTCCCAGAGATAAATGATGTTTGATCCATAGATACATAGATACATAGATACATAGACAATGTCGGCAGATAAGGGCCTATGGCCCACCCAGTCTGCCCATTTAAGTTTGTAAGTTCATTTTATGTTTTCAAGGAAGTCTGTTGCCCCTTACCCCTGACCTCCAGAATTCCTTTATGTCTATCCCATGCATTCCTTATATCCTCGTGTATTAGTGCATTAGTGAGGAAATGTGTGCCTGCACTCTGTTGGCCATCAAACCAGTGAATAGTTTCAAATCTATATTCAATAAAGAGATGGTTAGATACAACCCACACTCCAAGGGGTCTTTTCCCTCCTTTTGAATAACTGAGATGTGGGCCAGTTGTCACAAATCAGAGGTCTCCCCATCTTCCATAATCTCCTGGTAAACTGGCAATAAGAGCGGCAGAAGAGAATCTGCGAAGGCTTTAAAGAATTCTGAAGGGAACCCATTTGATCCTGGGGTCTTGTCATTTTTCAAACGGGTTATCTGGGGCTATAGCTCTTGCTTTGTTACTCCACCCTCCAACTGGTATGTTGCTAATTGGGATAGACACTTTATTTCTAGGCCCTCAAAGAAAGATGAAATTTTCTCTCCAAAATTAAAAATCAGGTCTTGGGTGTACAGGGCTTCATAGTATTCAGCAAAATGTTTAGTAATTTCCTCGGGATGGCAAACTCCAGTGTCTCCTTCTGTGGGATCCCTTAATTACAAGACTACCCTACTAGACTGCTGTTGCTGCAAGGTAGCAGCTAGCAGTTTACCTGCCCGATTACAATTTTTATAGTAATTCTGTCTTATTCTTGTATAATTGGCCTCAGTCTGAGATGAAAGCAGGACCTCCAATGCTAGCCTCCTCTCAGTTAGTTCTTTTTGCACAAGGCTGTTCAGAGAGATTTTGTGCTGGAATTCAAGATCTGCAATCTCAGCTTCCAATTCTTATCTGTTTTGTTCTCTATGTTTCTTGTCTAGGGATGAAAATCCAATGATGATGCCTCCCCCCAAATACTGCCTTTAAAGCATCCCATCGGACTGCGTGGGAAGTAAATCCCTCAAGGTTGTCTTGCATATGGGTTTTGATTGTGGATTTCACCAAATCTTTACATTCCTGATTGTTCAGTAGGCCCATATTAAACCTCCAGTATGAATTACGAGTTGGTGGGGATAGCTCTAGTCTCAATCTAACCGGGGCATGGTCAGATAATGTGCATGGCAAAATCTGACAAGAGGTCGCTGTATATAACCACTCCTCTTTCAGAAAAAAGAAGTCTATCCTGGTTTAACATTCATGCCTGTCTGAAAAGTGAGAGAAATTTCTCTGATGCTCATTAACCCTCCTCCAGACTTCTGGGAGGCCCAAGTTATGGGTCATTTTAAGCAAGGTGTTCCCTGCTGCTCCCAGTTTGGCCCTCGGGGCTCCTCCTTGCTTATCCAAAGTCGGGAATAGAATAGTGTTGAAGTCTTCCCCTAGAATGCAGAGATGTTCCTTTATCATAAGAATATCTGTGAATTTTTTTAAAAAAAAGAGGGCCGCCTCCTGTCCTCATTCTGGGCATAAAGGCAGGCAATGGTGCAGGGTTGTCACAAAACTTAGCCTGGACTACGACACAGCATCCCTCTAGATCTGTCAGTACCAAATCCACCTGTAGGGGCATGATTTTTGAATTAAATTGGCTGTACCTTTGCAGTGTAGATGTGCCTGGTAAGAAGAGGCATATACCGCCCCCACCCATCTATGACATAATTTCTGATGTTCGCTATCTGTGAGCTGAGTTTCCTGTAGTAGAGCAATATGTGTGCCCATCCTACCCAGCTCCTGTAGGAGCCTAGATCTTTTTATTGGGCTGTTAAGCCCTCTGATGTTATAAGTCACAATAATCAGATCACCCATTTTTCTATCCTAGTACCTTCAGCATTCTTGTTATCCCCTGAGTAATCCCTTCCATAACATCTTGCTGGGTCAGGCCACCAGGGAATTGTAAGGGAAGAGGGAATGCACAGTCATTTAAAGAACCTTATAACAAGAACAAGAGTAACATAACTTAAACATATAACATATATAACTGAAACAACATATGAATATAACTTAAGGTCAACCGGAAACATAGTTCCCGTGAACTGCTTCAGAGGTGCCACATATACCCCATCACTCTTCTGATGCTGAATGTTGATGGGAAGTGCAGGATTAAATCCTGCACCATGTTGCCTGACCTTCCCAAGGGGGTCTATAAGCAACTCATGTGGGGTCAGATGTGCCATACAGCAAACTCCTCTCCACTAACCCTGCAAATTATTCCCATACGCTTAGCTGTGGGCTTTAGGGTGATGGCGGATGTTGGGGGCAAAACAAGCCTCCCAGACCCCATCCCCCCCCATCTGATGTACTTCCCAGTTATAAGATAAACCTTTTCAAAAAATGCATCTGTTCGTATATTCAATTTTGACGGGAGATCACTCCCCCGGAAACCCAGGGGGGAGGGTACTCCTTCCACAACTCCCCCATCTAGGCAGTATAATTTCTAGTATATAGGAAAAATAAAATAACCAAAAATAATTCTAGCATAAGTCTGAATCTATGGGCCAGATTCTAGAAGAGTTACACCTGGCATAACAGCAGTAGAATAGAGCATGTAGTAACTTACGCCAGCAGTTGCAACATTCCCGATTCTACAATGTGGCCTACGACATGGCACAGGCCACTTGCACCAAACAGCAGTTGCACCATAGACTCCCTGTGACATGGCACTAGGGGGGTTACGGCAGCAGTTGTGTTCCATTCTAGAAGGGCAGCCACAAAGTTATCACTGTCAGGATTCTACAAGAACCCCCAGAGGAGAACCGGCAACGTAAGTTACACCTGCATGTAGCTGATGTAACTTACGGCCTTCTCTAAGGGTCCTGTAGACCCGGGCCATGTGCCCTCCTCCCCATGCCCAGACCTCCTCTGTTGATGCCCCAGTGGGCATCGCACACCCGCCTTATCCACTGTTGGGTACATGCCCCCACCATACCCCCTTACAATAACTGCCCCCAGGGCTGCCCACCCCCCTCCCCCTGACTCCCTGTGTTATCCACCATGACCCATGAGGTGTCCGTACCTAGCCCCATGAATCCCCAGTGTAATCGCCTCACAGGAGGCTGTCATCCCCCACCTAAGCATTCCCTGGCCCCAGGGTCACCAGCCGCATATGTGGCATATATCCTGAGAAGCCCTGATAGTCTAGTGGCCCTCCCGATCAATGTAGAATGATCTAATAAATCCCCCAGTACCCTGGTAGTCTAGTGCTCCCCCTTAGCATTGCAATATAATAAATTAACACCACCATTTCCCTGGTAGTCTAGTGGCCCATCCACCCCACCCAGCAGTGCCAGCCCACCACCCCACCCATCTCCAGCCGGCATTGGCACAGCCTCCACCTCCACCTCAATGGCCAGCCTTCCATTGAGTGCTGTAGAGCTCCTGTACAGACGCCGCCAGAAATAATACCTGAGCGCTGCTTACAGAAGCGCCACAGCACTCAGTCAGCGGCCATGGAGGTGAGGGCTGCACCAGTCGCTGGCTGTGACAGGTGGGGTGGGCTGGCACAGCTGGGTGGGGATTGGGGCTACTAGACTACCAGGGAAATTGTGGTGTTACTTTATTATACTTCAGTGCTCGGGGCGACTTAGACTACCAGGGAACTGGGGAGCTATTAAAGCATTCTACATTGATCTGAGGGAGCCACTTGTCTACCAGGCCTTCGGGATTTGTGCTGCATATGCAGCCAGTGACCGGGGGTCGGGGCATGCACGGTGGGGGATGATATGCTCAACAAGGGCACATTACACCAGGGATCTGTGGGGCTGGGGTATGGGACACCTTGCAGGCATGTACCATAGGCATGGGGGGCCAGTTGGTGTGGCACACCCTGTGGGCAATTGCTGGGGATATCGGAGGCCAGTTAGTGTGGCATGCAGTGCGAGGCTCATTATTGTGGTGTCTGGGGCCACTTGGTGTGGCCAGCCCTGTGGGACACATACTGGAGGCTTGGGGGGTGTGGACCACCCTGCAGGGCAGCTATCATGGCTTGCTGGGCAGGGGGGGTGCACTTGCAGCCTGTGGCAGCAGGTTACAGCATGCTGGCCAGGTACGCTCTCTGTGCAGTGTATCTAGCCACATGTTGCAAGTCACAGGACTTTGCTGCGGAGACTCTGCCCCTTCTAGAATAGGGCTCAGGGTCAATGCCGCAGTTGTGGGTGGCGCAAGTTGCGTTCGACGGCAACTTGTGCCATCCTTCTAGAATCAGGCCCAATATGTATGAAGTTATGGAATACTTCTCCATCTTGACTGCCCAGGGGAGATCGTGGGGGACAATCCAAAAATGATCCCTCCCCTCGCCAAAAGACTTTCATAGACTTTTAAAGTTAAAATCAGGTCTGAGAGTCTGTTTCCTGGCTTAAGTCTTCTTCCTCTATATGCATGTCAGAGTTCTCGTCTCTCCGCTGGAATTTCTGGGTGCCCTCACAATCTCGCTTGCCCACTTTGGCAAGGGCCTGCATTTTGGACTAAGGGCCAGCATCTAGATTGACATTGGAGTTGCTGGAGAGCCCTTTCCTGCTTGCATTACCACTTAACTGTTTGCCATTGTCTCTTCTCCAGGTCTCTAACCAAGGAGTGGTTTATGAGATCATCAAGCCCTAAAGTCTAGAGAGGCCAGATATTTTTTTGCCTCTGGAACAGTTTCAAAGATTTTTACCCCTCTGTCTGATATGATTCTGAGTTCAGCAGGAAAATCCAGTTTCCTTCTAGCCATTGTTGTTGGTGCATAATCTGGCTCTATAAAGAGTGGTCGGGCCTTCGAGTCTTTAGGCGGGGCTGTTAGCGCTTAGTATGCCCTGATAATATTCAGTGGTAAGTCTTTACTTATATTTAACACTTCTTTTAGCAGTCTTTTGACAAATTCAACTGTATTACCAGTTTCTGTATGTTCTGGCAGTCTATGTAATCAGAGGTTAATTCGATGTGAATGGTTCTCTAAGTCCACTATTTTGTAGAGGAGGACTTGGGAATGGTCATGGAGCTGCAATATGGCACCGTTGTGTAGATAAGAAGCATTGAAGCAAGTGGTCAGGTTCTCCTTGACTGATTGCAGTTGTTTGCTATGCTGATCTATTTTTGATTTGTTATCAGCTACCTCCCCTAGGATAACATCCAAAGTGTGGGTAAGGTGATGTAATTCTTTGCAGAGCTGTCATGAGGTTATCATAACCTCTTCTTCCTCCTTTTCTTCTGAGCCACTCTCAAATTCTGTCTCCACTGCTTCTGGGGGCCTAGACTGTGGTGCACTTTTGCTCTGATTCCTTGGGTTGAGATTTAATTTTTGTTGTTTTAAGCCCACTCCTACTCCCGATCGTGGTTTGGTTCTGTTGGCCATCTCTCCACAGATGTTCCAGATCATGACTGAATGTCCAAAATCTTCTTGGAAGTTTATAATTTAATTCTTATTCCATGCTGTTGCATGGCGTGGTGACGTCACCAGAAGTCTTAGAATCAATCTTGTTTGCTTGATGTGCACTCCTATGCCTGACAGAAGAAGTCCCTCACCACTGGGAGTTCACTGCAAGCTTAGAAGGTCAAGTAAGTAGTTTGATATTTGCTCCCCTCCCTGAAAACACATGTATGCCTTTTAAACCACTAGACTGAGAGAGGACTTGCATGTGGAATATCGCTTATATTGCAAGACCCTCATGAAAGCAATACTGTGTATGCTCAAAACATTGTTTCGATGTGCTTACACAACTGGATGAGATAACATGAGAGGATGCTTGTGTAACTTGATTTGCTTTGTGGCTTCCTCCTCTCTATCCATGGAATATACCACCCTGTGGGGGTACAATGCAAGGAACCCTAGAGGAGGGCACCCCCCCCCACAGGTGCCAGGAATGAATGCGTCGGCTAAAGGTAGGTTAGGAGGAAGCCCATGGGAAAGAGAGATGAGCTGCTGGGGGGGGTGGATGGTGGGCAATGAAAAAGAATCCTGGTGAGGCCCAGAATGTTGTGACCTTTTAAGCTCGATGGGAGAGTGAAATTGTTGCTCTGTCCATTGAACCTCGTGCTTAAAGCTCTCCCATCCAATGTGCTTACACAACTGGATGAGATAATAGGAGATGATGCTTGTGTAACTTTATTTTCTTTGTGGCTTCCACCTCTCCATCCGGGGGATATACCACCCTGTAGGGGTATGACGCAAGGAACCCTAGAGGAGGGTCCCCCCCCCACCCACAGGTGCAGGGAATTAATGCGTCAGCTAAAGGTAGGTTAGGAAGAAGCCCCAAAAGAATACCCAAAGATGTCAAGCTTCAAAGAGGCGAGGATGATGAATGAATTCTGTGAAGAGAAGGGCTACCTTCCTAAGGAGAGAGGGGAAAGCCAGGGCCACCATCCGCCTCCATCCAACAGTGGAACCTAACTAACTAATGTGAAGAAAATGCTAACTCTAACTAATATTATGACCATTGGCATGGAGGAGAGGAAAACCCCCCTTTGTGGAGGAATCCTTTGGGAATCCAAGGCCTAGTCACTTTCCCTCCAGGCTGACGACATTTGATTTGAGGACGTATGTCGGTAAAGAAAATGGTTCATAGATGAGGGATATAAATAGGGAGAATGATGATGGGATGGGAAAAAACTACAAAGAAGCAGAGATTAAAGAAGGAACTTGAGGTAGCCGGGACCCAAGGAGGGTATGCTCAAGTAGTCGATGAGAGACAGTAACTCAGAGAAGCAAGGGGTATCCATATGTGCTCATGAGGAGATTCCAGATGTGCTGATGAGGAGACTGAGGATAATACGTACTGGCTTGATTGAGTGATGAGAGTGAGCAGACACTGAGGCTGAAAAGGCATGCTTGATTATGCGATATGAATGATTAGACCCCAAACGATTAGACCCTGAGGCTGTAGTCGATGATGTAAATAGATAAATACTGAGGTAAGGATGAGTGAACGATTGGAGTTATGAACCTGATACATGTGGCAGGATGGCCGCGGGTCGATGAGGTGACATAGGAGTCATGATAGGTAAGCCCAAAAAGAAATATCAATCGCAGGCCTCGAGTGGAGTGAAGCCTTGATGGCCAGTATGGAATGGAAAGAGAAGGAGACAGGAATGAACTTGAAAATTAACTGGAACATGAAAAGGAACTTGTACGGAGATAATATGCTTGAGAGAGTCATGTGAAGAAGGAGTTTCCTCAAAAGGAGAGAGACTCAAGGCTAAAAAGGCATGTCTGGAACCAGAAAGAAAGTGAACCAGAGGGTACGTTCATAATGACCTATTGAGAGGAGAAAAATCAGACAATGTATGATGAGCAGTGAAGTCATGAGTAGAGAGAATCCATAACGGCTGGGACGAAAATAAGCACTAGGCTGAGGAAGGTAAAATGGGAACAGATGAAGTACGATGATGGATTGAAGCCATGGAGGTTGATACGGGAAGCGATGTATGAAAGGAAGAAGGACGGTAGGGAGGTCAATGGGGTAGCATAGAACCCAGCCGGTATGGAATGAGAACTGCAATAGGGAGAGTAGGATGAGGCCGGACAGAGTTCACCAGAGCTTGAGGCCATGGAGGCTGGCACGCAGGCCAGACTGAGTCAACCGAAGCATGGTAGAATAGGGGAACCCCATAAGAAATGCACAGGTTTAGCAAAGGAGGCGATGGGAAGGACACAGATTGAGCAGTTGATGCGAAGGAAGAGACCCATACAGAGGTTGGAGGAGCGATGTCTCGAGGAGGAGAAGTGAAGGATGCAAAACATGGAGGGGAGAGAAGGAGGTTAGGAGAGGGACTAGAGGATCCCAACATGCCAGACAGAGCAAGCTAATATTGCAGACTCGGCAGTGAGCCACAAGAGCATAGTGGGGGAAGGTGACATTGAATCCATGATGAAATGATGCCATCTAGTGGCTAGAATTGGGCATGGCATCTGAAAAAAGAGATGGAAAATATAGCAGAGACACCAGACATGTCAGCCACAAAGTGGGAATGGATCAGAGTCAAAAGCTTGAAACGCCCACTCATTACGAACAGAGCATGCTGCTTTTTTTTTTGTTACAGTAACAAAAGCTTAGTTCAACAATGCCCATTACAAAACCATCTGGCTAATCCACTGGACTTCAGGAATGAGGCACTGAAGTGAGGGCAACACCGTACGTGGCTGTGAAAGAAAGTGAAATTGCACCCTTAACACTGGGAAGTTTACCGACAGCAGCTGAAGTGAAGATCATGGCAACAGGACAAAACGCCAGTAGGTGCGGTGCAGGTAACAACACAAACTGAATGGTTAGCAGTGGTCAGCATGGTCTCTGTAGCAGTATGCGGGGCAGGGTAAGGAGCATGAAGAGGGAGTAGAAGGAGAAAAGTATGAGCAAGTGATAGTCACAGCTGCAGCATTCCCTGCTGCAATGCAAGAATCCAAAGCACCAAAGGAAGCCTACTTTGCCTACAGGACCCAGGAATGGAAGTTTGATTATGCTCCTTCTCATACTGCACCCAGACAGCGATGTCATAGTCATGGTATGCAGGTGCTGGACGGAGTTCTGAGAGCTGACAGAAGGACACAACGGAGCAAAAGTTGAGAGCAGAAGGATGAGCCTCGGTGCCAGGGGGTAGCACGGTCCGGCAGGCGAGCGAAGAAAAGTAGTGCAGAGGAGGGCAACTAAAATGGTGCAGGGTCTGCACTGGGAGACATATGAAGAGAGACTTAAGGAGCTTAATATGTATAGCCTCGAGGAAAGGAGGGAGAGGGGGGACATGATAGAAACTTTCAAGTACCTCAAGGGAATCAACAAAGTCCAAGAGGGTAGCATCTTTCAAAAAAAGAGGTGTGCAAGAACGAGGGGGCACAATCTGAAGATGGGGGTGGCTCAGAGGTAATTTAAGGAAGTATTTTTTCACAGAGAGGGTTGTGGATGCATGGAACGGCCTTCCAGAGGAGGTTGTAGAGTCAAAAACAGTGGTGGAATTCAAGCATGCATGGGACAGTCATAAGGCAATTCTAGCGGGTGGAGGTAGGAAGAAGTAGGCTGCTGGTTAACTAGGATCTGCAGCTTATCCATTAGGTAGGGAAATGGGCAGACTGGGTGGGCCAAGCGGTCCTTATCTGCCGTCAAATTCTATGAGTGAGGCTCTGAAGGAGTGGCATGGGCTCACTGCTGACTGGAAACCAAAGGAGCAGGCATGCGGGGGGAAGAAAGCAAAGACTGAACTCTGGAAAGGGCAAAAGAACTAGGAAGGGTGGTTGAAGTGAGACAACACTGGGAGGGGGCAGAGATCGAGGAGGCAGCCAGAGGTGAGGCAGCCAACTGGCAGCAATGAGGAAAAAATGGAGAGGATGAACAGCTGACTGAGCCTTCGGGTGCAACAAAAAAGAATCCTGGTGAGGCCCAGTATGTTGTGACCTTTTAAACTCAATGGAAGAGTATACGTTGTTGCTCTGCCCATCGAACCTCAGGCTTAAAGCCCTCCCAAAATGATTTAATAGGGAAAGCTTTTTTAATTTAGTGCCAAAACTTTGGGCGAGGGAGAACATAGATACTGAGGTAAGAGACTGGGGACTGTTTTGGAAGAATAGAGAGAAGGGTCTTCCCACCAACAAAGCTCTATTTGCTTTTTCCTAGTCCTCCCTTTCTAAGACCAACTGAGATCCATTCACAACTGCTGCTGCTTCACATGCAGTGCAGCACCTAAATCTGCACCCCTGGTCTATGAGGGGGAACTAGGTAAATCCAAAGAGTTCATTTGTGTGCCCCGTTCCCACTGCAAAAAAGTGACTTTAAGCCATATTTCCACACCCAGCTCTTATGGGCAATAAAACAAGCAGTGCTAGTGCCTGTGGTCCGTGGTAGGGGCTAAATAGTACTGTAACTCTTGGCCATTCAGCTGGGTCCCTTTTCCTGCATCATTACTGTCTATGCATGCCGAGGAGTCAGCATGGGGATAATAGCTGGGGGAGCAGGGGCAGATTAGTGACTGCATAGAAGTGGGTCTGCACACACACACACACACACACACACACACACACACACTTTCCCACAAGAAAAAACATAATCTGTTTGTTCACAGAGAGCAGATAGACATTAAAGGGAAACATCAGCTAACACAGGTAAGAGTGACGTTTTCCCTTGTGGCTTCCAGTTCCCGATTAATGTTTTATCTCTCACAAAGGCCAGGCATTTCATTAAAAAATCATTTTAGTAAATCGCTTACACTTAGGGTGTTTTTCTCCATGCTGTGCGGCAGTACAAGTCCAAGTCATGCAGAGAAAGTAAACATTGTGAGCAGGTGCATTCATCTGGTGCCATGCTCATTCAAGCCATGCCGCCCTCTGGGCTTCCATGTCAATGTTTACTAACTCTGCCTGCTGTGCTCTGTAATTTCTATTTTTTTTATGTGTCACAGTCCACCAACCCCAGCATGGCATTCTTTGAATGCACAGCATGTTCCTTATCCAGTCTCTCACTTGAAAACTGAAAAAAATGACTTACTGTTTTAGTCGCTATAGCCTCTAAAGTGGATGTGGGCATTCTTTCATGTTATTGCAGTGAGGCGCCATAACGCTCAGGCACATGAGGTCACGCAGGCATGTGAAGTCAAGAAACATGTAAACACACTGAACACAATTGCACCTCACTGAAGAAATGCCTCTGAATGCCCACATCCACTTCAGAGGCTAGCGAATAAAACAGTAAGTCATTTATGCTGATTTCAAGTGAGCGACTGGATAAGGGACATGCTGTGCATTCAAAGAACACCATGCTGAGATTGGTGGACTGTGAGACAAACAAAAAAATTAAGAAATTACAGAGCACAGCTGGCAGAGATAGTAAACACTGACATGGAGCAAGTGCAGACAGCGGCATGGCTTGAATGAGCATAACATTACATGAATGCGCCTGCTCACAATGTTTACTTTCTCTGCATGGCTCGGACTAGTACTGCCACATGGCATGGTGGAAAACACCCTAAGTGTAAGGGGGTTTACTTAAATTATTTTTTTAATGAAATACCTGGCCCTTTGTAAGAGCGGCAACAATGATCAGGAATTGGAAGACACAAGGGAAAATACCACCGTTACCTGTGTTAACTGGTGTTTCCCTTTAAACTGTAGGTTTATCAAAATGTGTGCACTTAATGTAAATCTGTTGTTCATGCTGATAGAATTTGCTCTTTTTCTTCCAGGCGGCATGGGGTCTCAATCACTAAAATGACAACAGCTACCACAAAAACCACACAAGCACAATAGCGCCAGTCAAAACAGCTAGTTCTCAGAATGGCAATGTGTCAAAACAGCACAAACCACACTAAATAAAAAGTACACAGAGAATAGAGAGGCAAGAGACATGCAGCATACTGACAGCATCAGTGCTTACTGTAACAGATGAATCACAAATGCAAATTAACATTAGCATACAGCCCACTACAGAGGTACAGCAGAAAAAATAACAGAGATAATGTTCATGCTATACTGTAGCCAACATGAAGTAACACCTCCTAAGGCAGGAAAAGGACCTATTACACCTCTAAACTTAAATTGTATGCAATGCCCTTCAACTAATTGTATGTTGAACTGGTACCATATTCAGCCATGATTGCAAGAATATATTTGTTGGCATCTTTGTACTTTTATTTTTGCATGACTCACAGCAGTGCCAGGAATCAACTGCACCAACTTGATGTCCATGAGTCTTTGTTCTGCCATCAGACACTGGATGAACCAAAATATGTTCAGATGACAGGCACCGATCCTGGTAGTAAAACAATTGTACCATGCCCTCCACTGCATTAATCATACGTGGCAAACCTTCTCTTGCCACCTCATACGCATTCCAATTGTCCAATGGATACACAGGATGACATCTACTGGATCTACTAAAAGGCCTACCAACCCAGGTTTCCTCAAAGTAGTCCAGCAGTGGATTTAGCAACTCCCCATTGTCCATGAAAAATTTCATGTCCCGTAAGTCCTCAAAGGCTGCCACAACTTGATCCACGGGGCACAAATGCCAGTGCCACAAACAAATGCACATGCAAGACAAAGTCAGGATCAGTGCCATATCTCTCAGGCAGATGCCCAATTTGATGTGCCTTCTTCCATACAGCTTGCACAAAATGGAACAAACACCCCCTGCAGTTGACAGCTGGTAAAAACAGCAGTAAAGGCTTTCATTGCACCATGCTCAAAATCCATGGGGACAGTCCTGGGGTCCAACCGAATGATCAATTCCTTCAAGTGTGACAATGCAGTGGTGTAGGCAGCACAGGTACTACCACTCATGAGTATGTAGAATGCAGGGAACACAGTGGAGGCAACCATACCATGAATGGTAAACAGTTGAGCAAACAGAGGGGATATGCACTTAAATGTGCCATCTGCAAACCAGTGTGTACAACCCTCCAGCTGAACAATGGTCTTTCTGATGGCAAAAATCATGAACTGTGTTCCCCATGACCACTGTCATACTGCAGGAACAGTTCACCAGCATCGGGCATTGTAAACTCCTGGGAAATATCCAAAGCTGTCAAAGAAGATGGCACAGGGAGTGGGCAGCGAACTGCACTCCTTGATCTCATCACAGTTTTCTTCATGTGCTACAGGGCAGGCAACCTCACACACACAGTCATGAGAACACCCCTGGTACATGCAGACACCACTTCAAAACTGGACTCAGCAGTGTGATGGGTGCCTTCCTTCATTTTTGCCTACAAACCTCGAAAAGCAGCGTCTGCCGCATCAGCTACATGGTTACGTGAACCCCTGACACACATCACCTCCTCGGTTACAGTGTGCAGTCAGGCCAGGCAGCAGGTTCTATTGAATTCAACACACTTCCAGTATTGTTTATCCTGGACCGCACGGTCCTTCCTGAACAGGAATCCTTCATGCAGAAGCAGGAATCCACCTTTCTGGTTTCTAATATGCTATAATGGCATCCTGACATGCAGGATTCCTTCACCACAGCCTCCAAATGGGACACCTGTACCTGCAGGAATACAGAGTTAAGTATAGCCCCACTAATTACAGGACTACACACACCTGTCTCAAACTGAATTGGACACACCGAGCAGGTACTTGCAGCCCATTCCCCCAAACAAAGGGCAGGAATGGTGACAAAATGTAAAATATTGTAGTACCAATGTCACAGCCTTAGACCCACAACTGCCGCAGGATGTGGACACATGCCAGGAGGCCACAGCCACCTACCAGCTAGCAGGTCACATACTTGGAAGCCGCAGCCAACTACTGCCGAGCCACAAGCTGGGAATACATACCACACACCAGCCGCATGCTGCGGCCATGAGTCTTGAATCTCACACCTTCCATTCACAGATGTTCACATTCCCTACTGCCCGACCTCCCCCCCCACCTCCTGAGCCATGACCCCAGCACAGCTCACAGTTGACAACACCCAGTCCACAAGCCACACAGCTAAGTGTCAGCTGCCTGCAAAACATATTAGGTATATTTCATCATGTGCGTGAAGGGAAGGATAACTTAAGAAGATAGTGGCATCTGCTGTAATCTTGACATGCTCCATATAGTGCATTATATTGCATTATTCAACCTTGCCATAGCACTCCTCCATGCAATAGTACTATAATGACAGTCGACGTAATGACACATTAGCTGTTTTTGCTCACATTGTTATTTATATGACATTTTGCCTTAACTGTTTTCCACTCTACATATTGACCCAGTACCCTTCTAGGAATCATGTTGGTTTAGAAATCCAAACCAGTTTCTTGCTGTATAAATCCAACCTGCTTCTTGCTTGTTTTCCTGCTTATACAGTAGCTGTAAATGCTTCCTGCTTTTCTGAGCTAACCAGTATCAGTTATGACCACTATCTTTGTTTGTAAGGAGTTTTCAAGTTTTGACCAGTAAAAAAGAAAACAAGCATTTGTCAGTGCTGAATGTTTGCTTGCTGCATATGTATCAGAATGTTGCCAGTAATTGGCATCTAATTTGAAAACAAGTTATACGTGTAATCCCATGCTCTAAACAACACAACTGTAAACAGATAACTCTCATGGGGCAAAATCAAACACCATATTGGCATATCGTCTTCCAGTCCAGATTAGAATCAGTATGGTGAATCAAGGCATTTGGTTTGTGACAGGTTCTTAGAAAACTGTATACTAATGGTGTCAGTGAATGTGCATGCCTACACACTTGCACAGATGCTATATAAACCAAAGTCGCATAAGACTGACAAAAATATGTCACTGAACATGACTTAAGAGGGGGCAAGATTCTCATAACTCAGGAGTAAGCATTATGTTCTTGCCACACAAAAATGAAGATAAATTGCACATTTTTTATCAGGTAATTGTACATCATATATCTGCAATAAGAAATAGCTGGGCATGCTATGAAGTAAAAACACAACACTGATACAATATTGGCCAGGAAGCACAGCAGAATACGATTTAATGCAAATGAAAAGTGTGATTATCTCAGTATGATTTCATGCCTGTGGGATTCTAAATATTAAAATAGATTTTTAAATGTGTCTTAATTAAAATGAATAAAACTAAAAATACATTATTTTAAAATGTAAAAGTTGACATTTCATAAAATATGACTCAGTTTCAATTTGGAGATAAAAGGAGTCCATATGCTGGCAATTTGGCGGTGGGGGGGGATAGGGCTAGGGAAAAAATCAAAATAAAATAAGGCACAGTGAAAACCCTGGGTGGCATGTGTGGTACTTTTTCACATAGTACCACATCGCAGCGGTTACACAATTTGCATTACATATCAACAGAGATAGTTTGATGGAAATGCTGATGTTTCCAAAACTGGCAAACCTGCCAGGCAGTAGATGAGGGGATTGAATTTCTTCTGAAGTGGTGCACCCGTCCTTGGTTCAAAAACACATGTTTTAAGAATTGTAAGACTCTATGTATTAAAGTAGACTGTGTCTGTTTCTGCCAGTCTAGGTATGCCCCTCCCACACACACACACACATAGTATTGTTTTCCTTTCTTGTCCTTGCATAGAATACAAGGATTCAAAATGTTGCACACACACACACACACACACACACACACACACACACACACACACACACACACACACACACACACACACACACACACACACACACACACTCTAAATTCCTCATATGAAGCCATGGATTCATTTTTCCTTTTAGAGTCAACCTGGACAAAGATTTTTATTTTTTTTATTTCATTTTTGTTGACCAGGTAAGTGCACTAGACAAATTCTGCCTATTTTCAGGCACAACCCGGGGAGGGGGATACAGATGAATGCCAACTGACCTTGACCAGATTAAGCTGTTGGTGGTATTTTTAGCGAATAAGATAGAAGCTGTATGCCCATCCAGAAGTTTACCCATTGCATAAATGAAATATGCCACAGGCAGTGTGAAAATAAACAATTTTATTTTTTGTGTCAGAGTTGACTATTGACCCTCACTCATTTGTAGCCACTCGTGAGGTCTATAGAAGTCAAACCCTGACTCAAAAAATAAATTGTTTATTTTCACACTGCCCATAACATATCCCCTATGTATGTCTTAGGATGAATGCCAAGATAAAAAGTGACATCATGGGCTACTGTGAAAGATATTATCTTTCCTTGTTCCTATACATCATTCTTGTATCTTTGTCCCTATATGTTCAAAATAAAGAACGATGGCTCATGTTCAAAAGTGAAAGTGTTGTGCAGAACAGCAGGGTTCTGAAAGCTGCCGCGCAACTCTGAGAACTTGTCTTAATCAGACAGTAATGCCTTTCATTATGTTTTGCAGCACTCTTAAATTCTTTTGTTTAGCTCACTTTTTTCTTTCACTTGCATATACAGCTCATTTGCGTGGAGCAACCCCCATACAGCTCACTGGATTTACACTCCTGTCACCCATCCACGCTACCACCACAGAGAATGCTGTCCCATTTACAATGTTAGTTCCCTGATTTTCCACCATCACACATCCTTTTTCTTATTAAGTCCGACCTGTAAATTATTAAGTACCAATCCTGTCTATAGTTGCGGCTGCTGTTCTGTACATGCATGATTGCGGCACAGAACGGTCTGCAGTTTGCGACATTCCTGAGTGTGGAATCAGTGGGCGGCTAAAGGGAAGACTGACAAAAAAACAGAAAGAAACGTTTTTGCTTGTTCACTAAGTGGGAAATAAAGCTGGGTTGACAAATTGCTTGAGGATAGGGAGCTGACTTCATACTACATCAGCTGACGGTAGATAGCTTTCCTTACTATGAACTGAATCGGAGGCTGAGCAGCAACTGAGGATAACCAGACTGCAGCGGCTCTTTCCTTTCAAGTGAAAGCCACTGCAGTCAAGATGCTGTCATCCACAGCTTGCCCATCCATTGGCGCAATGCAGACATGCCCGCTCCAGCAAGTGCTACATTGGCCAGGTCACGCACACACCTCCAAGAGTCGCACTGTCCCAAGATGTTTCTTACGCATGCACGCAAGCAAACATAAAAAAACTGAATAGCAAAAAAAAAATGAAGGGTTAGTGAAGTTTAAGGGGTGCTAGCTGCACACTCAAGCAGACTTTAGATAGATCAGATGGTCTGTTTCTGCTGGCACATTTGTATGTTCGTATGTTCGTACAAATAAAGGGTTAGAATATCTCTGCTTTTAAAATAGGTATTTTAATGGTATTCAAGGGGCTGTTTTGTAACCCAAAAATGATGGGCATTACCTATGAAGGGGAAAATGTGAACTTGGACAGCTGAATTGTATTAGTACTGAGAAAGGTAAGGACTTTGACAACAAACTGATTGAAAAGGTACTCTTCATTTTCTGCATGGACTTGCTCCAGTGTGTATTAATGAGGTCCTCCTGTTTCCCAAGATCCTTCTGAGGCTCCCTGGCAGCCTTCTGTAGCCTGACTGGTATTCTCTGACCCCACTGCTGTGATGATAGGAGTCAGAGGGGGTCAAAGATGTCTGTTCTCCTTCTAGTTCTGAGCTTCTGCCCTAAAAACATACGGATTGGGATTCAGTCAGTGGTTGAAAAACTGGTGCAGAGCTCAGGGATTTGGCTTCATTGGGGACTGGGGGTCCACCTGGAGGGATGCAGGCCTATACTGGCATGATGGTTTGCACCTGTTCAGGAGGGGAACCAGGATCCTAGGTGATAGGTTTAAATACTTCATTGACAAGCATTTAAACTAGCCAAGGGGGAGGCACTGGAAATGAGCAGGGAAATCCTAGCCCCCCCCCCAAAATATCAGGGTACTAAGTGAGGTAGACACCAACATAGAGATGTCGATAGGGAGAAGTGCAGGGGTAAATGGAGAAAGTGACAAATGCAAAAAGGACAGGGATGGGGCAAAAAGGGGTAAGGCCATCAAGAAATGGAGAGTAATGAGTACCAATGCCCCGTAGTCTGGGCAACAAGCTCCCTGAACTGGTGGCCTTGATGGAAGAGGGATGCCTGGATATTGTAACAGTCACTGAAACATGGTACACAGAGAACTATGACTGGGATGTTAACATACCAGGGTACACAACCTACAGGAGAGACAGGGAGGGCAGAAAGGGGGGGGTAGCTCTCTATGTAAGGGAAGGGATAAAAGCAACCAAACAAAAGAGTAAACAGGGAGGAGAGGAGGTACTGTGGGTCACCTTAGAGACTGGAAATGGCACCACAATCCGCACAGGGGGTTGTAGACCCCATGTCAGGGAGGAATGGACAAGGATATGATAGAAGGCATACTTGGGATGGCAGAGAAAGTGGAGATACTGTTGATGGGGACCTATATGCCAGATGTTAACTGAGCACCTTTGCAGCAGCCACATCCAAAAGCAGGGCCATTCTTGATGTCCTTCAGGTGGCATGCCTCAGACAGCTAGTTTTGGAACCTATTCGTGAGGGAGCAATCTTAGACCTCGTACTCTCAAATGGGGACAGTGTGAGGATCTCAGATCTACAAGTGGGTAGCCATTTGGGAACAAGTGACCACCAAACAGTGTGGTTCATGATAAACTCAGCTACAGAGTCAAGCCATACAAAAGTGAGGGTTCTGGACTTAAGGATGGCTGACTTTGGCAAGATGGGAGACTGCCTTAGAAAAGCACTAGCAAACAGGCTAGAAGGAGGGGTGGAGCAACAATGGGGAAATATCAAAACTTCCATCACAGAGGCAACAAGTCTTTGTGTGAAGCAAATAAACAAATCAAAATGAAAGAAAAAGCCACTATGGTTCTCAAAAGAGGTGGCGGTGAAGGTTAGGGAGAAACAGATAGCATGTAGGAAGTATAAGAAAACACAGAAGGAGCAGGACAGAGAACTGTCCCAGTTAAGGCAGAAGGAAGCAGGGAGGGTAGTCAGAATAGCAAAGGCACAAACTGAGGAAAAGATAGCTAACTTGGTTAAGAAGGGGGATAAAACCTTTTATAGGTATATCAGGGAGCGTAGAAAGACAAAGGGAGGGATAGTGAGGCTGAATAGAATGGATGGAGGGTGGGCAGAGAGTGACAGTGAAAAAGCAGGGATACTGAATGAATACTTCTGTTCAGTATTCACAAAAGAAGAACTGGGGGAGGTGCCTAATCCAATTAACAGAAGTACTCTGGAGAGGGGGGGTCGACCCCAGTCCTTTCACAGAAGAAAGGGTTCTGAAAGAACTCCTAAAACTGAAGGTGGACAAAGCAATGGGGCCAGATGGACTTCACCCCAGAATTCTAAAAGGATTAAGCAGAGAACTAGTGACACCACGGACTACCCTTTTTAACAAATCATGGGAGGATGGTGTGGTACATGAGGACTGGAAGAAGGCAGATGTGATTCCCCTTCACAAAAGTGGGACCAAGACAGGGGCAGGAAACTACAGACCTGTCAGTTTGACCTCTGTGGTAGGGAAAGTGATGGAATCACTTCTGAAGGAAAGAATTGTTGAATACCTAGAGGCCAGTGGGGCAAAGGACCCAAGGCAGCATGGGTTCACAGCGGGAAGGTCATGTCAGGCGAATCTAATTGATTTCTTTGATTGAGTGACCAAAGTAGCAGACCAGGGAGGGGCTATGGACATGGCCTGCCTAGACTTTAGCAAGGCATTTGACACAGTCCCACACAAAAGATTAGTAGTCAAATTAACCAGACTGGGAGTGGGTCCCAGGGTGGTAGCCTGGGTAAAACATTGGCTGAACAACAGGACACAGAAGGTAATTGTAAATGGAGTCCACTCTGAAGAAAGAGGGGTTACTAGTGGGGTACCGCAGGGTTCAGTACTGGGTCCAGTCCTTTTTAATGTCTTTATAAGTGACATTACAGAGGGACTGGAAGGGAAAGTATGCCTCTTTGCAGATGTCACAAAGATCTGCAACAGAGTTGCTACACAAGGAGGCGTGGAAAGTATGAGAAGGGACTTGGCAAGGTTGGAGGAATGATCAGAAGTATGGCAGCTTGGATTCAATGCAAAGAAGTGCAAAGTAATGCACCTGGGAAACAAAAACCCTGGGGAAGATTATACAATGGGGGGGGAGGTAGTAACAACAACAAAAATGGAAAGGGACCTGGGGGTAATCATATCAGATGACCTTAATGTTGGCAAACAATGTGAGAAAGGCGTAGGGAGGGCTGGGGATACTGGGATGTATAGGAGAGGTATCACCAGCAGAAAACAGGAAGTTGTTATCCCCTGTACAGACAGTTGGTGAGACCCCATCTGGAGTACTGCATCCAGTTCTGGAGACCCCATCTCCGCAAGGACATAGACAGGATGGAGGCAGTTCAGAGGAGGGCAACTAAAATGGTGCAGGGTCTGCAAGAGAAGCCACATGAGGAGAGACTAAAGGAGCTTAATATGTATACCCTTGAGGAAAGGAGGGAGAGGGGGGACATGATAGAAACATTTATGTACCTCAGTGGAATCAACAAAGTCCAAGAGGGTAGCATCTTTCAGAAAAAGAGATGTGCAAGAACAAGGGAACACAATCTGAAGATAGAGGGGAAATGGCTCGGGACAATGTGTGGAAGTATTTTTTCACAGAGAGGGTGGTGGACGCATGGAACAGCCTTCCTGAGGAGGTTGTTGGGTCTAAAACTGTAGGAGAATTCAAGAATGCATGGGACAGACATAAGACAATTTTTGTGGGGGGTAGGAAGAAATAGGCTGTTGGTTAATAGGATCTGCAGTTTATCCTCTAGGTAGGGAAATGGGCAGACTAGGTGGGCCAAGCGGTCCTTATCTGCCATCAAAGTCTATGTTTCTAAGTTGGTCTCAGTCGTGGTTGCACATGCATCTGTTTTGGTTGGGATATCTCATAGGGACTATTCTGGTTCTCACAAGCATGGAACTGTGCTTTCCATCAGCAGCAGAGGAGACACATTTGATGTGTGAAAGAGAGAGCCATGATGACATATGGTGTGGTTAACACCAGCAGGCATAAACTCATTTTCACTGTTTCAGTTCCACCAACTAGTCCAAGTTCTTGTTGACTGCAGGGAGCAATGTAGATGGCAGCCAACAAGTCTGTGTTCCATGGAGCCTAAAGGTAAGCTACGGCATGCTAGGGGGCGTTATATAAGAAAGCCAGCAGTCTACTTGACCACTCTGTACTTGGCCTGTGACTAAAATAACTTCAGTTTACTTCAGTGCTATAGTTCTTCGTCTGCAGTACCTTTCACCAGCATTGAATTTATCACAGTATGGGGGTAAGCATGCTGTGTGCCGGCATACAGTACACTGTAACTGCCATGTGGATAAACTGAAGGCTTCAGTCTTCAGTACTGTTACTTACTGACATCCTAGCAGCACTAAATGTACCAAATTATGGGGAAGTCTGTGCTGTGCATGCCCACACTGTACTTGGTCAGTGGATAAATAGAGGGCTCCAGTACTGACAGTCTTTTTATTTTCACCAGTACTAACTATATCACAGTATGAGGAAGTCTGCATTTTTCCTGACACACTGTACATAGCTTTGCTGAGAAGCAGAGGACATTAGAGTTGTGTTTGGAGTATACTTGTAGTTTACTCACCTGACAAAAGTTTGCAGGAGCATCTCTTCATAGCATCCCTGACCATTACTAGCTGGGTTATGCCCACCTGATTGGCTAATAATGCACATGTGACCATATCTTTCCAATTTGATCCACCTTAGCTCCCAGTCATCCTATAGGATCATAGTGTCATCTTCCCAAGTTGTTTTGCTTTTTTGTGTTGAAACGTAGAATGTAAACTTTCAAATAGATGTTATAGCTTGGCAGTTGAATAAAGCTACTGTACAGCAACATACAAGATAATATATTTTATTGCCCTATAATGTTATATACTAAGAGGAAGAACTAGCCTGTATGTACAGCTAGTGAAGTGACTTTGAGGAGAGGAAACTGTAGCCCTGTCGATGTCTTCCTTACCCTCAGGGTGGGGTGAGGGGGATCCACAATGGGAGTCCTACAAAAATTTTGTCGAACTCCCCGTCAAGCGACACCGGGTTGACCGCATCTCTGCAGTCGGCCAGGCCGGGTTTGCACTTATTCTCTTGCTTCTTTGGGGCTGCCCCTGAACCACCCACGAGGGGGCTGTGCCCCCCACACACCCCCACTTAAGGATTCTCAACTCCAGTCAGACCTGATGGGGGGGTGCAGGACCCCCGACAGACAGCGCCAGGTTCCAGTGGGTCTCCCACCATGGCTTGGCACTGTAGTTGCTGTGGGGGACCACACTGGTGAAATGTCACTGTCAGGGGGGCAGTGAGGGATACTCACACAATCACCTTTACCAGGTGAGTAAACTACAACTGCATGTCGCATAAATTTGCAGTATACCTGACCATTAGCAAATGGGTAGTAAGAAGCAGTATGCCTTTGTTTGGGTGGGGAAAGAAGATATGATAGCGATTTTGCAACTGTGCCACCATGGTGTTCAATATTTTTTCTAGTGATTGCCA
The DNA here is from genome assembly GCA_016271365.2 of Neoceratodus forsteri. Classification (NCBI taxonomy): domain Eukaryota; kingdom Metazoa; phylum Chordata; order Ceratodontiformes; family Ceratodontidae; genus Neoceratodus; species Neoceratodus forsteri. The sequence goes on along the minus strand of CM057455.1, from coordinate 528,172,654 downwards.
CTTTCTTGATATTGTCTATATCCAGTCTATAATATCTGGTACAAGTGTGGATCATGGCCCAAGTAGCGATGATGTATATTTCTTGGATTAACACTTTATTTCTCTCAGCTCAAGTGGTGGCAATGCTTCTGATGGTGTGGGCCTTCCCTCTGCTTGGTGGATCTAGATCTTTTGACCCATGCGCCTATGCAATTGTCTTTCTTTATCCAGTTGGTCAGGGTTGGAGTTTGCCATTGATTGACCTCTTTTTAATCTTTTCATTAAGATTAAGTCTCTGTAACCTATTGAAATCTTTTGTGTGATCCGAGTAATCCTTTATCTACTCCGTGTTCTCCTGCATCTACTGTTTTAAAATGACCATAGATTCTTCTATACAATTTAGTTGGTTGTATACTCTGCCTTATGTTTTACATGGCTCATATTTTACCATTTGAATATTTACCTGTTCCTGTAATCCAACTTGCTGCTAGTATTTTTCCTTTTCGGTGTTGTACCACACATTGGTCTCTTATCGAATCAGTTATCAGTTCACCTGGTTTACTGTTTCTGTTGTATTCTACCAGGTCGTGCCTGAAAACAGGCAACTGTTTTTGGCCAGTGCACTCACCTGGTAAATAAAAAACTAACTAACAAAATGTTGATTGCTATTTTCAGATCAAGGGTGTGAAGGGCCTGATTTTGTTTGTCCATTGCAAAGTTGTGAAATGATGGTAGTTCCAATGATTGGGAGATATGAAAATTACAGCAGATGAGACTTTGAGTGTGAACACTCTATTGTTGTGTATCATCAGGAATAGCTCAATGTAGGGCTGTGAGCTTATTTTACTGGTTTGCCTGACTGAGCATATTGCCAATAGGAATGTGGTCCTGAAAGATGCTCATTGTAGATCTATGGACTGTAGTGGCTAAAATGGTGTTGCTATGTGAGCATTAAAGAGCAATTATATTATTAATAAGTTAGAACAAACTTTGTTAATGCTCCAGTTAGGGTCAAAGTGACAAAAGTTGGGAAATGAGGCTTTAGAGTTTCCAACCCTAACACCCCACCCTCCCAAACCAGGGAGTAGAGCAGGTGTGGGGTGTGCCTTGGGTTTCTCATGCCTATCGCTCACCCCATTCCATCTGTATATAAGGTCAGATGTGTAGACTTTATGAGACTAGGGTGAGTAATAGGCTTGGGAAGCCCAAGGCACACCCCACACCTGCTCTCCTGCCTGATTTGGGAGGATGGTGTGTTAGGGTTGGAAACCGTAATGCCTCATTTCCCAATTTTTGTTGCTTTGACCCTAACTGGAGCATTAACAAAGTGTTTGCAACTTATTTCCTTACTTTTTGAGATAGTTTAATAGTATCCTTATATTACTGTTGGAGCACAGGGTCATTCAGACCCTGCACTCCCATCCTCTGTAGATGCATATGTATATATATATATATATATATATATTATATATATGCAAGATAATGATCCACACATCTGTGGCTACACACCAGCAGAGGATCTTAGGACTGGTTCAACAAAACTCAATGCCAGAAAGCATTTCTTACAGAGTACGTACTATGCCTTACTCACTGTACTCACATCCCTCGTTCAGGACTACTGCACTGTACATGCAGTGGAAGGAGGATCAGTAGTTTATCCAAATAGAAAACAGAAGAGTCAAATATGGCATGACATCTGAAAAATGTAACACAAAATAAGAACTTACATCAGAATTTCCCAGCTTGCGAGCTAGAGTGAAACCCTGTACTGGTTAGCATAACATCCAGGGTGGTAAGTAGCTGAAAAACATGCATTCACCACTGATTCCTATCACATATAAGCCCTCTTTTCATAAAGAGGAGAGGAGACATAATGTTAAGTTACACAAACCAGGACTGCATCTTAACAGGAAATGTTCATAGAAAACAGCAGTCACATGGCTTCCCTCATCCATCACTCCTTGTAACTGAAGAAAGCAGTCACATCCTGCATGCTACACACAAACAAGGCAATTTGTCTAAAAATAAAACAGTCCCTGTTGCCTTTTCAGCCCAAGTTTGTGAAAGGTATTGATAATCCTATTGGGCTGGAAGCACCCTACTTGCAGTACTTAAACACTAACAGGAGGAAATGCAGGTGAGATGGAAAGTCCCCCTACCTGGTACAGCAAAAAATGATTGCCTTCAACAACAATAATAAAACCTGCCAGCAATGCATAGTTAAGAGCATCGGGATAGACATCTTTCCATATTCAGCACCCGTATTTCCTTCTCTCTTCCTCATGGGATGTAGCTGTTGAAAAGTGTATTGAATTACACTTGGACAATGAGATCTGAGCTCAACACCCCCAGCATAGGCAACCTAGTTGACACAGACATTGCAGGAGGAGGATCGGCTTTATGGGCACCAGTTACACCTCCTTTCCATTCATCGTCAGACTCAGCCATCACAAATCATTCTGAGTCTCGCATCATCACCCTGGGTGATCCAGCTCTGAAGAGTGACCCAAAGGGACTGAGACCTAAAATTATGACTGGTGACAAGTGCAGACAGCAGGAGTCTGGACTCAGAGAAGAAGTGATCAAAGGAGAATTGCTTTCCTGGCTCAGCCGGCAGCCACCGGGGCTCATATCTTGCAGTCTTCCCTAGGGAGGAGAGAAGTATGGCAGATGCCTAGGGGACAGCATTGTGCGGACAGCTGGTGAGCACGTACTCCGACAGTTTAGCTATCAGTACCTTGGAAAGACTGGCTGCAGTGGTGAGACAGAGAAAGCATTCCTATGTGACTTCAGTTTTTTTGCCAGCTTAGCTCCATCATCTATACTGGTGAAGGAAACCATTTGAACCAGCTTGAATCTGTCTTTTAAATCTAAGGACTGAGGGCTATTATACATGATGCAGACAGATCCACTTACATTGTGGATGCTGCAAACTAAAAAAAAGAAAAAAAAGATGAATTATAGAAGGTATGATTGCAAACTATGGGCCCTATACATGAACTGATGGGAATAAAGCACCATAGGTGTGTACCCTGCCTGAGTAGCTCCACAGCCCTGGGCAGGTGCAGAGTGCCTGTAAGTCACTGCTGCATGCACCTGCCCCCCCAATGCGCAGGTTCACGGGGGGTGGGCCGGAGTGGAGGGGTGGATCCAGGCAGGCATCCCATCAGATGCTCAACCCAGGTCCCATAGTAGATCCTTTGCACCTGTGAGGCATTTGTGCATAGCCTGCGTGGATCCACAGCTATGCGGCACTTAGAGATTCATATGGGCACTCTCCAGAATGGCTGTTCCAGCCCTCTCCATCAGCCAAGTGGGCAGGGGCAACACAAGGTGGGGTTGTTCCCGAGTCCTGCCACGACTGACGGGTGAAGTCCCTGGTGGCATGCACTGGGTTATGGCAGGATCCCGGCTGCTGTAACCTGCACCTCCTGTGCCTGGCACTAAGTGCCTTAATGAATGGTGCATAGTGCAAGTATGCCTCCGACATGCCCCCTAACTTCTCCCTGCACGGAGTTGCTCGTGTGGCCAGGGGATCAGGCATGGAACCACCTTGCACACAGTTTGTGAATGCCATTGGGGGTCCGATGGTAGCACTGTCATTCGGCTCAGATGAACAACATAGGTATGGCTCACAGCGGATTTTGTGCACACATTTACTGCCGGGGAAGCTTGTTCAAACAGTGGATGTTCTTAGAACCACTAGTAGGAGTTTGAAGACACCACTAGCACCAATAAGCTTATAAAAGCCTCAGTGATGCACATGTAAAAAACTGAGTTCCTGTAGAAAGATTGGGAGCTAATGAAGAGGAGATTACAAAGGTCTGGTCACATGTGCATGATTAGCTTATCAGATCAACATAACCCAGTTGGTAATGGACAGGGCGATGCAAAATGATGTAACATACAATCTGGAGTGAGGCTGGTTTTAGTTGGCAGCAGCTTGGATTGCGAGAGCAGCTTGGAGTATTATCTGGAGGGTGGTTGTTTTTAGCTGGCAGCAACCAGGATAGCAAGACCATCTTGGAGTGCAACCAGGATGACAAAAGTTCTAACCCACACCCTCAAGGTGTGGCCCAGCCTGAGAAGGATGCTGAGTGGCTTCAAAGTTGTACCTTTGACCAGATAGCCCAGGTTCACTGATGTTTCATCTAGTTTGTCTCTGCTAGCATGGTGACTTCATCCAGAATGACTTTTTCAAGAACACAGTAGTACAGGACTGCTGCCCCGACCTAATAAAGGGAAATGGAAACACTATTAAATATTCATTTTACTAGGATGCCTCTTTTTAGTAAAAATAAACTTTCTGAATTACTAGCAACCTTGTCGCCACTTGTGTGCACAGACTGTCTTTTTGTATTTTATTTTTCTATAGACTCCCAAGGTTTTAACATAGCCTTTCCCCTCCATCTGGTCCTCATCCTGCTACCATATCTGGTCTTGGCATCTTAGCTAAGAGTTTATTGTTAGTAGTTCTGGACTATGGAATGTTAAGTTATTCAGGTGTGGGTAGTGGGGAATTATCTAAGGTAAAAGTTGTGTATAACTCAATTTTTTGTCACAAAACTTCACTAATGCATCAGTTATGGTTCCAGTGGCAAAAGTGGGGAAATATGGTGCTAGGGTTTCCAACCCTAACACCCCCCCACCCTGCATGCAGCAACAGGCGTGGGGGGGTGCCTTGGGGTTGTCAACCCTAACGCTCAACCCATTCCATGAGTAAATAAGCTGAGATGGGTACACTATAGGAGAATGGCGTGAGCATTAGGGCTGTCAACCCCAAGGCACACCCCTTGGAAACCCTAACATCACATTTCCCAACTTTTGTCAATGGAACCCTAACTGATGCATTAGCAAAGTTTTTTGCCAAGCAATTCCTTACTTTTTGAGAGAGTATAATCATATTCTTATTTGCCTATGTGAGTGCAGAGCCCTCCATCCATAATTTTTGAGACAGTTTAATCCTATCCTTGTTTCCTTGTTGGATCGCAGTACCCTCCAGGCCCTGCGCTCCCATCAAATCATAATTATATCCTGATTTGCGATCCCCTCCATAGATGCATATATGTATGTTGCCATGGAAGCACTGCAGCCAAAACAGCAACCAAATTGTCACAATAGCCTTGTTATCAGATCATGTCATAAACGCTGGGCTGAGAATTTCCAAATCCACTCCAAAATGTAATTCCACACCACCGCAACATCATCCACACCAGAGGTGAGAAAAGACACTTTGGCCAAGATTTGAAAAGTAACAGCAGTCACATTCATGGGGCAAAGTAAAAAAATGGCTATGTTGAATATTTGGGTGAAAAAATTACAAATTACCAAAATTCCGAGGGACTGTAGTTAAATTTAAACACGTGCATAACTTTGCCATTTTTACATATTTTTACCCCAAATTTTCAACATAGCCTTCTTATGACCCCACCTCATGAAAAATGGCAGCAAACATTTTCAAATAAGGCCCAAATGATGATTTTGCCAGGCAACTGAGAAATTGCCTTTCAGGGTGGATTTTCAAAATTACAGGTGACATTGTCCATGAGGCAGGGTCCTCAAAAAGCCATATTGAAAATCTGGTGTCAAAATCAAAAATGGCCAAGTTATGCATAAAAGTTGAAAACCCCAACAAAATACATTGAACCACACTTACCTTACTTTCTCATATTGCAGTCGGTGATTCTAGCAGCAAGGGAAAAAAAAAAAGATGATGACTTCAAAACCTCCCCATTTCTGAAGAATACTATAATAATCAGACCATCCCTCATTGTCTTAATGATTTTTTTTAACCTGAAATAAAGGATTTCTCCTGGCCATCCCTGTTATTTCAATACAGTTTCCTGATGTCTATTGGTAGCTCCCACCCTCCGATTACCATCCTGATACTGCTAGGTTTTTCCCTGGTGTCTAGAAGTATCCCTCACCATCTGGTTTGATACATATTTTATTTTACAGTTAATCTTTTTATTGAGCAGTTTTCAAGTTTTACAAACAAGGTACCCAACAACAACCTACACTGAACCTGGTAAACCCTTTACTAAGTTACATACATGAGATCACACATTAGTGGGGCTAGGGACATCTTGTTAATTATATTGGTATTAGAAAGGATTCATCTTGACTTACCCTTCAGCGCCAAGATATTGGTGTCACAGATGCCTGTCAGTATCAAACTACTTTACCTTAACACTGCTTGAAAGGGGTAAACTTCTTCACCTAGTGTGCAAAGATTAGAGATTGTGTGGCTGTCCACAACATAGATTTCATGGTACCTTGGGAAACAACATACCGTATATTTCAAAATCATATAATCTAGCCACACCCTGGAATTGCCTTAACCTGACCTTTGTGTGTTTACAGGCCAACCCTTTACTCCTATTAGTGATATGATTTAGGTAGGGGTCCAGATCATCTCATACTTACTTATTCCCTCTGCTGTAATAGGTGATTCTAGTCAGATTGGTTAGTTTTTCCATTGCAGTAAGCCATTCCTTGGCTGTTGGGATATCAGTAGTTCTCCACCTTCTCAGTATCAATAATTTTACCTCAACAGAAGTCTGTATAATCCACAGTTGATGGGGTTTTGACAGACAGAAAGCTTATGGGTGGAGACCCAAAACCCATAGCCTTGGGACCAATGGGATGTGGGTGCCCAGAAATTTTAAACAATAATAGGCAATAGCCAACCAGAGAGGCTACACTAGGGAACAAGACCATAGGATGTGTGGTAAAACTGCGGCAGGGGCCTTGCATCTCCAGCAGTTGTCCATTTGGGTTAGCCTCATTGCTTTCAATTGTGAGGGGGTTCTATACCACAAATACATCACTCTGTTCTGGATAAGGAGACTTCTCTGGTCATTGTAGACTTGGTGGGCGCTCTACCACCCCTGGCATCACTCTGCCCCTGTGAACTGAGTGCCTAACTTTGCCTCCTACCATGCTTTGGATGGGAGGGAAGGGTCTGGGACACTGTCCGTCATGAGGATCTGTATTTTACATGCCAGCCCAAATTTCTGTCTAACCCACTTCCTAATAGGAAATGGTTCCAGCTTCTGGTGCTTATTCTTAATACACATTACACAACCACATTTCTGTCTCCCCCAGTTGTTGAGCAGATTTCTAATCTGAAGGTATCTCCAAAAGACCCCTAGGTGCAACCCATATCTAGCTTTAAGCTCTGGGAAAGAGTGTATAGTGGTGCCTCCAGGAATCACTATGTCGCAAATGCGTTCAATTGATTTTCTGGCCCATCCTTCCCACTGAACTAGCTTGCGATCGATGCAAAGGTGTGGTTTATTCCATAGTGGGGTGTAGTGGCCAGGGTAAGACACAGTATAGCCCTTTGGCCTACCTTTTTCCAGGTCAGATAGGAGTTCTTAGTTGTTATCTGGTGCAGGAATTGTTTGGGTAAAGGATGGCCTGGGTAAACTGACAGCGGTACCCCTTGCATGACATACTTTTCTATGCCTAGCCATGCTGGAGATGAAGCATTGCTGTTTTGAGACCATCTCATTGTTTTGGCCGTAATGAAGGTTTATGAGTACTGAGCAAAGTCGGGCTGATTCCATCCTTCTCTATCCCAGGGGGCCGGCAACTTGGCCCTACTATAGCGAGGGAGTGAGGAGCCCCATAGAAACTTGCTCATTAGACTATTCAGTTTTTGGGCCCAACACTCAGGGAGGATAATCAGAAGGTGAGATAACTGACAGTAGACTCTGGGGCCTACCATTAATTTTATTGTAGCTTTTTTGCCTGCCGTGGATAGCTGCAAGTGTCCCCACCTGGCCATATCCTTCTGCAGTTTTCCTACCAGGGGTTTGATTTTGAGGTCTGCTAAAGTTTCCAGGTCAGAGGAGATCTTAACCCCCAGGTATTTTATTCCTACCTGTGCCCATGATAATCCTATGTTCCCTAACCCATTAGGGGACATTAGTTTATTAAGAGGTAGTATCTCGGATTTAGCTGTGTTAATTCTGAGCCCCAAGAAAGCCCCAAACATATTTAGTATACTTAGGATGTGTGGAAGACTACATGAGATATTTTTAGCTTGTATTAAGCAATCGTCTGTGCACAATTTTGTTGTGTATTGCTTCTCCCCTATTGTAATCCCTGTAATTTCGGAGTGTTCTCTGATAGCGGCCACCAAGGGTTCCATTGCAAGAACAAATAGCAGGGGGGACAATGGACATCCTTGTCTGGGGCCTCTGTGCAAGGAGAAGGAGTTGGATAGATTCCTGTTGGTTAGTACCCTTGCCCTTGGACTGTTATACTGGTCCTAATCCAGGTCAAAAAATAGGGGCCAAAACTATAGCTGTTCAGTACCCGATGCAGATACTCCCACTCCACTGACTCAAAGGCTTTTTCAAAGTCTATTGTGACTGTGGCCACTGGGGTTGGGAGTACTGTGGCTCTTTGAATTAAGGAACATAGCACATGTATATGGTCTAAACTAATTCTACCCTTGAAGAATCCAACTTTTGAGGGGTGGGTGATATCCGGCAGGACTTTCTCCAACCACATTGCTATGACTTTAGCGAAGATTTTAGTATCCACATTAATCAACTAAATGGATCTGTAATTGGCAGGGAGAGTATGGTCCTTTCCTTCTTTGGGAAGGACCATAATGATGGCCTCTTTCAGGGTGATGGGAAATTCTCCTTTGAAATGCACCTCTTGTAACGTGTAGAAGTGGGGAAGTAATCGAGGGTTGGACCAGTTTATAAAAGTCTAAAGGAAAGCTCTCCCCCAGGAGCTTTATGTGGGGTCTTGCTTGAGATAACTTGGCTGATTTCAGTTTCTGAGATGGGGGCATCCAAAGCCATCTGTTGTGGTTGGAAGAGTTTGTGGATGGGGAGATTTACAATGAAGTTGTTATATTTCTCCCAACTCCATTCCGATTGAGAGGAATATAAATTTGTGTAGAGGTCTGCCATTATCCTATTAATCACTTTATAGTTCAAGAAGAGTTTACCATCCTTATCTTTTAACTGCCGTATAGCCCTCTCTGCCTGCTGCTGCTTCAGTCAGTACGCTAGAAGCTTGCTGACCCTTTCTCCATCTGCCCAATATTTAAAATGGACCCACTGAAGGTATAGTTCAGCTTTTCGGGTGGCCAAGCTATTAAGTTGGAGCAGGAGTGCTGTAAGTTCTGCGACTATTTGAGGATGTTCTAGGGTTATGGGATTTTTTTTGTATTGGTTCTGTAAATTCTTGAGTTTGTCGTCCAGGTGGGAGTATTCTTTTTCTCTCTGTTTACACCTACATGTTGCGAAGCTGATTATTTTGCCCATTATAGTGGCCTTGTATGCCTCCCAAATGTTAGTTGCTGTGGTCGACCCTCCTGGATTATCTCTAAAGTACAGTTTGGTTTCTTTCTTACGCTGGGGGACAAAACCTTTATCCCTGTAGGAGAAGTAAGTCTAGTCACCATAAGAGAGATTTCTTTCATTGCTGGGCAGTCAGGAGGTTTAAGACCACTGAGGCATGGTCAGACACATAGAGCAGAGATATGGTCACCCCAGTTGTGACGGAAGACATATTGGCTGATGTAAACCAGTAGTCCAGCTTATTGTCCATGGTGTTAGGGACAGAGAAGTATGTGTAGTACCTGTCCGTGGGATGGGAGAGGTACCAGATGTCAAACAACTGATGTAGAGATAATAGTTATTTTAGCATGTGGAGAGATTGAGTATGTGGTTCAGGCCCAGCATTAGTTGTGTCCAACAAGTAAACCATCATCAAATTAAAGTCCCCCCAAGAGAATGTCTGGGTTATTGACAGGAGGCATCTATAAATTTCTGAGATAAGGCTTCACAAAACTTGGGGTATCCTCGTCGGGGCATATACATTCATTAACAGCACTGGCCCTTTAGGGGTAGAGACCTTCATGATATCCACCTCCCTTCCTCATCAGTATGCACTTGTATAGGCTGCCACTGCAGCATTCGGTGAAGCAAAATTGAGACACCCCTTTTACTGTAGCTGAGCCTGAGACACTGTGGGATTCCCTTCCCACCCAGTCTCTCACCAATTTCTTTGCTTGCCCAAAGCTTGATTTTGTCTCTTGTAAGAAAGTGAACTGGGTGCCTACTTTTTTTAGTCAGGACATCATTTGTTTCCTCTTTGCTGGAGAATTAAGGCCCTTCACATTCCAGGATGTGGCTGTCACATCTGGAAGGCTAGCCATAAATGGGTTGTCACCTTTTTGTGTATGACCAAATGAAATTTATATAATACGGTACCATGAGTTTCCCCCTGTAACTCCTAATATTCAGTTCTAGGTCTGATCTTGGTTCCAGAGTCTCAAACATTTCTTCCACTGCTTTCTCAAACCTGCTTTGATACCTACTTTGTCTCCAATTACTTAGCACCACTCTGTTTTTGCTCTGTATTATCCCATGGCATTTAAACTGTGAGGTACATCACCCTGAGGCCCGCCTTTCATGTACATTTAATGAACTAGAAAACTTAGGGAGCAGCATCTCTAACAACATCGGAGATGCCTCCTCGTATAACATTCTATTTAGCAACCCCATTAACATCATGGAGACCATTAAGCCTAGTCTTGATCTGATTTCAAACCTATGAAATCTGACTATCTGCAGTGGCCTAGAGGTTGGTGAGCCTCACCCTCCTCCAATGATCCGGCAGTCTACCCCCGGGGGGAATGGCAGGACTATGCCCACAATGCTTTGCCATTCTTTTTTTCTGACTCAGTAGCATTTAATGTAGATAGAGGGTTTGAATCATACCTAGTACCTGTTTTCCGGCAGTGGTATTTAACTCCCCTATCCCTGTGGAGGGCTAGTGAAACCAGGTCCCAGACTTGTGAATCAGCCAAGTACGGTATCCACTACTGACACCTCTGGGGTTAGGAGGTGAAGGGAGGGGGGACAGGAATTGCTCCATGCAGGTATTGTAGGAGTCCAGTCTCAGGCAATGTTGTTTATATAATATCTTTTTCCAACCAGGTTGTCTTGACCAATTGCACTGTAGCCTGATGTACACATTGTACCCGGGAGGCTACATCTGTTTTCCCCTTCAGTCCATTCTGGGGTTTGTGTCTATACCCCCTGTCTGTAGCGCTATTGTAGTCCTCCCCCTCAGAGCCCCTCAACGCTTCCTGCCTTCCCTTCAATTCTGTTGATAACATCAATGGAAACATGCAACATTCAGAGCTATCCATGCTGCTGGGAGTGTGCTGTATGACTTAGGCAGCAGCTTATTTTGCCATTCACCTATCGAGGGTATCGTTTAGAACTCTCTGTGGTGCTGAAAAGCATATGAGCTCTCCAGCATAAGCAAACACCTATCCTGCAATATTTATGGAGGCCTAGCCCTCAGTTTCCCCCTTGGAAAGTAGTAGCCCGATCTCAGACATGCAGATAGGTGCATCTAAGGCAAGGTTTGCTCAACTCCCTTGTTACATTGACTCTTACCAGTTCAACTTTATTCATAACCTGAGGCACAAGGGACATTTTTCTGGGTGGCTAGTAGAATATAGCCAGCCAACGGGCATAACAGCCTGAGCAAAAACAATTTATCAATGTAGGAAATATAGTCCTGAACAGCATAACCTTCCACAGAGCCAAGTGGTGCACAGCAGGAACCTGGAGTTACAGTGGATCAGCTCTCATCATTGTCCACCCCCCCCAGCACACGAGTTCCAAAGACCTGAACCCCCAAACTATAACTAACAAAAGCAGTGGATTAATAATAGTCAAGTCAAGTCAAGTCATTTTTATTTAAAAGTGACGCCCAAACCCGAAGGCTCTGGGCGCCGTACATTAAAAAGAGATAAAGAAATTTTCCAGCATGTCATGCCATATAAATACATAACAAAAGAAACATTATACATAATCATAATCAAACCCCAAAAGCATATAAAAATAGGTGGGTCTTTAGGCAAACCTTGAAAGTAGTAAGGTTCGGGGCCTCCCTAACTGCAGCTGGCAATGAATTCCAAAAAACGGGTGCAGCGACACTAAAAGCTCGGTAGCCCGCAGATTTTAACCTCGCGCTTGGAACAGTTAGGAGGCCAGCATCAGAAGAACGGAGATTACAGGAAGAGGAGGATGGTATCAGGAGATCTGACAGGTAGCCGGGGCCCTGTCCGTGTAGGGTCTTATAGGTGAGAAACCCCACCTTGAAGAGCACTCTCCACCTGACAGGCAACCAGTGCAGTTCGCATAACACAGGTGTAATGTGACAGAATTTACTCTGCCCGGTTAAAAGCCGGGCAGCAGCATTCTGCACAAGCTGCAACCTGCGGAGAGAGCCCCCAGAGATCCTGAGATAGAGGGCATTACAGTAGTCAAGCCTCGAAGTGACTAGGCATGTATCAGGGTAGGGAGGTCCAGAGGCGGAACAAGGCTTAATCCTGGCGATGTTAATAAGATGGAAAAACAGGAACGAACCACGGAAGAAATCTGAACCTCCATGGTCAAATTCCTGTCAAACATCACACCAAGATTTCGGACTCAAGCAATATCAATGACGCGTCTCTAGCACAAGGCCAGTTGCCGAGTCAGAGGCCATCCCATCATGAACTCTGTTCAACTCCACTACCAATACCTCAGTCTTATCAGGGTTCAGTCTAAGCCAGCTGGAGGCCATCCAGTCGCTAATCTCAGCCAGGCAGATGTTCAGCACATCTACTGCGTTGGATGTTCCCGGAGCAAAAGATAAGTATAGCTGAGTATCATCAGCATAGCAATGAAAACTCAGTCCATACTTTCTAATGATCCCCCCCAGGGGCAGCATATATACTGCGAACAACATTGGGGCCAACACCGAACCCTGAGGGACTCCACACAAAAGGAGACTGGGTGTTGATGAGAAATTTCCCATCACAACCCGCTGTCTCCTATTTGTGAGAAAGGACTCAAACCACTTAATGACAACACCGGTGAGTCCACATAACTCCCTCAGGCGGAGAAGCAACACACAATGATCCACAGTATCAAATGCTGAAGAGAGATCGAGGAGAACAAGAATTGTCTTGTCTCCTCGGTCTCTATCCCTGAGGAGGTCATTTTCACTAACCAACTAGTTTCAGTGCTATACCTGGTCAAACGCTGACTGGAAGGGATCATACAACTCGTGAGTCATGAGATGTTCCTCCAACTGAAGCGATACCACCTTCTCAACAATCTTCCCAAAAATGGGATATCTGAGATAGACGGTAGTTTGCTCTGACCTCGGGTCCAAAGAAGATTTCTTTAAAAGGGGTCTAACCAGAGTCTCCTTCAAGGCATCCAGGAAGACACCCTGACTTAAGGAGCACCGGACAATCAGGGCAAACACCGGGCCGACAGAGTCAATGCATCTCATTAAGAAACGCGTTGGCACTGGGTCCAGTTCACAAAAGGTATGCTTCAGATTGACCGCCACCTCAATTACCTCATGGTCCTCCACTGGCCTAAACTCACCCCAGTCAGGCGGAGTGCACTTAGTACATAACTGGTGACCACTGACAGCAATCATATTGCCGGCTGAGGAAACCTCCCGTCGGATCAAAGACACCCTGTCCAAGAAAAACCGAGCAAAATCCTCACAATCCTCATTAGAGGAAGCTCTACCGGGTTGGAGACAGACAGGATGGAGAAGTCTGTCAACAGTCCGGAAGAGCGAGGCTGGTCGGTCTCTCCCGGCAGCAATCTCCCGAGATAAAAACAATGTCTTCTTTCGGTCGATTTCCTCCTGATATGCACAATAGTGTGCACGCAGGACCAGTTTGTCTGTCTCCAGATGGGATTTCCTCCAGCAGCGCTCCAATCTCCGACCCATCTTCTTAATTTCCCTGAGATCTCCATAAAAACATGGAGACCTCAGGTATGAAGTTCTGGGTCGTACACGGACAGGTGTGAGGGAGTTGATGGCATCGGATAGAACATTATTATAGGTATCTACACTGACACCAACAGCTGCGATGCATACATCACCTAAACTAGATAGATCAGCAGCCGCCATAAAACCCACAGGGGTAAGATCTCCTAAAGGGTGGCAGCGGATCATCTCAGCAGGAAGTAGACTTACGGCGGGAGCCTTAAGCGTGAACCTCACCGTGCTATAATCAGACCAAAGTACTTGATCAATCATGAGATCAAAGATCTCAATCCCCAGTGAGAACACCAGATCCAGTGTGTGGCCATCTCAATGAGTAGATGCAGCAACGAACTGCGAAAACCCTAATAAGGACATATTCTGCAAAAATTCGTCAGTGCATCTCTGAGTTTTATCCTCAGCCCAGACATTGAAGTACCCCAGAATAACACATCTAGGGGAATCCAACGTCTCGCTGGCAACAAACTCGGCAAAATCCCACAGGAACCCCCCCCACCAGGCCCGGAGGGCGATAGATGAGGAGGATCCTGCAGCCAATGCCGAGTCCTCCACAGACGGCCACACACTCAAATGAATCTGGGGCCTCCACTGGGTGCATGGTGAAGGCCAGGCTAGATGTAAAACAAATGGCAACACCGCCGCCTCTGCGATTTCCCCTTGGGCAGTGCATGACGGTATGACCTGGGGGGACTGCAGCCTCAAAAACAGGGCCAGCATCATCTCCCACCCAGGTCTCCGTTATGCAAGCCAGGTCGACAGACAAAACCAAGGCAGCAATAATTGCCGTCTTGTTTCTAATTGACCTGGCATTGCATAAGACTGCCGACAGAGGAATAGCAGGTGGTGTAACCCGTCAGGCTACCTGACCACTCGGTCTGGTGGTTTCCCTGGAAATGGGCACCAACCACATCTGGCATCACCTAGGTGCCCTAAATAAACCAGGGCGTCTCCTTGATTCAACCACCTCTATTCTACCTTCACCCCGCTTCTGGTCAGGCCGAAGCTCGCAGGCCAAGCAGTCCCTTGTAATCCCCATCTCCCTGCAACGCCTGCTGGTAGCATTAGATACAGGTAGAGGAGCAAAGGGATGCAAAGCGTGCAGCTGCACCTTCCCATAAACAATCCTAACCCCCACAGGTTGCTCTTCAGACCCCCTACACATTCCTAGATACAAAATAACACCAGGACAAATAAACAATAATTTAAAATTTTTTTTTTTTAAACAATTCTAATTTAAAACACGTACTACAGTCTAAAAACCCTTAATAACAACCTACTTCCCAAACCCTACATAACAGACAGAGTGAAATTCTGGCACTGAGTGGAGGTCGTGCCACTCACATCGCTCGCGCTTGCGAGTGGCGCTTCCTTAAATACCAGCACTCACAACGGAAACCAGTTCCCTCCACTCCTCCGATATCGTCAGGAAACCGAGTGAAATTGACACAGCCTCTCACGCTGTGATTTCACTGGCTAAGATGAATCTGGGAGAAGGAGGTCAGCAGGTAGGGAAACAAAAAGTCAGCACTGCAGATTCTTTAGATATTCCAGCCGCTTACGAGCGGCACTCAACAAGGGCCATACTCAAATGTACTGCCGCTGGAAAGCGGTGCAGTAAACAGCAGTTCAACTCTGTAAAATAGACAGACAATTCCAGCCGCTAACTAGCGGCACGTCAACCAAGGACCAACACTCAACTGCTGCTTGCGAGCGGCGCTTCCTTAAATACCAGCACTCACAACGTAAACCAGTTCCCTCCACTCCTCCGATATCGTCAGGGAACCGAGTGAAATTGACACAGCCTCTCACGCTGTGATTTCACTGGCTAAGACGAATCGGGGAGAAGGAGGTCAGCAAGTAGGGAAACAAAAAGTCAGCACTGCAGATTCTTTAGATATTCCAGCCGCTTACGAGCGGCACTCAACAAGGGCCACACTCAAATGTACTGCCGCTGGAAAGCGGTGCAGTAAACAGCAGTTCAACTCTGTAAAATAGACAGACAATTCCAGCCGCTAACGAGCAGCACGTCAACCAAGGACCAACACTCAACTGCCACTTGCGAGCGGCGCTGCCTTAAATACCAGCACTCACAACGGAAACCAGTTCCCTCCACTCCTCTAGAACTAGTGTTCTATGACATGGGAGGAGGCACCTTGGCTTCAGGGAATCACTACAATACTATACCTTCAAGTATTTCCTATTCACTGCTCTGGCAGGGCCTCAGACACTGGTGGCAAGGTAGATGCTTGCTGATCTGGAGACTCCTGCATTCAGTCTGCTCATTCATGAAGTATAGGGGCCCATTCACCAGTAAAAAACCTCTGTGGTCGCATTCGGTTCCAATGTGGCTCCTCTGTCAGTTGGGTCATCAAGAACCAGGGCTGTTGTGTGGAGATCCCTCAAAGCTTTGAATTGCTTGCTGGTCTTTACAGGAGTGTTGTAAGCAGAGGAGCAGCTCCCATCAGAAATGTGGCTTTTGCGATGTCTGCTCCTCAATCTCCCTCGGCAGGACCTGGCACAACTCGGAGAGGGCCGCTCAACAGACTGTGGTTTTGCCTTGCTCCTTGGACTTCCCTTTTGTACCTGTTGCCATCCTGTCTTATCCTTTGGAGTCACACCTGTGTGTTGAGGCTGGGCTAGCTGGGTGTCATGGATCGTAGAAACCTCCATCAGTTGCTGGGCCTCACCACAAGGTTGAAATGGCAGCTGTTGGGACTCAGCCCATTTCCAGAGATGTCATTCAGGAACATTTGGACTTCTTTAGGGTTGTTGAAGGAGATATAGTCTCCTCTATACTGTACTGGACTGGGAGCAGCACTGGATACCTCAAGGATGCAGATATGTTTAACTTGTACATTTGTTTAACCGGCCAGTATGCTGTCCTCTGTTTTGACAGTTCCAATTAAAAGTCCTGATAAACCTGTATGGGGCTACTTTCCCACACCAGTTGCTTTCTTTCTCTGGCAGCCCTTACTGTAGGTATACTTCTTTTTCTGAGAACCTTAAAAACTTGCATAAGATCAGCCTAGAATGTTCCCCTTGCCATGGTTGTGAGGCAAGAGAGTGGTGGGCTCGTTACAGCTCATTGGGGGAACACAATTGTTCATGTTTAGTAGCTCCAGGAGCATTCTCCTCAAGAAGGCATTCATATCATTGCCTTCAGCATCCTCTGAGATTCTAATGATTCTGATATTTTTCCATCTTCCCAGTTTCCAAGGTCATCAATTTTGGCAAGAAGGTATTGCAGCTGGTTACTGTGGTCCCTTAGTTGGCAATAGTGATCATGTAGGATGCCATCCTGCCGCTTAATAACTGCTTCAGTACTGGAGACTCTTGTCATTGGGAGAGATGTCCTTTTTAGTGCTGGAAGTAGTATCTTTAAGTTCTGCAGTGTCCAGCAGGACTTTATTAAGCATAGCAGTTATCTGGGCGAGTTGCAGCTCCACATTTGAAGTTTCTGGTTGGGCCGCCCCTGCCCCCTGTCCCTGGTGAGCCTTCATTGTGTGATCTCAAGACTGACCCTGAAACTAGAGTCTGGTGGTTTGGCAGTGTCCAACAGACCAGAGGGAAGTTCCAGTCCTGTAGGATCAATATTGCTGTAGTCAGCGCTCACAGTTTCCAAATCTGACCAAAGTGGTATTGAAATGATCGTCACAACCTGCAGAAGTCCAGTACATTGAGTTTTTAGGGATAGAGGGTATATGGACTATCAGATGGGTACAGATGGGTGGCCTAGGTATTGTAGCTACTCAGTTACACACCCTCCATCTTGGCTGGCTAGCTCCGCCCCCTCATATATATATTTTTTAATATTTTCCTTGATGTTTAGTGGTACCCCCACTTTGCTCGATCCTGTAAAGTACTTTTATCCCTGGTATCTAGTGGGGCCACACCCTCCCATGCCCATTGGCATCTACTTTATATTTGCCTTGGTGTCTAGTGGCACCCCCCCCATCATCCCATGTCCTAAGAATAGCATGATGATAAAACCATTCCTCACTGTCTTAATGATTTTTTTAACCTGAAAAAAACAAAAGTCCATCAGTGATGCTTGTCAACCCCACGCCTGACCTCCCCCCTTACACACACCCTTACTCACCTGAACTGGTCCCAGGGTTAAAATCCACTCTTTGATTGAGGACATGTCTTGCTGCTGGAACTGGTGACTGCTGTAGGAGAAGTAAGGTAACTGTGGTCCCACTGAAATATGTTGAAACACAGTTATCTTACTTCTCATACAGCAGTTGCCAGTTCCAGCAGCAAGACGCGCCCTTGATCATAAAGTGGATCTTCACCCTGGGACCAGTTCAGGTGAGTGAGGGTGTGTGGGGGTCCAGAGGGGTGCAGGATGGTGGGTGCACTGGGAGGTTTTGTGGGGGAGCAGGGTGCACATTACTGATGGCCTTTTTTGGGGGGACAAAAAATTATTATGACAACGAGGGATGGTTTTATTATTATAGTATTGTTTGAACATGGGATGATGGGGGGGTACCACTAGACACCAGGGCAAATATAAAGTAGATGCTAACAGGCATCAGAAGGTGGAGGGGCCCACTAGGCACAAGAGATAAAAACACTTCACAGGATTGGATACAGGAGGGTGGGGGGCACCACTGGACACCAAGGAAAATGTTTAAAAAATATATATGAAATCTGAGGGTGGGGGGGGTGCCGCTAGACACCAAGGAGACATTTAGAAATATTGGGATGGTGATCTGTGGGTGGGGGCTACCACTAGACACCAGGAAAAGTATCAAATTAAAGGAGATGGCCAGGGGAAACCCATTTTCATGTCTTTTTTTTTTTTTTTTGCAGTTTGTGAAAATTGAACTCCTTTTTCACAAACTGCAAAACAGGATCCTTTGTCGAGTCTGTTGTTTTGCAATTTATGAAAAAGGATTCCCAAACATGAAAAAAAGACACAAAACAAGATTTGAACATGTTAAAAAAACATATTTGCAAGTCATTTTTAAAATACAGTAACACCAGAGTCCTGTGAAATGGGTCCCGATTACAAGAACACATGTTGGTTTGTAGTGAACCCATCATTTTTTTGGAGTAATTTAATTTTGTTTCCCTTGCTAAATGAAAACAAGACGGTGGCAGCATGGAAGAAAATTCCTCATTTGTGACACAGGATGACCCGATGACCTATCTTAGAATAAGGATTACTCATCTGCAACAAAGGATTCTTTTTTGAATGGGACATCTAACTGGAGAGTGAAATTCCCATTGAAAATAATGTGAACTTCAAAATGTAAACTTTGTACCAGATTAATATGTTTTCATTACATTTCCAAAAGGCACATGTGTGACCCAAGATCTTTCTACCCTAAAAATTTCAGACCAAAATCCCAAGCCCTTTTTGTGCAGCGGTGTGACAAAGAAATTACACAACAATTGTAATGGTCACATTTCTTCACACTCTGTATCTCTTCACACACCCATTGAACCGGGACGAACCTTGCAATATTGAGAGATCATTGGTCCCTTATGGCTCATACAAACTTTCACATCAATCATTTAAACAGATGCAAAGTTATTAAAGTGCAATATTTCAAGTTTAACATAGAAGTGGAGGTTAAACTCTAACTATAGGGGTACAACCACGCCCCTATAATCTGTTGTTTTATTACTGGACTTCCATTTAATGCTCATCATTGCTTGTTATACCAGGCTGCACATTTACCCTCACTGGATAACTGTGTGAAAACAAAAATATTAATTTTTTTTCATAAGGCCATCCTGGGTAAGGCTTCCTGTTCAGTCCTAGAAGTGCTTCCAGTGCAACACAAAACCCGGTATTACCAGATCCCAGGAATCAATTTTGTTTGAAATTCCTTTTCACATAACTTGATTTGGTCAAATAGTTTTTGACTTTGTTAGAGCAAGTGTTTATAATAAGCTACCAGAATCAGTCAAGACTAGCAGATCAGTACCTGTTTTTAAGAAATAATTGTCTAGTGTTTTAGATGGTCAGTTTTATTGTTGTTGTAAATTACTTTATTGCTACTATGTGTTTTCATTTTCTATTATGTAACTGTAAATGCTGTCACACTTAAAAAAGGACAGTCTTGCTCAATATGCTTTTCCAGGGTAAATAATAGAATGAATGAATGAATGAGTGAGTGAGTGAGTGAGTGAGTGAGTGAGTGAATGAATGAATGAATGAATGAATGAGTGAATGAGTGAATGAATGAATATTCATCATGTTGTTTCCAGCACCTGACATACCGTAGTAACATAATAGTTTAAGGTCACAAGAGACTCTAGGTTTATCATGTCTGCTCCCATTCCTCAGAAACAGGGAGCAAATAAGTAGGCTCTGCAAACATATACCTGTTTAAAGGGATTACCAATCCTATTAACTCAGGGACCTCAGTGATTCCCTTTGTAACTAACAATTTGTCCAGGCATAACTTAAAAGGCCTGTACTGTCCTCATGTTCACGTCTTCACCAGTAGGCTGTTCCATATGTTCACCAATCTCTGTGAGGAAATGTGCCTCCTGACATTTCCTCTGAATTTCTCACACTCAGCTTAATAGCAACTCTCTACCTCTGGCTGCAGAGTACCAGATTAGACATCTCTGATCAAGTTTGTCAATATCCTTGAGTATGTGTTACCCTGAGATCATATCCTTCTTAGTCTCCGTTTCTCCAGAGTGAACATCTTAAGGGCCTCCATCCAGCCTCTCTTCCAGCTTTTGTGATTCATATCCCCGATCATTTTGTTGGACCTGCACTGTACCCTCCAACACTCTTCATTTTTTTTTTGTGTTGAGGAGCCCATAGCTGTCTGCAGTACTCTAGGTGGTGACTGACCAGGACCTTGTATAGTGCCATGTTTGCTTCACCTGCTATACTGATCTCACCCCCCATTACTATACCCCAACATTCTGCTGTCCCTTTTGACAGTGGTTGAACACTGCTTTTCCTTCTACAGACTCCTGTCTATTATGAACCCCATGCGTAATTTCCTCCTTGAATGTAGCAATATGAAAACCCCGCACAGTGTGTATGTCCTGTCTCTGTTTTTACTTCCCACTGGCGTTGGACCCTGCAGTTGGCTAAATTGAATCTGAAGCTCCAGGAGTCACACAGTCACTCATCTTGATCAGATCCCACTGAAATCTGTTATAATTATCAATGGAGTCCACCACCCTCTTCATCATAGTGTCATCTACAGACTTAAGCAGCCTGCCAGAGACTCCATTTTCCAGATGGTTGATGTAGATGTTGAAAAGCAGTGGCCTCAGCACAGATTCCTGAGGAATGCTACTTAGTATTCCATTCCCTTTAGTATAATATATATATATATATATATATTTTTTTTCATGGCAAAAAACTCTATTTAATGCATCAGTTAGGGTTGTTCCACAGCAACAAAAGCAAGGAAATTCGGTGTTAGGGTTGAAAGCCCCCTTGCACCCTCCTGCCTGCCCTCCCAACCGGCATCGGGGTATGCACTGGGCTCGTCGACCCTAACTCGCACCCCATCACATGTGTAAACAAGCTGAGGTGTAGGACAATGGGGTGAGAGTTAGGACCAACGAGCCCAATGCACAACCTGATGCAGGTTGGGGGAGTAGGCTGGGGGGTACAACGGGGGCTTTCAACCCTAACACCAAATTTCCTTGCTTTTGTCACTGTGGAACAACCCTAACTGATGCATTAAACAGAGTTTTTTGCCATGAATTTCCCACCTTTTTGAGAATGAGAACTATAAATAGTGAATAGAATGTGGTGGTGGGAGCGCAGGCCCTTCAGGTCCTGCGCTCCCACTACGTGATGTGTTGTGACATAGTAACGGTAACTGCAATGCAAATGCAAGCACTAATGGTTATGCACATGGTGACACATAAATGGTAATGCAAACGTTAATAGAAACAAAAGTGCAAAGTGACTACAAAGCAAACAGTGGCACAAATGGAGATGGAAGCACGTACATAAATGCAACTGGTAATGCACACAGTCATGGTACCCCTATTTTAAATGCAAATGTTAAGTGTTACAGCAACAATAACACCAAAAGGAACATAAACGGAAAGGTGAACACAAGTGCGTACAGAAACACAAAGCTTAATGCGCATGGTCATGGTACCGCAGTTACAAATGCAAATGGTAATGGTAATGGTAACAGCAAAAATAATGCCAAAGGAAACAGAAATGGAAAGGCAAACACAAGCGCATACGGAAATGCAAACTGTAATGCACACAGTCATGGTACCGCAATAGGAAATGCAAATGGCAATGGTAGCAAGTAAAATAATGCCAAAGGAAACAGAAATGGAAATGCAAATGCAGGCACGTACAGAAGTGCAAACCGTTACACGCACAGTCACATTACTGCAATTGTAAACACAAATGGTAATGGTAACAGCAACAATAACGCCAAAGGAAACAAACGTAAATGCAAGCGTGTATGGAAACACAAACCATAACGCACACAGTGATGGTACTTCAATTGTAAACGCTAATGGTAACAGTAACAATAACTCCAAAGAAAACAAACGCAAATGCAATCGCAAGCTCATAAGGAAACACAAACCATGATGTGCACGGTGACGGTACTGCAATTGGAAATGCAAATGGTAATGTTAACAGCAGGAATAATGGCAAAGTAAACAGAAACGGAAATGCGTACGCAAGTGTGTATGCAAATGAGAATGCAAAGAGTAATGCACACTGTGGCATACACAGGAACGGTAAAGCAAACGGGTATGGAAACACAAGTGGGAACAGTAACTGTAACAGTAACGGAAGTGCACACCCTTTATTTGCCCAACAGCTGCATAGAGAAACACAGTGTGTAGAAAGAATGTATGCATAATAATGGGCCTCACAGCAGAAAATGAGCTGTTGAAATACTAAATTGCTGATATCTCAGGAACTGTATGACGTAGAAAAAGAATTTAAATTTTACATGATTCATGAGTTTCCAGGCTAGGTTTTTGCTGAATGTTAAGTGTTACAGCAACAATAACACCAAAAGGAACAGAAATGGAAAGGCGAACACAAGTGCGTACAAAAACGCAAAGCATAATGCTCATGGTCATGGTACTGCAATTGCAAATTGGCATGATGAAAATTCTGTATCTCGCACCGTTTTCGAGATATGAGCCCCAAAAGGCGCGGCATATGCCACCATGTTAGTCTATGGGAAAAAATGTTAACTTCGGAGTACCGTAACTTGGCATCCATACAATATGTTTTCACCAAACCACTAAAAGGCACATTTGTGAGATGTTGGCTGCCTCCCCTTCAAATTTCAGCCCAAAAGACCAAACTGTTCTTTTGCAGCAGGGTGGCAAAGAATTCCTGTCATTTTGGCCATAGTCTGGAAAAGTAGTGTCGCAGTTTACAACAGCTTTTGCAAAAATTTGCGAAAGTGTCGCAGGTTCGACACTACTTTTTCCAGAAATTTGAAAAACATATTTCTGGGGTGTTTAACCCCAAAATAAAGACATGGCTAGCATCCTGAGGGTCCAACTAGGTGAACATAAAAAGATCAGTAACTGAAAACAAAATGGCAGATTTGCGACACTACTAGGGACATTTGCAACACTAAAAAGTACATTTGCCAAAGTGTTGAACTTTTTAACTTTTCCATTGACTTATAATGGGAACTTGTTTTTTTTAATAATTTTTGAACCATTTAATATTTTTCACGAAGTCTTCAAAAGGCACATCGGGGACCCCGGGCGCACATTCTCTGAAGTTTTCGGACTGGTTGTGCAAACCGTGCGACCTGTAGGCGAGAGCAAAGAATTCGTAAAAATGCATAATTGAGCACATGGATATTGCTTAATAACTCCGCAGCCGTATATCCAATCGGTACGAAAGTTGGCAGATCCCAAGATCTATGGTGCCCCCCACCCCCATGCCTGCCAAATTTTAGGCAAATCCATTGAACGGTGGCAAAGTTATTAAGGTGCAAAATTTCACCCTTTAACCTTAAAAGTGCTACTCAACCTTAACTATGGTAGCACTAACGTGCTACCATAACATATGTATATATACTGATATTACCTCATTAGTTAATAGAAACTAAATAAACATAGTTAGGGCTGAGCAGGCACTTTAATGTTAAACCCCAAATTTTGCATGTTAATAACTTTATAACCATTCAACAGATTTGCATGAAATGTGGAATAGACAATGTCATGTGGTAGCTCTCTTGTTCTGCCAAGTTTCATTTCAATCGAATTTGCAGATTTCATGTAGTGCATCATCAAAAAAAGTATTTTTCACTAGTTTTTGCCGATTTTTCCTCTTTCCCTCCATGTGTGCCATGTGCATCCTTTGGTAAGACCATATAATGCTAAGTGTATATTAACTTATTGTTTGCACTTCATCTATACTAAGAAACAACTCCACTCACCAGCTCCTGACTCATATCTACTACCTTGCTGCAGCAATCTAACTCCTGCTATCCCTTCCCTCCCTACTCCTGGCTCTGTCTACGTATATACTCCTCTGTTCACACTATCAAACCATTCCTACCTCCCCTATCCATGTTATTCTGTGTTTGTCCCATCTGCCAAAATGTATTTATTGCAAACACCAGTACCATGTTTCAAGTATCAGTATGCTATATATAAGTCGCCACCCTGTATTACTCTAGTTATTACCATCTGCAGTCACCCCATGTGGTGTTGTTGTATGTATATCTTGCTTGTATTATGTGATGCCTGCATTTATGTATATATTGTTTATTATCTATTTATGTATGTATGTTGTGTAAGTCTATATGTCACAGGACCTCCTTGTGAATGAGCTTGCTCAATGGAGTTTTCCTGCAAATAAACTTAAACTTGAACTTTTCCTTGTGTTTTTCTCATCATTCTGTGACCACACTGTTTGGAATTTTAGCAGGAAATGTTCAGGATAGAAATATGTTATCTGAAGGAACAATCCAGAATTAATCTGGTGAAAACATATTAATCTGCTCCAAAGTTATTATTTTTTTTAAATTCGGGTTCTGAGCATGCACACTTCACTCTTTGGGATAGATGCACAGTTTCTATCAAGGGTTCCTGGTCGTGAGTGGCTGGGAAACAGGGATTGCAAAAAGAGATTCAGAAATCACAAAAAATTCCTTTTCACAAAGTAAATCCCTGTCCGTCGGCTGCCATTTTATTTTCTCGCTTAGCGAGGGGAGAAAACAAAAGGTTGTACTGTAACTTGCCCCAGGGATGTCTTTTGTAAAAACCAAGACATGGGTTTTGGTTAGGGGGACATCCTCTATCGCCTATGCCTTTGTTTGTTTTTTTTCTTTTTTGGTCAAAAACTGTATTTTTAAACTTTAAAATCCCTGTTCACAATCCTTTTTCACCAGTCAATCCCTTTTCGCCAAATCAACTGGCAAAGAGGGATTGCGAAAAAGGAATTTTAAAGTCACTGTGCTGTTTTCCCTGGTGTCTAGTGGAATCCGTGAGTTCCTTATAAAATTAATTCCCGGATGTCTAATGCCCCCCCCCCACCCATTAATTACCCTCCCATGTTTTTCTTGTATTTTCCGACACTGGGATGCCCATCCCTGGTGTCAGATGAGCCCCACCTGAAGCCTGTTATTTTTAATATATGCCGACATTGAGGGTCCCAATCCCTATGTTGGCTTTTGTCCCCTCAACCCCTCCAGTATTACTGGACACTGGGGAACCCACTCCCAGTGACCCAAAATGTTTTGGATTCTGCATCGAACTGCCATTTTTGATGCAGAATCCTGCATTTAACTGCCTCCAATCCCATTTTTTTGCTGACATCAGGGTGCCCAATCATCGTGTGAGCATTTATCACCCCCTCCACTATTGTGGCACACTGGGGAGCCCACCCCCAGTGTGCTGAAATAATTAAATTAATTAAAATTTATTTTCAACACCTGGATGCCCACCCCGGTGTTGGATTCCCCCTCAAAGCCTGTTGATATAATATTTAAATTGACAACATCGGGTGCCCTATCCTCCTGTTGGCATTGTTAAGTGCCCCCCCAGTAGTCAGGGACACTGGGGAACCCACTCCCAGTGTCCTGAAAAAAATTTTTGTGAAAAACTTTAAAAAAAAAAAACTGTCTCCCGACATCTTTTATTATTTTTCAACCTGTAAAATAGAAAACAGTTCCCCCGTCATCTCCCCATCCACCCTTCCACATCCCCACCCTCCCACTGTGCACCCACCTCCCCACACACACCCTCACGCTATACTTACCACCTGAGGTTGGGCGTTGACATCTTCAGTGGACCAGAACACATCTGCACTCTTCGAAGCTGAATCGCAAACTGAAGAATCAAGGTAAGTGCCATATAATGGCAGTCAATGGGGGTTTCAACTTATGTTAAAATCTCAGCCATGTGTAGGAATTTCGGCCCCAAATTTTCAACATGGGGTTCTTGGGACCCCTCCTCATGAACACTGGCACTGTCATTTCATTACTCAGTCCTGAAAGGTGATTTTGTGATCACTGCACGGAATCATCTCTTGGGACCAAGTAACAAAACAACAGTGCTACTGTTCATGTGATGGGGTCCTTGGCAGTTAAGGCGTTGAAAATTTCCGGTGCAACCCCTTAAAATGCCTGAGTTACACACGGTCATTCAAATTTCACTACGCACTTGAGTAACTTTGGTAAATGTTAATATTTTCACTCCAGATTTTCAACATTGCCAGTTTTTCACACCACTTCATGAACAGTACAGGTGTCATTTCTCACATCCTGCCTGAAATGTGTTTCTACAGCAGTGGTGCGGAATGGCGCATTTGCTGCATGAAATCACCTTTCAGAATCAAGTAATGAAATGACAGTATCAGTGTTCATGAGGAGTGGTCCCAAAAAGGCCATGTTGAAAATTCGGTACAAAAATTCCTAAAAATGGCTGAGTTGCATGTAGTCATTGGAATTTTTCTACACATGTACGTAACTTTGGCAATTTATCATATTTTTACTCCAAATTTTCAACATTGACATTTTTTCACACCACCTCATGAACAGTACAGCTGTAATTTTTCAGATCCTGCCAAAAATGTTTTTCCATGTCTGTGGTGCAGAATGGTGTTACAGTTGCGCAGAAATACATTTCAGTGGGGATTTGAAAATTGTCTGTACTGGGTACATGCGGTGAGGTGATAAGAAGGTTATGTTAAACATTTGGGTTAAAGTTTTTTTTTTTTTTCAAATTAAATAAACGTTATTAAACACACCAATACAAGGCACAGTGGACCACATAAAATATCAAAACCCTGACACAACAGTAATGAATAAATGAAACAGAAATAAAGCCAGATGGTTTACATTTCTGTTATATACACATAACCACCTCTCTCCCTCCTCCCAACAATCCCCCCAACCCCACCACCACCAACACCTGTGGATTTAGGAGAACACAACAACAGAATGAAAAAGAAAATGAAAAAGAAGAAAAAAAAAAAACAACTAATGTACCAAAAGGAAAACTGCACCTACATAATGGCAAAAACCTATCTGAAGAAACAATAATTATACACAAATCTTTAATAGAACCAAGAACGGTTCCCAAATGCAATTAAATGTAGATAGATGGCCAGCCAGGCTTGCAATGAGGTGCTCAGCTTGAAGGGCAATGAGTATCTCCCTGTGCCACTCGATATATTGAGCTATACACTGATCAAGCCAGTGCCGGAGAATAACCTTCTTAGCACATACAGAAATTAGGGCCAAATGTGGTCTTTGGTTCCCAACCAGAGCATTAGTGTAATCTCCCAAGATACATATTTCAGTGAGAAATGCATCCAATAGCCCTAACAAGTGGTCTAGGTGGGTATGAATTGAATTCCAAAAGGGAATCACTCTCTCACAGAACCACAGCATATAAATTAGAGTACATGACTCTTTGTCACATCTAGAGCACAGGTCAACAGGGAGGTTACCCTTTCTATGCAGCTGAACCGGAACATAATAGAGATTATGTAGAATGTTAAACTGCACAAAATGGTATCTATCCCATTTTATAAATTAATAAAGGTGCTTCCAGATGGTAGCCCAGCTGCAGGTAACTTGGGGAGATAGGAGAGACTGATCCCAGAAATAAAATCTTGGGCCTTCCATGGTTGTCAGAAAATCTCATAATGCCAGGCAATAGTATGAAATGTGATGTGATGTGGGAGCCTGATGGACAAGAGGAAGAACCACTGTGCCAAATGGGCAGAGCCATGGACTACTGCTGAAGTGCAGAAGGAGCATGTGTGACAGTTGAAGATGCTGAAAGCATGAAGAAATAGACCAGTAATATTTAGCTCTGGCATCCTGAAAGGAAAGCAGTTTTTGATTAAGTGTAAGGTCCCTGACTGTTTGTGAGCCAGAATCAGGCCAAAACTTCTCAGAGAGGGTCTGATTAGCTATACGAAAAATTGGAGTTCCTGAACAGAGGTTGTGATGTATCTTTATGTGGGCAAATTTAAAAAAAAGAACAAAGTTGAAGGTGAATCTGAAGGGAAGCGTCTAGAAGGGAATCCCATAAAACTGAAAGGAGTTTTTTTCTGAGAAAGGGATGAAAGTTATTTAAGATGGCACAGTTATGACTATTTGCTGCAGTTTCACTATGCTTGCTCGCAACTTAATGTGCGGAAGTGCAGGGGCAGGAGACTCCTTTGTTTCCACAGCTAGATACATATGTGCATCTGTGAAGGGATGGAAATGCAGAGACTGAAGTACCCTGCACTCCCACAGTGAAATAAAGATACTATTATACTATCTCAAAAAGTAAGAAAATATGGTCAATTGCAAAAAACTTTGTTAATGCATCATTTAGGGTTGAAGCAACAAAAGTAGGGAAATTACACATTAGGGCTGAGCCCCTAACACCCCACCTCCAATCCCTTCCATCCACCACCAAACCCCACCAAACCACCCCAACCCCACTCTCCACAGACCAACAGATGTCAGGGAGTGCCTTGGGGTCATCAAGCCTAACTCTCACCCCATTTCTCCTATTCTGTACCATGTCAACTTTCTTACACATGGAATGGGGTGAGAGTTAGGCTCGATGACCCCAACGCATACCCTGACATCTGTTGGTCTGAGAGCGTGGGGTGGGGTCATCTGGTGGAGATGGGGGGTTGGGAGTGTTAGGGGCTCAACCCCAATGTGTCATTTCCCTACTTTGTCACTTCAACCCTGACTGATGCATTGGCAAAGTTTTTTGCAATATATATATATATATATATATATTTTATATATTGAAATTGTTCCAATTAAAAAAACACCATAGGGATGCAGAATCTTGTTTTCATGGTGGGAAGGGGCAGGGAAACAGCAGCAGCAGCCAATTGGTAGCATAGTCTAGCTGGAACTGTTACATACAGGCTAAAATATACACAGGAAAAACAAACTCTAAAGGTAAGTACATCCAAACAGTAATAAAAGCAAGCTAGCAAAGTGGGGTCACAGTAAATAAAGAGCATGGGCTTTGGTATGCAATATGATCAATGGTCAGGGAGAGGGGGTTTCAGGATGAAAACAAATGCAAGGGGGCTAGAATGACTAGATCAGAACACTTGCAAGGTAGAAGCATTTCTCAGCTGGAGAGGGAGTTTCTTTGAGGATACTTGTGCTGCAAATGCAAAGACCTTTCTACCAAACTCCTACTTCACCCTGGGCAATAAGAAGGTAAGTGCTGCTGTTGAATGGTGTGAGTAGGCACTGCTTGACTGTGCGAGGTGGGAAAGGAGATATCAGTGGCTTTTTCTGGTGCACAACTGTACAATAAATTATCCCCTCCTCCTATGAATATCTCGTAGCTGTTTCCCCTCCTCTGTACCTATATTTGTTGGGGTTGTCTAGGCCTCTCCTAAGATCTCGCGATCATGCCTGGTCACCTCTTTTTCTTCCATCGTCTCTCATTTCTCCATAGGTAACTCATCCTTCTCTGGGATTTCAATGTAAATTGGCTTTTCCCATCCTTCAAATCTAGCTTTCACAGGACTGAGTCTCTTAATTTGTCCCAGGTTATTTCAGAACCTACTTGGTTCAGTCCCCACTCTACCAACCATATTCTTTTCAACTGGGTTTTATCCTCCCACCTCGACCGCATTGTTGCAGCAGGTATTTTGCTAGACTCATTTAGTGACCACTGCATGACAGTCTGCATCAGAAAAATCCAGCATTCTCTTGCTTCACCAAAATAAATCTGGTCCAGGTTTCTCTAGTTGCTAAACATCACATTTCTGTCTGGTCCCCCCAATCCCCTTGCAGGGTTCCTCGCATCCTCCTGAAGGGGTCTCCAGGGATATGACTCCTCCCTCACTTCACCCCTCCCTCCACTTTCCCCCTTTCTTTTACATAAGCACTTGTTTACTTATTTACCTGACACTTATTATTGTCCACTCTTTCTTCATGTTATGCGCAACACTGTTGTAACACTGTGTGTAAAACCTGCCTTACAATTGTATGTTAATGTTGATCTTGTAACTTGATGGTTCAATGTCTCATTCCAGTTGTACCCCTTCCCCCTGGTCGCACATGGAGATGAGCGACTTGTTGCCCAGTGTGCCTTCCTGGTGAAACATTTCAATAAATAAATAAATATTATGCTGTACTGACTAACCTTACTGCAGCAAACTGGTCAGCCATCCTCTCTGCCTCTTATATTGACTTTGTTATCACATTATTCCACTACAAATTCTCCTCTGAGTGGGACAAATATGCCCCCGCCCAGGAACTCTAGACTCAAAACATCCCACCATCCTTGGATTACTACCAAAATCATTGATCTGTGCAAGACCTGAGACCTCACATGGGCCTGCTACAAATTATGCCACTCCTCTCCTGACCTCATCTCTAACACAGCTCTGAGGAACAACTGTACAAAGGCTGTCTGGGCCATAAAATCTCACTACTTCAATGTCCACCACCAGAAAAACCTTATAGTCTTGAGGCAAATTTTCAAAATATTCACCCTGTTGCACCCACCTGTTAGCGAAGGTTTGATGGTTGCATAAGACAGTTCTACTCATCAGCTTTCAGAAAAAGTATGTTGTAGTGTTCATCACATGGTCAATAATATTCAATTTTGAAGAGAACATCTGGACATACATCAGAAGAAAGATGAAACTGAGTAACTGAATTTAGAAGAAATTGTAAAACTGTTAATTTTAACATCATATTTGTATAGTTTGAATATTAGTTCTCAATTTTTGAAAATGTTAAAATAAATTTTAATAATGTGAACCTAAATGCCTAGAAATGAACCCTAAATATAAGTAAAACATAACATCTAAAACCAACTAGTCATATCTTATGTCCAGTAATCATGTCTAATAGCATCTTAACTAATTATTTTCTTTATTGCTCGCACTTTTCTTCCATTTGCTCAGAAATTATACCACTGACTTCTGGTTCCTCCATGGCTCTTAAAAGAGCATAGTCAGATAGGTCCGTACCCTCCTCTGCAATAAAACTGCTTTTTTCCCCCCTGGCAGAGGACCATTGGATTAAGAAAAATGTCAGGAGGTGGCTCTAGAATTAACAGAGGAGCAAAATCAATCAAACAACTGACTGCTGGTAATGCTGATGGCAATGGATTGGAGTAGGCCTCTCAGCCATGTGAGAGAAGTCCTTCCCCAGCCACTACCCGAGACTCAGACATGGACAGAGATGGGGAAATAGAGCAACTTGAGAGGAGTCGATTTGAAATCCTTTTGAAAGAAATTAAGGGTTCCCAATTAGAAAAACGAAGGCAGTTAAAAAATCTTTCTGATAAACTTACTACTTTGGAGCAGCATTTTTAGTGGGCGGAGGAGAGAATCACTGTGGCAGAAGACCAAACCCTGCAGCTCATGGAAACCCTCAAAGTGATGTTCCAGCAGACCTTGGCCCTGTATGCTAAGACTTTTGATTTAGAAAGCCACTCCTGGAGAGATAACCTCAGAGTGTACAGGTTGGCTGATGGTTCAGAGACCTACCCAATGACTGTCTTCATGGAAAATCTTTTTAAGGACAACTTAGACCTGCTGCCAGGGTATGCTTTATCCACTGAACAGGCACATCGCTCCCTGATAAAACAGCCTACAGATCCAGCAGCATGCCCACACTCAATAATTGTTAAATGTGCAAGCTATAAAGTCAAAGAAAACTTGCTGAGGAGAGCTTGGGCCAAGTTTGTCCTACCTTAATTCAAAGCACACAATTGATTATAACTACCCTCCAGAATTGCAGGATACTCGACAGAAATATGCCCCACTGCTCCAGATCTTGAAAGAGCAAAACATACATTTTCAGACTCCCTTCCCAGCTCATTTGCGTGTCTTTTGGAGTGATGGTCTGGCCACCTACAATTCAGCCCAGGAAGCTAAACAAACATTTATACAGCAGTGTGCAGGTCCTGAGTTTGCTGGCAGAACATTCAACCAATAAGCGCCTGTTCCAAGCAGACAATTAGTACTGAACCAGAAGCAGAGCGGACCCCAGACGATGTCAGCACAAGAAACAATAAGAAAGGTAGTGGCAGTGCTGGCACAGGCAAGCAGAGAACCACTGATTTCCCAGCAAAATCTGGAGACCTGATGGGACCATGAGGATCTCTTATGCTCGATCCAAATATTCTACAGTACCTGCTGAGCACTCGAATCACTAGTTCGAGTAGGACACTGATGGTAATCTGTTCATACTTTAAAATGACTGTTTATCTGTGGTTCTACAAGCAGCTTCTTCGATCCCTGTGAACTATGCCTATCATGGCTAACTGTTTAAATACTTTTCTTTTAAGTTGTGACTAGTGAATGATATCTGTACTGGGTCCGTCTCCTTAATTTAGATTTTGGCTGTCTGAGGCCCAGTTTCAAGTATGAATATATAGATTACATAGACAACACTGAGCATAAAGACATTTGTCCATGAGCTCGCAAGTAACACCTAGTTATATCCTTTTATATTCTTCCTTCCCAAGAATCTATCTAGCTGTGTTTTAAATTCCTGCATTGTACTGCTTTCCACAACCTCTCCTGGTAGCATATTCCAAATTTCTGTTACCCTATTACTTAACCAGTAATTCCTTCTATTTGTTTTATATCTATCCTTAACCAGTTGGTAACAATGTGCTCTAGTGTCATATATTTGAGCCCTTTTAACCAAGCCCAGTAAGTCCCATAGGTTAGTATTGTTCCATGCCCTATATCAAAACACATATCGCCTTCCTCATTCTATGATATTCCAGGAATACAGCTCCAAATCCTGCAGTCTCTGCTCATAACTCAATCCATCCAATCCCTTGATTCTCTTTGTAAGTCTCCTCTGTATCCCCTCCATCCATGCAACATCCTTCCTCTTATACGGGGCCCAAAACTGGACACAGTACTCCACGTGGGGACTTACCAATGCATTATACAGAGGCATCACAACCTGCCTATCTCTACTTTTTATGTGACTCCATATACAGTGTGTTATACTACCCGCCTTTTTAATAGCTGTATTACAGTGTGAGCTGAAGCCAAGATCTTTATTAACCATAACCCCCAAGTCTTTCTCTTCATCCACTACTTTTAGTACAGATCCTCCTAAATTATACTGGAATTTGTTATTTTTCTTTCCAAAGTGCATAACATTACACTTTCGATGTTGAAAATAGATTGTTTCTGGGAGGCCCATGTGTCTAGCCTATCCAGAGCTGTTTGTAGGACTAGATGTTCTTCCCAGTTATTTACTGGACTCCCAACCCTAGTGTCATCTGCAAATTTAGATAGCCACACATCTGTATGCACCTGCATGGATGAAATATACATATTAAACAAACATGGTCCCAAGACCGAGCCCTGGGGGACACCACTAGTCACTCCGACATAATCAGAGTATTCACCGTTTACGCAGACTTTCTGGACTCTGTCCACAAGCCAAGCCTTCACCCACGTTTGTATCCATATTGGTATCTCCAGCTCATAAAGTGCTTTAACAAGCTCCCCATGGGGCACTTTATCAAAGGCTTTTGCAAAGTCCAGAAAGATCACATCCACTGCATTACCCATATCCATAGCCTTGCTAACCTTATCGTAGAATTCTAATAAGTTAGTTTGGCATGATCTTCCCTTGGTGAATCCGTGCTGAGTCATGTCTATCCCGCCTGTCCTCTCAATATGTTCCATAATACAATCCTTGATTATACCCTCCAGAATATACAAGATTGTTTAATTACCTGGAGACTCTTGTTCATTTTGCATCAGAAGTTCTATAAGATCTTGTGCCAAAATGGTTATTTGTTTTTTTTACTTTACTTTTGGATCTATAAATCTGTTACCTGGACTTATAAGTTTTATGAAGCTGAGCTGAACATAAGGCACCTTTATTACTGCTGTTTTGTTTGTTAAGCAGAGAGCTATAACAAGAGTTCAGTAGTATGCATACAGGCCTCCACCTTTCTTCTAGAAATAGGGGGAACTTCATTCGTCAGTTGTTCTGTATGCTTTTGTAGGGGGGGAGATGGGGGAGTCGACTGTTACTGGTGCACAAAGTGACAAATATGGTGTGCTCTTTTGAGAAAGCTGTGCCAGAATTAACACACTGAGACAAAATAGTCATACTACAGCTCAAGGAGAGGGCCCTTCTCAGAAGGAATAGATACCCTATAAGTGAACGCAGTGGGATGAAGATAAGGAGGCATATCAAACTTCCCTAAAGGAGGCAGGGAAGGTAGTAAGGCAGGCAAAAGCCCAAATTGAGGAAGCACTAGCACGGACAGTAAAATAAGGTGACAAGACCTTCTATAGATACATTAGTGAAAGGAGGAAAAACAGAGAGGGTATTGCTAAGATCAGAGGGGATAAGGGGGCATGTGAGGAGGAGGACCATGTAAAAGCACCTATCCTAAATAGATACTTCTGCTCAGTATTTAATGAGGAGAAGTTATGGCAGGTCCCACAGCTCAGCACAATGGACACAGGGGGAGGGAGGGAGGTGTGCACTAGTCCCCTCACAAAAGAAAGGGTCCTACAAGAGCTCGATAAGCTCAGGGTGGACAAGGCAATGGGACCTGATGGCATACATCCCAGGGTACTAAGGGAGCTAAGGGTGGAATTAGCAGAGCCATTATCAAAACTGTTTAGTGAGTCTCTGGGCACAGAAGAGGTCCCAGAAGACTGGAGAAGGGCTCATGTGATCCCACTACACAGGAGTGTTAACAGGGAGGAGGCAGGGAACTACAGACCAGTCAGTCTTACCTCAGTAGTGGGCAAGATTATGGAGGCACTCCTTAAGGAAAGGATAGTGCAACACCTGGAATCCATAGGAGCACAGGATCCAAGACAGCATGGGTTTACAATATGAAGGTCCTGTCAGACTAATCTCATAGATTTCTTTGACTGGGTAACCAGAGTGGTAGACCAAGGGGGAGTAGTTGATGCCATCTACCTTGACTTCAGCAAAGCTTTCGATACTGTTCCACATGAAAGATTGATTAATAAGCTGGGTAGGCTCAGGGTGGGTCAGACGTTGGTCAACTGGGTGGCAAACTGGTTGACAAGCAGAAAGCAGAGAGTGGTGGTAAATGGTATACAGTCAGAAGAGATGAAAATCACAAGTGGGGTCCCTCAGGGATCAGTCCTGGGGCCAGTCCTTTTCAAATCAATGACATTGCAGATGGACTGGAGGGTAAGGTTTGTCTGTTTGCAGATGACACCAAGATCTGCAACAGAGTAGATGATCCAGATGGGGTGGGCAGAATGAGAAGAGATCTGGATAAACTGGAAAAATGGTCGGAAGAGTGGCAACTTGGGTTTAATGCAAAGAAGTGCAAGATCATGCAGATAGGGAAGAGAAACCCTGAAGCCACCTATAGGTCAGGAGGGGAGTCGCTGGCAGTCACAAGGGAAGAAAAAGACTTGGGCATCATCATCACAGATGACCTGAAATCATCCAAGCAAACCACTTAAGCAGTAGATAATGATAGGGGGATGTTGGGGTGTATTAGTCGGGGTATCACAAGTCATAAGAGGGAGGTAATAAGCCCTCTTTACAAGACACTGGTTAGGCCCCATCTGGAGTACTACATGCAGCACCAGAGGCTACACCTTCACAAGGATATTAACCAAATTTGAGGCAGTCCAGAGAAGGACAACCAAAATGGTGCAGGGACTGCATCAGAAAACATATGAGGACAGATTAACAGAACTCAATATGTATACTTGGAGCAAAGGAGGGAGAGAGGAGATATGATTGAAACATTCTAACACCTTAAGGGCATTAACAATGTGAAAGAGTCTAACATGTTTCAATATAAGAAAAATAGCAGGACAAGAGGAGATAGCATGAGATTAGAGGGAGGCAGATTTAGGGGTAATGTGAGGAAATTCTTTTTCACAGAAAGGGTGGTGGATGCATGGAATGGCCTACCTCATGAAGTGGTGGATATGAATATAGTGCAGGGCTTCAAACAGACATGGGATAGACATAAGGGAGCAATACAGATCAGTATGAATAGATAGGCCATTGACAGAGCAAATGCCTATGGCACATTCATAATATAGAAAAATAAACAGGCAGACTGGATGGGCATTGTGGTCCTTATCTGCCATCAACTTCTATGTTTCTATGTTTCAATGGTTCTCTTATCCCCTCTCAAGACCCTTTTTTAGGGACTTGAGACAGGAATAGAAACCTGTATTTCTGGGTTTCCTACCTTGGAAGTTATTTGGTTTGGAATTTTATTCAGCCCTGTTGGCTGATTTCACGTTATGGATTTGGGGTCCCTCATCTTTTTTTTTTAACTGCTTACCCACACAGACATCAAGCATACTATGTCTTTCTATTAGTGCACATAGCTGCTCAGT
This sequence comes from Neoceratodus forsteri, assembly GCA_016271365.2. Taxonomy (NCBI): domain Eukaryota; kingdom Metazoa; phylum Chordata; order Ceratodontiformes; family Ceratodontidae; genus Neoceratodus; species Neoceratodus forsteri. The sequence continues at coordinate 528,136,041 of CM057455.1, read as the reverse complement.
CTGTGCTAATGCAGACCTACTGTCATTTTCAGTTTGAATATGGATAAAGTAAGCACAAAAGTCTGTTCATATAATGTGCATGGGTTAACCAGCCTGATTAAATGTAGCAATAGTTTTAGTTTCTTGAGAAAAGGTAAGGCTGATTTTTTTTTATTACAAGAAATGCATCGCTCGGCCCAAGAGCATGAGAAGCTATATCTAAAACAGGGATTATAATCAATCAATCAATCAATCAAATCTTTATTTATTCAGGTGATCATCATTGAGCAAGGCTCATTTACAAGATGGACCTGATTAGGTCAAGGTTCGAGTTGATGCACAGCAATTACATCACATACTTATGAGACAGTTATACATATAGAAGAAAAGAAAATGTTATTTATAACACAATAATATACAGAGAATTCACATGTTAAAGCTTGGCTAAGAGAAAGTTAAACTAACATCTACGATATGTACAGTACATGTATATCTCAATGAGGATCATGACAGTCACTCATATAATGAGTACAAGGATGTTGAAGGGAATATTGGGTGCCATATACTGGCGGTGTCTGACTGGAAGGAATATGCCATATGTGATTGGAATATGGTTTTGTGGGATGACTATTCTATTCTAGCGATAGCAGCTGCATTTCTCTGTGAAGAAGGCTGTACAGTGCTGCTTGAAGGATGTAAATGGAATGATAATGGACAGTTTAAGGGATTTTTGTAGGTGTTCCATGCTATGGCTAGAGAATAGCTGATTGCTGCCCTCCCTATTTTGGTGTTGACTTTGGGCAATTTGAGCAGGATGATATTGTTGTTTAGGCATAGGAGCTAGGGAGGGTCAGGTTGAAGCAGTCCAGGATATAGCTTGGGAGTTTTTTGATAAAGCTCTGTAGATCCATTGAGCTGCATTTCTGCTCCTCCTGGCATGAAGGGAAACCCATCCAGTTGCGTCATAGAGAGAACAATGGTGAGTATTATATGGCAGGTCTGTAATGAACCTTATTGCTCTATGATATAAGGTATCCAACTTTTGAAGGTAGGTAGTGGGGCAGTGACTATAGAGGAAGTCTGCATAGTCAATGACTGATAGATAGATGGCCTGGACTAATCTCATCTTTGAATCTCTATTAAGGAAAGGTTTTAATCTGTTTAATCTTAAACCCATTAGAGCAACAGAATTATGCATTAAGCAAATTAGCAAGTGGAAAAGTAAGAGGAGGCCATTATGGTTTTTCAAGGAGGTAGCAGAGAAAGTGAAAGCCAAAAAGATCGCATTTAGGCAATACAAAAAGACGTAGGGAGAAGGGGATAGGGAGAAGTACCAGGATAAGCAAAGGGAGGCTGGGAGATCGGCAAGGGAAGCCAAAGCTCAGACAGAAGAGCGCATCACAAAATCAGTGGGTAGAGGGGACAAAACCTTTTAAGGTACATAAGTGAAAAAAGAAGGGCAAAGGGAGGGATAGTGAGATTGAAGGGGGAGGATGGGGGCTGCCGCATGGAGTATGACAACAGCAAAGCTGACATACTGAACAGATATTTCTGCTCAGTCTTTACTGAGTAAGAGGAGAGTAATGGGCCTGAAGAGAGTACAAGGGGTGGGAATGATGCAGAAATGGACACAAGTACATTTACACGGGAAAGAGCCCTAAAGGAACCAGAAGGAATAAGAGTTGATAAGGCAATGGAGCCAAATTGGGTGCACCCCAGGGTCCTAAAGGAACTAGAGGTGGTGGCTGAACCTCTGGCAATCATGTTTATTTATTTTATATATGTAGCATACTTTAGGAATTACAACCTTTGAGTCAGAGACTCATTTACAAAGGCTCTACGTCAGAGTACAGAAACAGACATACATTATACATAGGAGAGGTACCCAAAGACTGGAGGACAGCAGATGTAGTCCCCTTATACAAAAGAAGGAACAAAGAGGAAGCAGGGAACTACAGACCAATCAGTCTGACCTTGGTAGTGGGGAAGATCATGGAAGCACTACTGAAGGAGAGATTGGTGGAACACCTGGTTGCCAACGGACTACAGGACAAAAGGCAGCATGGTTTCACTGGGGGGAGGTCATGCCAGACCATCCTTATTGAATTTTTTGACTGGGTGACAAGGAAGGTGGATCAGGGGAGGGCAGTGGACATGGCCTATCTGGACTTCAGCAAGGCCTTTGACACTGTGCCAATAGAAGGCTATTAAACAAACTGGGGAATATGGGAGTGGGCAGGAGAGTAGTGTGGTGGACTGGTAATTGGCTGGGCGGCAGGACCCAGTGGGTGGTGGTAAATGGCTGTCACTCCACAGAGGGAAGAGTGACCAGTGGAGTACCACAAGGATCAGTGCTGGGACAGATGCTATTCTACGTCTTCATCAGTGGCATTGAGCAGAACCTAGAAGGCAGAATTTCTCTGTTCGCTGATGACACGAAGCTCTGTAACAGAGAGGACATGCCAGAGGGTGTAGACAGAATGAGGAGGGACCTGCAGAAGCTTGAAGAATGGTCAAGGATTTGGCAGTTGAAATTCAATTCAAAGAAGTGCAAGATAACACATATAGGGCACAAAAACCCTGGAACAACATATCAGTTGGGGGGTGAGAATATAGGATGCACCAAGCAGGAAATGTACCTTGGTGTTAACATCTTTGATGACCTCAATGTAGGGAAACAGTGTGACAAGGTAGCAGGTAAAGCAAATAGGATGCTGGGATGCATAGGCAGGGGCATCACCAGCAGGAAAAGGGAGGTCATAATTCCACTATATAAGACACTGGTAAAGTCCCACCTGGAGTACAGTGTACAGTTCCTGAGACCTTACCTATGTAAGGACATAGACAGGGTGGAGAAGGTTCAGAGGAGGGTAACAAAGATGGAACAGGGATTGCATCACAAGTCCTATAAGGACAGGCTGAAGGACTTGAATATGTACTCCCAGGAGGAGAGGAGGGTGAGACAGACTATGATAGAGACATACAAGTACCTTACAGGGAGGAACAGGGTGCAGGAATACACTATTTTTCAGTGAAAAAGATGTTCCAGGATTAGAGGGCATGGGATGAAGCTGGGGGGAGGGAGATTCAGAGGAAACATGAGTAAGAATTTCTTCACAGAAAGGGTGGTGGACAAGTGGAACACCCTACCAGAGGAAGTGATGGAGGCTGAAACAATCACAGAATTTAAGAATGCATGGGATAGATATAAGGGAATCCTGGAGGTCAGGGGTAATGGGCAGCAGACTTCTAGACAAATGTAAAGGGAACTTACAAGCTCAAATGGGCAGACTGGGTAGGCTATAGGCCCTTATCTGCCAACAGTGTCTAGGTATCTATGTATCTAAGCTTACTGCAATGGGTTTCAGGTGTTCAACTACCACCTCTTATAAAAAAGGCAGAGAAAGAGGAGTGGCTATTTTAGCACCAAAAAGAATTGTGTTTCAGGTGGATGACACATTAGTAGATAAAGAGGGCAGATATGCCCTAATAAAGGGAACCTATAAAGGTCTTAAGATTACACTGGCCTTGGTTTACTTTGCACAGGGGTCAACCTATTCAGACTACCATTTTTTTTAGTCTACTGCAGCATTGGAAGGAGTGGGTAACAATATGTGGGGGAGACTTTAATTTGTTTTTTAACCACCGACTAGACACCATCTCAGCTATTCCAAGGGGAACATAGGAAGTGGCTAGAGAGGTACAAAGATTACTGGGGAAGATGGGGATGGTAGATGTGTGGTGGCATCTGTATGGGGGGAGGAGAGATTACTCCTACTATTTCTCCCCCAGTGGATGTACTCCTGTTTAGATTACTTCTTTCTACATAAAGAAGAGATGTGCAGAGTTGAGGACTCATGGATGGGAGACATGATCTTATCAGACCATTCACCTATTTTTCTAAAAATGACACTGGGAGATGTTTGTAGGAACACCCTCTGGTGCCTTAAGATCTCTGTACTACAAGACCCAGAGATTAAGGACACAATCAAAGAGACCTACAAACTATTTTTTAGAGGAAAATAATACCACTAATGTTTCCTCGGGGATATTATGGGATACAGCAAAGGCTGTGCTTCGAAGAAAATTTCTTAAACAGGCTAGCAGAAAGAAATGGGAGAAAAAAGATAAAAGAACCTGACTACAAACACAAATTCAAACATTAGAAATCAATAAAAGGAAAAATATGACAGAACCCAAGCTAAAGAACTCAAGAACCTTAAAAGGATATTAAGAGACCTGTTGGACTACTACGTCGAACAGAAGTTACTTTTTTTGCACCAGAAATACTATGCTGGGGACCCACAATCTTTGAGGCGTCTAGCCAGTAGGCTTCAAATCCACAGAGTAAAAGCCACCATTACCACTTTAAACCACAAACACACCAGTAGGGTAGTATATCAAATACCAGAGATAGCAGAGACCTTTCATGTTTATTATGCAGATCTTTATGCCCCAGGACCTCCTGTGACTGGAGAAGACATGCAACATTTTCTGTAGCAGTTAAAGCTTCCCTAAACTATCCCATCAACAGGGGGAGCATCTTTTGCTTCCCATTACTTTACAGGATGTGCTGGCAAAAATTGGAAGATTAAAAACAGGTACATGCCCAGGTAACAACGGGCTGGCAGCAGAGTTTTATAATTTCTTTTTGGTATGATCCACCCCGTCTCATTACAGGTATATCAGGACTTATATTTAAGAAAAGGGAAGATCGCTCCTTCATGGGCACAAGCTGTAATATCTGTCATACCCAAACCGGGAAAGGACCCTATGATTCCCATCTTACCATCCCATCTCCCTGTTAAATAATGATTACAAATTATTGACTTTCATACTTGCGCAACGGTTGCAGGTAGCCCTTCCTGGCATGATCCATTTAGACCAGACCGGTTTTATCCTGGGTTGGCAGACCCAGGACAGTTTAAGATGGACAATTCATACTGTGGACCACATAAATGCAACAAAGACCCCCACCCTTTTAACGAGCCTGGATGCTGAAAAGGCTTTCGATAAAGTATCTTGGCCGATTTTGCACCATGTCCTTTCCTGGTTTGTGTTTCCCAACTCCTTTATTTCTAGTTTATTTAAGTTATATGACAGACTAATGGGCTATGTATGAGCCAATGGCCATGTATCTGTTGGATTTCAATTGGGGAGGGGGATACAACAAGGGTGCCCTCTCTCCCCACTATTATTTGCTTTATATATGTAGCCACTGACGGCAAGTATTAGACAAAATCCTTATGTAAAATGGATCTCGTTGGGAGGCTTGGAGCATAAGTTAGCTCTTTACACGGATGACATCCTGTTGTATCTGTCATCCCCAGACAGATCTTTTCCTTCAGTGTTTGAGCAAGTAGAATTGTTTTTCTAAGCTTTCTGGGCATACCCTGAATAGAAGTAAAACAGAGGTTCTTTATTTGCACTACTCACTCCTTTCATCACATTAAGATTTCCAATGAAATGGGGCCTTACCAAGATGAAGTATCTAGGTATTAACATAGGCCACACTGCAGCCCAATTATTTCATTTATATTATTTGCCCCTAATTGGTCACCTTAAAAAATATTTCAAATGATGGACCTTACTTCCTGTCTCCCTACTAACATGAATAAGAGCACTGAAACTGAATGCCCTTCCACATTTTTATACTTAGTTCAGTGTGTCCCATGTCAAATTCCAAAAACTGCACTTAAGAACTGGCAGTAACTTTTTTTTTCTTTTGCCTGGGATAAGGTGCATCCTAGGGTAAGGTGACCCCTACTATTTCTTCCCAAAATAACAAGGGGGCCTTGCTTTTCCAGAACTCTCTGGATACTGAGTGGCAGCCCAGATGAGGGTTGCCTTGCTTTGGGGCAACCAACATTATGACTCAGTATGGAAAAAGATAGACTTGGCCACTGGTTCAGACCCTTCCCTGCAAGCATTCATTTTTCAAAACCAGGGCAAACCCACTTATGGAACATTTTTTTCTGGGATGCAAGCTGTATTAGAGGGTTGCAGAAGGGGTGTCTCAAGAGGGCTCTTTAGAAACCTACTGTGGTTATTTAAATGGTGGGCATATGACTCTGGATTTGAACCAGCAAAACATGATGGTTGGTTCCTTAGTCAGGCCAGACTATGAGTCACCTCCCTTCTTCAGTTGCTGAATAACAGTTCAATGATTTATTTTGATGATGCCCAGAGAAAATTTAATTGGGCCCTGTCAGATAAACTAAGGTCTTACTAGTTGAGGGATTATATAAATAAACAGATATTATTCCCATTTAGACATGGGGTGGAGAGGGTGCCCAGGTGCCCTTTCTGAAAATCTGGTCTTCCTTCAATGGGGAGAGAGCTATTTCTATATTATTGTGACAAGCTGGCCTATGGTAGAATGAGAGGCAACACGCTGGGTTTAAAGTTCACAGAAAAAAAATTACTTTTATTGCTCCAAATGTAAGTTATTGCTCCAGAAAAGCATAATCAGTCAGTTCAACTTCTCCAGCCTGGTTAGGTAACATAAAGGTTAACACAAAACACTTCTTTCAGGCTGACTTGACTAAAGGAATCTTTGTACCACTTATGTGGGCCAGCAGTTTGTTCAATGTGATAGTTGTAACCCCCAGCACCACAGGACATTCCTCTCCTCTTTACCCTTGTATTCTCTCAAATCTACTGCAGTAGTAATTTCTCCACTGTCCTCTGTCTTATTTCACATTTCTACTATGAAGGGGTGGCCTCCCATCATGGTATCTCTTCTTTTCTACCCCTCTAATGTTCTCTGTTGTCCCTGTGGTGCCTGTGTTTTGAAAAGTAAGGTTACCATTGTAAACAGGCATGGTGATAAAATAAGAAGCAGCCCCAGTTAGATTCCAAAACAAACACGTATCACAGCACATAGCTATGCTGTAGTTTAATAATATAGTTATGCTGTAGTTTAATAATAAAATGAGGTACCTTACAAGAAATATAAGGTTAAATAGTTATTTTCCTTGCGTGTTTATGTAAGAAATGAAGCCCTTAACTGGTCCACTTGCTGTCTCACTTGCTGCAGGTACTGCATTCTAAGGAGCCAGTGGCAGCTCCTAACATATATTTATAGGGTACAGGTGTGGCAAGTCAGCACCAGAAGGGAAGGGTTAAACCCTTGAGTTTTAATTACGCTTTGTTTCTGTCTTGTGAAACTAATTAAGAGGTGGTTCATTCTGGGTATACAGTCTCAAACAAAACAAATTGTTTGTGGGCCAGCAGTTTTGAATGCACAGTCTCAAATAAAACACAAACAGTTTTCCCTTTTTGCCTTATTTGTAGGATGTTATCAGCAGTACATTCCACTCACTGTTTTATGCCCAGCTGGCTAGGCTGATCCTTTACCTCAGAACCCTCTGCTGTAGAAATGGTCTGTTTCTCAGCAGCAGATTTCAACTTCTCCCCAAAGGCTGTCTCCAACAATTAATTCCTTTTGGCTTTCTACTCTGGTTCCTGTCTTACATTCCACCCTCCATCTTGCAGGGTTCTCTGCCTAGGACTATCTCCTCCCTGAAGCAGTTTCCAGCTTCTAACTGACTCCTTGCTGGATTCTCTCTGCCTTTTAGCAATCCTTCAAATTAGGAACACCTGGGGAGGCCCCCCTTGCCTGTTCAGCTTGCATTCCCTGCGTTTCCTCAGCCTCAAACAAGATATAAACCTCTTGTTTCCCAGGGTAATGTTTACTCTGTCACCCCCCCTTTGTGCGAAGGCACAGTTGGTTGGCCCCTGACCATTCCCCTCCTGGTACAGGAAGTCCACGTTTCCAATCTGGGTCACGGCCCAGTGGTGCACTGTAAAGGAAAATGGCTGGAGGGCCAAGTACCACCTGGTGATGCAGGGTTTGTCATCCTTCATCACCTGTAGCCACCTCTGAGGGGCATGATCTGTGACCAGGATAAACTGCCGGCCATGCAGGTAGTAGCGGAGGGCATATACAGCCCACTGGACAGTGAGACATTCTTTCTGTATCACCGCATAGTTCTTCTCCCGGGGAGAGAGTTTTTTCTGACTGAGGTAGAGGATAGGATGTTGCTCCCCTTCAAACTCCTGGGAGACCACGGCTCCTAGCCTGACTTCAGAGGTGTCCGTCTGCAGGATAAAGGTCCTGTTGAAGTCAGGACTGCCTAACACTGGCTCTCTGCACACTGTTGCTTTGAGTTGTGTGATGGCCTGGTCAAACTCATCTGACCATTTGACCTTACTGGGGGCAGATTTCCAGGTGAGGTCTAAAAGGGGGCTGGCAAGGGTGGAGAAGTGCAGTATCAACCGGTGGTAATACCATGCCAATCCTAAGAAGGCCCTCACCTGGGTTTTTGTGGTGGGTACTCGGCACTCGGCTACGACTTGGACCTTACTGACCAAGGGTCTCACCTGTCCATTGCCTATACAGTACCCCAAGTACTTCATTTCAGCTTTGGCCAAAGTACACTTCACTGGATTGGACATCTGAACTGCTTCTCGTAAGGACTGTAGTAATGCTGCCACCTTGGATACATGGGACTCCCAATCAGTGCTGTGGATCACCACGTCATCTAGGTAAGCAGCTGCATAGTGAGCATGGGGTTGCAGCAAGTGATTCATGAGCCTTTGAAAGGTTTCAGGTGCCCCACGTAAGCCAAAAGGCATGGTACAGAACTGGTATAGCCCAAAGAGGGTAGCAAATGCTGTCTTTTCCCGAGACTCTGGGGTCAAAGGGATTTGTCAGTACCCTTTCGTTAGGTCCAAAGTCATGATGTACTTGGCTTCCCCATGTCTATCCAACAGTTGGTCTACCCGGGGCATGGGGTAGGTATCGAACTTTGAGATGGCATTGACTCTGCGAAAATCAATACAGAAGCGGGTAGCCCCACATTCTTTTGGTACTAACACTATGGGGCTACCCCAATCACTGCTGGATTCCTCAATCACCATCAACTCTAGCATGTCCTGTAACTCCTTTTTAACAGTGTTCTTACAGCTTCTGGCAAGCAATACGGTCACTGCTGCACCATCTCCCCTGGCTCTGTTTCTATATGATGAGCTATCATATGGGTTGTCCCTGGGAGGAAGGAGAAAACATCCAAAAACTGGCTTGCCAATTCTCCTAGTTGCTGTTTCTGTTTGTGAGACAGCCGTTCTCCCATTGGGGCTTGTATCTCCAGATTCTCATCTGGCACTTGGGGTCCCAGATCCACTAAGTCTGGTTCAGGGGAAATCAATAGGCTATCCCTCTGGTTCCAGAATTTCAGCAAATTGACATGGTAGATATGGGTCACTTTTTGCCTCTCTGGCTGGCAAACTTCCTAGTCAACTGGGTCCACCCTCCGGGTAGCTTCGTAAGACCCCTTCCATTTGGCTAGAATCTTATTCTGGCTGCTCAGCAGCAAAACTAGTATCTGATCCCCTAGTTTATATTCCCTCAAGCAGGATCCCTGATTATAGTAGTACTCTTGCTTTGTTAAGCCTTCACCAGATTTTCTCTGGCAAATTTCCCCACCCGATTTAATCTTTCCTTCAATTGCAGGACATATTGCACCACATTTTCAGTCTTGGGGTTGGGTTTCTCCCACATCTCCTTTATTACATCAAGAACACCTCATGGGTGGTGCCCATAGAGAAGTTCAAAAGGAGCAAACCCTGTAGAAGCTTGAGGGACCACCCGCATTGTGAACATCAGTAAGGGAAGTAACTTGTCCCAGTCCCTAACCTCAGTGGTTATGAACTTTCGAAGTATTGTTTTAAGCATTTTGTTGAATCGCTCCACCAGGCCATTCCACTGAGGATGGTAGAGCAAGGTCCTTATGAAGCCGATTCCCAATAAAGTAGAAACCTCCTGAGGCAGGCGGGACATGAAGTTAGTTCCCTGGTCAGTCAACATTTCCTTTGGTATTCCCATATGACTAAAGACCTTTAATAGTTCCCCAGCTACAATTTTGGCTGAAATGCTTCGTAACAGTATGGCCTTGGGGTACCAGGTAGCATATTCTACAATCACCAAAATGTATTGGTACCCCCCTGCACTCTTTTCAAGGAGTTCCATTATATCAACCCCAATCCAGTCAAAAGGTGCCTCCATAACAGGTAAGGACACTAAAAGGACCCTTGGATTGTTGGAGCTACTAACTGGCACTCGGGACAAGATGCACAATAATCTTTAACATGTTGATAGATGCCCAGCCAAAAGAATCAGGACAACAGTCGGGCTAATGTATTCTCTACCCCACAGTGCCCTGTCACAGGAATAGAGTGGGTGAGGCATATTAATTCCCCCTGAAAGACTCGAGGGATTAGCAACTGATGCCGGGTATCCCCCCACCTGGGCCTCCTTACTAACTTGATATAGGATACCCCTTTTAACTCAAAATGAGGATAGCGTGCTGATCGATTCTTATCTACTACTTTCCCTTCCCTGACAGTCATCTGGGTGTATACTCGACTGCGTAAACCATCGGCCCATTGTTCTTTGGCAATGTCCAGGCAGTGCTTCAAACACATCTTGTTCTGATAGGGACGGCCTTCCAGGACTTTGGTTAGGTGGGTCAACGTTAGAGTTGGGCTGTGGAACTGGACTTACTTTTGCCTTTGCTTGACCTCCCTTCTGTTCACCTGCCCCTTCAGGATCCCTTTTCTTTGCTGCTCTATGTTCTCACTTAGATTTGCCAGTTCTTGTCTGGGCATTAAAAATCCCTGGGTCTGGGAAAGGAAAAACTTCCCCCAGCTGCAGGTGGCTGGTCCCTCTCCCTTCACGACCCTGAGACCAGGTAATTTCCAAAGACAAGTCTGCTTTCTACAAGTCATGAAACAATTTCCAATCTCTCCTCAGTAACACCGGATTGGGTAACCCCGGGGCAACCCCCACCTTTATAGTCTCTGTTTGGCTCCCCAGAGTAAGTGTAACCATAGCACCAGGGTAAGCATTTACATCCCCATGCACACATTGGATAGGGACAGGGTTCTGGTCCTGCCAGCGTCGGGGTATCACAAGGGTTGCCCTGACTAGGGTCTGGTGGCTTCTGGAGTCCACCAGAACCTCCATCTCTGTCCCTTCTACCTCGACAAGGATCACAAAATCTCGGGATTCAGAGCCCCAACCCCCACTGTACAGTGAATACACATCTATAAACGTGCAGTCTATGAAGGTACAGTCCATGTGGGGGTGTTCTTCACAAAGTGACCTTTCTGTTCATATGAGAAACATGCCCCTGTGTCTCAGCTACAAGCGGCTACAAGGTGAGCCTCCGGGTTTAGGAAGTGGGCCCTCAGGAAATGTTTCCCCAGGGCTGCTGGGTTGTCAACTTTCCCAGAGTCTGACCCTTATTTGGCCCATGACCATCCTCCATACATACCCAAGGTCCCTTCACAGTTCCAGCCAATATTCCTTCAGTCTGGCTGCTGGGATGATTCCCTATCTTCCCAGGTGGCCGTGTAAGCTGGGTCATGGGGCAGGAGGAGAGTTTAGCATCCAACACTTGCTCTGAGATCTGCATGGCCTCTGCTAGCATGGTGATCTTCTGTTTGTGGACCCAGCTGTGAATTCCTGGGGGCAGAATGTTCAGAAATTGTTCCAAGATGATTAACTTGGCCACCCTGGGGCCACTGTGTCCTTCAGGTTTTATCCAACACCAACACAGGTCCCCCAATTGTTGTCCCACTGCTCTAGGTCATGCAACTGCTACAAATATGAAGCTTCGGAACCTCCATCGGTAACTTTATGCATAGATGCCTAGGCAGTCGAGGATTGCTGCTTTCACCTCTGTGAACTCACTCGCTGTGGTACTGTCCATAGCTTGATAGGCTGCTTGAGCTTCCCTGGTCAGACAGGGGGGCAAGTCGGATAGCCCACTGAGGTCTGGGCCATCCAGCAGCTTCCGCCACTCGCTATAATGTTACCAGGAAGGCCTCAGAATCATCCTCAGATGACATTTTGGTCAGCATGGTGTCCGTCCTAGGAACCCCTGGCCCCATGATAGCTGGACCAGCCTCACCAGTAGGATCTTGTTGCGGCTGTTGCACAAGTGACAACAGGAGTGGCTGTTGTTGTTGCCCCAGCTGTATAAGAAACTGCTGTTGTGCCTCCTGTTGTGCTTGTTGTGCTTGTTGGGCCTGTTGTTGTGCCTCCTGCTGCTGTTGAGCCAGCTGGGTGAGAACCTGTTGTTCCTGATCCTGTTGTGCCCATTGTTGCACCTCCTGTTAGTCTTGCTGTGCCTGTCGGGGCCCGTTGTTGCACCTCCTGCTGCTGCTGAGCCAGCTGCCTGAAAACCTGTTGTTGTTGTTCAACGAGGAACTTCAGCACTTTCTCCATATCCATTTTTCCAGAATGTAACTAGTCCTGCTCACTCCAGCAGGGGTTGGAATCCCACTTCTAACACCACATGTGACAAACTAGCATATGGTAGATGGAGACACAACACGCTGAGTTAAGTTCACAGAAAACAATTTACTTTTATTGCTCCAAATGTAAGTTATTGCTCCAGAAAAGCATAATCAGTCAGTTCAACTTCTCCAGCCTGGTCAGTTAACATAAAAGTTAACACAAAACAGTTCTTTCAGGCTAACTTGACAAAAGGAATCTTTGAACCACCTATGTAAGCCAGCAGTTTGTTCAATATACAGTCTCAAACAAAACAAATTGTTTGTGGGCCAGCAGTTTTGAATACACAGTCTCAAATAAAACACAAACAGTTTTCCCTTTTTGCCTTATTTGTAGGATGTTATCAGCAGTACATTCCACTAACTGTTTTTGGCCAAGCTGGCTAGGCTGATCCTTTACCTCAGGACTCTCTGATCTAGAAATAGTCTGTTTCTCAGCAGCAGGTTTCAACTTCTCCCCAAATGCTCTCTCCAACAATTAACAATTCCTCTTGGCTTTCTGCTCTGGTTCCTGTCTTACATTCCACCCTCCATCTTGCAGGGTTCTCTGCCTAGGACTATCTCCTCCCTGCAGCAGTTTCCAGCTTCTAACTGACTCCTTGCTGGATTCTCTCTGCCTTTTAGCAATCCCTCTAATTAGCAACACCTGGTAAGACCCCCCTTGTCTGTTCATGTTGCATTCCCTGCAGTTCCTCAGCCTCAAACAAGATGTTAACATATTGGTTCCCAGGGTAGTGTTTACCCTGTCATAATTATATTTTAATTATATTAATGACCAAGCTTTCTTATCTTCTTATATTAAACAGAAATGGGAGACAGAATTTGGAATTACTCTTTCAATGCCACAATGGTTAAAGATTTGGAGGGTCACCTGGAGTACCTCATCTTCCCACATCTGGAGAGAGTTCTGTTGGAAACTAAGGATTCCTTTGTTTCTTGCGCCAGTTCAAGTGGCACACCAACATTCAGGTTCTTCACCGTCTTTCTGGCAGGAGTGCGGGCATGATCAGGCTACTCATGCACATATTTTCTGCCATTGCTCTAAGTTAACTTATTTTTAGGACCAGGTCATAGTTTGTTTGAGAAAATATTTTAGCATGCAGATTCCATTAGTTCCAGAACACTTAATACTGGGTCTGATTCCAGAAGACATACAGGGAAAGAAAGAGAAATATTTATGGTCCATTCTAATTGTTGCAGCCTTGAAATCAATAACTAAAATATGGTTACAAAGGAGTCCCCCAGAGATTTCAGAGTGGTTTAACATTATTCAAAACATTCAGAGAATGGAGAGGCTAACCTTTAGTGTAGAACAGACATTAGACAAATAGACAAAGAACCTCAATGCGTAAGCACTGAGGCAATGGTTACCCCAAAGGGCACTGGTCAGGAAACCAAGATTCAAAGACTTTTAAAGTTATACATACCCCCATGATGCAAAGCACCATGGGCTGTATATGCAAATCACCACAGTATATTATGCTGGTTCAACTTTAAGCAGAAATACATGGTGCCAAAAGGTCTCTCACATAGTCTGCAAAGGGTGCTAACAGAAGACACATACACGTGTTTTGTCCTACATGGACTCATCAGTGTGCCTCATCTGTATGACACCCCAGTGGAATGAACCAGCTACCCTAAGATGGTCTATCTGGGTTATGTTGTGGTGAACCCAATAAAAACAAAAAACAAGCTAAAAGAAAAAGAACCTCAGGAATGGTTACCCCAAAGGGCACTGGCAGGAAGCCAAGTTTCAAAGAACTACAAAGTCACACATACCCTCATAATGCAAAGCACCATGGGCTGTATATGCAAATCACCACAGTATATTAAGCTGGTTCAACTTTAAGCAGAAATTCATGGTACCAAAAGGTGTCTCACACAGTCTGCAAAGGGTGCCAACAGAAGACACATACATGTGTTTCATCCTACCAAGACTCATCATTGTGCCTCATTTGTTTGACTCCCTAGTGGAATGAACCAGCTACCCTAAGATGGTCTATCTGGGTTATGTTGTGGTGAACCCAATAAATCAAAAAAACAAGCTAAAAAACAAAAAACCTCAGCATGCAAGCATTGAGGCAATGGTTACCCCCAAAGGGCACTGGCCAGGAAGCCAAGTTTCAAAGAATTACAAAGTCACACATACCCCCATAATACAAAGCACCATGGGCTGTATGTACAAATCACCACAGTATATTATGCTGGAAGTAAGGGTGAGGGGGTGAGGTAAAAAGGGAGGAGGGGGTGTAGTGTGATGATATGAGGGAAGGGGAAGGAAGGATGGGGCAAGTCTGGAATAACGCCCCTTCAGGATGCTGAGAACCCTGCCAGAGGGCTGAACCAGTCAAAGGTGGTGGTAAGAGAATGGGAATAGATTGGGAGTGGGTGGGGGAGGAGAGAGGTACAGGATTGGAATAAGCAGGATAGAGTAGAGATAGGCATTAGAGAGGATTAAAACAGGAACAGCTAGAGGAGAGGTAGTTGTGTAAGGCAGAGACAAGGGAGTCTGAGGAAGAGGAGTGTTGAATTTGAGGGGGGGGAGGGAGTTCCATAGCTTAAGGAAGCAATAAGCAAATTCAGACTGTCCGATGAGAGTGGAGCGGTGAGGGACCAGCAAGGTGTGAGTGTCAGTGGATCTGAGGGAGTGGGAGGGAGGGGGTAGGGTTGAGAGGGATGAGGTGAGGTAAGATAGGAGACTAGAAGATATGTTTAGCTTCCAGCAAGATACTGTATTCCTTTTCTTTTTTTACTGAGGATGTCTGTGTTTGTTATTTAATAATCTAATGTGGATTGTTTTGTTTTTTTTCTTTAATTTTTTATTTTGGGACCCATTGCTGGTTTGTTACATATAGAATAATGCATGAGGAAGTGTGGTTTATGGGCATTTTGTGCACAACTGAGGTGTGTGATGCTCATACACCTCGAGGGCAAAGCCTGAGGGGTTTATATTGGCATCACACACCGAGGGTGTGCATAAAATCCCCATTAAAACTCACTTCTTCATATTTTATTTTTTATATTTACTGGTCATCCCCATTAATGTGTATAAAGCACGTCCCCTCGCTGTTTATGAA
Organism: Neoceratodus forsteri; assembly: GCA_016271365.2. Taxonomy (NCBI): domain Eukaryota; kingdom Metazoa; phylum Chordata; order Ceratodontiformes; family Ceratodontidae; genus Neoceratodus; species Neoceratodus forsteri. Next base: position 528,120,622 of record CM057455.1, on the reverse strand, counting down.
GTGAAGTCAGTAAACGTAGTTGCGTGGGAGGGTGTCAGCAAACCTGAAACTCATCCCTTGTTACAAGCTGGCCACAGAAGTAAAAAGTATGAGGTTTTTATTTGAAATAGGGATCGAGAATCATTAAAGTTCTTGGAGCATTGACTATCAAGGCAGGTAAGCTGCCATATATGTCAGTGGGGAGGGGAGCAGTTTGAAACTCATAACCTGCTCTTAGTTTTAAAAATTGCTTCCTGAGGTATTATAAAGCCATCGAGAAGCTTGTGCCTCATGCCAACTGTGTGAAAAACTAGTGCTACTGGATGTGCAACACGAGGATAGCTTCTCTGGTGGCTTTGTATGGTGCTGCTTTGGTTTTTGTGTGCCTGTGGTTTATGGAGCTTCATAAACCACATAGGTGGTTTACGGAGCTGTTGGGCACTCATTGGCAGTGGTTTATAACCACTAACCAGTAAATGTTGTTTGTTATTGTCTTGTTATATATTGGTAATGTACTCACTGTGTTGTTAATAATTTTTTGTGGATGATGTATAATACTGAGATTCCGGAGTGTATTGGAGAGTTATAATTACAATAAAAAAAGTATAAAACAAAAAGAAATTATGCCACAGTTTCATTGTAATAAATGATTTGTGCACACTAAGGTTGCTGGCCAAGAATGCATTCATATAACCAAATCTCATTCCTGAAGGCATACACTGTACACATGTAGAGAGAAACAACACATTTTCAAATAATACCTTTATTTCCGGGCTGAATAGAAAGAGTGAGAAAGGAGTTCCGGTGATGCGTCATGCGTCACCTGGAGGGATGGAGGTTTGTTCAAGCCTGACGGCCTGCATCCATCCTGGAGGGGAATCCAAGCACTCAATGATAAGTTTAAATGCTACATTGACAAGCATTTAAACTTGCAAAGGGGGGTGGCAGGCCAGCAAGGAGGGTACCTACTTGCTCACCCCCACAGCTAGCAGTGGAACCAGTGAACCAGAGGAGTGGCTATCTCTGCAAAGCAGTGCAAAAGATGGAGATTAGTGCCCAAGAGGTGGATAAGCAGAAAAGGGCAAAATGCAGCAGAAGGGCAGACAGCAAGGAGAACCAGGGATAAATGACAACCAAGGAAGGGGCTGGAGTAGAACAGTGAAACAGTCTAGGAGGTCAAATCATGGAAAGCCATGTGTGCAAATGCCAGGAGCCTTAGCAACAAGATGGAAGATCTGGAGGCTGTCATGGTGCAGTCAGACCTGGACATTGTGGCCATCACTGAAACCTGGTGTAGTGATAACCACGACTGGGAGATGGCCATACCTGGCTACAACATATTCAGAAGAGACAGAGCAGGCTGGAAGGGAGGAGGAGGGGCACTGTATGTGAAAAATGACATAAGGGTCACAGAGATCCAGGAGGAACAAAATGGGGGAGAGATACTGTGGGTTAAGCTGGAAAGGAAAATGGGGACAGCCATCCGCACAGGTGTGGTCTATAGACCACCAGCCCAGGAGGAAGAAACAGATAGGGAGCTGATGCTAGCCATCCAAAGGATGGCAGACAAGGGTGAGGTAGTACTGGTTGGAGACTTCTGTAACCCCTAGATGGCGCTATCCCAGGGGCTACTACCCCTGCCTGATTTGCCACTAACAGGTTGAGGGGCCTGGATCCAATGGCGGGTGCCTCCACCCAGAGGTCAGGGTTTGCAATAGTTAAACTAACTTGGTCACAGCCCTCTGGGACACTGCAACCCCCCTTTCTTCCCACTAGTGGCCCACACAATATATCAGAATTACCTTCATAGTATACACTTACCCCCAGGTCTGGTTCCCGCACTGGGACCTCCTAGAAATGAGATACAGTGCAACAATCACAGTACAGTACTTTAACATAGACAAATACCTCAGGCAGTATAACTTTGCTGAAACAAGCAGCTCTGATTTATTTAGGGGGATATAACAAGGACAGGGGGAAATCAGGTTAATTAGCTTATCACTCTAATAATCTACCTATGGCTCTGTGCACAGGCCTATCCCTATCAATTACTGTCCCTGGGTACCCAAGCCCTAGTGGCTAGTCCAAACCGTGGCAGCTGGTAGGGGCCCTTTCACACAGAGAAAAGGAGAATTAAACAGTCAGCAGTACAGTAATTCCATTTGGATTTAATGTGGCAATTCAACAGGGAGCGACCCTGAATTAGTACTCACGACCTCCAAATAAGATAGGGTCCTTCAATGTCAGCAGGGCTCACTTGAGATACACAAACCTCTTCACACATCCATATAAAAGAAAGCACTATACCAGGCAGGCTGCATCTGTATCCCGATCGCAATTACTGCACAATACCCGGGAGAACACACAGCAGATTCAGTTCCTGACAGACCGAAAGTGCAATTTTCAGCAATTCCTCCAGTCTTCTACAGGGTGAGCCTGGTTTCTACTCTTCAGAGATCCTTTGATTCTTTTCACAGGACGGATTCAGTCCTAACAAGCTGTTACACAAGCTGCAGACCGAACTCTGGCCTTACACACGTTTTTGACTAAAACTGCACACTGAAAAAGCACAGGGCTCCCTTCCTTCTTCACTGCCAAAGCTCAACTGAAACTCCAACCGACAAAACCGGCACTTCCTTGAGTTCCTCCCAGTTCTTGACTGGATTGGCTGTCACCACAATAGACTGCTGCTGTTGGTCCAAAAGGCACTGAAGTCTAAACTACATCTCCCAGAGTCACTACCCATACAATCCTCTTGTGGCTGGCTCAGATTATGAGTCCAAGTTCTGATTCGTCCCAAGGCACCATTTTAGAGCTAGCTACTCCCACACTGATTGGTCCAGTTCAGCAGTTCAAAACTAGAATGGGAACTAGCAGACACAGTTCTGACTGCAAAGAAAGCAGGTTAGACAAACTGTAATTTCATTATTACTCTAAATAATTTCTGGCAAACAGTTACATCTTTCAGATAGGTTCCTTGCACTCCTAGTGACTGCAAAATGAAGTGAATTGGCAGCAGCTCGAGTGGTACTCAGAGAAGCACACAGTCCCCCATACAAAACATTATGTCTGCAAGCAGACAGCTCTTAAAGAGACAGTACCAGAGGCTCTAAAAACACTCACTGATAAATGGCTTAAATGCCAAACACCATTCAGGCTTGGAGCATTCAAGCAAGCTCCTGGAAGTCTTTTGGGAACCCCCATTTGCAGTGGGGTTAAACTTCAATATTCCAGATGTGGACTGGAGCATCCCAGCAGCAGCATCAACTAGGAGAAGATTTATCCTGGACTCCCTTCAGGGTGCCTTCCTCAAGCAACTGGTCATGGAACCAACTTGGCAGAAGGCAATACTGGACCTTGTGCTCACAAACAGGGACAGTGTGATGGGGGTAACAGTGGGGGAGCACCTAGGAAACAGTGACCACCAGTCATTGTGGTTTGAAATCACAGAAAGAGCAGAACCAAACCACACAAAACACGTATCCTGGATTTTAGGGGACAGACTTTGGGAAAATGGGGAGATACTTGAAAGAGGCATTAAGGGGAATGGGACAGGAATCAGGGGTTGAGGAACAGTGGGGTATTTAAAATGGGGATTACAAGAACAACAGAATTATGCATTAAGCAGGTTAGCAAGAGGAAAAGGAAGAGGAGACCATTATGGTTTTCCAAAGAGGTAGCAAAACAAAGTGAAAGCCAAAAAGATTGCATTCAGACAATATAAAAAGACACAAGCAGAAGAGGATAGGGAGAAGTACCAGGAGAAGCAAAGGGAGGCAGAGAGGTCAGTAAGGGAAGCCAAAGCTCAGACAGAAGAACACATTGCAAAATCAGTGGGTAGAGGGACAAAACCTTTACAGGTACATAAGTGAAAAAGAAAGACAAAGGGGGATAGTGAGACTGAAGGGGAGGATGGGGGCATGGGAGGATGACAACAGTAAAGCTGACATATTGAACAGGTATTTCTGCTCAGTCTTTACTGAGGAAGAGGAGGGTAATGGGTCTGAAGGGAGTACAAGGGGTGATAATGGTGCAGAAATGGATACAAGTTCCTTTACGAAAGGGTCCTGAAGGAACTGGAAGTAATAAGAGTTGATAAAGCTAATGGGGCCAGATGGGGTGCAACCCCAGGTCCTTAAAGAACTAAGAGAGGTGGTGGCTGAACCTCTGGCTATCCTGTTTAGCCAATCACTGGAAACAGGGAGGTACCCAAAGACTGGAGGACAGCAGATGTAGTCCCTTATACAAAAGTGGGAACAAAGAGGAAGCAGGGAACTACAGACCAGTCAGCCTCACCTCGGTAGTGGGGAAGATCATGGAAGCACTACTGAAGGAGAGATTGGTGGAACATCTGGTTGTCAATGGACCACAGAACCCAAGACAGCATGGTTTCACCAGGGGAGGTCATGTCAGACCAACCTTGTTGAATTTTTGACTGGGTGACTAGGGAGGGTGGATCAGGGAGGGGCGTGGACATGGCCTATCTGGACTTCAGCAAGGCCTTGACACTGTGCCACATAGAAGACTATTACACAAACTGGGGAATATGGGTGGGCAGGACAGTAGTGTGGTGGGTAGGTAACCGGGTGGGTGGCAGGACCCAGAGGGTGGTGGTAAATGGCTGTCACTCCACAGAGGGAAGAGTGACCAGTGAGTACCACAGGGATCAGTGCTGGGACCGGTCCTATTAAACATCTTCATCAGTGACATTGCGCAGGACCTAGAAGGCAGAGAATTTCACTGTTCGCTGATGACACAAAGCTCTGTAACAGAGTAGACACACCAGAGGGTGTAGACAGAATGAGAAGCACCTGCAGAAACTTGAAGAATGGTTAGGGTTTGGCAGTTGAAATTCAATGCAAAGAAGTGCAAGATAATGCATATGGGGCACAAAACCCTGGCACAATATATCAGTTGGGGGTGAGGCTATAGCATGCACCAAGCAGGAAAGGGATCTTGGGGTTATCATCGCTGATGACCTCAAGGTAGGGAAACAGTGTGACAAGGCAGCAGGTAAAGCAAATAGGATGCTAGGATGTATAGGCAGGGGCATCACCAGCAGGAAAAGGGAGGTCATAATTCCGCTATACAAGACACTAGTGAGGCCCCACCTGGAGTACAGTGTACAGTTCTGGAGACCATACCTACGAAGGACACAGACAGGGTAGAGAAGGTTCAGAGGAGGGCAACAAAGATGGTGCATGGATTGCATCACAAGTCCTACGAAGACAGGTTGAAGGAACTGAACATGTATTCCTGGAGGAGAGGAGGAGAGAGGGATATGATAGAGACATACAAGTATCTTACAGGAAGGAACAGGGTGCAGGAAAACACTATTTTTAAGCGAAAAAGATGTTCCAGGACTAGAGGGCATGGATGAAGTTGGAGGAGGACGATTCAGAGGAAACATGAGAAAGAATTTCTTCACAGAACGGGTGGTGGACAAGTGGAACACCCCAGAGGAAGTGGTGGGGGCTGAAACAATCACGGGATTTAAGAATGCATGGGATAGACATAAAGGAAATCTGGAGGTCAGGGGTAAGGGGCAACAGACTTCTAGGAAAACAAACTGAACTTACAAGCTCAAATGGGCAGACTGGGTGGGCCATAGGCCCTCATCTGCCGACACTGTCTATGTATCTATGTTTCTATGTAGGATAGCAGCTCTCCCATCTAGCTCTGGCCCCCTGATTATCAAAAGCCTTTGAATTGCTTCATCGCTAATCGTCCAACTCAGTTGGCGATACCTAAACCTACCGGAAGATCTCGGGTAGTACCGCGAATAAAAATTGTTCAGGTACATGGATTCAGAGTGCAAAAAAATGCAGCCGAAACGCACTCCACCGGTTACTCCCGAAAAGGCCCCGAAGAAGCCTAGGGACTCAGACTCCAGCCAAAGCCCAGGTGCCTTCACTTCGGCCGGGGACAGCGAGCTGCTGACCCTTCAGAGATTCTTTGATGAATTCAGGCCTTTCCGGGAGGATCTCCACAACCTGGCTTCGGATCTCGCCACAATGACAGTGCAGCTTAAGGAAGTCTCCCAGAAGGCCTCCGACAACTCTGCATGAATTGTCTCATTGGAGAAGAGACAGGATAAGATTGATCCAGAACTGGTGGCATGCAGACAGCATTTGGCAAAACTGGAGCTCAAGGTAGAAGACCTTGAAGGACGTAGTCGCCGGAACAACGTCATGGTAATTGGGCTCCCTGAAGGGGAGGAAGGACACGATACAATTCTATTTATCCAGAAACTGTTACATAAGCTAGAGGGCCCCTCACCTTTCGGTGACAAGTATATCATAGAGAGGGAACACCGGGCCCTTCGTGCCAAGCCAGCACCAGGTGCTCCACCACGCCTGTTAATATTCCGCTTTTTAAACTTTTTGGAAAAGCAACACCTCTTCCAAAAATGTAAAGAGCTGCAGGAGATTAAGTGGGAAGGCAAAAGTCTTAGAATAACTCAAGATTTGCCAGCTTCTGTACGTCTGAAAAGAGTGGCTTTTCATTCAATGGTGGTTATGCTAATTGCAGCTAGTATTAAATTCAGAATGGCCTACCCAGCCAGACTGCAGGTCTTAATTGCAGGAACCTGGACCTCTTTCGATGATCCCGCAACTGCATCCTTGCAGCTCCAGCTTGCCTTCCCCAATCTCTTCAAGCGCCCCTGAAGGGACACTGAGAAGACTTCTGCAAGCAACGTAGCCCGTTCAGCCTGTAGGTGTTCTTATTTTGGGAGAATATCCCTGTGGAGGACAAGAGTTACATTTTAGGTATCTTCATGGGGTCAGTCATAGCCCGCTAGTGCTCTTCGAAATGTCCCCACGGGTAATGTTAGTAGTGAGTCCCATTGCTGGGGCTGCACTTTACTATCCTGACAAACTTTCTTCCTAAAGAATAAGGTGCATGGTCCTCATTGCTTGTGGCAGTCTCTCTGAGAAGTTGTGGACTAATGACTGGTATGCGTCTTCTTGTTTTGGCTAGAAACCCTGAGTTTAAAAGCCAGAATTCTTCAGCGGAAACGGGAGGGAACCCCCTCGCGACAATATCTGCTTACTGCTTCACAACATCGCCATGAGAGGGCGCCCCAATACAGTGGATAGACACTACTTGGGTCCATGGTTTTAATGGTAGACCAGAGCACCGACCTGGGACTCTCTGTTGGTTTTAGTGTTTTGATTCTCCCTCTGCAGATGGACATTGGTTGCAGTGCCAGCCCATTGGGTTCGGGACTCCCCGGATAGTCTCCACAAGCAGTAAAGGGACTAGGAGCGCCAAATCTGGATCAAGGGGCATTTCCAATTTCAATGATGTTTAGGTTTTAATATTATGTTGAGGGGTCTTGACTGTTGTTCACTACTGCCCCTTCATCTGTCGGGTTCCTTTTCCCCTGGCTTCTTATAAACGAGAAGGAGCTTCATAAGTTACCGATTGGTGGGAACAATGTATCACTAAGATAATTAGGAGTTTGTGCAACTGTATAGATAGGTTGTTGTTATAATTAATACTAATAGCATTTTCGTATAGAAGTTTCAGAGAAGAAGTTGGTAGCTTTAGACTATTAAACAGACTTTAACGGATCGAAGCTCATGGTTTTAGATTACCTGTGATGGGAAAGACCTGTTGTAAAGGATGGCTATTCAATACAGATTCAGGTTTTTCTAGTTTTGAGTAATGGTATTAGCGCACTATTCTGTTTGATCCTAGATAGGCGTTTTGCAACTGTTATGTTCTAAGTGCATTAATGATAAGATGGGACTGGGGGTGGGGATGATTGTAGGGCATAAGGCATAGAGCGAGAAGTGGACAAAGGGTGGGAGGGTGGGTTCGGTGTATAGGTTACTGTTTGTTTCATGTATGGGATATAATAGGGGATTTGTTTGGCTTCGGGGATATCGGGGGAGGTTTTCTTCACACAGGTTCGGCTTTCGGGGGGGATCACTCGATAAAGTTTTCACATATCCATTGCTGTGTAAACCTACATGGCAGGAGTACTGAGAATCCTCACATGGAACGTCAGAGGGGCTAGTCGTAAACTTAAGCAGTATCAACTTCTCAAGCATTTCCACATGTTGGCAGTGGATATAATTATGGTCCAGGAGTCTCATTTACTAAATCCAGAGGCGAATAAGCTGCGTAGGCAACAAATAAGTCAATGTTTTTCAGCTGAGGGGAATACCCAAATCAGGGGGGTGATGATCTTAATCTGTAGAACTATACCATTTGCCCCCAACTTAATCATACCCGACCCAGAGGGGCGTTACATCATCGTTAAGAGGAAACTGTATTCCAGAGACATTTTACTGGCAAGTGTATATGGCCCTAACACTGACTCCCCTAGTTTCTTTATGCACTTAATTAATATCCTTTCATCCCATTTACATATACCCCTAATCTTAGGAGGGGATTTTAATCTGGTTGTTGATCCACAAATAGACCACTCAAACAGGCCTCAGAAAGGGCTCTCTCCTGCCCAGCGTGCACTCGGGGATCTGTTAGATAGCGTATGGTTGGTTGTCGGGTGAAGGACCCGCCAAATATCAGTTAATGATTTCATATTCACCTCTCAGGTCCACCATACCTCTTCTCGCATTGATTACATATTAATCTCCCAAAGTTTGATCTCCGGGGTGTCAGAAGCGAACATACTTCCAGGCCCTCTTTCCTATCACTCACCAGTATCATGCTCAATCTCCCTAATATCGCTCCCCACTAAAGGCGGGCGTTGGAAGGTCAACAACCAATTGCTTAAAAACCCAGAAAACATTAAATACATAGCAGAACACATCTCGTTTTTTTTCTAAATTAACACCAACTCAACAGGGAGACTGGACATAGAATGGTGCGCTCTTAAAGCTTACCTGTGGGGCCAACTGATTGGCTTGGCATCCAACAGGAAAAAGATGCACGAGGAGAAACTTAAATCCCTATTATGCCGAATTAGCTCGTTAGAGCATACTTTATCATCTTGGTCCTCTGACTCGGTAAAACAGGACCTGGTTAGGTTAAAGGATGCTTATTTGAATTTACTGAGACAGAATGCCAAACTCTCTATCCTCAAAACCAAAGCAACTTATCTGGACCAAGGAGAAAAAGCAGGGCGTCTCCTGGCCCACAAGCTTAAACAACTAGAGTCAGACAGGTTCATTGCCTCAATCTGCTCCACAGAGGACAATATCTTGAAAATAGCTCCACTTGACATTGCAACTGAATTCAGAAAATATTACATTAAGTTGTATAGTCTGATGGAGGAGCACCCATCATCGGCAAAACTGACCCTGTTTTTTTCTCGTCTTTCATTGCCGACTATTGCTAATGAACATAAAGCTGCACTCATTGCCCCCATTACATCGGAAGAGATAATTAAAGTTATCAAGGATCTCCCGGCGGATAAGACACCAGGTCCGGATGGTTTCTCCGCAAATTTTTACAAAGTGTATGCTTCTCAGCTGGCCCCATACCTGTTGGCACTGTTCCGCCATATATTATCAGGACAAGATGCAGACAGGTCTTTATTTGAAGCCTTAATTACCCTAATACCAAAAGAGGGTAAACCCCCTGATAGTGTGCACAGCTATAGACCGATCTCCCTTTTTAACCAGGATCTTAAGATCCATGCAAAACTTCTGGCAGATCGGTTAGACCTGCTCTTGTCGGATATAATAGGTCCAGAGCAGGTGGGATTCATGAAGGCTAGATCTTCTGTAGACCATCTCAGGACCCTGTTGCATGTCTTCTCGGCCACCAGGGATGCCACCTACCCAGTGGTGCTTATCTCCCCGGACGCCGAGAAGGCATTTGACAGGGTTGACTGGAAGTTTTCATTGTATTCACTTCAAGCCTTTGGATTTCCCCCGTTGTTTTTGGAGTGGATCAAAGCGTTATATAAATGTCCAACTGCACGTGTGCTCTGTAATGGGTCAATGTCTGATCCTTTTATGCTTTATGCCGGAACTAGACAGGGTTGCCCACTATCTCCCTTGCTGTTTAACATTTACTTGGAGCCTCTCATTCGCAGGATTACAATGGACCCGGACATACAGGGTATTGTGGTTCAACATCAGATTGTGAAAGTCCTGGCCTATGCAGATGACCTGCTGCTACAGCTGGCCCACCCTAGGACGTCCATTCCCGCTGTGGAGGTAGTCTTAGAAGAGTTTAGCTCTTTGCCCAATTATAAACTGAATAAAGATAAGACTGTGGTCTTCCCCTTAAATTACAAGGCGACAAAGATGGATGCGTCAGTGGTGAGTTTCTCCTGGCAGACTAAGTCCTTAAAATACTTGGGAGTTAACCTGTCAAGAGATCCCGGCAGATTTATAAAGTTGAACCTAGACCCCTTGGTCGCGGCCATCAGGCAAGACCTTACAAGATGGGCTTTGCTCCCCCTTTCTCTTTGGGGGAAAATCAACATAATAAAAATGAACATTTTCCCCCAATTATTTTATCTAATCAATCGTTCAAACATCTGGATTCCCTCGACCTAGTTCAAAAGGTTACATAGAATGATTTCAGACTTTCTCTGGTCAGCGAGGAAGTCCCGGATAAGTTACAATAAACTATCATCTCCCAAGGAGAAAGGAGGACTCTGCCTCCCGTACATTGCATCATATTACTGGGCTAGTCATGCGAACAATTACTTGATATGGCCCACATCGGAACTCCCCGAAATATCATATCCCTTCACTCCTATATGGCTGAGAATTGAACGTGCTCAAATAAAGGTTAAAGGACTGTCTCCACGGGCGCTTCTACACACCAGGTTAAAATCCTTACCTCCCTCACTCAAAAGTAGCCCGATTGCAGTCTCGATAAGAGTTCACTCACAGTTATGCTCCTTTCTGAAATACAAGCATACACTTGACCCTTCTCAACCATGGTGGGGGAACCCTAATCTCACTGTTGAGGGCAAGCCTTCCCAGCTGAAGTGGATCCCCCAACTGGGAGATCGTCCACTCAGTATCTTCATACGGGGAGATGACTCATGGATAAATTCTTCCGAGATTATCTTAAAAGCCCAAATCCTGAATTCCGCAGTGTTCAAAATATTCCAATTACTGCACCCATTGGTGAAATCTCTCGGCCCTGTCCCTCTGGTTCCTAATTTGTCCTATTGGACTGAACTGATTTCCATGGCAAGCCTACCCCATGCTGTATCCAAGATGTATGGGATACTGCATAACTGGAAATGGCCAGATTGTTTTGGCCTGACCCAATTCTGGGCCTCATTTTTCCCCCACCAAGAGATTAACTGGCCTTCCTTATGGATGAATTGTCACAAGTATATTAGGCATAATAAGCTCCAGTTAATGCAGTTTAAAATCTTGCATAACTACTATTATTCCCCTCGGAAGTTGGCTAGGCTGGGACTCCAGTCGTCCAGTACCTGAACTTGTTGCCATCAGGAAGAGGGGAATCTTTTACATATATTCTGGGAGTGCCCCAAGGTAGTTCCCCTTTGGCACGCAATTCGATCGAGGGTAGATCCATTAATAGGATTAAATGACCTCTTCACTCCCGAAATCTGCATCTTGGGAGAATTTTCTGCTGTTACAGTTAACATTAGGAAATTTCATATTGCCCTGATAGCCATGTCGGTGAAAAATCTGGTTTTGCGTCATTGGAAAGACGTGACCGACATCGCTTATAGTGAGTGGTTGCAAGAGCTGTTGGCAAATTTGTGTCTGGAGAATATGACAGCCAGTCTACATGGTCAGTCCCAGAAATTTCAGAGAATATGGGGCCCTTTACTGACACTGTACTCTTTACAGGCCTCGTAGAGGTTTACTCTCCTTCTGTTTTCCTCTGATGTCGACCTGTGTGGAAGAAATGGGGGAATGGAGGGGGAGGAGGGAAGGGGAAGAGTTGATCAAATTTTTTGTTGGTTGGGCCTGTGTCAATTGTATGTATGCTTATGGGATCTTCTCTCTGAAAATGTTCAAAATTAAAGTTTGAATGGAAAAAAGAAAAAGTGAGAAAATTTACTTTTGAATAATAATGACACACATGGAAATGCAAATGTCTTTTTAAGCCAAAAAATGACCCACACATTTTTTACTACAAGATGTTATCATAATAAGGTCCATTCTGAGCAGAAATGAAACTATTCATTCTAATGCAGCAAATATATTTTATTGAATGAGATTACATTTTAATGAAGACTTCTGACCATATTTATGTAACCCCCTTTGGGGGCTCACCTTAATTGCCCCCATTTTTCCAGGTTGTCCCACTGCCTCCTGGCATTCCCCCGATTCCTTGAGCACTCCATTGCTCCATTGCATGGCCTGAGTCATTTTGGTGCCCCCAGGTCCCCCAGTTCAGCCCAGTGTTTTGTTCAGCCCCATTTGGGCTGTAAAGCTTAGTCATGATCGTCGCTGTTTTGTTTGCTCCTCAGAGTAAGACAGTGATCGCGAATGCACTAAAAAGTGCTTTAATCTTCTGACTGCTGGTTTTGCAGTTCAATGGGGATTACTTCAGTGGTCCCAGTGCCCCTGCTGCCCTAAATGCGGACCGTGACCTCAGCAATGTGGGCAAGAAGCTGCTGGGGAGGAAAGTTAAAGAGTTTGAACAGGGGCATAATAGCAAAGGTTCATACATAATAATGAGCCTTCATGAATATTAATGAGGTTGCTGCCTGCTGCCTACGGGGACAGAGTTTTGGTGGCAGCGACTGCTAAACTATTGGGATCCCTTGAATGAGAGTGAACTTGTTTGACAGCAGACAGTTGGGGCTACAATGTGGTAGGATTGTTGAGTACATGAAGTATTTCTTGGCTGCACCAGGGTTGGATAGGTGGGGAATTGTGCTGGACTGTATAGCTCTTAATGGGAACTGACATTTTGGTGGAACTTTAACCTTTTACAGCAGACAATCAGTGATCTAGGCATCCAAAACTTTGACAGAGGGACTCCTGGGAAAAGGAGGGGGCTAATGTAGGCACCTTGATTATACCCCAATAAATGAGCAGGAAATATTGATCTCTATAGAAATAACTTATTGCCAGGCTCCATCAGCTAATCAGAACTGTGGATTTTCGGTTGAAACTGTGTGGACTTTCTGGGATTTCTTCAGTCTGTTCCTGGGCTCTGTTTGAGTCAGGAGTACACTGTGAGAATGGATTTTGGACATCAGGGACTTCCCCAGGCCCTATGTGGAGATTGCTGTGTTGCAGAATTGGAGATTGCTGTGTTGCAGAAATGGATTGAGAAGGGGAAAGAGAAAGAGACTCAACTGTGATCCTGCTTCCCCAGGTAATGAGAAACTGCTTGCGTATTGTTGGGAGAAAATAAATGCTGCAGAAACCCTGCACTAGAAATTGAACTGGCTCAGGCGACTGTGCGAATTACCTGAGTGTTACAGTTACTGCTGATAAGTCATTTGCTTGTGTGGGACTGAATTTGAAATTTTAAAGAAGCAAAGCATCTCTGGATGTCAGGGTGCTAGCTAGGTGGGATACCCATCCTGAGTGAACTGGTGAAAGTGGCTGAGAGCTGAGGCACAGCTGCAGATGAAGAAAAGGTTGTGGACAATGCTTAACTGGAACGTGTCAACTGGTGTGTAGGGGGTTTGTTGTTCTGGGATTCCCCTGCTGGACCGCACCTTCACTTCCTAGAATTCAGGCAATCACCCATGGAAATTGGCACTGGAATTTATTGAAGGGACTGCCTGTGAACTTTTCTTGTGTGGAACTCAGTGCAGGGATTGCAGGAGGACCCCACTGTTTGGGAGTTCTCACCCAGAGCCAGCGATGGAACATGCTAATCCCTTTCAAGTGTGACTCACTGTCTCAAGAGGTCTCTGGCACTTGCTGGGGTGCTAGGGCACCTAAAATCTATCAGGGGAGCCAGGCTGCAGAGCCACTGCTGGGTCTGGACATTCTGGGGTTGGTGTTGTCCTGCCACAGAGTTCTTCAATGGGCCAGAAGCAGCTGAAGGTGACAAGCAGCCAGAACTACAATCAAGGTGACCAGCTGCAAGATCCTCAAGCAAGTCCATCCTGGCTGAGGGACCAAGGCCAGCTTTTCTTCTGCCCTGTTCTGCACTGGACCAGGAGCTCCACCCTTCAAAGTTTTGAGGTCATCTAATCATGAGTACCCATGACCTGGTTCCTGAAAAGAAAAACAAAAGGAAGTTGTGTTGTTTATTCTTAAAACCAAGTCCTTTTCCAATATTTTCAGGGCCCCAACAGCTGGCCAACCCATGCCGCCATACCAGACCTGCACCTAGTGAGTACCCCTAGTAACTTCCAGGAACACTGGTACCAGTGGAGGTGTGTTTGACCTGTGGGCCCCAATGTTTATTGTTGTTGACTATTTTCACTAACCAGTTTTTTTTTAACCACAGCCATCCTTTGTTCTGGTATCCCTTCCCTAGTCCTTGCCCCAAATAAAGCTGTGGTTTACCATTTGACATTGTGTGTGCAGGAATTCTTTGAGTCTGTCAAAGCATTACTGTTCATGGTTTATGGTGGTACTGAACTGTTGAGTATCCAGTGTGTGGGGTGGTTGGTAGGGGTGGTGGGTAGGTGCAACATCCCAGGGGGCTGTGCTAGCCAGTCACCTGACCCACTTCTAATTCTCTCTGGGTGGAGGCACTGTGCTATTTTTATTATCTTTGGGATAGGACCCCCAAACACCACCATAGCAGGACCCAGGCCCCTTAACCTTTTAGAGAGCCAACACAGGCAGGGTTAGTAGCCCACTGGCACATGGCACATGGGCTACATTTATCATCATGCAACTTTTCACCATAGCATGCATTCTTAATTCAGAGGCACATTTAACTTGTTTACTCATAGTCATTATTGTCAGTGTCATAATCTGATTCCAAATCACAATTTTCATAACTGATATTGTCTTCGCATGATTCATGCGTATTGTCACATGTGCTTGGGTGTCTTTCACACCCACAACTTGGTGTGCATTTTAGTTCTATCATCACACACCTGTACTTCCTAGAGGAGCATTTAGACTTTGTGCACTGGCATGTGGTAAGTTCTATCAAGTCTTTTCGACCTGTCTGGCCTGCTGGCACAGTGGAAAGGTTTACCACTGTGCAGCGGGTGACCCAGGTTCGGAAATAGACTAGGGATGCTCGACAGCTGGCAGGCAGTGGGGTGAAAAGAGTGGCCATTGCACACTCTTCACCTTCATGGAGGGGAGGGAGGTTGAGTGTCTCTGGTCCGGGCTCCCGGGTGACCACGGGATCCGCCTTTACCGGAGCACCAGAACATTACTCCTCTGGGGTGTGTCAGAACACATGAAGTGGTTGTGTCGTAGCACTCGATATGACCCCCCCCCCACACTTCCAAAGCAAAAATGCCTCTAGTGTTCAGCATGATTCCTTCCCAGCTGCAGCGGATGTGAAGGGGTCCCCAGCACACCAGTGATAGAGCACAATCAGGGCTGCAAGGGGGAGGCATTTCTCTTAATAATATGAGGATATCTGTGATTTTCCTGCCTGGTGTTGAACTGACTTGAGTAGGGTGTATAAGGTGGTCCAGAACTGATGCAAATCTATTACTTAGTATTTAGTTAATATTTTAAAATCAGTGTTTAATAGTGTAATTGGCCTCCAGTTTGATAAAAGTTATTTATCTCCTTTTTTGAACAGAAGAATCAAAAGGCCTTTATACATATCCACAGGTATTCTCATGTTTTGTAGTATGGAATTAAAGTTTAAGTCCGTGAGCTCTACCAACATGGATGGTAATAATTTCTTATAAAATTCACTTGGTATCCTGTCTATCCCAGGGGCAGTACCAAGTTTTAAATTTGAAACTACAGTACCTGTGTTAATTTTTTTGCTGTGATAGGTTGTGTTTGTGTTGCTGCTAGACTGTGTGAAAGTTGTGGCAGGTTGCAATTTTGCAACCACTGTTTCATGTATGCCACTTTGGGGTATTGGTTTCCAAATATTTGTCTAATAAAGCTTCTGTTTCAGAAAGAATACTGTCTTATCTGTTGCCAATTCTTCATTTTTTGTTTGTTATACATTTAATAGTTTTGTTTAATTTTCTGGCATTGCAGCTATCAAAGGGGTTTGTATAAAATTGTTTTCCTGTGTTCCAAATTTCTGTTTTGCTTCTAAATATCTGAGTCTATCATATTGATATTTCACCATTTATTTTTTTATAGTCGATATCTGTTCTGAATAATTCTGTGTACTGTTTTTTGTAAGGTAAATAAGTGATATAACTGCCAGCAAAGTTCAGTGTATTTTTGTTGTCCATTTCGTTTGCCACTAATTGTAAGTAATTTGTGAAGTCTTTTTTATCTTCCCACCATTTGGGTGGAGAATTATACAAAAAAAGGAAAAAACAGATTTCATGGCTGCTGTTACATAGTCTAAACTTTGCATTATTTCTGTATTATCAAACAGATTTATTCTGAGACTCCAATACTGTTTGCCTGCTGTTGTTTCTTGAAAATTTGTAATGGTAATACTTAAAAGGCCATGGTCAGATGAGGCTACTAGACACACACTGTTTTCTTCATAAATGGTAAGTTTGGGGATATAAATGAATAAACAATCAAAGTGGAAAGTGTTCACCTGAAATAGGTTTGACTTGAAGGTTTGCTCTATGTGAAAAAAAAAACATCTATCAGTCCTGTTTAACAGTTTGTTAAGAAATGTGAAATCACAGAATTTTTTTTCTGTTTTGAGACCCCCATCAGAATGAAATCTGCTATAATTAAAATCCTCACAAAAAGGATATTTCTTGAAGTAAACCAAAAAAATGGTATAAATTTTAGTAAATATAGCCATACTAGCTTGGTTTGGTGGGCATATACATTTATGAATTTAAATTCCTATGAGTCTATAGAAACATTTAATAATAGTGCTCTCCCTGGGTATATACCTACTACATGAGATATTTTTGCTGTAGGGTTATTAATACAAATTCTCACCCACTACATAAATATTTGCCTGTTGGCCAGTATGTTGCTCTCCATATCCATGCTGCACTGCCATTTGTATGTTATGAACAGAGCTCAGTCTGGTATCCTGAAAAAAGACAATATCATAATTACTATTTCAAATATTGCATAAGTAGCTTTTCTTTTTCTGTCAGCCTTAATACTGTTCATATTTAGAGATGCCAAGGGTAGTTCATAAAGGTTAGATACCATTTATTGCTGTCAGTTCATCCAGTAACCATCTTCACACCTGTTCTTGTCCCCCATCTTTTTTACTTTGGTTTACTTTTTGATTGAAGGTTTTTTTATCCATATCTGAGACAGAATCATTCTAAGAGGAGTGTACTGATGCTGTGTCAGACTTCTAATCCATGTCAACATCTTCCCATTGCAAAGACACATATTTATTTTGTAAATGGATTTTTTCTAGCTTTATGGAAGTATCTAGTTGTTTCTTAGATTTGCCTTTTTGGACAGTTTGCTATTCTTTCTCTTCTGGGTTGGGGGGGGCTTTCTGCATCCTCTGGTTCAGTGCTTTTTGAATATTCAGGAATACAAGGGAATAAATCTTATTCCTGTTCCAGAGTTGTGGGGCCTGTTGCAGGGGTTGTTATATCGGGAGTTGCTGTGTCTGAATTGTCAGTATTTTCTGATTAGGTGGGTGGCTGACTTGTATTGCTTGTGGAAATAGTTTTTTAAGCAGCACTGTTGTTTTTTGCTGTACTGGTTCTGGCAGCTTTATTCATATAAAAGTCTTGTTCCCCATAGTCAGCACTGGCAGTGTTATGAGCTGCCCAAGGACATGTTGTGAATGTATGTCCTTCCTCTTCTCATTGGTAGCATTTGGGTGTGAAGGTGCAGTGGAAACTGAAGTGGCCTAAAGAGTCACATTGGGTAGCATAGAAACATAGAAACATAGACTTTGATGGCAGATAAGGACCACTTGGCCCACCCAGTCTGCCCATTTCCCAATCTTCAGATTCTAGTTAACCAACAGCCTACTTCCTGCAACCCTCCACTATAATTGCCTTATGTCTGTCCCATGCATGTTTGAATTCCCCCATTGTTTTAGACCCCACAACCTCTCCAGGAAGGTGGTTCCATGAGTCCACCACTCTTTCAGTAAAAAAGAATTTCCTCACATTACCCCTGGGCTGTTCCCCCTCTAACTTTAAGTTGTGCCCCCTTGTTCTTACACATCTCTTTTTCTGAAAGATGCTACCCTCCTGGACTTTGTTGATTCCCTTGAGGTACTTAAAAGTTTCTATCATGTCCCCCCGTCCCTCCTTTCATCAAGGGTATACATATTAAGCTCTCTCATTCTCTCTCTCTTCATATGGTTTCTGATGTAGACCCTGCACCATTTTAGTTGCCCTCCTCTGGACTGCTTCCATCCTGTCTATGTCCTTGCATAGATGAGGTCTCCAAAACTGCACGCAGTACTCCAGATGGGCTCTCACCAACTGTCTGTATAGAGGGATAACCACTTCCTTTTTTCTACTTGTGATGCCCCTCCCTATGCATCCCAGTATCCCCCTGGCTCTCCTTACTGACTTCTCACATTGCTTACCCACCTTTAGGTCATCTGATACGACTACACCCAGATCCCTTTCCATTATTGTTGTCGTTAGTACCTCCCCTGCTATTGTGTACTCTTCTCCTGGACTTTTTATTTCCCAGGTGCATTACTTTGCACTTTTTGCATTGAATCTAAGTTGCCATATGTCTGACCATTCCTCCAACCTTGCCAAGTCCCTTCTCATCCTTTCTACCCCCCCTTGTACATCAACTCTGTTACAGATCTTTGTGTCATCTGTAAAGAGGCATACCTTTCCTTCCAGACCCTCTGCAATGTCCCCTATAAAGACGTTAAAGAGGACTGGACCCAGTACTGAGCCCTGAGGTACTCCACTAGTAACCCCCCTTTCTTCAGTATGTGTTCCATTCACTATTACCTTCTGTGTCCTGTTGTGCAGCCAGTTTGCTACCCAGGCTACCACCCTGGGACCCACTCCCAGGCTGGCTAACTTGATTATTAATCTTTTGTGCGGGACTGTGTCAAATGCCTTGCTAAAGTCTAGGTAGACCATATCCACAGCCCCTCCCTGGTCTATTACTTTGGTCACTCAGTCAAAGAAATTGATTAGATTCATCTGACATGACCTTACTGCTGTAAATTGTTCTCATTTTTGTCTGTCGCTCCTTCAGCTATTTGAGGATTTTAATCTGAGACTTTTGTTGTAGCACTGAACTGAAAAACTGAGGTGTGTCAAAACCTTTTCTCTGACACTCTGGATGGGCTTCCAGTTTATCTTTTTTAATTTTTTCTTCTCCTCCAGTTTGTTTTTTTCAGTGACATTTTTTTTTCTATTTTGGTCATTTGAAGGGGTATAGTTGTTGCTTATTTGTCTGCATTTCTTTCTGAAGTTGTTGTTCAGACTTTGATATTTCATCATCCTCAGTGTTCAGGATGCCCTTATTGTGATTCTCAGGTATGCCTGGCAATTTTGTATGTATGTATGTATGTATAATCCACTGTAACTAGTGTTTGTACCCAAAATTTCTACAAATAGTAATTTATTGATATGGAAATGTTCTCAGTATACACATCTCTCCTTCCGCTTTCCCCCAGGACACACCATAAAATGAGCAACTTATTGTTCAGTGTGCCTTACTATCTCCTCCACCTCCATTACCTACACCTCTTGAGGATGAGGTGGACAATAGGCAGAATTGCCTAGTCTTCCTTTCCCAGTCAACAAAAACTAAATAAATATCTTCCCACTTAATCAACTTGCTGATTACTTTTACATAATTAAACATATTAGGAAAAATAAACCATTTCTATATATAGATAAATGATCTGCTGGGAGGATTACTTGGGTGGAAATTTCCAATATATGTCGAGTAGGAAATTTGATATTTCATATATGAAAACTTGTACAGTTTTGGCATGAATCATGAATTGGACTTTTTTGACTTAAAGGACTTCTGCCTAGTCATAATTACATGCATTTGCTAACTTATTGATTTTGGGTGTATCACTCTAGATATTTATATGTTTATGTGATGCTACTCAAAATCTTAGTCAATTTATGTTCATATTGACTTCCTGTTCATTAGGATTTATGATTACCAAGCATTAACTTAGTTTACAAGCTCTTTGTGGAGCATCTTTTCAAATGATTGCCTAATGCAAATGTTGTATATATTAACTGTTTATATTTTTAAGTGCTTGTATACAGAGGGAATGGAATCTATATTGTTGTTACTATGTAGAATATGATCTTGCTCCAACTGCAACTATGTATGTCTATAATAGGGAACGTAGTATATTTAAAGTATTTGAATGTGGTGTTTGTAATTATGTAATGATTATTTTGTAATGGCATGTGCTGAACAATAACATTTTCAATGACAATGATGTCACCAGATTCACTGTACCGCTTTCATATCCAAATGCTGGTTTGGTTCCTTCCTTTCTTACCTCTCATCGCTCCTCTCCCAACTCTCCACTGCTTCCTGTTTACTCTGTTCCATGGACTACTGCACTTCTGCCACTTCTCACTCCCATTCCTTTTGCTGGTCAATCTGCCTTCTCCAGCTGACATCCCTCACTCTGGAACCAACTCCACTCTTCCCTCCACTGCTCCCCTTCTGACTTCCTCTAGCACTAATTGAACCTACAATCCCTCCCCACTGGTTTCTGTTAGCCTGCCTCCTGACACCTCTCCAGGGAGTCTTAATTATCCTGGTAGAAGCCAGCTGGGCCCTTCTCCTGCCTTATTTCATTTTCATACCACTACACAATCATCCCCCTCCATTGCAAGGTTAGGCAATAACTCACCCTTCAGGTCAATCACCTGTTGTCAATATTGCTGTTGTTCACTATGTATTGCTCCACTTCTGAATATGCACTTGTTAGGTGTTCTTACTGACCTGTACCACACTTTATTCTCTGTACATACAAGTTCTATATTTTTTCTAATTTTGTAAAATCTTATAATCAAATGTCATTGACTGTTTGCTATTATGTACTCTGCTTCTGTTCTTCCCATCTTCCCCTTCCCTGAGGTTGCACCTGGAAACAACCTTTTATTCAGTGTGTCTCTGCCAGTTACCAATTTTCAAATGATGTCTCCATAGTCAGTTGAAGGGTGCAGGAAGTAGGAGACTACTTGCTTCCTCATGTGAATAATGAGGCCTCATTTAGACATGTGGAGAAAGTTGAGCTTGGGTCCTGTGGTTGCTAAGATGTGGGCAATGTGTCCAATGTGTCTACTAGGTAAGTGATACCTCAAGCCAGATTTATAGATACTTGTATACACTGACCTGCTAAATAGTGTTGTGATCTGTTGTTATGACTGCAAGTGAATCAGATGAACAACTTAGCAGGTTCTGGGATCCAAACACCAAAAACTTTGTTTTGGTCTCATTAAGGGTCAGGCTGTTGATGAACCAGGAGAAGATTGAGTTGAAATCAGATTGGCGTACTGAATTAATCATCGATATTGTTGGTGCACTGTAGTAAGACATGCTGTCATCTGCATACATATGTAGATGACACCTCCTACAGTGCTGTGGGATATCATTAACAAACATGGAGAGCAGAAGAGTACCAAGAATTGAGCCTCGAGGAACCCCAAGATTTAAAACAGCAATTTCTGAATCAGTGCTTTGTATGGGCAGTAGCTAGACTAAGTTAGTCAGGTAGTTTTCAAAACATTTGATGGCTGGTTGACTGACACCTAAATTCTTTAAGCTTGAGCAAGACTATTGCATGATCCACCAAGTCAAAGGCCTTGAAGAGAACCAGGAATAAGATCCCTGGGAGGAGACCATTATACATGGCTATGTGGAGATAGTTAATAACTTTGAGCAATGCAGATGTGGTGGAATGCATCTTTGTGAAGCCAGATTGCATGGGAGAGAGCAGGTTGTTCAGACTTCAATTCTCAATTAGCTGTACACTTTTTGAGAACCTTAGAGAAGGCAGGAAGGACGCAAATAGATCTGTACTGATTCAGATCCTGTTTGGATCCTTCATTGTTGAAGGGCATAACTCTGCCACATTTCCAGACAGTATGTATCTCATCAGAGGTGAGGGAGTTTAACAGCATGGTATCTTGGGTGCAGTCATGATGTGCCACAAGACATAGAAGTATCAGGTCAAGGGAGTCAGCCCTAGGGCACCAGTTTGGGCCGAGTTCCTGTAGTGCATTGAGGCTCTCTGCTAAAGTGATTTGTCAGTAGATAAAGTTGGTAAAATCATAAGGGTCTGGCTCTGGGCTTGATGATGGGAGATCAACAATGGATAGACACTAAGGCATTCCGGAGCCTGGCACAGATATTATAGTTAGCGCAGTGGTATTAAAGGTATTCACAAGGTCTGGAAGAGTAGTAACAAGGTCTCCAGAAGGGTTCTGGATTTGATCAATATTCTTTTCTCTTTAAATCATTTTTTATTTATAAGGCTTGTAAATGTTTACTGCATTTAAAGAACAATATTAATACTTAGGATAACAACATCGTATCAAATGAATTTAGAGTAATTAATATCATTACTAGAATCCATGTGCTCAATTTTCAAAGGCCCCCATTTGCGGCAAACTCTTGGTGCACCAAATGTATGGTGCACAGGGCTTGCGGCAATCACCTGGCTGGTGATTGGGATTTTCAGTCCTGAGAGCCACTTGCCACAAGTTAGATCAATTTTTCTGGTCTAGATTGGGGCAATCCTGGGGACCCTTTTTATGGGGCTTATGCCAAGGAGTTAGCACAAGCTGTGTAAATCAGGTAAAGTTTCACAATTGGGTTTGACCTACCAACATTGGTTGCAGTTGCACCAAAAGTAATTGGTGCAGCTGCACCAAAGACAGGGTTTGATGGAGGGCTTGATGCAAGCCCAGAATTACCCTTTAAAAATTGAGCCCCCATGTCTGTAACCAATAAGTTAAAGTACACTAAACTGGTGAAATCCAAGATTTCAATATTTATGAATTAGAGATAATCAGCTAAAGACCAATAAAGTTGTTATATATATTCAATACCATGAAGTAATTCTAAATATGTTTAATCCACTGACTTCCATTTATAGTAATAATTTCATTTTCATAGATTAAGGTTGTTTTTTTTTTGGTAACCAGGTAATGCCGAATGGGCCATATGAACCATTTACAGTGGCAACCTGAGAGAGCACTGGGGAGGCTAAGTGACTTGTTTAGAGTCACACAGTATGCATGTAGAAGTTGTAGGAATCAAACCTAGGTCTGCTGGATGTGCCAAGCTTATTCACAGTTTGTTACTCTAAGTTCAAGGCTATACTGCCTTTTATAAGGTTGTACAAGCCCAAGAAAATCCGTAGTATTACTATTACAATTATTGATTAATTTCACCCTAAAATAAAGCTCTGTTTCAGCTTAAAAAAAGAAAAGGTAGTCAAGTATAAATGAGATCCATTATTAATCTTTCATTTTACAGTCCACAAATTAATATCATTGTGGGTAAAAAGTATATGCTTTCATCTCTCACCCTTCTTCTTGCAGATCTGGCATCTCCTTGTCTCTTCCTCCTTCTCTTTCCTTCTTTTTCTTTTTCAAATGTTTTCCAACATGTCATCTTTTAAGGGTTCTGGTCTAATAAAATCAGTCCTGCAGGGAGTGGGGACATGAAGGGCCACTGGTGATTCCAGTCACTGGGGTATCGGGATGGGGTATGGGCAGCCACATACAGGGGCATCTGGTGGGGTGGCTCACAAGCCTGTCTGGGGTGTGGGTCAGCTGTGTGGCAGAAGGGGGGCCCTCTAAGGGCTGGCACAGGGGCAGTGATGCATGGGTCTGGGTGTATACGATAGGCATTCATGTGCCCAGACCTGCACCACACTATTGAAGAGATCCACTTTCAGCCCAAGTCAGGCCTGCCCAGGACCACAGCTCTGCTTCCAGCTGCCCTGTGGAGTCCTGCATGCTGGAAGGGCAGACCCATGGACAGGTGTGCATCTGTTGTGCATACCCTGGTGTGATCACTTGTCAGCAGGTGCGGACCTACGCAAGCAGGATATGCTCCTCCAGCATGTACTTCCAGCCCATTCATGCATAGGCAAAGCACGTGTGTATTTATGTATGTATGTATTTGCAGAAGGGATTTTATGGGTACAAATTTTCCAGGCACCGGTGGTGACAGAATGATCAATGAAGCAGTCTGAAAGTACACCAGCAGTTCAGATTCTAGCATGACAGTTATCAAAAATCCAGTTTGAAGGCTGTGGTTGTTGGTGGCATAGTTGAGTCTTGTGGATAGTGTGATAATTTGGGAGAAGTATAAACTGGAACAAGCTTGTTTGTACTTTGATGAGTCCTTTCCCAGCCAGTTGAGGTTAGGTAATTGAGCGGAAACATCTCAAGGTTGTACCTACCATTAGTAGAGCCAAGTGCCCCTCTAAAGATGTCAAGGCCATGAACATCTTCAGAGATGTTTAAATACAGCCCACAAGGATACCACAGGGTGGTGTTAAGATGTAATTTTTTGTAGAGGGCTTTCTTATTATCAGATGGGTCTTTCACTGCCTCAGACGCTATAAGACTGCACATGATATACAGATCAACAACCCCTCATTTTGTCAGTAGACTGTGTATCCTTATATATAAATGCATGAATCAGGGGTTGTGTAGTTAAGCACAGTTTCTGATAAAGTAATGATACTGAACTTGTGAAAAGTGACCCATGCTTTCAACTCAACCAGTTCATTTATTTAGTTTTTATTTACCAAACTGGTGCACTAGACAAACAATTGCTTATCTTCAGGCACGATCTACGAGATCACACAAAGGGAAAAAGTACAATAAGTGACAGTAACAGACAATAATAGTCCAAAATACAAACTACAATACAAAGTGAAATACTGGTGAGTATAAATGAAGGTACAGAGCAGGATAAGACACATATACTGTACAAAAAAATTAAGAAGTACAAAAAGCTCATGGGGATGAGAAACTGATATGAAACATAATACAAGTAAGCCCAAAACAAATATATACCTGCTAGGAGTAGGAGTGCATTATCAACTTCAGAAGTAGGAACATTAACCACTTTGGAAGACCAGGCTAGAATGACATTGTCGTATCATAGCTAGAATGGAATTCCAAAGTCTGTGAGCAGTGTAGGAGGAGGCAATCTCCCCTAGTTTAGTTTTTTTCTAGGGTATGGACAAGAGATCAAGATCAAAGGATGTTAAGGCATATGAAATTCTACCAGGCAGTAATGTGGCAAGGGACAAGTGCAATGTTTTAAGCACAGTATTATACTGTAGACAACACTTCCCGGAATAAGGTTACATAGGGCAGATGGGGGGTAGTCATCCAAGTTTCAAATACATGGCAAGTAGTGCATGTGTCAAATTGATGCCAAGGTGAAGTGGTAGAATTTCTCATAGGGTGCCAGTGTGGCTCAGTTGGTAGCACATCCACCTCTGGACCGGAAGGTCATGGGTTCTCATCCCACACCGGGAATGGACTTGTTCCTAAAATGCTGGCACCTGAGTGCAGTATTAGGGGAATGCTGCACTGTTGGGGTGAGCTGTTTTATGATGAGATGTTAAACCAAAGTCCCTTCTACCCATTCTGTTGCTGTTCTGCTGGGTGTCCAGGTGGAAGTAAAAGAACCCAGGGCATTCTTTGCAAAGAGTAGGGGACAGTCTTGGTGTCCTGGCCTTCCCATAAAACCAGTTCATGCAATTGTCCAGGCTGTGAGTGGGTATTGATATGCTGCAATATGGCCACCACTACACATTCAAGTCACTTCACTATCAGTCTAGCATTGCTTGAAAATTACATTGGGATACATTGTGTATGAAAAACACTATATAACTGTTGATTCTTCTTCTTATTATTATATTCAACATCCAATTTTTCCAGAATGGTTTTAGAGGCTGAAAAGAAAACCAGCAGCCCATAGAGAAGTTTTGGGAGTAAGATGCCTTAGGCTATAGCAATATGTGACTCATGCTGAATGACAGCCCCAATCTAGAATTAACTGCCTTACAGTTTAGTTTGCATACCAGACTGGTCCTGATGATAACATGGAATAGGCTCAGACCATTGCAAGTAGAAGGAATGGAAGAGCTACATGTGGGCAACAAAGAGTCAGTCTGAGAGGCTAGCTACATAAGGGCCAGGGCACCTCTCAGTGTTATCACATCATATGATATGATAAAGTTTTAGTTTTATACAGTATCATTTTGTTAGAGACACACCCTATTTTCAACAAGAGCCCCATACAATACAAAAATAATTAAAATATGTTGGTACAGATAGCAACCAAATATGCCACCAATCTGATACAACAATATTAAATAATACAATACACTGTAAAAAATAATGCATGCATATCCATACAGAAACATGCTTCAGTCTGCATCTCAGGGTATCTATGGAAATCGTTGAGTCTCTCAAGCTTCACTCTCAAGGTTCTTGCTTACCATGGAAACCTCTCAATGCAGGCATGGGCTTGTTGTGTATGGATGCCAGTGCCTTATCCATTATATCATACTGTCCTTCTCAATCAATCAATCAATCAAAATCTTTATTTATCCAGGCTAACACCATTGAGCATAGCTCATTTACAAGATGGACTTGGTTAGCACAGGAATGAGGGATATACGATTTATAAACAGTCACAACATAACATCCGAATAATACTATACAATAACAGTGACACAATTGTTTAATAGTGACAGAAATGGAGAACAGTTGGAGAACAGTGCTTCAATTCCTTCACAGTGTAGGAATGTGTCTACAACAGTAGCTGGGTGAACTATACGAGGATAACAGTTAGGTAATGGTATATTACATACATTGCCTTATGAAACACGACAGTCAGTGTGTCCATAGTCAGTGTAAGCAGGGTAGAAGGGGGGGTGGCAGGTGTGGGGAAGGGAGTACAGGCGGAGTGGTTGAAGGTGCCAAGAGGGAGAGATAAGAGCCACAGAGGGGACACAGGACAGGAGGATGGAGTAGATATAATACAGATGAACTGATAATAAAGAAACAATGAGAGATGTGTTTTATGATTGAATGAAATCACCAGAAATATAGTAGTACAAGAAAAATAATATTTTTTTAAGTGACCATAACTAATGGAATTCCATGTATTGGATTGGCATAAGGATGTCTTAATGGAGAGGAAGGTAGAAGAGGACAAAGAGCATGAGGTCTATTAGGGTCTGTGGTGAAACTGTAGGTAGGAAAAAAAATGGGTAGACTGAGTTGGTGTCCTTATCTGTTGTCAAATTATATATTTCTATGTTTCTATGAATTAATAACTGAATTGTTAGAATTTATCACCTCTCTATAGGATACGTAGCACCTCGAGAGATTTAAAGATTTGTAGAATACAGGTGATGAAAATATGTTTTCAGAGGCATGCAGTACATACATAATATTGTATAATACTGTATTTATACTCATTTGATCCTTGCTCAAGCTATGTATATGTTAATACAAGTTTCCTTTGCTTTTTATCATGCAAAGAGTTGAAAATGAACTGTAACGTGACAAAATATATTTTTATTAGAAGGTGATGGATTTTGGTACACTCTCATTTATTGGTAACAAGATTGATTGACTTGTAAGTACCAATCAAACATTAAATATAAAATGACATGAAGTATAAGTGGGGAAATAAATACCTATATTAATTAGAACTCATGTTTCTCTTATAGAAATGTATGGAAGCCTATTTCCTGAAGAAGTAACAATAGTGTTGTGAAATGTTGATATGAGGTATTAAATATTGCTTTGAGAAACTGATTATCATAATAAAACTGATGGTGAATGAAACAGTCTCAGAATAGTTTTTTATAGTTTTTAGTATCTGGTAATGGGAAATTCCTCTATGTTAGAAGAATATGATGATCTTAATACAGGCTACCAGTTGCCAAGGTGATTTTGTGTGCCATATGTTATTTAATCAGCTAAGATACTAACAGGCTGTCAACTGGTTGTACAAAAAGCTTAATGTGAACTGTACTATGCTTGAATGAATCATCTTATCCCATCACTTCACATGCTCAATCCCACTGTCCCTGCTGCCTCTGCTGCTCCTGTTCTGTTTTTCCTGAGCAGGAATTAGGAGTGGATGCAGTTGCTTGGAGAATACCGTGCTGACATTTTAAATAATCAGCCAGAACATGGGTACCCGAAGGTTGTGTCAACTTCATTGACTTCGAACAATCTTGTTACCACACTGATTTCAAAATGCTTTCAGTGGATTTATGATGTCATCTGTAAAATGCTCCCAACCTGCAGAGGATCTGATTAATTTTTTTAGCTACAGTGGACTAGTGGTGGTGTTGGGTAATAGGTACAAGCAGGGGTTAGTCCAGAGGAATTGGGTGGCAACTGCAAGATGATTCCTTTTTGTCTGCAACTGTGGAATGAAGTGGCTGGGAATGGCTTGTTCAGTGCAGCAAATATGGTGTATGAGAAGATAATATACAGTAGTAGCAATTGATTTGGCAAGTTATTTTCCATAGTCTCTCAGGATCCCTAAGGATAATTTTCATGAGAGTTGCTGCAGCACAAGCAGTCCCAGGGATTTTTTTTATCTCCATGTCTTTCCAGAGACTACTTGATAAATTGACTGCTACCATTCTAAACTGACATAGTCTGATTTAATATGATATAATACATGAGAAAATATTATAATTTGATATAAAATTACATGATATATGAGAAGATAATATAATCTGATAAAATATGGTATATGATGATATGACATGATATAATATATGATATATAGGGGATAAATGATGTGCAAGTGTGGTATATAGGAAATATTTGCATGAGTGCATAGTGACCATATTACCCGAAGTCACACTGCATGAATGGAAATATTTCCCGTATACCACACTCGCACATCATATGTGCGATTTATAACATAGGGTCTTCTGGTGTGTTACTGTGTGGTAGAAGAGGGTTTTCTCTTTATATTTGGTGGTTATTAGTAGTTTTTTCTGGTTGTTTATTTGGGTTTTTACGATGCTTTGGTAATGTTCCGCGTTTGTTTATTTGTGGGTTGGTCAGGATCGGTGATGTGTTGTTTTTTGATTTGTTGGTTTACTTCGGTGCTTGGCAGTTATATTGCTTAGTGAATGATAATGTCACTTCATTTATTTTTTCATTGATTGTTCTATTTTGAGGGGTTTGACAGTATGCTTTGGCATTGTGAAGTAATTGCGTTTGTTTTTTTTTATATTTTATATTTGTTTTTTTTTTTATGTTTATATGTTTTTTATGTGATGAAATTTATATATGTGGTGCTCAGGACTGCTTTATATAGCACTGCTTCAGTCAATACATAAGGTAGTGTGTGTGTTTAAATGTGGGTGTGTGTGTTTCACGGTTTCATGAGGGGCTTGTGTTTTTTATTCATTTTGTGCTGGTGACTACTTCGTCTTGCCATGAGAGTTTCCGCAGCTTAAGAATGACTGTTTGTGTGTATGAGAATTCTGTTCTTTTTTATAGCTTTACCACTCCATAGATCTGTGTCTTTTATGTGTGTTTGCTTGGTAACTAGTGCAGGTAACTGGGGTGTGACATAGCTGCAGTGTTTTATTTTTCGCTGACATATCCACAGTGGAGTTTATTTTCATTTATTCCACTCTGGATACATCACTACAAGGTAATTCAATAGGGGTGAGTTTATGTAGAAATACTTTGGTCAATATACTTTCACCCCTATTGTATATGATATGATATGATATGATATGATATGATATGATATGATATGATATGATATGATATGAAATAGATGATATGACATGACATGATATATGATATGATTTGTTATATGAGCATTTTTATTATTTTTATTTATTAGTAATTTTCTTTTATATGCCAAGAGAACATGCATCATGAAACTGTTTTTGAGAAGTCACTAGTGACAAGGGGGATCTTTGAGGAATTGGGCAGTGAATGCAAGATGTTTTTTTGGGGTGGGAGAATGAGAGTCCAATTCATGAAGGATGACACAGAGCTTGTGTCAAGCCCTGCATCACCTGCAATGTTTGGTGCAGCTGCACCAAAGCCCTTTTGTGCAACACAGCCCGATTCAGGAAGGGCTGGTGGATTTGGAACCATTTCCACAGTTTATGGCAGCTTGAGCCAAAGGTTTAGCACAAGCCCCGTAAACTGGATCTCCCATGGACACAAAGCTAGACCAGGAGAGCTGGTCTAACTTGTAGTGTCTGACAGACCTGATCATGATATGCGATTGGTGCCAAATGTCTGCCGCAAGCCCTGCGGCTTCTGTTTGGCACACCAGGGACTTGAGGCAAACATAACTCTTCATCAATTAGGCCCCAAGTCTCTACATTCCTGCATGGATCAGTGCTATCCTCAGTGGTTGAATGGCAAGCACTAAAAAGAGGAAGTGGGGGAAACTGGCATACTTCTGAAATGCTCAGGATGCTTTCAATGCTGGGTTTAATAATAGGTGGACAACAAGTATCCATTTGAGTTTATCTCTGAATTATTTAATATACTGTATGATCTGTATTGTTCATCCTCCATCCATATATCAATTTTCCTTTTAAATATTTATGCATACTATTTCTGTTTACTATTAACTAGATCCATTGGTGACTGTTCCCAATATTCACCACCCTCTGTGTGTAATATTTCTTTCTTGTTATATTCATAGTATGATGTCTTTAACTGTTTATTGTGCCTTCTTTGTGTATAGGTATCATGCCTCTGTTCCAAACTGAGATTTCCACTAGTTCTGTGTCACGATAAATATTGTACAGGAACAAGTCCCTTTATGTTCTTCTCTCCAGTGTATGTTTCATAGGTTTCATAGGTTATATCTGAGCAGAGAAGACTTTAGGCCATTGTGTTTGCCATTGCCCTAGTTATAGTAACTCATGATTTTGTTTGCTACACAGTATTTGTCCAGTTCCCTCTTAAACCTAAGCATGTTATTACTTGCAACAACTTCTTCAGGCAGGTTGTTCCAGACTGGAATTACCCTAACACTAAACCACTGTTTCCTTTTTATTGTCTTAAAATGTTGCCCCTTCAAAGGCAATGTGTGCATCCTGGTTTTATAATGCTGATCCCTAAGTTTAAGTCCCAGTTTCACCCTAAAATTGGTGTCCTTGTTGATCTATACAGCATACACAGATCTCCTCTCAGACACCTATACTCCAATATGTACATCCCCAGGTCCTTCAATCTGTCGTCATAGTCTCTGTCCTTAACATCAGCCACCAACATTGTTGCCCTTTTCTGAACCCTCTCCAGTCTTCTGATATCTGTTTTGAACCCAGGTGACCAAAACTGGGCACAGTACTCCAAATGCAGCCTCACCAGTGAACTGTAAAGTGGCACAATCACCTCTCTCTTCCTACTTTTAATATGTTTCTTGATGTTGTTTAGCATACCACTGGCAGTTATTATCATCTGGCTACAGTGCTGGTGGAACTTGATATCATTAGTCACCTTAATGCCCAGATCTCTTTCTTCGGAGACCTTTCCCAACTTCTGCCATTTAAAACATAGTCCATTTTGTTGTTATTTTTACCAAAGTGCATAATCACACATTTATTAGTGTTAAAGGATAACTTATAATCCCTAGCCCAGTTTTCCATCCTAGCTAGAGCATCCTGTAACTTCTGTGCATCCCCGTTATTATTGATGCTTGTGCCAATCCTGGTATTGTCTGCAAATTTTGTCTCCCAAACTTCCCCTTCACCTGTTAGTGAGTGGATATACATGTTAAACAAGCAAGGCCCCAGCACTGATCCCTGGGGGACTCCACTTTCGACATTTAACCAGTCTGAATATGCACTCTTAAAACAGACCCTCTGCTTTTTTTCACTCAGCCATGCATTGACCCAGCATGTGATGTACCCAGGAATGTTATGCTCTATTAGGGCGTCTATTAATTCCACATGAGGGACCTTATCGAACGCTTTTGAGAAGTCCAAAAACATGACATCCACAGAGTTGCCCTCATCCAGTGCCCCACTCACAAGCTCATAGAATTCCAGGAGATTTGTTTGGCATGATAAGCCTTTCCTAAAACCATGCTGAGCATCATCACAGTCCCCTGCCAAGTTCATGAGCTCCACTATTTGGTCCTTAATGATGGACTCCAACATCTTTCCCAAGACAGTGGTCAACCTTATGGTCCTGTAATTACTCAAACTCTTGTTTTGACCCCTTTTTGTGTATTGGAACAATGTTTGCCTTACACCAGACCTTAACCACCTCCCCTCTGTCCAATAGTGCTTGGAATAATGCTGTTATTGGTTCCACCAATTCCACTGCCAGCTCCCTAAGGACTGTAGGAAGGATCCCATCTGGTCCATGAGATTTACTGGGGTCCAGATGCATCAATCTGTCCTCAATATCCACACTGTTCAGAGTAATTCTATAGCCTACATTATTAAGATGATCCCTAGTACCCTTAGTTTTGTCACTAAAAAATGATGAAAAGTAGGTATTAAAATGTCCAACCATAGCCTGGTTGTCATCTACTATTTCTCCATCCTGGTCTTTAATAGGCCCCACAGTAGCTTTGCCTCCCTTTTTGTTGTTAATGTAAGTAAGGAAGGATTTATGAGTATCCTTTACTTTTGTGATTAGATTCAACTCATGTTTTATAGTCGCATGATTTACTGCTTTTTTAGTTTCTTTTAATAGTTTTTTTTTTCATATATACCTCCCAGTTTCTTGCACACCAACTTTTCCTGGCTTTATTAAAGGCTCTTTTTTTTCTTTTTCATCAGTCTTCTAATTCTTGGGGTCTGCCATGTGGGGATTTTACCCATGCTGTTATATTTCCTCCTGAGTGGTATGTACTTATTAATCAAGCCTGTGATTTTATTTTCTAAGATATCCCATTTATCATTTAGTGCTTTATTATCACACACCTTTTGCCAACCCCAATCCGAAAGTTGCCTCCTTATTATATTGAAGTTGACCTTATTGTAGTGCTGAACCTCAGTGGAGCCAAATATCTTAGTTTTTAGTCCCTTAAGCTCAAAGCTAACCATACAATGGTCATGTGAACCAAGTGGGGTGTTTACCCTACAGTGCTGAATTGTGTCCTCCAAATTACTTAACACAAGATCTAATGTGTTAACCCCCCTTGTACTACCTCCTATATGTTGTTCCAGGCCAGCTAATAGGAAGGAGTCCAGGTATCTTAACTCATCTGGCGTCCCTGCTAGTTGCTTTACCCAATTAATACCAGGCAGATTAAAGTCACCTAAAAGAATAATCCTTTCAGTTGGGTATGTAAACCCAAATTAATCAGTCTTTCTTCATAAGTCTTGCTTTCCAGCCCTTTATCATTTTGGTTGCTTTGTGTTGGATTCTTTCAGTTTTTCTACCATCACCAATGCTTTACGTTCCCCAGACATGTGAGCCATAGTCTATAATTGGGTGCACATAAGAGTGATTCAAGGCTAATAGAGCTTTCCCTGCACGGTGCATAAATTGTATCTTAATTACAGTTAGTATGTAGTTAGCTTTTGCATAATTCACATGTACCTGGTTTTTTTTAATTTTTAAGTCATTTGAAACACATATTCTTAATTCCTTTTCACTGTATTTAACCCTCATGTTTGTATCTTCCACATGATATTTCCTTTTTTGGGTTATTTCTACCTAGATGCATAAATGTGCTCTTTGATACGCTGAAACTCATCCTCCACTTTTTAGCCCACTATACTGTTTTATTGAGATCATTTTGAATTATATCTGAATCAAAGGCACTTTTAGCTTTTCCACCTAGTTTGGTATTTTTGGCAAACTAATTACAGGTCAAGCTCACATCTCAACCTAAAGTGGTAATGAAAATGCTAAATAACACAGGGCTCAGAACTGAGCCTTGTGGCACCCCTCTGGTGACCTCTCCCTATCTAGACAGGGGCCAATTAACCCTAACTTTCTGACTTTTACCATTTAGACAGCTAGCTACTTATTTAATAAGGTTATGATTGATATCTAAAAGCATAATTTTCTCTATTAATTTATTCTATAATAAAATGTCAAAAGCCCTACTTAGATCCAGAAACATAACATCTACTGAATTCCCCTCATCTAGATACTTACTGATGGGTTGATAGAATGTTAAGAGATTTGTTACACACACACTCTCCCAGATAGAGATGTGCAAAGTTGGAAAACTTCACTTTGCAGATTAATTCGTGAATTTGCCTCATTTTGAAGTTAATCCACCTCTCGAAGTCTAACTTTACAGTAAACTGATAATTCCATGAAATGCGAAGTTGTCAACTTCACCAGTGAACTTTGACACAGAGGTGACGTTTTCAATGTACTATGGGATTGGAAGTCTCATGTTGCTGAACAAGCTGTATGTCACAAGGAGGCTGTCTTAAGTACAGTTTTCTGAAGACTGAGTAGGAGAGACGTCTGTGTGTGCTTGTCCGAGAAAAGAAACTCTTAAAATACATCTCACAACTAAGCTTTTTGAATCCAAATTGCTCACAAATTGTTCTAGAGGGCCTTGTGCTGCTGGATTTGAGGTCTTTTTTTTGTTGTTCATTTTTTCTCTGATTATTTACTTTGAAGTAGTGGTTCCTGTTTTGTCTGTCTAAGTAGTGGTATTGAGAGGGTAGGTGTACTGTAAAGCAAGGTAGCCCAGAAAGATCCAAAGTTTTTTCGCTAAGCAGGAGATATGTGTTATATTTTGGTTTCTCACTCTTTTTTGTTTATCATTTTTGATTTGTAGTAAGTAATTTCTCATTTTTATTTCTGTGTTTTACTTTTGTGTGTTTAAGTAAAATATTTTATTAGTGTCTTTCTGTAGCAGTTTTAATTATTTTTTAGTTATATTTTTCTTAAAGTAATGGCGTTCTGTCACTTTTTGTTATACTTAAAATTAAAATTACCCAATACCCCTGCCATTTTAATCCCAGTTCTGTTTAAAAAAAAAAAGGAAAAACAAAACATTGTTTGTTGTTTTTAGTAGCAAGTTTTCAGATAACACCACTGATCTCTGATTCTCTAGGGTAGGTGTTGTATGCTGTTGCTGATGGTTGATAATTTGTTTACCACTGTTACACCCCAGTACACATGTGGGTCTCCAGCTTGCCTCAGGGGACATGTTTATTGCACAGGTTACAAGTGATCACACTAACCCTAACCCTAATCCAATTGTCCCATAGGATCACACTGCAATTTTAACAAGCCATAACTCCACCAGTCTTTGGAGTAAAGGGACACTCTATACATCCAAACAAGGGTCTCAATGTGTTATACAACAGTAACAAATAAAAACACTGAAATAATTCATGGGGGTGTGTACAACACCTCAAAATCACCTCACAATTTGACCATGGTGCCAAATCCAAAATTTAAGTCCAATAATCATCAAAAATGCATGCAGTATGCACCTCCTCTCGGACTTCAACCATGCCAAGTGTCAAATAAATTAAACAAAACTTGACCAAGTTATGCCTAGAAAACCACAATGGAGTAGTCAATGGAAGTCATTTTGATCCAGCTTCTCCTTTGTGTACTCCAAGGAGAAGTTACAGGTGAAGTTGCAAGGTAAAGTTACCAATGGCGAATTTCCTGTTAAATAGAAAAACTGCGAAATGATCTGTGGAGCTGAATTTGGCAACTTCCCCTTAATTACACCTGTGAATTGAAACTTCACAACATCTCTACTCCCAGATGTAAATCCATCTTGCAGTTTATCCACAATACCATTAGCTATGCAGTTATTTTCTATTTTTCTCTTAGTAGTCATTTCCATAACCTTACATAATACAGATTCTAGATCCCTAGTCTCCAGGTACTACTCAGCAGAGCTACTCAATGCCTTAGCTCTCCATGCCACAGGAACAGCTCAGCCAGTTATTTGTGTTCTTCTGCTCTTGTCCTATCCTAGGACCATGGATGGTGACCAGCGGAGCGCTTGCTGCACAGTGCTGTGAATCCCCCATCACTGTCCTTGGTAGCACTATACAAACTTGTGCTATGTTGAATGGCACTATCATTATAGGACTATTACAACCTGGTACCCATTTTCATCTGACCTGGCTCCAAATGAAATTTACTTACCTCTGCAGGCTACTCAAAAACATTTTGGAGAATGAAGTGACAATAAATACAAATGTGTTTACATTCTGCATATGTCCCAGGAACAGATCTTTACTCCCAGGAATTTAACACCTACAGGGACTTTGATCCAAAGTAACAACAATTTACCGGACCTCAGCAGCTTGCCTTTCCCTCTGGATTTGCTTGACTTGTATTTGGCCTGTTGCACAAGACATCATATCACATGTCTGAACTTTCATTCT
Source organism: Neoceratodus forsteri (assembly GCA_016271365.2). NCBI lineage: Eukaryota > Metazoa > Chordata > Ceratodontiformes > Ceratodontidae > Neoceratodus > Neoceratodus forsteri. The sequence continues at coordinate 528,084,385 of CM057455.1, read as the reverse complement.
CTGAAGTATCTCACTTACATTTGTAAGCTTAAAGGACAAAAAACTCAGCACAAAGGAGACAAAGCAAGGATTACCCAAAAGGGGGATTGGCAAAAAAGCCAGGTTTCATAGAAATACAAAACCACACACGTTCCCATAATGTAAATCATAATGGGATATATATGCAATTCATCATTAAAATTTAGGCTGGTTTTGCTTCAGTACTAAAAACTTGATCACTAGATAATGGGTTCTTTCCACATTTAGCAAGTAAACTAATGCCACATGGATTTTCAATGCTTTTCTTTCTCTCACCACTCAAACATTTTAACTGTATTTTGTCCCCTGATCCCCTCCCAGGAATGATGAAACGGCACAACTTACTAAGTTTTGGTTGCTCGCTGGCAATATTTAATTGGCACAAAGATATTAATTACATTCTTCATTGACATAGTTCAATCACAATGCACAACTCTGTCACCACAATCATCTTCACTCCGGCCTCCTCCTTCTTCTGGCTGCTTGTCCTTTCCATGTTTCAGGGTCCGGACACTGCGAGTCAGGCCATCTCCTCCATCACCAGAACCAGTCCAGTTCTACACTTACCCTGGTCTCGGCCCTCCAGACCTACAGACTATGAATCCAGTGCCTGGACCTATCCCCCCTCCCTGCATTAACACCACACCTGGGTTCCTTGTCACCAACCCATGTAGCCTACCCCCCATTTCCTGCACCCTTCCCCCTTCCCTTTCCCTTGTTCCACTGCCCTGCCTCCAGCTTGTGAAGGATGGAGAAGTTCCCCCCTTGCGGGCTAGAATCTAAGTCCTTTCTTGGCTATTTCCCCCATTAGATCACTGAATGGCCTTAGGAAAAGGCACATACCAAATTCGGACAAATGCACCCCATCAGACCTGTATATCATAGCTTGATCGAAGGAATTGTCCTTCTGTTGGATGTGCAACCCCCCTTCTCGATTACTGCCTTTGCTATCCTCCTGTTAAGGTGCTTCCTCACCTTTTTGATTAACCTGACATCCCTGGTCTCCCTCCAAACACTCCGGGAGGTGATCTCAGACCAGCCGATGGTCACCCCCCAGCCACCACCCTTTTATCTTCTCTAAGTCTCCCATTATGTTCTGCCTCAGCACTCCCCATGGTAAACCCCCCAAATTGTTGCCCCCCAAGTTGATGATAATGCAATCTGGCCTTCTTCATTGCACCCTTTGTTCATCCAGCAGGGGCAGCAGCTAGGCCCACCTCATGCCCCTGATGCCCTTCCATTGCACCTTGGTGTGATCCGTGTTGCTGCGCAATTGTGTCTGTCTGGCTGTGGTAGCCATAAACCTCTCTGTCCAGTAGATGAAGGAGTGCCCACTCTCCTGACCTTCCTCTTGGTACCTGCCACAGAAACAAGAGAGAACAGCATGAGTTGCTGATATCAACACCTGACATACTTCCTGTAGAAGTTGGACCTCCAGAGCCCAACCATTTTTAACTCCTCCACTGAAACCCCTTTTTCAGCTGCCTCTGAGGCTGCCCCAATCTGAAATGAGTAGGGTGCAAAATTCCCCGGTTCTTCCCTGTAAAGCTAGAGGCCTTCTGAGCACTGCCCAACCTGGAAATTGGTGACAGGGAGCCATCCCCATGGCAGAACCGCCCCCGGCCACACCCAGAATGTTCTCATATGCCTCCAATGCAGACTGGCAGCCTGTGTCTGCTGTACCAGTGTCACAATGGTCCCATCCCCCGGGCTGTTTTTGACCTGGCCAATATGATGACCAAGCTGTCCTTCCTCCATACTATGCTGTTGTGCTGTAATGTAAGGCCCGCTGCTGACTTACCTGGGGCCACCACTTCCCCCACCTGAAAAGTTCCTGCTGCCATGACCGCAAAAGCTGCCTGAACAGGCATGCCTCCTGGGTAGAGGAGCACACCTGCCACATCGCCCCCAGAACCCCAACCAGCAGCTGCCCCTTAATGGGGTGTCACCCATCCTTCCTACTACCTTGTCCCCTCTGCCAGCCTGTGACCATCCTTTTTATTGTCCTGCTGACCATGGCATCCTACCACTCACTGTCCTGGCAAACCCAGCTGATCCCAGCCAGACGCACCACCAGTGTGGCACGGGCCATTCCCTCCTCTCACTTTTCCACTATGAACTCATCCTGGGCTGGTTCATCCTTGTCCCACCCGTGCTTCCCCCTAAAATCCTGGAATCTTGCCCACCCACCTTTGTAGGCCCTCAGAGTGTTGGCCGACCAGGAGCCATGGTACAATGCCCTGGCTGTATCCCTCCAATCTCCCACAACTGGCCTGGGACCCTGCTCCTGTGTGTTGCCGCCTGTGGCACCAGCTCCTGAAACCTTCTAAGCTGTAAACAGGAAAGACTGTCAGCCATTTCATTCTTAAGCCCTTTAACATGCTGCGCTTTGAAAGACAAGTTCATTTGAAGCCCCAGTAATACCATGCACCACAGCATCTTGCTCATGGTCTTCATCTTCCTGCCCTGTCTATTAATGACCTCCACCACCCCTTTATTATCACACCAGAACAGGATGTGCTTCCCCCTCATCCTGGTCCCCCATACCTCCAGAGCCACCCGTATCGGGACTATCTCTAGAAATGTGATATCCTTTAGTACCCCACTTGCCCTCCAATGTTCCGGCCATGCTTCTAACGTCCAATTCCCCTGAAATTATGCTGCCATTCCCAGGGCACCTGAGGCATCGGTGTACAATTCCAACTCTGAGTTTTGCTCCCAATCATATTGCCAGAATGTTACCCCATTATAGCTGTCCAAAAACTCCTCCCACACCTTAAAATCTTCCCTCACCCCCATTGCCACATCCAGCCAGTGGTGCAGTTGCTTAGCCTTCCTTGTAGCCCTAGCCAATTTCCTAGTAAATGCCCTGCCTGGGCTAATGACCTTGCATGCAAAATTAAGGTGCCCCAGCAGTTGCTGTACCTGTACCAGTGGCACCCTCCTTCTCCCATCACTTGAGCCAGTAACCCCTTGAGCCAGGCCACCTTGGCCCCAGGTAGACAGAAGCATCCCTGCTACATATCCACCTCTATTCCCAGAAATTCTAATCTATGGTCCGGGCCCTCCATTTTTTCCCTGCACCGATGATATTCCTGTATGCTGGCACATCCCTTTGAAGTCCTGCAACATTTTCTGCACCTCTGCCCGTGTCTTACCAATGAGGAGAAAGTCATCCAGATAGTGCACAACCCTCTTGTGCCTGTACCTGATCCCAAATACCTACTGCACCCAGGAGCTGAATGCCTCAAACATGGAACAGGCCACAGAGCAGCCCATTGGCATGGCCTTGTCAAAGTAGAGCCTGCCCTCAAATTGGAAACCCAGAAGGTAACAATCTACCCGACTGACTGGCAGAAGCCAAAATGCTGACTCTGTGTCCATCTTTGCTAGCCATGCCCCTTCGACTGCCCTGATCAGTATTATGGCCTGTTCCAATGAGGCATAGGACACTGCCCTGAGGTATTCTGGTATGCCCTTATTCACCAAAAAGCCCTTGGGGTATGACAGATGGTGGATCAAGCAGAACTCCCCCTTCTGCTTCTTCGGCACTTCTCCCAATGGGGACACCCAAAAGTTGTTGTGGGGGGGCCCCCGAAGGCCCTTCCACCTGACCTGCCTCGATTTCCTTTTGTATCTTGGCCTCCAAATTACCTCCTCCTTCCCTCTCACTGACCCGAGGTTCTGGGCCCTCATCCCCCCTTGAAAACCAAGTGGGAAACCTTTCTGAAACCCTCCCTAAGTAGTGCTGTTCCTTTTTCATTTGGGTAATTCATAAGCCATGCCTCCACCGCTTCTAAGGAGCTGGATGTGCATGCCAGCGCACAACACCACCGCCACCCTGTTTCTGCACCTCTAATTCCACCCATAGTTGGACTTATAACTTCCCCTGTTATGCCCTCCCCCCATGCATTCTTCCCGGCCCCCAAAAGGGCTGTTTGTGGTACTTCCCTCCACTCTGTCCCCTTTTTATCCCCTCCTTGTCTGCAGCTGGATGCCGGGTGTGATCCCCCGCACTTCAAATAGACGTGTCAGAATTTACAATTATTCCAGGTGCAGGAAGCCTTGTTGAAAGCCCAACAGGTCTTAACCCCTGGGGCAGGGAAGTTCTTCTTTCTCTGTCCCCCCCCATTCCCACCCCCCTCTCCTAACAGGGTTCTTACCCACAATTCCGAATGGGTGCAATCCCACCTCAAGTCCCATTTTGCTGCCATTCTCTTCCGAAATGCCTCACTGTATTTTAGCCACTGGTAACCTAATTTAGCCTTGTAAGTGTCCCTAATGATGGACGTGTGTGTCAACGGGAGAATGGCTAGGTCTTGCTGTTTCTCCAGTACTAATGCACTGTAAATGATAAAGGTCACTTGGCAATTATCAATGGTCTTCCCCTTGTACTTGGTCTCTTCTGCTTTATGCCCCACCACTGCCAGCGCCACTGCCATCTCCGACTTCCCTACCAATCCCTTCTGCTCATACTTTGTGGCCATGTCCTCATCCACCAGGCCAAAGATGTCCATGTACTCCCCCTTCCAAATCTTTTCTTTGAGTGACACTGGAACATGGACCACCAATCAGAAACCCGGGGGTCCCTCATACAGCTTCTTGCCCCCTGGCTTGGCCCCGGCCCTGCCCTTATCCTCCCCAGCCCCTTTTCCCTTTATGGCCTGCAAGGCCCACTCCATCTTTTCTATCCCTGCTTCCCCCATATCACCCAACAGCCCTTCCAAATACTCCTTCAGCTCGCTCTCATCGGAGATATCTACACCATCCTTACCCCTGACCAGGCCTTCTCTGTCTGGCTCTGGTGCAGGCGCTGGTGCTGGGGTGAGTGCTGGATTTGGTCCCACCCATCTGGGTCTCTTCCCAGTTGTCCCCCTGCCTTGGCATTCCTCCCACTCCTTCCTCTTCTTCTGTGCCACCTCTTCCACTTCTCTCTGCTTGGCCGCTGCCACCAACTCGGTCATCTGGCCCATCAGCCTGGCCGCCTCCTCCATCATCTTTTCGCTGGAAATTGGGGTTTAATTGGGTGACATTGTTAAGCACTGTACCACTACATGCAGGGAGGAAACACAAAAAGTAACCTGATTACTCTGTGGCCACCACGGAAATGGCCTCCATTGATCTGGCCTACAGTGGGTCCCCCGCCCTTGCCTGGCCATCCATATGGGTCATCTTTCTGCCCCTGCTACCTGTAGTGGGGCAGTGCTCTGGGGTCACTTGCCTGATGAGAGCGAGCTGAAAGAGTATTTGGAAGGGTTGTTGGGTGATATGGGTGATATGGGGGAAGCAGGGATAGAAAAGATGGAGTGGGCCTTGCAGGCCATAAAGGGAAAAGGGACTGGAGAGGATAAGGGCAGAGCCGGAGCCAAGCCAGGGGGCAACAAGCTGTATGAGACATTTTAGGTTTTGTTTTATTTATTTTATTTTTCACTTTATCACAATTGTTTATGGTAGTGAGAGTACCATTTAGTTTCTCAGGGCTTCAACAGTGAGAGTATTTTATTGTCCGGGTTTTTTTTTGTTAATTTACTATTTTGGCAGTGAGAGTGCCAGAATAGTTCCAGAAGAGTTCCAGGGCACCGGTTAGTGAAAGTTCCTGGTGCCCGGGGATTTTATTGTTCGTTTATTGTTTTGTACTACTTTTTTTTTTTGTGATTTGGGGGATGTTTAGTTGTTTTTATTGTAGTTATTTTTAACAGTTATGTTTGTTTTATTATTTTTCTTTTATTATTGAGATTTGTGAGAAATTTCTCCGGAGGGCGATCTCATTGAGTTTTATTATTTTTTTGGAGGGGGGGAATAATTTATCTTGTGTTAAATTAGAAGTTTGGTAATTTTAGCTATCTAGTTGGATTGAACCTCATTAGGGGTTGACTTTTAGGCATACGATATTTTGTTTTTAAATTGCTTAGTTTTGAGTGCTGGGAGGTTGTGGATTTATGTGATGTGTTTGCCTGTTACCCCCCTGGTCATATGCTACTCAGCCTCCACTCTCCACTTCCTCCGCCCTTTCCATACCCCCCTCTAGTTTTTTCTATCTACCAACGTTGTCGGGCTCTAGGTATTGCCCGTAGGAGGGGGTGGGGGTGAACAGTGGAGGTAAGTGGAGCGGGGCACTCTCATTAGGGCGATTAAGCCCAGGAGACGCCCTGGGGCAAAATGGAGCTTGGAGATGCAGACCACCTTGTTTGGTTCCCATACCCAAGGGCACCATCATTAGTGATGGGCAGATAGTCAGGGCAGCCCAGGAGTTTTGTTCTACCCGGGTGATGTTATGTAATGCCAGATCTGTCCAGAACAAGACTGCTGTGATTTCAGATCTTGTTGGCTCAACAGATCTGGCTTGCATCACCAAGACCTGGCTGGATGATAATGTGGGACCAATATTGGAGGCCGCAATTTCAGCCGGGTATACGGTGATACATTGCCTGAGGTTGGACCGTGGGGGGGGGGTTACAGTCTGTTTTAAGACCGAATTGGCACTCACTAGTGTTCCAGTTGAGGAGGCCATGTCTTTTGAATGTGCTGTTGTAGCAGGTGTGGGCTATCAAATTGCTCTCATCTACCGTCCACCTGGAGATGAGAAGCAATTCCTTAAGGAAGTAGCGGACTTCGTTGTCAACATGGCTTTTGAGTCTCCCAGGCTGATGATCCTGGGTGACTTTAATGCTTGGATCGACGATGAACTCTCGCAATTTGGACAACACTTCCTTCAGATAATGGATTCACTGGGCCTAACACAGGTGGTTACCACTGCTACGCACAAAAGTGGCCATTCTCTTGATTTGGTCTTTCTCCTGGGGATCGAGGTTTCTGACGTGGGGGTGGAACCAGTCAGTTGGTCAGATCACTACACTGTGAGATTCA